>CM048592.1:11299439-12549439 GCA_026413675.1 Populus pruinosa | reverse complement strand
CACAAACCATTTTCAGTCAACTAATACTAATTTTAATATGCCACAAGAAAGCAACTTAAGAGGGATGAATGAGCTGAGTTCTCTGGATAACGAGGCAAAAACTAACCATGTGAAAAATCAGGCTAAGGTTTCAACTACTGAGCTTTGTGTTCCTCCAAAGAAGTTAAAAGACTCAAAACCCTCCACCAAGATTAGGGTCACAACTGGTGTTGCTGCTTCTCCAAGACAGCAAGCTCTCTGCCAGTCCATAGAGCAAAAGAAGGCTGTTATCCCTCCTAAAGAGAACCAGCGCAGGAGAAAGGATCACATGAAAGTCAGCATGGGGCAAAAATCAAAGCAGACATGCAATGATATTCATACTAAAGAAAGAAAGAAGGATTGCGCCCTTAATTCTCCCAAGGTAAGCTTGACTCGTGCAAATTCTATGTTCGTAAGCTTTACACATGCACCTGTTCAGCATGCCTAAATAGAATGTTCTAAATGGGGCTAATTCACTGAGAGTAACTTAGCTAGTATTAGCTGTGTTCTTCATTTTCATTGATAGATCTATTGATGGTTTCTTTTCAGGATCGAGTGGGATCCAAAGACTTTCCATGCTTTGATTCTTATATTGTTGAAGAGGAAGGAGGCTCAGGTATGAAATCCTTCTTCATTTTCTGGCAAATCTGGCACATCATATTATGTGCGTTAATTGACAGTCACCTTTTAACCCCAACTGGCAGGTGGTTATGGCACTGTTTACCGGGCAACGAGGAAGCTAGATGGTACCACAGTTGCCATCAAATGTATGTAAGAAAATTCAAATGTAGAATCGGATTAAGGCTAATCCACTATCATTTATAGCGTTTTCTATACATAAGTTACACAATCCATTTATTATTCATCTCCACCAAGACGTATTTGAAGATCATTTGATTGCCAAAATCCTTTATTTAAGGATGGGAAAAATTGAGAATGTTTATTTGTCAGTACTTTTTATTAGAATTACAAGTTCTGACATGAAAATTATTGAGTAAATTAGAAAATGCTTATGCAAATATCAGATGATGTATATTTAACTCTTTTTTTTTTTCATACTGGTGAGTTATAGGAATTTGAAAAATTTATGAACTCTGTTTTGAACTCAATGAAATCTGCACTGTTGATCATGGAATTAATGAAAATAATTGGGATTTCTCATGACTGGATCACAGTTGCAACTCAGGTTACAAGGCTTGTTATATGCTATCATAATAAAGTTAATCATTGTGGATATTGAAAGTAGTGCTTTTGAGGGCAAAGTTCATATTTTCTTATTTTCCTTGAAATAGGTTGGAATGGTTAAGTTATCACCCCAATGAATGGAGTGGGGCCATGGGGGTGATTGGGGAGTGGAGATTTGGAAATCTATACGCTCTATTTCAGCATGGAGATGCATTCTGCCATATTGTAAATTTGTGTTTCTGCTTTATTCTGTTCAAGTGCATTTCTGCATTTTGCCTTTTATAAATTAAATTTTAGTCAGCAATGATATTGTTCTATTCAAGTTAATGTGGATTATCAAAGCATGTGAATACTCCAAGGAGTTAGTGGTTACGCTTCTCATATAGCTGTAAACAAGTGAAGCAACTGTGTTAGATATGCTTCCTGATGCATTTAATTTTTACCTGCTTATATAATAAATGGGAAATGATAAGTCTTAGCATTCAGCCTGATTTTTCTGTGGAGGGATAATCCAAAGCGCCTACTAATATCCAGCTTCCCTTTTTGGTTCTGCAGGTCCACATGAGAATGCTCATAGACATCATGTTACCAACGAACTCAGGATGCTGGAGCGCTTCGGGTAAGCATATAGGGAAGTTTGCTTCATTTGAAAGATGTACATTGCATTTTGAATTAGGAAACTGATGGTCTTTAACCTGCTAGTTAATTCTTCCAATACAGGGGCAAAAATTGTGTAATAAAATTTGAAGGTTGTCTCAAGAACCAAAATTCTGACTGCTTTGTTTTGGAGTATGTTGAGCATGACAGACCAGAGGTGATTAAAAGATGCTTCAATGGATAATATTTGTCTCATCAATTAATTGATCTTGGTTTTGCTTCAACTTTTTAGGTGTTGAAAAAGGAAATAGATGTTTTTCAGCTCCGGTGGTACGGGCACTGCATGTTCAGAGCCCTTGCGAGTCTTCATAAGCAGGTGAGAAGTTTTGCTCATACATTTTTTCCGATGTGAAACTTTTTCACAGAAATAAAAAATAATTAGTTCTTTTCATGTTAGTAGGGAGTGGTCCACAGAGACATAAAACCTGGCAACTTCCTTTTCTCCTGCAAAGCCAATAAAGGTTATCTCATCGATTTCAATCTTGCCCTGGTTAGTGACATTTTTTTTGGTGCATCAACATGATTATCCAAGTGCCAAACTGTTTCACATCTTCACTGTTCTAAAAGAGTTAGGGAAGCTTATCTTGGCCTTTATTGTGTTTTGGCAGGATCTGCATCAAAAGCTTGGAACAATTAGTAAGCTTTATTCTTATTTGAGATTTTTATATTTAAACATGACATTAGCATGGAATAGTTTGGAGGATGAATTAGTCAGTCTTCAGCTGAAGATTTTATTGTTAGCCGATAATAAGTTAGTGAAGTTGCAAAATGAAATGCCAATTTACACGTGGACTTTTTTTGCCACTAAAAAGCTTGAAAAATTGCTTTTCCCTTGACTTTTTATCTTTTGATCTTTTTTTGATAAACCTTCTAGTTTCAGGCGTTTAGACTTGGGAGAAACTTAGCTATTACCTGCTCAATTGCAGATTCTTTGACCATGGGTTTGATGGAGTTTATCATCAAATGTTTGAAAACCTAAATTGATGGAGCTTCTTTGTATAATTTATTTATTGTTGTTGTTGTTGTTATTTTGCAGACAAATCAAAGGCAGCTAATGACGTAAGCTTCAATAGTGTTGCAGCTTCCAATGCCAAATATGTTCCTCCTTCGAAAAGTAGGAGGTTCCCAGGTGGTAAATTCTTGGATGCAGTTGATCTGGGGGCGATAAAAGACTTCAAGTCTACTTTGGAGGCCAAGAATGTAAAAAAGAAGACTGTTAGGAATATTATGATAAGTCAGGGAGCAGATGGCTCTGTTGTAACCTCGGTCAAGGATACAAGTGCTAGGACTCCTTCAGCAGAAAGGATGAAAGAGCCTCTGCCAAGCCAAGGTAGGAAGGAGCTTATCAGCTTGTTGCATGAAGCAATGCAGAGTCCAAATCAAGAAGCATCAAGTTTTCCAGCTTCTATGAGGAAGAGGATAGCTGCGCCTCCTGGAAAATTAGATGGAAGACATATTTATCTTACTCCAATGCCTCTGCACTCAACTGGCATAACAGTTGCCGGGATTGGCTTAGTTAAGAACAAATGTGAGTTTCTATAGTGTGTGCCTTAGAGAATATATTTCTCAACACTTCTTTCTCTGTTTCACTAATGAGGTTGTTTGTTATTAGGTGATGGGAAGAACAAGAAAGAAGGCCCCTGTGTTGGAACTAAAGGTTTCCGGGCTCCGGAGGTGAGTATCAACTGAGATGACATGACTCTGTTTTTTTTTTACGTAGAATGGATGGAATTCTACTCCAAGGTTGTTGGTAGATAGTTACATTGTGCACTGGCCATTAAATTATGGGCATAATCGCTAACAGATGCATTTGTTGACGGTATGATCTTATATTGTATGGATTCATGTTCTGATATCTTTCTGATGATCTTCAAAATTAGTCACCAGATACCAATTTCTTTTGTACATGCTTCAAGCTCATGTTAGAAACAAGGCCTAATGTGGTCTTTAGTTAGAATTTGGTAGTATAAATTATGGTTAGGCTTGCATAAAGAATGTGTTCTACAGGTTCCACTTCCCAGCGAAAGTAACGTGTCAAAATTTAATGATAAGAGCACCTGACTCCTTAGCAAGGGCATTTGCATTTTTTTATGGTTGTCAAAGTGGTAAAGTCGAGTTTCTTGTTGTGTGTGGTTCACGCAGGTCTTGTTCAGATCTCTCCATCAAGGGCCCAAGGTTGATATTTGGTCTGCTGGGGTCACCTTATTATACCTGATAATAGGAAAAACGCCCTTTTATGGTGATCCCGAACAGTAAGAACATTTTTTTTTTTTACCACCAATAGAATTTTGGCGCGCTTCCATCCACCTCTTTTGCTAACCATATTACTGTCGTTATTAGGAATGTAAAGGACATAGCAAAGTTAAGAGGCAGTGAAGATCTGTGGGAAGTCTCAAAGCTACATAACCGAGAATCCTCATTCCCAGCGGTATTTACCATTACTTGTTTTGATCTTCCATGAATTATGAGAAGAAACTGGATTCATGTTCAAGAGCTCATTCTTTCTCAGGACCTGTATAATATGCAATCTTTGCCACCCACGACACTTTGGGAATGGTGCAAGCTGAACTCAAAAAGACAAGATTTCCTGGATGCAGTCCCAAGCTCACTTCTTGACCTCGTGGACAAATGCTTGACAGTGAATCCCAGATTGAGGATCAGTGCAGAGGATGCTCTAAAACACGAGTTCTTTGCTCCATGCAATGAGAGCCTTCGAAGGCAGAAGCTGATCAGGCAGGGACAGAGCTTGGACTCTCGAACTAAAACTCCTTCACATGGACAAAGCGTTGCCAGACCTATCAAGATTTCTCAACGGCAACCTTGATCAGATTTATGGACGGTATGTCCTCTTGACTCCATTTGATTTAGGCTAACCATCTACCCATATCTTTTCGATAGGATATTTGCTTATTCTACTGCTTGTAAGAGAGTAAATGCAATCCCCTTGGAAGCTTGTCGTTGCCCTTTTTATCCATTGTAAAATCTTTTACGCGCGTTGTACCTTGACTGATTTCGAGAATGAAATATATAATTGTACACAAGTGCTTTATTTCCAGAAAAGAAAATATATAATCTTTTGATAATTGTTTCAGAATCTATATCTTTTGTGTTGTTTTTTTTGCTCTTATTACAAGTACAAGCAATCAACTACAAATGTGACCAATGTTTTCTGCTTGAAAACATTAATTGCAATTTTTTAGGATGGCAAGTTATTATTTAATCCTTGTGTTTTAAATGAAATAATTATTTGATCGATTTGTTTCATATTTGATCGTAACTTATGTGCTTTTGTTGTTGTTGTTTTTTATTATTATTATCACAATTAAATTGTTTTATTACCTAAAATATCTTCATTTGTTATCAAGATTTTAGATCTTATCTACTCTAGACAAAATTAAAAACTCATTTAAAAAGGGATATTTAAAAATCTCAATAATACTAATAATAGTCAACTCTGTTCATGGTACTAACTTTTGATTTTCAAAAACAGAAAGACCTAACATACAAAATTATAAAAAACAGAGAGGCTAAGTTATAATATACTCGTTTTATAAAGTGTAATAAGGCTATGCAAGAGTTTAAAATTGTTACATTTAAGAAATTCTTATATATACAAATTCAATAATAAATATGATAGTTAATTGAGAGGTTTTTACAATTTTATGTGCATGAAATCTACGTGTTTTATAAGAGTTAATTAATTCTTTAATTTTAGAGCTTATAATGAAAATGGAAGATCCGGCTACTAGAGGGCTTCGTTTTATTCCAAGTAGGCTTTCTACATGAAGCCTTTTGTTTGAAAAAGTTACTTGCAATAGATCTTCAAGTATGCGTAATTTAGGTTTTTTGAGAAAAAGAATGTGAGAAATTAATATGGAACAAACAATAGACTTTTTTAAGAAAATCTTGATTCAATTTTTTAAAATTAAATATTTAAATATAAGACAATGAATATTTTGATTTAAGCATAATAATGAACGAAAGTTTAAATATTAATGAGTGCATATATTAGGATAGGAAATGTAATAGCTATAGAAAAAAAAAACACATGAATGAATGTGGTCTGATTCAATGATTTAGATGCTCTATCTAATGCCATTGTGGAATGGTAATTAAAGTGCTTGCTAATTAATATCAAAATTTGTGTGATTAATGAATAGGATTTTGAAATTCATCAAACTCAAATCTGATGCAATTAATTTGCATCGTGTGTTGCAAGAGAAGCAATTGAGGTTTTTTCTGGCTTGATAATGAATGCATGCGTGATGTACATGGTAAACTTGGAAATTAGAAAGATCATTATTGACAATTAATGACTATAAATATATTCACAATACATTTTGTTATTATTATTTTACAGGCTGTTGGATTAATTTTTTTATTTTTTTAACATAATAAAAAATATTTAAATTATAGAAAATCATTTGATATTATTTTTAAATCTAACCCTGTAGGTGAATCTCAGTATCTCTCAATTTAATACCTGTCAAATTTGAGTTTAAAATTAATTGTGTTAAAGTTGTCTAGATATAATTTAGTCAACTTAATTGGTCTAAAAATAATTTAGTTGATTAGTAAAAAGAATTTAAGAAAAAAATTGAAAGAAATAAAATAAAATTAACAAAAAAGCCCTCATGATCTAACTTTTTATCTAATTTTAGTTTAAATTTAAATTGTGTGAAAGTTTTCATATAAACAAGTGAATTTTCATAAATAATGTTAGTTTTTTTTTAATATTGAAAAGTTGTTATCAAAGGAAAAAAAAAAGGGACGGGAATACAAGAGAATGCTTATTGATATAAAAAAATAAAAATAGATGGCAATATATGCATGTGTTATATATGTTTCCATGATTAAATATACTAGGTTATTGTCCCTTCCTAATTAAACTAAGGATAAAAAAAATTGAATGCTAAAAACAAATGAAAAAATTGAAGGATAAAAATAAATCTAGATAATAAAAAAAAAACTTAAGAAGCATTTGTGTTGGTTGAAGTTTTGAGAAAGAAAATCATGTTAATCTCAAGGAGTGTGTTTTTTGCATGGAAAAAGTTATTTTTTTTTGTTATATTATTAGTAAAAAAAATAAAAATGAATGATTAAAATGTGAAAATTATTCAAGAATAGTCCATGTCTAAATAAATTATCAAAGTAAAAAAGCTTTCATGATTTTGGTAGTCTTTATAGGAGATTTGTTAAGAATTTTAACATTCTAAACTTATTAAGAAGTCTATTAGCTTTAAATAGCATCTTAAACAAAAACATGCATTTAATCTTTTAAAAAAAATACTAAGGCTTGAAAAGAGATTATTTAAAAGAGTTTATTGATCTCTTTTCAAGTAAATATTTTTTTTAAATTTCAATAAAATCTCTTTTTTATTTTAATATTAAGTTATCAACTCAAAATCAAAAATTATAAATAATAACTACAAACTCATCTTAATATAAATAAACATTGCAACTCTACTAAACACATCAATTTCTATGCTCCTAGTAGTTTTATTTTTGTATATAGTTAACATTGTATGATTTTAAATACAATATTTAAAGCTAATTTATTTACAATAACATTAATTTTTTGGGATACAAACACATTGAAATATAAATACAACAAAACTATATTATCAATTACCATTTAAAGTAAAGGCATCGTTCTTAATTACATACATGGTAAAAGAATAATTTAATCATTTTAAAATTTCTTGACATACAAATGATATAAAACATAATATCAATATTTCCAATACAAAAATTAACTTTAATAAGGATTCCTATTTATGCTTCTACTTTCTGACTTGAAGGTGTTATGTGCCTAACAACATATTTATATAGTATGTGAATATTTGATAAAAACTAGAAAATTTACACTTATTAATAATACATAATTGAAATAAGAACTATTTGAAGCATACACAATAATATACATACTATCTCATCAAATGAAGTACTTATTGTCAATATATTACTTTAATTTAAGTTTTATTTTTGTCAATCTTTTACTAGATATCTTCTTTATTAATCAAAATATGACTTTCTCAGGTTGTCTATTAATTAGTATATTATATCTGAAGTTCAAATAAGTAAGAAAGAAAAGAAACTAGCTCAACTAATGTGTTTATTTCAACAGGGTATTATTTTCATTAACGAGGAAATAATCTTTCAACACGCCTATTTAACAGGGCATTAATTTCATTAACTAGAAAATATTCTTTTGACACGCTCATTTATTTAACAAGGAATTATTTTCATTATTTTCATTTTATAATTTCTACATTAAAATTACAATCAAAGAAAATTTCTTCTAAAATACTAACTTAAACAATTAATTTATTATGGGGGTATTTAACACCTATCTAGTGTTTGTAGACGTGAAGTGGTCCTCTGTTGCTAATTAGGTTTTGTTACCTCTTCTGTACCAATATAAAAATTAACATGTCAATTATTATTCATAACTAAATGATAAAAATTTCATTTCATTTTAAGTTAAGAAAAATAAAATTTTCCTTTTTAACCTTTCATAAAATTAACTTTTTAATTCTCCAACAATCCATCCAATTCATCTAAAATCACTCTTTTACATAAACAAAAATCCAAGTTAAAATTCTTTTTCTCCTTTTCATATGTCATGGCTGAAATTCCTTCAAGAAAAAAGGGTGAATATTTTAGTTTTGTAACTTCTTTCACCATTCCATTTATTAACATTTATAAGCCTATAAATTTTCACAATTCCTAAACAATTGCATTAAATTCTTCAATCTCCCAAAACTTCACCTTTTGCCAAGACCCGTAATAAAAAAAAAAGGAGGGATTTGTTTCTTCCATTTCTAAATTAAACACTTATCCATTAATAATTTATGCTTCCTAATATAGTTCAATCATAAATTGTATTATTTCAATAATTAACACTATAAATCCTCAAATTCATATAATCATAACAATTTAATTTCTTCATCAAAACAAAAAATTATAATAATTAGTCATTCTAATCATGTTCTTCAATTTACTTGGATAAAGTTGAAAGGAATGGATGCAAGAAAAATTCTTATTCTTTCTTTTTAAACCCTACCTTTAGATTTGTTTTTTTAAAACAAGTTTCAAGCACTAAACCATCCCTCTTAATTTTTTTGTCTAAGTGCTAATTACTCTAATTATACTTCTTTTTTATATATATATATTTGTAAGGAAACAACTAAAAATCATACAAATCTTATCCCTTTTTTTATGGTTTTTAGGCATTGGCCAAAAGAAAAAAAGATGAGCATTTATATAGTCTCATCTTTTTACTTTGCACACTGACCTCTTTTTTTTTAGTATTTTTCAAATATGTCACTATCCTTTTTTTCTCAATAAATTAATGCCTTATAACTTTCTTTTGTTTAATCTTACACTTTAAATGTTTGCTTGCTTATTTATTTATTTATCAACCACCACCATCATGATTACCACCACTACCACCATCATCACGAAGACTACAACTATGACTATGACTATGATAACAACTATTATTACGACTACAACCACCACCGCCACCACCACCACCACCACCATGATTACCACTATTACCACCACTACGACGACTATAACTATGACTACGACTATGATAACAACTATTATTACGAATATCACCACCACCACCATAATTACTATCACAACCACTATCAGGACTATTACTACCACTACTATAACTACCATTACGACTACAGCTATCACAACCGCCACCGCCGCTACCGCCACCACTCCTCTTACTGCTACTACTACTACTACTATTATTATTCTTGCTCATATTAAAATATAATAAGCTTTTACAGAAAAAGCTATGTCCATCATCTTTATTAGCATTACCTTATTTTTCTAAAGCTTAAAATTGAGTATGATATCTCATAAATATGTATTAAAGTTGTTTTGATGCAGAAAAGCAACCAATTACCTTTTTTTTAGTGAAAAGCTTAATAAAGCAACATTGAATTACCTAACTTATGAAAAAGATCTTTATGCATTCATGAAGACTTTGGAAACTTAAAAACATTACATATAGTTGAAAGAATTTATTATCCATTTAGATCAGGAGTCAATAAAACACTTGAAAGGATATGATAAGCTGAATATAAGACACCTAAATGTGTAGAACTCATTGAAACCTTTTCATATGTGATTAAGTATATGTAAGGTAAGGATAATATAATGAAAAATATATTATCTAAGAGGTATATTCTTCTTTATACTTTGAATATGAAATTACTAAGTTTTGAGTATGTTAAAGATTTGTATCCTAATGATAATGATTTTGCTAATTTGTATAATGTTTGTGAGAGGTAAGTTTTATAGACTTAATAGTTATTTATTTAGAGAGAATAAACTTTGTGTGCGTGATAATTCTATGCGAAACTGCTTTTGTGTTAAGCTTAAAGAGATAGTTTAATGGTATACTTTGGTACTAGAAAGATTTTAGAAGCTTTGTAAAAGCATTTTTATTAGATTAAAATGAAATGTGATGTACAAAGGGTGTGTGATAGATGTGTTATGTATAGGTAAGAAAAATCTAAAATCATCCTATATAAGTTATATAATTATTTACTCGTGCCTAAAAAATACTGGTTAGGTATTTCTATGTATTATTTTAGGTTTATCTAGGTCAAAGGGGTATGGGTTCTTTTTTATTTTATATATGTCTTTTAAGATGTTAAATTTCTTAGCTACTTTTAAAAGGTTTTGATGGGAAAGTTAGAAACTAAGTTATTGTTTTCGACTATACATCATCCATAAACAAATGTTCAAATAAAAAAAGTAAATAAGACTTAGTTACTCTATTGTGTATTTTCATTCAAAAGAATATGAAAAATTCAGAGGATTATTTGTCATTCAATGAATTTATATATAATAGGAGTGTGCATTCTACTATTAATCATTTACCATTAAAAATTATTTATGGTTTTAATTCATTATTATTTGGATTTGATTCATTTACCTGTTGATGAAAAAGTTAATCTTAATAGTAGTCAAAAAGTACTTTATGAGAGTGTTTGGCAATATATTGAGAAAAAAAAGAATAATATACATCTAAATCTAATAAAGGCTATTCAACATGTTATTTTTGAACCAGATGATTGAGTCTGAAAACATATATGCAAGGAAAAATTTTAAGTTTATAAAAGATTTAAGTTATAGCTTAAGGGGGATAAAAATAATTGAAGGTCAAATTCTTTAGAGGAGAGAGAGAACAATATGAATCAACAAGCATCACTAAATGATCTATTAGAGATTTTAATTAGGCATATTACAAGGTCAAGAGCCAAGAAGATTAAAGAGACATTTAATTGTGTAATTCAAAATATTTAGGTGAAGCTAAGCATCAAGACGAGTTCAAAAAATAATCATACTTTACTTAATACAATCAACATAAAAGAAGGAGTTGAGAAAGCCTAGTAGCTTATGTATTGACTAAGAAATCTCGATAGCTTTTTAGTTAGATAAAAAGAGGTGATTTTAAACTTAATTTTCTTAATATACCATTTTACACTAATACACATAACTTTCTATCTAACCTTTGGATTATGCTAACAATTTTATAGAAGATTCTAGAGGCCTTTAGTTTATAAAGTTAAGATTTTGTAACAATCAGAGTTTGAGAAGACTTTAAGATGTGGCCTAGAAGATATTATATGAGAATTGTATTATTTTTCTAATTAATTTAATATTATTTTTTTTATTTTATTTAGAAATTTATTTTTATCTTTTTTTCATGATGCTTTACCTAGAATTAAATAAGGTTATTTAGCTTGTATTAAGGGGTTTCTTTTTTAGAAATTGCTTATTATTTAAAAATAATATTTTATGTGCGGCAAGATTTTTTATACTCTTGATTCTTCATTAAATTCCTTAAAACTTATCAATGATAATTTTAATTATGACGTTCATCCTTATATTTTAAGTTATTAATTCTTTATAATTTAAGAGTGAGAGTTTTTCATCCTATAATTTCAATTTTTAATTAAAATAGTTATTAAATCAAGTTTTTTATTAATATAATTTTAGCTTTGTTTATTTTATATGTACATCATGATTCTCATATTTTATAATCACAATCTGACAATTAATATAAACTTTGAAATTGCAAAATCCCTATATAAAAGGGCTAAAAACTTGATCCTTGGAAATCATAAAAAAAAAAAGGAATATCAGCAGAACAATAAATAAGCAAAACCTAAAGATTTGATAACATGAACAATAGCATAAAGAGAAAATAAAAGGGGAGTTGGTACCTTTATTACAAATCAAGACAGGAAGAGAGAATACATGAAACGGCTCAATTCCCCAAAAGAAATAGAAATACCTAATCTGTATAAATAGGGCTTGGAATCTCAAATCCATAATAAAAAATAAAAACAAAAAAGAAACCAAAAGAGATGAAAGAAAAATAGAGTAAAGCTTTTCCACATCCTAAAGGATCAAAATAAAAAGAAGAAAAAATATAAGGCCCAAACCTGCTTTATTAGTGAAGTTCACAGTGGCTTGAGATTTTTTTTTAATTGTTAACGGGAATATTAATGTTGACGGTGGTTATGTGCTCTGCAGTCCCCGTTTATATGACGTGGCAAGTTGTTATTGGTTGGAGGACGTAGCATTTGAGGAAGGCTAGTGTAGTAAAATACGGCGGGGTTGAGGTTTTTGCTTGGCGACGAAGCGATGTTTATTAGAGAAAGATCTCTTGCTTGTCCCCATCGCTCAGGCGTTGACCCTGACCTTCCCAGAATGACCTGATTTCCTTAAATGCCCCTCTGTCCATTTCCCCTGCTTGCTTTTGATCAAAGTTTTTTATTTATGTCCAAAGTACAAATAGAGTAGTACAATGTTCAATACATGGTGCGGTAATATTTGTAAATAATAACTTTATTAATAATACAGAATAAAGTACAAATAAATCACTATTTATATATTAAAGTGCAAATAAAAGCATCGATCCGGGGTCAGGTGGAAGCGTTACAAAAAATGACAGCTGCAAGGATTCCAAGAGGGACAGAATTGTAACTTGGGTGCATCAAACAAGGGGGCAATATCGTAACCCGGGCATCCAGAAACTTCCACGAAGCAAACTGCAACCGGACACGCCCGCACACCTATATAATGCAAAGCATAAGGCAATTCTCGAAGACACAACAAGATTCGATCACTTGACCTTTTCTATCACCAATCAATGGACGCATTCGCTTCCTTCTTTGACTCTCAATCGGCTTCAAGGAACCGTTGGAGCTACGATTCTCTGAAGAACTTACGCCAGATCTCTCCTCTTGTCCAGAATCATCTCAAGCAGGTAACTCTTTTTTCCCTGGACACGTCTTTTTGGTTTCCATCAATATTCGTGTGATAGGGACAATTATGATATAATAATTTGAGAATAATCGAGCTTTTATGTCAAATTTGCGTCGGATTTCTTGAGTCTTTTTATTAATTAACCAGGCGAGGTGCGTTTCTTGAAAAATTGGAAATCGATTTCACATCTCTTGGTTCGTGATCTAAACTTGTTGAACTTGCAGGTTTATCTGACCTTATGTTGTGCACTGGTTGCATCTGCCGCTGGGGCATACCTCCATATTCTGTGGAATATTGGTGGTCTCTTAACGACTTTCGCATGCTTGGGATGCATGGCTTGGCTACTTTCCATATCTCCTTATGAAGAGGTATTGTTTGGTCTTTTCTATGGTTCTTTTATTCCTTCGGGTGCGGTCCATTATTCATTTTTCTGGTATTGACCCGGTTTCTCTTCTTGGCGTTTGTGTTTTCTGTTTTTCGTTTTTTTTCATGAGCAGCAAAAGAGGGTTACTCTCTTGATGGCAACTGCACTCCTCGAAGGGGCTTCTATCGGTCCTCTGATTGATCTGGCCATTCAGATTGATCCAAGGTACAGGTCACTTCGACGATTTTCGTGTGTATGTTTATATAGGTATCAAACAATAAAGTCTGGGTTTTAGCTGTAAAATGGATGGTAGTGTGCATATTTTTGACATTCTGCAATTAGTGTATTTGTAAAATGGTGATATTCTCTGTTGATGGCGGTCGTGTGGTCACTCACTGAATGAGTTGGTTTAGGCGAGTCCGATGGCACTAGGAGACTTATCGTGCTTGGAATGATGTCTTTCCATTTGGAGGCCCATTGCTTGCACGATACCCTTTAGATACATTTCTTTTTGCTAGGACAATTATGCTTATGTAGCCCTTTTTAGCATGATGATGGGGTGCACAGCACTGATACGTGGATACTTTTCTCGTTCCGTCAGTGTTCTGATTACAGCTTTTGTGGGAACTGCGGTGGCCTTTGGATGTTTCTCAGTAGCAGCTATGTTGGCTAGGCGTAGAGAATATCTTTACTTGGGTGGCTTGCTTTCATCTGGCCTTTCCATCCTTCTATGGCTGCACTTTGCATCCTCCATCTTTGGGGGATCTGCAGCCCTCTTTAAATTTGAGGTAGGGTATCTCTGGCTATGAAATTTTTCATGATCATTTTTTATAGTTCATGTTTAGCTGCTTTTTTTGGCCTGATTCTAACAGCTTGTTATTCTGGTTTTGATAATGTTCACAGCTGTACTTTGGGCTTCTGGTGTTTGTGGGCTATGTGGTAGTTGACACCCAGGATATCATTGAGAAAGCTCACCTTGGTGATCTGGACTATGTGAAGCATTCCCTGAGCCTTTTCACCGACTTCGTTGCTGTTTTTGTCCGAATTCTCATAATCATGGTAAGTTGAACTGAAATGCCCGGAGTGAATAGCCATCATCAATGCCTTATAGTTTTTCTTCTGTTATCATATTCCATTAGCTGATAAATTATCTGTTTGATGTGCAGTTGAAGAATTCAACTGAGAAGGAGAAGAAGAAGAAGAGAAGAGATTGAATTTGAGTGGAACCTGACTTTGTACTTGCTTATGTAATATGAACCCAGCTCTCTGCTTCTTGACTGAACCAAATCGATGTTAATATTTTGAACTTGTAACTAGTCGCATGCCTGGTTTTATACAAATGCTTGAAATTTGCCTACAAGATGGTGACTGGAGTTGGAGGCTTTATTACTTCTACTGTGCATCTTGGTGTTTGAGACTGTCCTCATTTTGCAAATTCTATTTTACACCTGTGCATTTGGTTTTTCTTTTTTCCCAACTTGAGCTATAAATCTGACATCGAATGGGATTGTGAGTTCAAAGAAAAACACGAGTGGGAAGAGGGAGGGACGAGTGGCATGGGAGTAATTTAATGCCATTCAACTCGAATCTCTATTTCATCTTCATTAAAAACTCATAACTTGAGTTTATTGGAATAGTTTTTTATTTTTATTTTTTATTTTGAGATATTTTAATTTCTTGTCATAAAAGAAAATGATTTTAAGTTAAAACAATGCTTGGCAAAGTGGATTTTTTTATATTGGTTTTTTATTAAATTAAATTTTTTAATCAAAATTTTTATTTAAGTTAGAAGTTATTTTTAATCAATTACATCTATAATCTCTCAAGTCAAGAAACAAAACAGTTTAAATTAATTTATAAAAATCATAAGGAATTACGATTTTTGTAAATTAATCTTTAATTTTTTACTTAAAAAGGCCATAATGTGATTTTGTAGAAATTATTATACTTGAATAAAAAAATTATTATAGAATTAAATCAAAATCTTGATTTAAAAATAAGGGAAGTTCATAGATTTTAATTTAATGCAGTATTTTTTTTCTTCAAAATGTTATTTTGAATATTTTTATCAAACAAGTTGTGACTTAAAATTATTTGAACTTATTTTTATTATAAGTTATTTATAAAAGCAGTTTTTAAGATTGTGATTTAAAATCAAAAATCATGTTAATCAAATTCTTGATTATGTTTTTCTGGTTTCTTGATTTATTACTTCCCAACAAACCAAGAGTAAAAATAGGAATTTACCACCCGATAAAGACATCTTTGTTAAAAACTTAGAAATCGAAGATGCACAATTGGTTCTAGTCTGTCTTTTTAAATCTAAATCTAAGCTCTTCCTATCTTTGCATAATGTCTTTATTGTATGTTGTTGATTTTATTATTCTTTCAATGGTGAGCAAACCTGGGTGATGATGTTATAAAATTTAAAATGTTTATAAATATGATTTTTTAGTAATTGAATTATGAGTTAATTAAATGTTCTCAAAATTACATCCATTTTGGAGGTTATAACTTGATATAATATAATGCTTTTCATGCCTACAATAAAAGTTCCTTGCTGATGGATTTAGGGTCCAGCAGATGTTTAAATTAGTATTTTTATATAAAATTATATAAAATATAATAAATATATAAAAGAGTATTAAAATCTAATAAGGTTGTTTGTTATTAATTTAGTATGAGAATAAAAATTTTATAAAAAAATAATATATGTATATTGATAACAAAAATTAGAAACCTTTTATATAAATAGTTCAAGGAGTATTTATAAGTTATAAATATTTTTATTTTTGTTTAAAGAAACTAAAAAGTCATTTTGTTCTATTAGTATTAATAAAAGATAAGTATTTTTTACTCATGTATTAATAAGAGATAATTATTTCTATTATAATATTTTATATATGTATTAATAAGGGGTAAATTTTTAAAATATAATTTTTGATAAAAAAACAAATATTATATATATAGACACAAACATAAGAAAAAAAAATGGTTAGACTCATGTCACAAAGTGAGGCTCAAAGAGAACTAGGGTAGCATTAGAATGTGAGTCCAACGCTCTAGCTACGCAAGAGACGTTAGATGCACGCACAGCGCCTAGGCTCAAGCTCCATTTGATGATCCTATTTAAGCAAGCAAAATATTATTGGTTTGTTTGCTTTTTGACTCGAAACTTCATACTTCATGTCCTTCCTTTTTTCATTTTTCTTTTGTTTGCTCTATCCTATTCTAGCAATTTTATGTTTTAACCAGTTCCTGTATACTGCACTCACCTTTAGTTCTGAAATCCCAACGAGTTTGTTTCCACATTACATTCCATTTTAATGAGATCTCTCTCTCAGTATAGGCACAAGAGAGAAATTCTTCCCATATAAATCTTGATGCTGTGGACTTCTGGGGTCTTAATTTTGGTAAAGAGAGACAGTAGTAGTGCAACCAATGCCCAACCAGAGATTGGGTTTGACTAGGAAGAGGCATGGGAGCGGGGATCTTAGTGAGATAGAATGTACATTGTGTGATATGCGGGAGACACTGTCCATTGGAAGACAAGATATGGGTGAGGTGAGTTTTCCGAAAGGGGAATTAAGGAGTGTTGATGGGGTGTTGTTTTCAAGGAAGGTAATTTTGTGAAACGTAGCAGTGTTGAGTCAGGGAGAAAAGAATCTCTCCGACTCCTCCTCGATGCTTTTTCCTAGTTCATCTTTATCTCAATCCTGACATATGGTGTCCACAACACTACCTCATCTTCCATCCCTTAAAGAGCCCTCCCTCCTCTTTACAATGTCTCAGTATATCTATAGACCTTTACTCAAATTGAAAACTAGCTGTTTTTAGAGATTACTTTTGCTGGAGCATGATCCTGGTGCTTTCCTATTCAATGATGCATTTTTACTGGTCTGATTGTTTGAATGTAAGCTTTGTATTTATGCTTTTGTCCTGACAAATCTTAGTCTGATTCTATCGAAGATGGAATAACATCCTACTGATGTGCAGGACGCCTCATTTAAGATTACTTTAAGCCAATCGACAAGCAAGCTGAGTTTATAATGAAGAACCACCTTGAAGGGGAGGAGAAATCGATGAAGGTCGTGCAAACACGGGCTTTGCTTGAGAAACATGAAGCAGGAAAAAAAAATGCAGATGTGAAAGATGGGGACAAAGATCAAAGTAACCAGGAGATGGAATCCACCACCAAGCAGTACGCTCGGCTGAAATGTTCAGATTTTTTTTCTTTTCTTTCCTGTAGTGTGTATCTCTGCTTTCTTTGTGACAAATTTTGGACGTGCTGAGGCTGCATTTTATGATAGATAGGTGTTGCTTGTTGCAAGAGGCTGTTGCCTGCACTGCTGTCTCTTCTCATTCCCAGTAACCATTAGTCACTCTTCACCAATCTTCGAGCGAAAAGCTATCAAAGAAGAATCTTATATTGGAAACCTTTTTTCACTATTCAGATTTCTTGTTCTTTCTCTCCACTCATGATGAAAGATGCAGAAGAAGCTTCATAACACCAGGCCCATGACTCCACAACTAGACAGGTAAAGGCCTGTCCTGATACATGCATGGGGCCTCAGTGATTTTTATCAAAAGTTGATTACAGACTGCTACAGGTCCCTCCCTACTGGATGGTTTTTCATTCTTCCACATGCCATTGATAATCTGTATGACCCCAGCACACCAAAATTCAAACCGGCCAAGATATGAGATCGCCTTTCCTACTTTGCATTATCCAATCCAGGGCTGGCTTTCTTCTCAGTGGGTTTTTATTTATTTATTTCTTTGTTTTTGTTTATATTTTTAATCTGCAGCTGCTATATCTTTTAGGGCGTGTTTAGTGTGCTGAGTAAAACTGTAGGATGAGACTGGATTGCAAGGAAAAGGATACAAAACAACTAGTCATCCTGTCTTTTTCTAAGCAATAAATAAAAATAATTAATTTATCTTCTTTCTTTTTTTCTTATTAAACCACACATTTTTTTCATTGAATTATTTGTTTTATAGGTTTGGTAAATAAGAAAATCAATTATTTGATTTATAGATATATTTCATTGCTTTTATAGATAAGATTATTGTTCTATTTATATATTTTGATGTAATAAATTTAACTAAAAAACAGTTTTGAAATTGGTTTGAAATAATATTTATTATTTTTCAAAAAAAAATTATTTATTTTATTTATTTGTTTGTTTATTAAGATAATAAAATTAACTAATTGGGAGGGAATGTTTAGGTAAGTTTTATCCCATAAGATAGCAGAACAAGGGGAACGAGTATTGATGAAAATCATCACAAAAACCTTTCTTTTTTTTTTTTTTCTTATCTCAGGGGGGCACATAAGTTTCACAGATCATTTCTTTTGTCTTGTCGAGTTCCGTGTATCAAACGACTTCATTAATTCCTAAAGTTACAAATAGCTACCAAATTGTCCAAAATCCCATGGTACATAACTAAATGTGTACGTGTGCTTGGAGGTTTAAAATCCAGCATGATGGGTCGATACAGGGTTGGAATTAAACAAAGTTTAAAAAATTAAATTAAATTAAAAATTTAGATGATTCAACAAGACTCTATTAAAAATTCATTTTTTTAACTAAAATAATATCATTTTAATTTATAAAAAAAACATAATTGACCTAAATAATTTAATCAAAACCCGATGATCTAAGCAAAACCTATGATTCGAGCCTTGGGTTGGATCGACCATCAGACCAAGTTTAAAAACTCTACGTGTGCTATGCGACAGGGATCTTTTATGTGCAACCATGCTTTACAAAAAAAAAACAATCTACAACTCGGGTTATAAACCTCAATCAAATAAATTATTTTATTTTAATAGAATGATAAAAATAGATAATGATATTAAATGAATCAAATTAAAAAAACAATAATGATGATAATTTGTAGGGAAATCATTTTTATATACGAAGATAAATGATATAACTCAATTCTCGACTCATTAAATACAAAAAAATGAAATTGAATATATATAAAAAGGGGCTTGGTTCAATCCAAGTTACCTTGACAAGCTTGTAACTTAGGGAATAAAAAGTGAGTCACCCTGAGTTAACCCGCTAAACCCGTGGTTCAGGCTATGAGATCAAGATGGTCTAATAAAAAAAAAACATAAGAAATCACACGATTGGAAATAAAATAAGTAAAAAAATAATGTCAACTAGTGTTACTTTTCAAACCCATGATTTAGAGCATTAGACTGGAAACACCTTATCTAAAAAAACCACGAAACTCAATTCTCAACTAATTAAATTTTGGATGATTAACTTGGATAATCAATATCAATTACATAAAAGGATTAAAAATAAAAAATCACAATTTAAAAAATAATAATCAAAATTCAAATACAAAATAAGTTTTATTTTTTATTGAAGGGTGAAATTGAAAAAAATAATTAAATAAAATGACAAAAAAATATAAGAATAAGGATCAAAATTAAAATATTTTTTTTATTAAATGGTGAAATTGAAAAGAAAATTTAATTTAATAAAAGGTAAAAAAATAAAGCTCAAATTGAATAAAATAACATATTAAAAACTGGAATTGAAGGATTTAATTAAAAACAATTCAAAATTGTATAAAGAGATAACAACAAAAATTAGAAATAAAAATAATGAGGATTGAAATTGACTTCCCATAAATAAAAGAAAAATTATAAAAATTCTACATGGGCAACGCAACTTTTAAAGTGAGGAGAGAGAAAAGTGAAATGAGAAAAAATAAAGGTTATTGGCGTTACTGTGTCGTCCTAACAGGAAGATAAAATTATGACAATTTCAATAACATAGAAGAAGCTGATTTTTAGTAAGTAGGTGTTGTCTAAAAAGTATGGGTGTCTCTTATATGTTAGTATATACATCAATTATATTTTAAAAAAATGTATTTTATATTTATTCAAAGATCAAATTACCATTTATCCAGCTCAATAATTATTAAAAAAACTCATATGAAAAGGCAATAATATCCATGCACTCATTTAAATTTTCCTGCATCCAATGAAATTTTAGTTATTTCATTGTAATTCTCAGATGAAAAAAAGATAAGCTTACCCCTAAATAATATGATAATGATTAAATAGGCTTTGTGCAATGACCATCATGCTTTCAATAGCTATTTCAGTGATTTTTTTAGTAAATTCATTATTATACTATTCTGATAAATAATTTTTATAAATCATTCATTGTCTTGTCCGATTGTATTGTCCCGTGAGATCCAATATCAATTATATCCTTAATTTTGATGATTTGAAAATAACCACAGTATGATCTAAAAGAATAATATACACTTAGGAAGGGATCTAAATTCCAATGAGAGTGCAGAAAAACATCAAGGAGAAAGGCAACTCAAAAGGTACGAGAAGCTTATACTAAAGTTTTTCTTTTCCGTTGAATTAAGTGAAAGATAACTTTTAATTTTGAAAGAAATGTGAATTTATTTGTACATTAGAGAAATAGAAACAATGTGGGTTCCCTTTTTTTTATTATTATTATTATTATTTAAGGAGAAAAAAATGCTTTATATAAATTTGGTTACGGTGTCGGAAAAGGTGTGAGATTTAAGTTTTTCTATTTGTAAGTGCAGCTCAAACATTAGATTTGTTAAAATTAATTTCTTAAAATATTTTTAAATTATTATTATTATATATATATATATATGGATGTAGAATTAGCTTGTATATCTTCAATGAATCCCTCAAACCCTCTAAAATTAATCACCATATAAATATTTAATAATCATTATATTAACAATCACAAAAAAAAAATCTTTCATCCTGAGTTTTTATTATTAGACCATTAGATGGTTTATTTTAATATATTTTTAATCTCATTTATCATTTATCATGGGTTTAAGTATAACCCTTAATCAATTGTCAAAAAAAAAAAAAGTACTATATGTTCAATTTTCAATTTGTTGTTAGTGGCGAATTGTTACTCTGCTCAGATTAAGGAGTGGAGGAATTAGAAAAAGCCGAAAGAGTGTGAAGGTAGAAGGGGGCCTCCGCCGGGGTGGTTTTGATGCGCATAGAATAAAGCTTAAGATTTTTTACGGCGAGATAGCTGGTGAGCACCAACAGTTTAGCCCTGTCATGTATCATTAAAACTAATTATAATTAGTATTTATAATTTTTTATCTACTAAATATTCTGAAACCATCAAACATCAAATCATTGAAGCATCAGTACTGTTGCACTGTATACATCCCGAAAATGCTTCTTCTTTTTTAATTTTTTTTTAAATCTTGGATTACTGGCACAAATGGAAGATTAGTTGGGGGTGGAGGTGGACAGATCACCTGTTGACTGTCTCGATGAGCACATTCATGGGATGAGGGTTTGAGATTAACAGTAGATGGAAAGGAAGAAGTACTCTAATCTAGATCTGCCGGCCACCCTTTCAATTTATATATATACATATATATTTAAATTCTTGAGAAGCATACATTAATGGCAGCCCTCTAGTCAAATAAAAAACAGTTCTTCTCTGGTGGAAAGCTCTTTGAAATATTGCTAGCTACGTGATGGTGCTCTAATGAAGTTTTCAGCGTTAATTATTCCAGACTTGTAAGTGAGGTTACCTTTAATTAATGTTATGATTTAATTACGTCCTTTTGGATTGAATTTGGTGTTCGAAAATATGTCTATATATATCCTCTTCTTTTTGTCACTCAGGATTATTATTCTTATTAATTATACTAAAGAAACAAAAATGCTAAAATAAGTAAAGAGTAATTAATCCAACGATTATATACACACGACTCTTCGACTTACTCTAACAATCAATTGATCTTCTCCTTTTCTTTATTATTATCCTTTCAGACACTGATGGCTGCTCGCCAGGTTTGGTTCATGACAATGGTTTTCAGCCCGGCTAGGTGACAAGTCTGGTTTAAAGCCTGAATTTTAGGTTTTAATTGAGTTATTAAGTTTTAATCGAGTCATTATGTTTTAATCAAGTTATTAGATCATTTAGGTTATTTTTTTTTAAAAAAAATACAATAATATTATTTTAGTTAAAAAATTAATAGGTTATAAATGAATTTTTAATCAAGTCTTATCATGTAAACCAAATCGTATAGCTTTTTATTTTTTATTTTTTTATTTTTTATTCAATTCAAACCAATTTTAATATTGAATTAGTCGGGTTTCATGTTAATCTGTTCGACCAGGTTGGATTTCAAAACTGATAGTTGTGGCTGGGCTTTGAATACTCTGGAGAAGCAAATTCATTCGATCTCGATATCTTATTTTTATATTGACATGTCTTTTTTTCTTTTCAAACTCTAGTTTTTTTATTAAAAAAAATTGAAACATTATTATGTTTGTCATGAATTTACACCACATTGGTAGGTCCCAGTGAATCCAATTCCTGAATTAAGCCAAGCCGAATAGTGTTCTAACAGGCAAAGACTCATGAACCTTTAATTTAAGAACTAGATTATTCATGTGCTCCACATCACAGGTCAGAATAATTTTTTTCATGTAAGAACAAAAACAAAAATATGAAGTTTTGTCTTGACCTATTATCAAATTTACAAGAACGTAATAAATTAATAAAAAAATATAAATAAAAAATAAAATTTAATTTTAAATTAACTGGAAGGATTAAACTGAAAAAAAATCAAATAAAAAAAGATAGAAAATAATTTAATTCAATCCAGGTTAATTTATCAAATTAGATTAAAAGACTTAGATAACTCCATAAAATGCAATTAAAAAATATTATAATATCTTATTCTCAATCAACTCACTAATTAACGATGAAATTGAAAAAAAATATTTAATTAAAAAATAAAAAATAAAAACATTCTAAGTTCACATTACTAACTTGCAAAACTCATAATCTAGATAATGAGACTGTAGTAATTCTATAAAAAATAAATTAAAATAAATTATAAAATCTAATATCTAATAAAAAATAAAATTTTATGTTGAAGGATAAAACTTAAAAAAAATAAGGTTGAAACTTCAAAAAATCTTAAAAAATTCTTAGATAAAAACCTTGGCATTTTATAGGTCATTGCTACAGTGAAAATACCAAGATCTTTTAATATATGTTTGCTAGCCCATTACCCCACTCTACATCTTGGCATCGAGCAAAAAATAAATAAAAATAAAGCGCAAATAAATATTGAGGCATTGGTATTATGTCTCCAAGAAAATAAATATTTTACCATGAATTAAATTTTATTTTTATTTAATATTGAGATGAAAATATACTAGATTTAATTGAATTAACTCAAGTTATTTTACAAAACTCGTATGGATAATCTTAAAATAAATAAATAAAAGCTCAATCCTTAGGTAATTTAAAGTTAAAAGATGAAATTTATAAGAAATATCAATCAATTAAAAAAACTTAAGTAAACTTAAATCAACCAAGCAAACTCATGACATAAGTCGTACATGTCATTAGATCCAATAAAAAAAATTATCTTAGATATTATTTTTTTTAATTATATGATAATAAAACACATAATAATTTATTTATATGAAACATTTCTTTGAAAGTAAAAAAAACATAATAGGCTTGTGGGACCAAAATAGCTAAAGTATATCATCGATAATAAAAAGTGAAATTGTATTTTTTTTATTTTTTTTATTTTGAGTTAAATAAAAAAATCATTGATAATAAATGATGAAATTATAATTTTTTAAATTGAGGGGGAAATGCATTAAAAAAAGAAAAATAAATAATAGTCTGGATGTTGTAAATTAACTCGTCAAACTTATAATTTAACTTATAAAATCAACTAGGTTTAATAATTTTTTTATTATTTTTTTAACATAAATATAAAAAAGATATTAATAAAGATTAAAAAAAAAGTTCAAACACGTGGGCTTGGTGAACTAGCATACCTAGACCTAAAAACAACCTAGACCTAAAAAAAAAGCTTAGGCCTCTTGACCTTCCAACTCAATCCACGTGCCTACATCTGACTTTAATGTTTTTATTTTTTAAAGGACATGCCCCATTCTTTTTTTTTAAATAAATAAATAATACATCGTTTATTATGTTAGAGAACCAAAAGTCACCAAAAAAGTGAGCTATTAATTTTTTTTATTTAAAACACCTTAATAGATTTATTTACGATCTCAAATAATCAAAAAATAGATAAAAAAACTGAAACTGAAATCAACTCAAGCCCCAAAATCTTCTAACAATTAGATCTATATCATCGGGCAAGGAAAAGAAAAACAAATTTCTAAGTGAAACTTTCTTGATTAAATGAAATTCATTAACATCAAATTTGATTATTTTTTGTGGTTAAAATCATTGTTGATGGTGACTTTTTCTTTATATACTAGAATTCAATATTTCTCTTTCTCTACTCTCATAAAAAAAATTGAAATAAAAAAGATAAAATTTGGTATTAAAATTGAATTTTGTAGAACTAAAGGGACCAACCACTTATTAATTGAAAATGATGGGATACTAAAATTAACTTTGCAAATGAAGTTCAAATTGGGCTAAAAAGGGTTAAATTATGAAAACAAAAGGTTTAAATATCAAATTATAAAATTATGAAAAATAAATTATTATAATCCACAATAATTTATTATGCAAGTGTGCACGACGTCATTCAACAGTAAAAACACGTCACGAATTAGTTTTATCGAGTAACATAATGTCTATATTAATACATTATCACCCACAGAAACCATAATGGTTGAAGTTGACATGCAAGAGAAGCAAAGGGGCGGTTCAATTTCTTTTCTTCTATTGGACAGAACCGAGCAAGTAGCAGTAGAAAACTGATTGTGTGCCAAATCTGACTTCTGCTGCTTTGTTCTGTGGCAAAACTGTGAAAATGTAGACGCTGCTGCTTTCCTTTTCTTCGCTTTTTAAAAAGTATAATCTCAAAGTCTCATACAAGGGTAATTAAAAACATGATTAGTTAGTGCATTATCTTGAAATTAGTAGATATCTTTTAGGAAATTTCTTCAGAATCATAACTTATTCTTTGGCCTCATTCAACGTGTGTCTCGCTAATTGCAAATCCTGATCACAGTCCACCAACATCCACACTACCATTTTATATCAGCGAAGGCTTCTATCACCTGACTCGACCATTCCCATTAAAGCCCTCATGTGTTCTTCAAGCTTCTTATATCAGCAATAGCCAACTTTTATATATACATATGTATATATAAGGGCACTGCATGTGAGAGATTTTCATGGGATTTTGTGAAATTACCAGTTGAGCGTCTGCAGAAATACTTAAATGCCCAAGAAAATTCTTATATAGGCACTACCTGTGAGAAAACTCTTTATAATTTGATTATAAACTTCAAGAAATCTTGATTTCTTCTTTAGTGCTTTCTTTAATCGTTCCAAAATAGGTCATCATGAAAACATTTTGTCGGTCCAGAATGATAGTAAATGATATTCGATCAAAACAATGACAGTGTTTTTAACTTTCTCAGCAAATGAAATGGAGAAACTCACTCTCTAGATTTCATTGAGTAGTTTCTTAGGAGTATTGGTGCTGCTGCGCAACCAGAGTTTCATGAAATTTTAAAATGTTTTGTTGATTCAAAATGCTTTTATTTATTTTAGAATCTTTGGATGAAATAATATTAAAAATAATTTTTTTAAAAAATAATATTATTTTGATATATTTTTAAATAAAAAAACACTAAAAAAAACTACAATTACTACTTTCTCAATAAAACAAAAATCAATTATTATTTTTTATTGAAAAGCTAATGTGTTAGAACTTATTTATTTTTAATATGTTAATGTAAAAAATAAATTTAAAAAATTTATTTTAATATATTTTTAAATAACAAAAGCTTTAAAAACCAATCACCTTCGTAGTTAAATCACAACCTTGGTAATGTAGTAATGATAAATTTATTATCTTTCCAATATTTTTCTACCAGGCTTGCAGTCTCAACTCTCAATGGACAGCTCCCGTCATGGGTAGGTGTGGACGGGCATGAACCATGACGCCCGTAAGTGCTCTCTTTCTATTACCTTGTCTTTTGCCACGCTGACGTGGGTGACATCTACTGGCTCAGCATCTCCCCTCCTTCCACCACTGACACCCTTACACATGGTATAATCGTACCCGTTCAAGCTCTGAGTGGGGTTTCCTGGCCCATCTCAGGTACATGAACCTGTTATTGGCCCTAAAATGTATGCAAGATCATGAGTCACTGCCAATGTGGTTGTTTCGTGATTTGGAATAAATACAAAAAGCTGCGGTGGTTATTATAATAAAGACTCATTATAATATTATAAGAAATAAATTAATTGGCATGGGTATTTTAATGTTTCATTTCTTTTAATAACCATATATTTTTTTCAGTTCATTCCTTTCACAGTTATCTATCTTGGTTGAGGAATGGCTTTATAATCCCTGAATCTATAATTAAATTTTAATTGAATCCCAATTTTCAATCTACTCCGGGGCAAGCTCTGTTTTTTTTTTTTTAATTTATCCCTATTTTTATAATAACTCTTAATTTAATCTATAGTTTTGCCTAACCTAAAGGCATGTCATGGGAAAGAAGAAGGAAAGTAGAAAAGAAAGAGACAATTAGTTAACCCAGGTTAGTATATTGTTGTCGTGCTCGTGAATCAGGTAGCAAATTTAACAATTAATTTAGGTTAATCAAGATTAGTTCAATATGCCACCAGCTCTTAAAAATTAAATTGGCTTCAGCCTTGATTAGATAAGGAGCATCGATTAGAAAAACCATATTTATTTATTTTTTTGTGTATGCTTTTAGGTTTGTTTTAGCAAAAACACACTTATTTATTTTTTATTTGATAGTTTCAGTAACTTTTCTTGTGTTGCGTTGACAAAATAATTTAGGTCACAGCAGAGCACATGACAACTTCTTAGTTACATTACACAAGAAATGGTGATTTTACTATTCATCGCCTCACAAAAACATTGTGGATTTACATTCCATTACATGACATTTCCACATTGTTTTGTGACTTTTTTAATAATTCAATTTTTTTTTACTTTGATTATCATTTTTTTAGTTTTATTTTTTTATATTATATTGATTGAAGATTAAACTTGATAATCTATAATGCAAGAGCTTTTAAGAAGAAAAAATATTTTTTTAGTTATTTTTTTTATTTATTATTTTTTTCTAGCCCTCTTAGTTTTTTCTTTCTTATTTGAAAATAATAATTTTTCTATTTTATTTTTTCTATTTGATATTATTAGGGTTTTCTAGTTTTTTTTTCTATATAAAGAGTTCTAATAGACTTTTAAAAAGTGAAGACATGAATGAATAAATTATGTATTTTAAGAGTCTCCTTATATTTATATTTATAGTGTTCTTGATTTTTTTTTTGTTTTATAACAAACATTATTATCCTTTGCTATTGTTTGTATCAATTTTTTTATATTATTTTTTATGAGATTATCATGGACTAAAAAAAACATCCTGATATTTTGGTTAGTTCTTGATTTTATTAAAATAATTTTAATTTTATTGTTTGTGATAAATTAAGAATAAGGGGATTAGAATTGACGATGAGATAAAAATACAGGCTTTTTTACATTGTTTTTTCATCATTTTTCTTAAATAATTTCCCTTTCTAAATTTTTCAATTTCTTTCTTGATCCTTTTAGTTTGACAATTATATATTTTGAAATAATATTTTATTTTTTTCATGTTATATTCCTTAATTTTGAGAGAGGTTCAGTCATTGAAAAATAATAAAGCAGAGAAAAAGCTGGTAATTGGTTAAATTTCATTAACAAATTACCAAAATTTGGTGTCAATGCATTCTTATTAATGAAATGGGTATCATTAAAATGTTTTTGAGCTTTCATATATATATATATATGAGAGTTAAGAATTTTTTTTTTGTTTTTTTAACTTACTTAGGTTGTTTTTAATTGAGAATAAGTTTATTAAAATTTTAAGGTTGTTTATTAAATATTTTTAGATTAAAATAGATTTAAAAAATGAATTCTTGCATCCAAAATATCTTACCTTGATTTTCTAGCCATATCTCTAGTGGCTGGGATTTGGACAATCGAATGGAGTGTTGTTTGTTACTCTACCATAATAAACAATAGATCACTAAATTTTTCAAAGAAAAATTAAAAATTAAATAATATATTATTTATTTTTACTTGTAAATAAAAAAATAAAAATAGATAAATGAGTTTTTTTTGGTCAGGCGAGTCATGCAAGCTCCATCTGAATAGCCTTGACACTTGATCCTTTTCTTTTCATATTTTAATTTTAATAGCGATTAGAATTGATGGGACTATACTGAAACTGCTAAAACATTTCATTTGAAATACAAGTTAATTTAAGAGTTGGGTTGAAAGTTTTTAAGTTTAACTTATTATACCAAGTTTATTATTCATGTTAAAATATTTTTATTATGATTTAGATATTATTTTTTTATTCTCAATTTTTTTTTTACCCTAAACCACAAAGTATCCTATACAAAAGCACACAAGTGCTCTGAAAATTTGACACACTAACTTATTTAATATACGTTTGTATGGTGCACAGAGTGCTTTGCAAGGACAAGGTTAAATTCGAAAAAGCAAAGCCATTAATTAATTACCGACTAGCCGAATATATAATATTACGATATCAGCGTCAGTTAAAATAAAATTAAAAAATGTACTTATCAGCAGCAATATTGCGCCGATGCCTCCACTGGTTAGCGAAATTTGTGTAAGCTTAATTAGACTCTGGAATTTCATATTCGAAATGAGGGTCTGATGAGTTCTCTTTTCCCCTTTTCTTTTCTTTTATTTATCTATATTTTCTATATTTTAAAATATCTATATTTTCTTTCATGAACATGCATGATTTCAGGTTCAAATAGCTTATCTGAATTCTTTTGATCAAATTAGAAGTCATGATTGAAACAATGCACCCACTCTCTTGCTTTGTCGTTGATGGATTGGTGGGGATGGGCTTCACTGCCTTAGATTTTATCAGCTAGACTATGAAATCTCAGTTTGCTATATATATATGGTGCCCTTTATTGTATAGAATCTATAGATACATAAATAAATAACAAAAGGAGGGAGAGAGGCAAGGAGAGGGCAGACGTGGGGATATGGTTTTTATTTATTTATTTATTCTTTGGGAGGGGGGCGGAAAGAAATTGATTTGTGCATAATTCTATTCTAACTCAAATTTACAGCTATGAAATAAATAAATAATTAATTAATTCGAGGCCCCGATCCTCTCACTCGTGTCATGTGCGCAGCTAAACTTGTAGAGGCATATCACTTGATTATTATGCTATGGGATTTTGTCCGTCTTTCTTTGTGAATAATGCACAAGAATATTGATAATATTTTAATGAGGAGATAATGCAAAGATAATTCGAGACAAGCTAGCCCCATGATCCATTCAAACCTTGACGAATTAGCATGAATCTAAGAACAATTCAATAAAAGGAAAAGCTGACCTCTTTGCCATTGAAGTTTCTGCCTAAAACAACAACATTAGAGATCGATCGATCGATCGATCTTACCAGCAAATCTCTCTCATCAATGATCGGCCCAGCGTCACCCCATACTTGTGATCAATAATTTTCTCCTCTTTCACTACATTACATGTACTCTTCTCTCACTCTTTTTTTTTTATTTAATAATAATAACAACAACAATAATAATCACAATAATTATAGCTAGCAATTATCTTAACCATTTAAAACATGTTTTTTATTGTATTATTAATTATTTTTTACTTAAAAATACATTAGACTAAAACTTTTTTAAAGTTAAAAAATCATTAATGATTGTATTTATATATATATATATATATATATATATATATATAAAATTTAACATAAAAATATATTGGAGTTTTGTTTATATATTTTAAATATTTAACTTTTAAATAATACGCTTTCAATCTTTATTTTTTTTTAAGTGTAACTTTGAGTTTTTATCTCAAGATAATATATAATTTTTTTTGAGTAACATGGATATTTGAGACAGCTTGTATATATCATGACTAATCTCATAGTTTACTAAACATCTTATAAATACCATGAAAAAATAAAATATCATAAAAATAATAAGCATACTATACAACAAAACACAAGTAAAAACACCAAAAAAAAAAAAACCCTCCAACCTCTCTTGCTAGAACTCAAACTTAAGTTTAAAGGAAGTAATGCTACCCCAGCAACTACCGAGCCACAGCTCGGCTGGTTAATATATAAATTTTTGATAAATCGGATAAAAGCCGCGTTATCAAAGACTCTTGAAGTGACTCATAATTCTATCAAATGGATGGCCATGGTTGTGCAGTGACACAGCCACAGGACAACACTGCGCGCTTGCAATAGCTATCTCATCGGGTGGTCGGTGGTGAGGATCTTATCTGGGAATTTTAATCACCAAGAAAGGCGGGGTGGTGAAAATGATGAGGGCCTTTTTGGACATTTCACGCGTACTCCTTGGTTGTTGCTGAGATTAGGTTTTTCTACCCTCTTCATGACGGCTCCTGGTTTCTTTACAGCCAATTAATAAGACCACAGATGGCTTCCTACGGTGTATTGTATTGCTCCAATCATGCACCCTATCATCCCAGATGTACACGTGGCGTGATGAAGATCGTAGGGACCTTTTGAAACTAACACGACCAAGTCTCGATTTTATTTTAAAGAAAGGTTTATTTATTTTCGAGATTCATGTCATTAAGGCGTCAATAAATCCTAGTGATGAATTATAAAAACAAATAAAAAAATGGCGTGATTTTTCTTATTGATTCACAAATGAAATAGGATCGAGTAAAATGAATGATTTAGTTGATTATTTTATTCTTAATAAAAATAGATATTTAAATTTTATATTCCATAATTCATTATCTTCACATGTATAATTTGATCATTTTAAGGTTTTTTTTTTTTTTGTCTTTCAGTGTGAGTTCTTACACGGAACAATTTAACCTCAAAGCAGACTTTAAAAAGGAGGAAGCGAAGGAGACCGGTCGAACATGGACCAGCACCAGGTGTGAGTTCTGCTTGGGACCCACCTATGCTACCGAATACCTTTTGCATACTTTTTTTCATGATGTCTCCTCTACCCAAATTAAATTATATTAGATTGAAGACCCGCGGCTATAACGCGTCCAAATAAACTTTTTTCCTAACACGGTGAAAACACCATGTCAATCCCACGATAAATATCTAGTTATTTTATTATATTTTAAAAATATATATAAAAAATAAGTTGCTTCTTAACTGCTAATGAAAATTATAAAAAAGATTATATCATTTTTAATAGTTAATACATTTTTTTTAGAAGAACAAATACATGCAATAAATATACTGAAGTTTTCCTTTTTAAATATTAATTTTAATATAACATGTCTTCTTGTTAAGAAGAGGGAAGGAAGGGAGAAGAAAAGAGAAGAGATGAGGTGGATTTGTTATGTAATTTAAAGCTTTAAAATTGAAGTTTAGGGGTTAATAATCAACCCATGTGAAGCTCTAATTATAACCATCGAATTTATGGTAATGCATCTTATGATTTGCCTTTATTCTTAAAGTTATCGTTAGCGTTTTTAATAAAGATTAATTTTAATGAAAAAAAGAAGAAGGGCATTTTAGTGAAGCTACAAAACCATTTTTCTCATTGAATGAAAGGTAAAAACCTTTCTTTTGAATCCTTAATTTTAAAATTCTAAAGAAAATGGATAGAGATTTAGGAGACGAAAAGAGATTATTCTCTAATTGTGCGGTTTAAATTTCAATTATATATATAGCATCATTTATTACAATTTTTACGACATATAAACTACAAGGTTTTTCAAGATCATTGGATTAAGCCATGATTTTTTAGGCATCGATCTATTCTTAGATGGAAGCCAAACGATTATGTGTTGTCTTCATGGCTTTGTTGTGGGAATAACCTTCCAATTACAAAATAAATAAATAAATAAGCTAATCTTTTATCTTGGCTGTAAAAACAAAAAAATTATGGCTTGGAATAATAAAAATACAATTTTATCCTTGTTAAAAAAATTGATAAAGCTTATAATTAGAGATAAAAATATTTTTTTTTATAAAATACATTTTTCATCACAGAATTAATGAGAGACAAAATGATAAGGAAATATTTTTTTTGTTATAGTGTAATAACTATTTTACTCTTAAAAAAAAATAGTTTTTGTGCTATGGGTCTTGTTTTGTTTTAAAAATAAATAAATAGTAGAATTACGGTCATGTCTTGAGAGGGCTTTTCTATTCTTTTTTTTCTTCTTCTTAAAAACAATAAAATTACAAAACTAGCTTTGAAACTTAAAAAAAAAAAACAAAGGCTATTATAAGAGTGTTTTGATTTTTTTAGACTAGTTTTGTTGTTATTTTTAAATTTTGTTATGGTTAGTTTAATAATTTTTAAACTTTTAAATATTATTAAAATAAAATTATTAATATACATGTCATGACCTCTGCATCATTTAAGTGACGGGTCATGTGATAGCTAACATTCTATTTTTATTGTGCTATCATTAGCAATATATTATTTTTTTTTAATGTGGTTAATACTAATAGAAAAGGTTATAATTTTTTTTCTTTTTTCTCTCATTTTATAAAAAGATATGCTTAGACTTTCAAAAAATATCATGTCCTCAAGTTTGTAATCTTATCGATTATGGTTTTTTTTTTTTTACTTATTTTTTATGGTTTCTTTTCTTTTACTTATTTTTTATTTGGCTTTTGATGTTTTGAAATTTGGATTTTTTTCAATTTCAACCCTGGGTATTTTTTTAATTTGATTTGGTCTCTCTACTTTTAATTGCTTTATTTTTATATCATATACTTTTCTTGATTATTATTTTTTTTGCAATTCCATCCCTTTTAATTTTATTGCATTTTTTTTCTTAATTCATTTTTTGTCCATGTTCTTTTGATTTCTATGTTCTTATACTTTTCTTGATTTTCTTTTTCAAAATCTCAACAACTTTTCTTTATCACTTTCTTAGCCTTTTTTTTTTTTTTATTTAGCCCCTAATTATTTTCTTTCATTTTTTATATCATGCTTGGTCTGTATTGCTCAAGTTTTAAATTATTTTACAGTTAAATATTTTATTTTATTATTCTTTCATAGCTTCCTTTCAACAAAGCAATTTTTTATTAATTTTTTTTAAATTCATCATTTAGAATTTAGTTATTAATCCCTTAACTTAGTTTTTTTTTGTGTTTTTTTATCGAGTTATCACAATCTCATAACTTAGGTAATAGGTTAGTCAAGTTAACTATGGTTGCTTCAAATTGTTTTCCTTAATTTTTTTTTATGAAATCAATTTTTTTTAATAATTTCATACTTTGATGTTATATTATTGGCTCTTAAGCTATGCGATTTTTTTGCTTTTCTTTCCATACGGTTTATTTCGAAAGCAGGTTGGTCAAGCAAACTCGGGTTGACTTACATTTTATTCACAGTGTTTTTTTATTTAACTTAGACGTTTTTTATCAAGCTTTTCCTCTAAAGATCTACTTTTCTTTCTTTTTTCTTTTTTTATCTTAATGTCATATAGTGTATAACGATTAATCAAGTTAACCTGGATTTTCAATTTTTTTCTTTAATTTTTCTACGACTTTTTTTCTTTTAGTTTTATCTTTTTACATTGAATTATTTACCCTTAAGCTTTGTTTTTTTTTTTACTTTTCTTATCGTTTGTCCACCCTTTTCAATTGTTATGCCACCTGAAGACACAAAGATTTCCATAATTCATTACAAAGGAGGGAAATTGAAAAGGGTTCACTACCAAGCTAACTTAATTCCAAACTCAATAAAATTTATCAAATTCATGGGATATCTATATACCCATAATGTATTATAGACACTATAGTGTATTTTAAAAAAAAAAACATTGTAATAGAAACAATACTAGTTTACATATTGCACTATATATATTACTTAACAAAAAATATCCATGTCATAGAAAAATATTTGGAATTATTATTAAATCCAGCTTAGTAGGTTAATCTTGAAACCATAGTTTTAAAACCCGGCCCCGCCCAGCGGGTTGACCCGGGACCCGACCGATCTGGGGCTGGAACCGGGCCAAGTTGATGAAAAAATAAGGTGAGCCATGACCCGGCCGACACGACGGGTTGACCCGGAAACCGGACGACCCGACAAAACCCGGTCAAAAATCCGGTTGCAACCTGTTGACTTTTGTTTTTTTTTACTTTTCTTATTGTTTGTCCACCCTTTTCAATTGTTGTGCCCCTGAAGACACAAAGATTTCCATAATTCATTACAAAGGAGGGAAATTGAAAAAGGTTCACTCCCAAGCTAACTTAATTCCAAACTCAATAAAATTTATCAAATTCATGGGATATCTATATACCCATAATGTATTATAGACACTATAGTGTATTTAAAAAAAAAAAACATTGTAATAGAAACAATACTAGTTTACATATTGCACTATATATATTACTTAACAAAAAATATCCACGTCATAGAAAAATATTTGGAATTATTATTAAATCCAGCTTAGTAGGTTAATCTTGAAACCATAGTTTTAAAACCCGGCCCCGCCCAGCGGGTTGACCCGGGACCCGACCAATCTGGGGTTGGAACCGGGCCAAGTTGATGAAAAAATAAGATGAGCCATGACCCGGCCGACCTGACAGGTTGACCCGAAAACTGGATGACCTGACAAAACCCGGTCAAAAATCCGGTTGCAACCCGTTGACTTTTGTTTTTTTACTAAAATAATATCGTTTTGATTTTTTTTTTTAAATAGAAATTGACCCGGCCGACCCGGTCAAAACCCAGAACCTGGGCTTTGGACCGGGCCGGCCACCGGACCGGGTTTAAAAACTACGCTTGAAACCTCTTTATCTAACTTTTTATTTAGTCCAAATTTAAAATTAAAATACGTGAGAATTGACATAGTATGATCTAGTTGACTTGGTAAGATGAAATTAACATAAAAAGAAACTTGCCAACCAAACTTTTTGCCTAACCTAAGTTTAAAATAAAATAGTGTGGGAGTTATCTCAACATGATCTAGTTAATTTAGTCGGTTCAAAAACAACTTGGTTATCTAACAAAATAAATTTGAGAATAAAATTAAAAAAAAAAGATGAAATTGATATAAAGAAACTCTTGACCTAGTTTTTTATCAATTCTGAGATTAAAATTAAATTGTGTAAGAATATTCTTAACATGATTCAATCAACTTGATATTTTAAAATATAATTTAAATTATTATTAAAAAAAATAAGGATGATATTAAAAAAAATTATATCAAAAGAAAAAAAACTAATTTTTTTTTAATAAAAAAAAATCTTATGAAAACGAAGCCACATAACATAACATAACAAAATTAATGGAATCCAATTTTTTAGTACGTTTAGGTCATAGTTTGTAAAAGAAAGAAAAATGATTTTTCGAAGGAATTTGCAATGCATTCAGATTTTGGGCTGCCTGGACGGACGTTCCAGCGGTGAAGGTTTGCTTGATCGCCTTCTGATCTAAAAGGACAGAAAGGGCAGAAACCACATTTAGTGGGTCCCTTTTCAAATCGTTGAGCAAATCAGACGGTAAAAAATAAGTTGTGACCACGCATGGTCACGAGGAATGGTGCCTAAGCATTGGCCTTTATTGAAAAAGACCCATTTAATTTTTATCAACATCATGTCATCCCATGCATAAGAGTCTTCGACATCTACATGTATATATATATATATATATATATATATATATATATATTATCGTTTCCTTGCTGAGTAAGAACCTTCAAAACAAAGTGAAGCCACACAAACTCTCTTTCTTTTTCTTTTTCTTCGTTTTTTTTTTTCAATTTTTTTTGTAGCTTTTCTCTTACACCTTCCTCAACTCATTTCAATGTGCTTCTCAATAATAATAATAATAATAATAATAAATATATTTTTTGAGTATTAATAAGACTGCTATCTCTTTTATTATTTTAATTAATTTTTAAAATAAAAATAGGGTGTTGTTTTTTTTTATAAAAAAATACTCCTTTTTAATATGAAAGTATTTTTGATATGTAATTGAGATGGATATGACTTTGATACATAAAAGCTCATTTGAAAAATCAGAGTTATTTAAACAAGAAGAGAATGTTTTGAAAAAGATCATGTTTTTTTTTTCAAAATAAAAATCAAATCATTTTCATTTACTCTTTACAATAATTCTTATACATTTTATGAGGTTTTGAAAAACATAAATAAACATCCAAACTAAAAAGAAGAAGAAAAAGTCTATAGTCGGCATAAATACCATACAAGCAATAATATTCAAAGGGGTATGGGTTCTAGAAAAAATGAATATAGTTATTTTTTAAAATAAAATTTACTTAAAAATATATTATTAAAAAAATATCAAATTTAAAAAATAATAATTAAAAAACAACAACATAAATTTAAATAAAAACACCATTTAGTACTGATCTACCCCTCCCCTAACCATTTCACAATTTAAGGTTAAAAAATCAAGTTCTTTCTGACCATATATATAAACTGAAATCTTTTAATAAACATAAAAACAAAATAAAATAAAGCAAAAGCAAAGAAAGCTCCCCATCATCATTTACATAAACAATATAACAATAACAACAACAATAAAGAGGTCATATACATAGACAAAAAACACACGCACCTCTTCTCTCCTTCTCTCTCATTTTTCACCTTCCTCTTTTTATTAGATTCCTCTCAATGGTCTTTTCTCTTCTTCATTGGATTGTACAGATTCCCAGCTGAAAATACTCTTCCATGTTCTGCTAGATTTTTTTTTCTTTGCTGTGTTTGTTTCATTTTTTTTCCTCCTTCAACTGCAAGACATGGTGTTGTGTATATTATAGAACTCTTTCTGGGTTTCTTGGCTTTTACTTTCTTTTGCAAAACAGTGTTTTCTGGGTTTGCTGCAAAATAGCCTTGTATACCCAAGAAGCACTCATGTATGCCTCATAAGGCTTGAATATAAAGAACAAATTTATACAAAGTTTTGATCTTTTCTACAACTGTTTTTTTTTCCCTTTTTTTAAATTGAGTTTTAATACTCTCTCTCTCTCTCTCTCTTGTAAATTATTTTCTTTGAATTTTAATTTTCTTGACTCAAGGAAACAAGAGAGAGATATGGGCAAGCAAGGACCTTGCTGTCACTGCGGAGTTACAAGTGAGTTCTTGTTTCTCCTCCTCTCTTTTTTTCGTGTAAAAACTTGGATTACCATTTAGTTCACCTTTTGTTTTCCCTTCATTATATATTCTTGTAATTGATTTTGTATATACAGAACTATAATTGTATCATTGAAATAGAATGGCTATGTCCAACGAGGAAGAGATTACACGGACAGACAGAATAAATTGAGGAACACTTGTTGTTCTGTTTGTTTATTCATGGATTCTGAACAACGGGTGTCTTTTGTTTCTTTGAACACATCAGATACTCATCTGTTTCTTGTTTTCAACTTGTTATTGAATCTATAAACCCTTCACTCTATCTCTTGTTTGGTTTTTTGACCGCTCTAACAAAGCTTGAACATATCACATCACCGCAAATTGGGTTTGGAGTCTGTTGAATACAGGGGAACTAGATGTTTGATCAGTATGGCTTTCTTGTTTCTGTATAGGATTTTATGGAGACCAAATTCCGAGTCAAAGTGTATCGTTTTTCTTTGCAGAACTTAATGATCCAATGGAAAATGTACTTCCTTGGCATGTCCTATTAAGTTAGTGATAAAAATTCTTGTCTATTGAGTTCTTGACTGACTTGTTGTATTCTTTTCTCTTGGGTTGCATTTCTGGCAAGCTTTGCTGCTGTCAAGTTTATTCTTGTGCATTTTTGGGGTCTTATACTGCTTAAGCTCTGAAACAATTCAATTCAGTTCACGCGAAACATGTATCTCCATTATTTTTCCCTGTAATCTGCTCTAAAGTCTGAACTTACAAGTGATCAAACAATTCCTTTGTTGTTCCATTGTACTTTGGTCATTGTTTGGGTTACATTTGTTGGGAGTGCAATGGTCCTACTTGTAAACTCCAAAGAAATGAGTTCATGTCAAGTTTGCTGCAGCTTGAACTCCTTTGAAGGAGCTCAGCTTATGCTGCTTGGCTATAGCTAATGTCTTGGGGTTTGTCAACCATTATTGACGGGTTAGCTGCTGTGATGAGGCAATCACATTGTGAACCTGAGTTTTCTTGTATATAAAATAGAGTCAGCAGTGTCCAGCAGAGCCTTTTCTGGTTTGAATGGCTGGGCTTGCTCTTATGTAGTCTCCTCATTCCCATCAGTTGAAGCATTATGAGGTGCTCTCATGTGATTCATTCTCAGAAGAGAGACACAGCCGGACAGTACCACCACATTAATGCACGCGTGCGCACACGCATATTTGCTAATTTTTAGTCCTTAAACGCGTGAACTTCTAGCCTAATCTGTTTGTTGTGTCAAGTTTTGGATGAGAAATATTTTTCTCCTTGGTTTATTTATATTAATTTAAAATGCTTCTCCTATCAATTTTGTGGATAAACTTGTTTAACATGCATTGTATTGCTGACAACTATCTTCCAACAGGCACACCTCTTTGGCGCAATGGGCCTCCTGAGAAGCCAGTTCTGTGCAATGCATGCGGATCACGATGGAGGACAAAGGGAACACTAGCAAACTATACCCCTCTCCATGCCCGGGCTGGCCCTGATGATTATGAGGATCACAGGGTCTCTAGGTTGAAGATTATATCTATGAACAAGAACAGAGAAGTGAAACTGCTCAAAAGAAAGCCAAATTATGATCATAGGGTTGCTGAAGGTGTTGCTCTGGATTACAACGAAGGTTATAGAAAGGTTGTAGATGAAGACACTAGTAACAGGTCAAGTTCTGGGTCAGCCATATCCAACTCGGAGAGTTGTGCGCAATATGGTAGTGCAGATGCAAGTGATTTGACAGGTTCAGCACCAACTAAGATCAATCTTTGTTCTGTGTTTTGATTGCTCAAAAGAGAATGACTCTCAAATAATGAGATTGTTCACCTTGTGTTAAATTGAGTGGATTATTTGCATATCTAGTTCACTTGAATGCTGTGCTTGGTATAAGAAAGTAATGAATTCTGGAAGCAGCTCCAAATTTATAGGAAATGAAAAAGAAGAGAGGTTATCATAGTACTGTCTATGTGCAGCAAGGTACATCTCATAAGAATCTCACTCTGATTTCCTGAATAAACAGAAGCGACTTTCTTGCTTTTCTAGGATGCTAGCATACTGGAAGCTGGCTGCTATGATACTTTATCTCACTAAAGATGTAATACTATGGTATTACAGTTGACGCCTCTTTTAGTGGGGCTAGTGATGCGTGGGAGTGTGACTGGAGCCAAACTAACCAATTTGCTCAGTACTTTTGCTCCGTAGTTTTGGAACCAATATGTTTGGTAGTCGTGGCTTTCTATCACTGACTGAGTTTTACAGGGGACAGTGACTTAATTTAGAAAGGTTTATGCAGTGTTTTGTGCTCTCGTCATGTTTGGTGGTATTGACTTATAAATGTATTCTCGTTCTTTCTTCAGGTCCAGCCCAATCGGTTGTGTGGGACTCCTTGGTACCTTCTAGGAAGAGGACCTGTGTCAATCGGCCAAAGCCATCTCCAGTTGAGAAGCTTACAAAAGATTTATATACTATTTTGCATGAGCAGCAGTCGTCATGCTTCTCTGGCTCTTCAGAAGAGGATTTGCTTTTTGACAATGAAACTCCAATGGTTTCTGTTGAGATAGGACATGGAAGTGTTCTCATTAGACATCCAAGCTCAATAGCTCGAGATGAGGAATCCGAAGCTAGCTCCCTTTCTGTTGAGAATAAGCAATACCCGACAAATGAGGCCTATTCCCATCCTGTGATCCTTCCTGTACATAATGAAAACCAGAGTGTCAATATGACATATCCTATTACTGTAAAAACTAAGAACCTCAGCGGACAAGGGATGCAGCAAGAGCAACTTAATAGGTAACTCATCCACGCATGTTTTCAAAACTTTGAAAGGCATTCTTCTTTAATATATGGAACAAGGATAGAAACTCAGTGTCAGTGTCAAACCCAGATATGATGTTTTTCTATCAACATCACCTCCTAATGATTAAAATTCAAGTGTGCATATAAATACAGGCAGGGGTAGGTTTCAGCGTGGATAGAGAATATTCACAAAATAAGCTGATGAGTGGGTTTGATCAGAGGTTTACATTTCAGACTACTACTAGGATCTAGGGGGCATTGGAATGCGAAAGAAGTGATAGTACATTGGTAACTGTTACTGTACTGGTGGTTCATTTTTCAACTGTTTGGAATTTCAGGGACAAGTCTCCACATGAAAAAGTACACATCCTGGGAAGTCATAATTCACCACTTTGCAGTGTTGATTTGAATGTAAGTTGCATTTTTCTCTCTCTCTGTATCTTTCTCTTGTCATCACTGATCACACGTGGCTTTTTTGTTAAGTACATGCCACTCAATTTCTTGCACAGACCGAAATTTCAAGGTTTACTTTCTTCTTTTTTCTAATCATTTTTAAATGATCTCCTAATCTTCCCCCACATCTATTTAATCCTCTCATGGAGTGAACCAAAGTCTCAAATGTTTAGATATGTGTGGAACAAATATTCTTTAATACCATTCCCCTTGTGTGCATATCATGATTCTGCTCATGGTTGTGTAGGATTTTCTTAACTTTGAGGAGTTTGCAAGACACTTGACAAATGAAGAGCAGCAGCAATTACTAAAATATCTACCTCCACTTGATACCGCCAAACTTCCAAACAGGTTAGCCTTATGCCTTGTTGAATATATTTCCAAGTGTTAATATGGGGGGAAATGAACACTTTTGCAATTAGGAGACACAAGGCGTTGTATTTGCTGTCAGTTGCTGTTTGATTTTATCTATTTTTCTTTTCAAAAAAATCTGTATTCATTAGCCTTTCTAGTCAATCATTGCATTTGTCAATATCATCATGAACCTGATAGCATTTGCATTTATAACCAAGCCTTTAGTGTGCCAAGCATAGATTAGAGTGGGGTCAGCTCACTGAAAAATGATACTAACACTGTTTGCCTCCGTTGGTGTGTGATTATGTGTTGTACAAAGTATTCTATCTCCCCTTATTCAATCTCAATTGAAATATACTCAATCCAAGATTGATGATGATTTATTGTTGTCTTTGCAGTATCAAAAGCATGTTTGATAGCTCACAATTCAAGGAAAACATAAATTGCTATCAGCAACTGCTTTCAGAAGGAGTCTTTGATCTCTCCTTCTTAGAAGCAAAAACTGAGGACTGTAAGACTTTGAAAAGGCTTGCACTGTCCAATTTGTCGAAGTCCAAATGGGTGGAGCGATATCATCTACTCAAGGTTTGCATTGATCTTTTTTTTAAGTAGGAACATTGTTGCATGAAAACATCAATTCCTCGGAAGGTGGACATGTGATTTTAATGGCTCATTGCCTTCTCCTTTTGGCTGCAGAAGTGTAAAAATAGCACTGGGAAGTCTCTTGTTGGAAAGGGACCAAATCCAAATGTTGTTGCATCGAGTAATTTAATTGGTGCCAAAAGATCACGTGACAACCTCAGTCAGAAGTTTTCAGGTTAGCAATAAACTCATCTTGGATGTATTATCGAGCAAGTTGATCCTTTCTATTATTTTTCTCTTAGAAGCAAATGACTGCTAATGGTGACATTGAATCTGAAAGTTTAATAACAAATAGGCATACAAAATCAATTTTGTGCTGATGTTGGCTGCTTTCTCTTATATTGAATTGTGGCAACAGAGATATATCAAATCCTTCTCTTCATATGTAGAAGTTCATTTTAATCAGAACAGTGTTTGTTAAAGAACACATATAGAGAGCACATGTATATGTTCACTCATTGAAACATGCTGACCACAAGTAGAAATTGCATGCTTCCTGGACATAGTTAATTCTGAGAATCCACCTGGAGATATTGCAAGCTAGTCATCACCAGCATGAGTGGTGAAAGTTAAGAGTGATTGTCTTCCATGGACATCACTTCTCTTGTATGGAACCGCTTTTATGATATGCTTCACAACTATTCTCATAAGCTTGTTTTTGTCTACTCTCAGAAGCAAAGTCAATGAAGAGCCCCAAGAGGATTGTCATGAAGGCTACCTATGAGATCAAAGAACTCATAGACAATGATGGTTCTTGCTTTAGTCCAAGAAGCCTATTTGCCTTGCCTCCTGATGGCAGTTCCCTCATGCTGGATTCTCTCCATTTTGTGGATGAAAGTTCTGATCAGGACCTGCTGCTGGACATACCATCCAATGGTTCATTTGCACAGGCAGAGCTCCTTTACCCAACTAATAATAGTTTCGGCCAACAGGCTAGCACTAGTAGTAGCTCGATATACCCGCACCTAGGCTGCCCCTAACAATGTTTGTTATATTGATACTTTCAATCACTAGGGCCAGATAGATGCACCTTCTGCTGAATCAGGTGACTAGGTTAAACATGTTTTGCATGCCAAAATCAGCAAGTCTGTGAATGAGGTTTGATGGTTGCTGTTTTTTCCCTTGATTATTTTGAACTTGGTATGCTAAGAGATCGACTCCTGGTGGGTTTTTGTATAGGTTGACAACAGATTGTAATATATGGCTAAAAAATGCATAGCAGCTGGTGATTTCAAGAGTTATATATGCAATTGTAGCTGTATTGTTTGACATACCCATTCATTGGTTTGCTTTTTTACTCATCGACACCAAGGGAGTAAAAACCAAAAGAAAAACAGGAGGATTGGCTTTCCCGGATGCATGAGAAGAAAGTAGAATAGCTTTTGTACTTGCCTTTTGGAGGATGGCTACCTGTTGCTAGTGGCCCGTCTGCATCTAAACTACAAGTTCCACACTCCAACCGACCACCAAATGATAGAGAAACGAATATACATCCACGATGGGATAACGTTTTCGAATGTGACTTGGAGTAATCAAGAGGACGTATTTTTGTCTTTGAATTGGACTAGTAGGTGCAATGCTATTTGCTTAAGACCATATTTGATCACTGGGATTGGTTGCGGGAAAATTTGAAGCCTGTCGCTTTTCTGTCTTTGTAATCGGGAATAAGTCACATTCTAGAGAATTTGATTTCGTATCATGTTCAAGAGATTGCTAGTTGGGCAATCCTGTGTTAGTTTCAGTCATTGTGGACTTCGCCTGCCTTTTTGAGTTGTTTGCTGTTTCCCATTGGGTATTTGAAAGGATTTTTTTTCTTTGTAGGTTTATATCATGTTGATGTTCGGTTTGGTTGGCAAGAATGAGGAATCGAGTGAAGTCATGATTCCAATGGCTTTGGTTGAAAATGAAATCGCTTCACAAGTTCAAGTGTTTTACGAAAATAGTTCTCAATAATTGCTTACAATCTCTACCTTGATGTGTTCTAACCCAGCAAACTCCGATTGCTTGTAAAAACTAATAGCTCAAACTGTCACTCTTAAATTGATAGGAGAGCAAGGTTGGATACCTTTTGTTGAAATGCAATGGAGACTGAGATGGGAGCACATTAACTCATTTAAGGGCCCATCTGCTTAACCAAGGTAGCGGCATTCAAGCATTGATGCCCTGCAAAGTTGGGGAGCTCTTATGAAACCATTGATCGTTATGCTTATTTCACAAAGAGGTGATGCCCTGCAATGTTTTCTCCCATGTGGCTCATATAGTTTCTCCCAGCGAGGCAGAAATATAGAATTATCCATACCTAGGCTAAGAATCACAAGCTGCAGTGTTTACAGTCACAAAAGGCACCCTCCTTCCTCCTCTCTCCACCTTATTCTTTTTGTTTGGGAAGCCATTAAGTTCAACAGCGGGTCAATGGACAAAGACCAATGACCCAAAGTTAAGATGGAAGGCTATATGGAGGAAAGCGCACTCCAATCCTTTCAACAGTGCCATTGAAGCAAATGAAAGAAGACTTCAGAAGTCAACGTTGTCCATCCAAAGCATGCATCATGGCGGGCCAGTGGCCGAAAATTGTGTTTTTACAGACAATGACAAATGACTTCGTTTGGTTCAACTGAACAAGCAATGGCTATATTGTTCAATGATAAGAACTTCACAGTATTTTCAGATTTCCCTGATTTCAGGGGAGATAGAAGAAAAAAGTTTGCCTTTCACCGTTTTCCTTGTTTGACTGCCAGTGCATAGTAAATTCATGGGCTACTTGGATTGCGTAGCAAGTGCTTGACTTTAGACATTCATTACTATGGAGAAAGCAAAGGAAGAAGGAAAACATGTCCATGCAAACAGTTGAAACAAAGGAAACATGCCTTCATGTCCTCGTATTTTGAAAGGATAAAAATTCACATCTTATAAACAAATTCATTTTTACATCTCCATATCCATCACTGCAACTAAACAAGCTTGTATACTCATCACTTCTATCGTAGATACTAGCCAACCACAACTTTAGAAAACAATAGCAATTTTATCACAAAGTTACATGCACATGACATGACTATACAATACAGCCTTGCACCTCACAAATCACAACCAGCTTCAAAAGCCCTAGAGACGTCTCGTGACTTTCAAATTCATCCAGCAACAAGTAAAGCAGCAGCTCGTCATGGATTTTTAACATGAAGCTGCAAAGTAAAATATTCACGCACCTCAAAAGGTAACAAGAAGACCCACCACGCCGAATCCCCCAAAAAACCAATATCTGCAATAACATACCTCCCTGCCTTTATCATCTCCCATGCAATAATCCCCTTTTGGCCGTTAACAGGACCTAAGGAAAAGTCATCCCACCTACCTTTGCAGCCTCCAAGATGCTTAACTTATCCAAACTTGGATCATACCGCTTTTCCTCAGCAAGTATCTTCAACACATCTAATAGTGTGATCTGAAGATCCATACAAGTCATTTCGAACAAAACAGTATCATGCTCTGCTTCCCATGCTCCTGCATTCTCCTTCTTTCCTGGTACAGATGCCGGCAGCACACGTTTTTCTCTAACATCATCCTCCTTGCCACAAGCGCTTGTACCAACATTAGGACCAACATATCTAAACTTCTCAAGGTCATCCGATTTTCTAGCAGAATGTTCCTCCCTGGTATTGCAAAATCCATTAGCCTCCCTCTCGTCCACTCCATCATCGACAAATCTTAAGGTTGTATCATTTCCTTCAAACTCATATTCTATCACCTCAGTAGAAAATTCCAGCTTCCTCTTCGCTGAGCTCTCTCCACTACATTCCCTACCACTACCATTCACTTCAATCATCATTTCTCCAGCTTGCTTATTTTGTGGAGATTTTAAACAACTGTTAGAACCACCCCCTCCCTCAGAACCCAATTTCTCCACAGAATACCCGAGACTCTCTCTTCTCATCTCAGTTTCACGCACTGAACTGCTTCTTGGACTCCCCAAACCCAGATTTTTATTCAAACGTTTTGCTCTTTTCGACTTAGCCGTAATTAAATCCACTGTTTTCAGTAACCTCTCGTCACACTTCACAGATTCAGCCCCTACAATAGCTCTTGGAGTCCACTTAAATCTATCCAATGATTTCACCAATCTCTCCAAACTTTTCCCAATTTCAGTTCTTAGACTAGGTTTCGGAGTAAAAAAACCCAGATTATTACCATAAAGTTTCGATCTTTTAGTCGAAAACTCGCTGAAGACATTTTTTGAAGAAGACGAAGGAAATCCTCTTTTCAAAACCATACCTTTCGTACACTTACAGTGAACTACTTCTTTGTCCATAGAATTATCCCCACCACCACCCAAATGGCCTTCAATCTCAATTCTCTCTGTAAATTCCGCCTCTGCAGTAAACCCAAAATCCTTCTCTATCGAATCTCCGGCACAATACCCACCATCAACGGCCATAATTTCATCAGTTCCTGCTCCGTCAACCATCTGATCTTCCTTTGCGTAAACAGCGACCTCCTGCTGCTGCTGCTCGTGCTGGTTTTGGGAGCTTGAGAGGGAGGGATCTTCAGGCGGAGTGGAAAAAACGTCGTCTTTATGGAGGATATAATTTTCTTTTGGGTCGTCCTCGTGGTTATCCTCTGGAGTTTGTGGAGGGGAGACCATGGTGATTGAGGTGGAGGTGACAAGGATTTCGGCGTCGAGGGAGAGAGAGTCGTCGTTTGTTTGTGGTACAAGAGCGAAGGGAAAGTGGTTCAAGTGTTGCTCTTGGGAATCGGAGACTTGACACAGCTTTGTTAAGGCAGCGAAAGGATCTTTTTCCTCCATTTTTGCAGACAAAGATTAGGGTTTTCTTTTTTCTTAAAGAGAGAGAGAGAGAGAGAACGGGAGGGAAAGTTATCTCTAGGGCTTCTAATTTTTAAGTTGATTTTCCCGCCATTTGTTTTGAACGGTTGGTGATTAAATCGATGGTGTATAATATATTTTTGACGTGTATAAAGACGAATTGTCGTTTTGTTTCCCAGGGCACATCGCGTACTTCTGCTTCTTAACGACCTGTCTTGGCTTCCCCTGTTTAAACGACCTGGGTTGGTTTTTTTTTAAACAAAATTAATAAATATTACTTTTAAAAATTATTTTTTGTTAGAAAATATATTTAAATAATATTTATTTTTTATTTTTTAAAATTAATTTTTAACATCAGCATAATAAAATGATAAAAATATTAAAATATTTTTTAAATATTAAATTTTTTAAAAATATAATTAAATCACCCTCTTAAATATCCCTCTGCTCGATAAAATTTAGCAAAATCATCACCAAATTTAATTAAAACCTTTATACGCTGAGAAAATTAAATTAATTATATATAATTTTATTTTTATGTTTTATTAAAAGGTTTATTGGTTTTGAATTATGTAACAAGGTTTTTGGAATATAATAATAAAATAAAAAGTTATTGAAACTCAACTCTATTTCACAAAAATAATTAAATTATTAAATATACAGTCATCTAGTCTTTTTTGTAATTTTAAATTAATTAATTTGTAAGCCATAGCCAAAAAAACTAATCTATTTTTATATTTGTCTAGTCATATTATAAAGTATTTAGTTTTTTCGTTATATATTTTATTAAAATATTTTTTATTGGAGAAAGGAAAAGGGACATCCTTTTATGTTCAATCTATCCATATCATTTTCAGCTAGTCATCCTTTTATGTTCAATCTATCCATATCATTTTCAGCTAGTCATCATCCATGCTTCATACTCTATCTCTTGTAACCTTTAATTAAAAAACATAAAAAAAAATCTTGGAAATATATACCTATTTCTTGTTTAAATTAACAAAAGCATTCAAAATTAAACTTATATTTAGAATCTATACAAACTTTGGCCACCATTCCCAAATACAACATCATACATGATATTAAACCAACATTTTTTTTCTGTTAAAAGTAGTTTCTTGAAAATTATTTTTCAAATTTTTTTGTATTTGTTTACAACTAGAAATATTAATCAACAAAAAATATTTTATAATTAAAAAAATTATCTTGGATTTTTTTTAAATTTTTTTTTGTTTTGGATGGAAAATATTTTCTTTATGTATTTTGTTTTGATTTTTTTTATTTCATCCTATAGAATTTGATTTTTATATCAATTTTGATTTTTTTTATTTTTTTAATTAAAATTTTTTATCTATCATATTTGATCCCTATTTTTTTGATTACTATTTTTTATTTTAAATAATTTATGAAATTTTAATTTTTTATAATTTCATTATCTTTCAATTTTTATATATGTTAAATTTGTTCTTTATTATTTTAATTCTTATTTATTTATTTAGAATAATTAATGAAATTATATTTTTGTCAATTCATCCCTCGAATTTTTTTTATCTATAAAATTTCATCCTAATTATTTTAATAATTTTTAAAAAAATAATAAAAAATTTTAAAAAATATTTTTCAACTCATTTTCATTACATAATTATACACCAAAAAGTCTTCTCTAACTAATATTTCATTACAATACCAAGCATTAAAAAATAACTTATTTTTGAAAAATTTATTTTTAAAAATCCATTTAAACAATATTTTCAAACAAATCAACAAGCTATATTAAAAAAATATTTTCAAGCAAATCAACAGGCTAAAGCTTTTTGGATTCAAGCCACCTTGTTAATTCATGACTTCAAATTCATGTTTTTTTTTACTGAAACTATCATAGGTGACGTGATTCTAAATGAAGGCAGCGAGACTTTAATTATTTTCTTTTATTTTGAAGATATTGGAATTGTGTTTCAAATGGTGTTGTTTTAAAAAATGATTTTTTTGTTTAAAATTATTTTAAAATTTTTTATTTGTTTTGATGTACTAAAGTAAATAATAATAATAATAAAACATTATTTTAATTCATTTAAAAAAAATATATTTTGAAAAGCAATTATAAAAAGAAAGATACCATGCTTTATTACTTCAAGATAGTTTTGATTGCTATCTCGTTTGTCTGTATATAAAAACATATATAGGTTCTTGGTTATTTTAGTTTTGATTCTTTGACGGATCTGTTTGTTCCCGAGGTGTAATTTTTTTTTTTTTTAAAACTGTCCATGTTCTAATTATGTAGGATCTTGGGGTCTTCTGACTAGATGCATGTAGCATGCAGGAGGAGATGACGTCGCGTTTCTGGACACAGGTTTTTGGTATTCGCTGATTGTAATATATAGGCATCTCTTGGAGGAACTGCTAGTGACAGTGATGAATCCGGTGATCAGAAGCATGTGTTCAGGCCAGCCAAGGAAAAGCGTTTGAGGAGATGTCGGCCACTGCTGATCAAATGAAGAATGCGATACATGAAGATTAATGCATGACTGGGTCAGCTTCCTAGGGAGTTTTGACAAGATTAATAGGCAACTTGAGAAAGCCATGCGGGTCAGGGAGAGTCTGAGAAGGTTCCAGCCCTTTATAATACTAAAGCTATGACCATGGCGCTGGAAGATTTATCTCGAGCCAGGCTTTGGCGAAAAAGGAAATTAAGGTAAAAAGAAGATGAGCAGTAGCAATTATGCCAGGGCTTTGAATGCAATAGAGAGGGAGTTGAAGAAACATAATAAACAACACGAAGATCAGATTAATAAGTGCAGGGAACGTCCCTGAAGGTGAGGAAGAACCAGAGGCTGACGAGGAGCCAAAAGAGGAGGAAGGGTCAGATTTGGAGTTAGAGGGGGACCCTTCCAAGATTGCAATGTTTGATGAGGAGGAAAATGTCGATGACTAATCTGTGAAGGATGAGGGCTGGGAGAAGATGATGATTAAGAAAGATAACACTACTAAAAAACGGGACTACTAGTATCTGAATTTAGCAACGGATAATTCTGTTGCTAAATTCATAACAAATTTGCAACGGATTGTATATTTATTAATTTATTAATATTAACAATAGATTTTAGTAACGAGAAATCCATTGTTAAAAACAATATTAAATTTGTAACGAATTATTTATTATTGATTGAAAAAATAAATATTTAAATCTTAATCTAAAACTAAAATTACACAGACCGTTAATGAAATATTTAGTTTTGATAATCTTAACTATTAATTAACAACCCTAAACTTACACTCTCTCCCCTTCATAAACATAAACAGAACAAATAAGCAAACAACCTAGAAAATGCTAATTCACTTCATCCCTTTCATCCCCTTAATCATAACATCCATAACAATAGAAAAACAATTAACTTAGCACTCTCTCTTCATCGATCTGATTTTTCTTTATCCTTAACATTTCTCTTCATCTTCTTCTCATTTATTTCCAGCATCTCTAACAGATTCAATCTTTCTTCGCAAACCACCAGAAACACAAACCCATGGCAACATCCCACTATACCCATCATTATCACCATCGAACATCCTGATTTACCCCATTCTTTGTATATGGGTTGAGTTTTACATTCTTTTCTTCAATAATTTAGGTAATTAATTTTAGGATTTATTTGTTTCTCTATTGCAATTAAACTTACATTAAAAAGTTTTTACCTAACCTTTTCCAATCTTAGGTGTTCTTCTACCGTGTAGATTTCATCTTGCTTGCTTAGAACTCAAGAACACAGGTAATATTTTTTTTTGATTGCTAATTTGAATAATGGTTTTAGGTTATTCATTCGAAGAAATAAGGGTTTATAAACTGTAGTAATTGCAAATCTATTTATAAACACAAGTTTCTCTTCCCCGTTTGTACAGAAATACATCATCAGGCATAAATATAGGGTCTAATTAAATTAGCAACCCCCACCCACCGTACTACCAAAAACATAATAAAGAAAAAATGTCATATGTTTAACAGGAAATTTTATCCTAAAATTATTCTCACTTGGTGCTTCATTGTGTATTTAAAACAGTTAATTAATAGGTTTCTCGAATCTTTAACAAACTGAGGAAACTTAAACATTTTAAATATTTGCAAATATGAACTTAAACATAATTATAGGTTACTCTGCTGTTATTTTTTAATTTATCCTCTGGAATCAAATTACAAATAGTTTGGTGCCTGATTTTCATGTTTTGAATTTCTTTTCTGATATGTAGAACCAAGAAGGCTAGTATTGTCGGGAAATATGATATGTTTTTCTTAACATAGTTTTGTCTTGTGTGTTTTTATTATGTGCTAAGGGTAAAATGAATTGGAAAAGAAGACATGAAAACACAAATAATTGCTTCCATGATTATATTAGCTTACCGTGCATACAAGTGCATTTAGAAAAAGAAGTTGAATAAATAAGATATGTTCTTTCCTTTCACTCTGATTGTTTTACAAATTGTTTGTCTATTTGGTCTTTTATGGTGGATTAGTTTTTCTCAATCTCCCTTTAATCTGAATACAGCTTATTTATTTTTGTGCGCATAAACTATGTGTGCTCATATTTGTAAATATAGTTATCGATATAAAACCAGTTAATCAATAGGTAGAAAGACCAAAATGTTGAGTTCAAAAAATTAAACATTTCAAAATAATGAAAAAGAAAAGTAGTATAAACAACTCTCAACTTACAAAAGATCTCTATAATAAAAGTAAAAGAATGCAAAACACACTATTAAGAAATACAAGCCAATGTAATAATATTATAAAGCATAAATGAATGGGAGTAACTAGGCACACAAGGAAACTTCAACTGTCAATTTGCTTTACCATGCTAAAGATTCAATTACATGAACCATAGATGTAAGCATTGATATCAGTGCAACAAATCTAAATAAAAACAAATTAATTGTACAATTAATTTCATATACCCCTGATTAGAAGTAATACAAAAGTACAATCCCCCCACATGAACCACAACATTAAAATCTAACCAACTAGAATAAAGAAGAATGATATAAATGCTTAAAACAAAAACATTATAAATTATTATAATGAAATTAAAAACAAAAATGCTTAAAAAAAAGAGATTGATTTGTGTTTTCTCTATTACTACATGTTAAAAAGTCTGAGCATATTTATTTATTTATTTTTATTTAATAATATTACTGTTCTATCTGCCGCTTAGAAATCAAGAACACTAGTTTATTTTTAAAAGATTCTAAAGTTCATAATTACATAAATTAGCAGAAAGGATGAAAACACAACAAATCATACCTAGAGAAACAAAAGCCAGAAACAAGCTACCTCAATTCTTGCTCCACCTGGCTAAGAAATGCAGCGTGCCCACTTGGAATGCACATCCTCCTCAACATGATTATAGGAGGGTTGATGCATATCAACTTTGTGAGTGCTTTCGCTTTCAAGATTTGCTTTAAACTTAAGGGGATTTCTCTCGAGATAACCAACTTGTTTATAGAGGACATAATGTATATAGGAGTTATGAGAGAATGGAGGGTGATGATGGTGATACTGATGATGATGTGAACATTGGAGATGAAAATGAGGGAGATGGTAGTAATGAAAGAGGTTTATGTGATGAGAGAGCTAGTAGTAATGAGAGAGGTGTATATGATGAGGATCAAGATGGTGTCCCATCAAACCACGATTCAACCTGTTCTCCAAACAATTATAATTGAAGTGTTAAAAGGAAGGGTTTTGACTCACAATTAGATCCAATGACAAGAAAAAAAAAAGTTTTGTTTGTATGGAACAACAGAGTAAGTTGAAATTTTTAAAATTTAACTTATTAAGGTTATATTTTCAGGTTTGAAAAAAATTATTTATTATTGTTTAATTATTTATTTAATAAAAGTTTATTATTATATTTTTTTAGGTTTAATAACGCATCGTGTAGACATGCAATCAGAGATATTTTGAGGTCTAATTTTAAGGGAGCATGACACTTTTGGGAAAAAGTAGATTCAATGTGTAGGGATAAACTATTTAAAGAATTCAAGATAAGAACCAACACTAATTATCATTTTTTTTGCTCTATTTATAATATTCTTGTAATTTGTTTGTGTTTGGGTTCAAAAGGTAATATTCTTATTTACTTTTTAATGCCATTTAATTTCTTCAGTTATTACATAATCTTGCAAATTCTGAACAAGATAACACAATATGATTAATCATTTTCATACTTTGAAATTTTGTGCATTTTTTTTACTTGGTGTGTGTATATATATATATTGGTAGAAAAAAGATTCCTTCCCTGAGGAAGATGAGTCAATTGTTCGTAATATTTAGAAAGATAAGGCTAGGATTGCTTTGAATCAACAATTGACATGAGCTTGCAAGAAAGTCATGTCAAATAAAAACACTACAAATATTATAGATTGCCTTGATAAAGGTCTTGCTTGGATAAACAATGATGACTGGAATCAAATGATCAAAGATGTTTGGTCCATGCCTGAATTTCAAAGGAGATCTGAATCTGCTAGGAGGAATCGATTAACTAAAACAGATAGCAAAATAAGCACTAATTCGGGAGGAACAATTTCATTTGCGTCATATCAAGGTAACATGGTAAGGATTTTTTTTTATGCTTAAGATAATGAATTAAAATTTATATATTTATCTTGTATAATATTTATTAATCTTGAAAGAAAAGGGAAGCTGGTGGAAAAGAACCTCCATGGGATGATGTCTTTTCAGTTTTGCATCAAAGTACTAAGCAGTCTGGTAGCTTCGTCGACAACAAGTCTAAAAAAGTGGCTGTATGTATTTTTATTTGATTATTTCTTAATATGACTAAAGTATTATTTAACATTCAAATGAATTTATTGTTGCATGTATTTGATTTGTAGAAAAATTATAAAATGGAGATGATTTAAAAGTATGGAACTAATCGGGAAAATCATCTTTCATTTGATGGAGTAGCTTGGTGTGTGGCTTCAGGAGGAGTTACAAAGGGTAGGGTATATGGTGCACCTCGTATGCCAAAATCTATAGTTAATACAAGCTCTTTATCACATTTCTATTCACTGGAGTCATCATATCCCAGTTCATTATATCAAATATTGCAAAAGGAGATAAAGAATAAAGAAGAGGAGATAAAGAAAAAAAGATGATTTTATTCTTGAAATGAAACGAAAGATGAATTCTATGAAAGAATATCTTGTGAATAATCTTGGATATCATAGTGGAATATCAAATATTAGCCAAGGTATGCTATCACTTTTGACCTCATCAATGCCGCCACTTATAGCTCCCTAGATAATGACACATATGGGTCCCATATTTTAACCAATTTATCGATCTACACCTCGACCACTATATCCTGATCAATCTTGTGTCGATCCACAATATAATGGTTTGTTTTTGTAACCAGCACCATGATTGTATCTTTTGTTGTTTTTTTTTATGATTGTATCTTTTGTTGTTTTTTTTATTGTATTTCGACTTAATTATGTTAATGCAAGTTTAACCAAATTTTTATAATATGAATATTATTTTTATTCCATTTTGTATTAGTGATACAATTATTTCTAATATTAATTTATGTTTGTTATATATATTCTACAACTTTTAAAATATACGTAAATAATTAATTAAATAAATAAAAATTTATTTTAATAAATAAATAAAAATTAATTTATTAAAAGTTATATACTCAGCAATGGATTCTCCATTGTTGATTGTAAATAATTCATCAATCAACAACAGACAATCCGTTGCTGATTCACAAAACTTGCAACGGATTAACCGTTGCTAAAATTAGCAACGGAAAATCTATTCCTGGTTGTTAGCATCAGCATCAGATTATCCGTTGCTAATTATAAGCAATGAAAATAGTAGTGAAATTTTCATTGCTGTGAAATGAACAACGGATAAATTTGTTGTTAAAAAATCAACAACGATAAATCTGTATCTAATATTTGTTATTATTAATTCTATTGCTAAATTGTTTTAGCAATGAATTTTAATATTATTTGCAGTAGTATTGTCAGTTGCTAATTACTACATTTTTTTTAGTAGATATAAGCTCATGGATAAGCTGTTTGCAAAAGATCTCAGCAAAATCACTTGGTGGAATTAATATTGTGAACAAAAAGCTTAAAGGTTAATGAGCATATATAGTAGATGCCAAATTTAATTTAAAATGGGTATATTTAATATCATTTTTTTGGTAAATGATTAAAATAAATTATGGGTATGATTTAATCTTTTACTATTATTTTTAAAAGATTTCTATAACATACTAAAATTATTAAGAAAATACAGTTTTCACATGATTTATCAAATTTCTAGTCATTTTATAATGTTCGACTGTTTTATTTATCGTTTTTGTAATTATATTTTTTTTTTAAAAAAATCAATTTTAGTGATCAAGGCTATCAGAAGATCCCAATAAGTGGGATATATATCCTTACCAATACAAAGTACAGAAACCCAATTATTACTGTTCACAGCGAAGAGAAATTGCTGGATTACAAAATACATAATAATCGAAGACAAACAAACTAAGCAGAAACAACAAACTAGCAGCTTCTTTATGTCCGACTAGTTGCAAACTAATGACTTTTAGTCCTTCAATCTTTAAGGAAACTGAATGGCAGAGTCATAAGCAACCCCAGCCTTCCAGTCACTTGGTAAAACATTATCTGCTTGGACCCATGTCACCCCTGCACTGCCACAGACCTGGAGCTTCAAGCTAACGGCACCCTTTGGTGGATTAGGCATATCCCACACTGCCCCATAGGCTCTTCTCATGCCTCTCCATTCCTTGCAATCCTCCTGCATGTAATTAAAAGACATCACGTAAAGTTTTCACATGCTAGTTCCTGTACTATAGTGGTATTAAAGGTAAAAAAAGAATATCAGAAGAAGAAATCAAAACATACCTGCCGTAATTCCACAGCCAAAATCTCATTTTGGCCAGCTTGGTACAGAAGAACTATGGCCAAGTACTCAGGAAACCTGCTATGTTCATGGACCTTGAACATGAGATTATAACCAGAGTAACGGCAAGGTATCCTCCTGAATTCTACATCAACAACACCATATGCGAACAGCTCTAAGGCCATGTTTGGACGTGCCATTCTTGCGTATGCACGTGTGCTGAGGATGAAGTCAGTTTTGTCTCCTTCACCATAGTCAGTAACCACTACGTTCACCCCATCATCAGAGCAAAGGTTTGCAACTTTGCAGCTAACCTGAAATTTTTATCAATCTACAATATGTAAACCAGCATTATCAATACTTAAACTCATTTGTTTATTACCCTGAAAGTAACAGTTAATTACTTTCAATAGCACTGATAATTAAGTTCCTTGAATTCGAGTACCTGATAGCAACCACCACAGCCAGTACCATTCTCGAAGAGTCTTGAAACACCAGCTACATTAGCATCATTGACCGTCGTTCCATATCCTCCAAACCCGCAAGCTCCAGCTGCATTAACATTTACATGCATGCATGTCAGTACTTGTTTCATGCAAAACAGATTAAATATGTTGTTAAGCTTGCACAGCAGTCCTCTTACAAATATTTACATTTGCATAACTAGATAAACAATATAATTGTGAACTCTGAATAAACAGGAGATCTCGGCGCGCGCGCACATTCATACTTACTTGGTGTCCCTAAGCAGTCAGGGCTACCAAAATAAGTTGCTCTTGAGCATGTGTAGTCTTGGGAGTGACTTATTGCAGGCAGTAGTGCCACTGCCACGACACAAAGAATGGAATAACCATATTTAAGCGCAAACCCCATAATTATCATCACACTGCCACACTTTTATGATCAAGTAAAGGTAACAAGTTGAGAGAGAGTATAAGGGAAAGAAGAAAATGGATGAGAAAGCATGATTTCACATTACCCTATTTATAGTTGAGGTCTGAGAGGCTGTGGCAGCTACTGAGGAATTGCTACTTCTTTTCTTTCAAATGGGACTGATTAGGTGGTAGGATGAGAATAATGGGGTGCACATGTCAATGTAGACTCTCTCCTTTATTAACCCCTCGAGACCTCATTTCCATGGTACTGGAAAGAAGATACATTTGCAAAAGTCTGCCTTCCTGTTGTCTCTCTTCACTTTTTTCGCCAACTCCTTGTGCTTAAAATATTCTAAAAGCATAATGGTTTTTACGCTATTACTATTGTACTTTTGCGAAAAGGTTATATTTTTTTTAGATGAATGTAAGTGTCAGTTTATCAAAGATTTCAAATATCCTGATACCATAAAGTTTATGGAGTAAATCCCTTAATCTTAAAAAAAAATTATATTTATTCTTTCTCAATGTGATGTTATAACTGACACATCACGATATTTCTTGCTTTGGCATTTAAAATAAATTGATGATATTTTTTATATATGATTATAAATTATATTTTAAAATTTATTTAATAATTTAAGTTATTATAATAAATTTTTTAATATAATATTAGAGAGTTTTGATAATAAAATGTTTATGAATTTCATAATTTTTATTTAATTAATAAAAATTAAATAAATTTTTAAGTAAAGTTTGATTTATATTATTTTTAAATATATTTTTTAAAATTTATATAAATTTTAAAAAATATATTTAAAAATAATATAAATCAAACTTTACTTAATAATTTAAACTATTAAAAAATAATATAAATTATATTTTTATTTTTTTTCTTTCTAAGTCTTCTAGCATGTTAGAAGGAACTTTCGACTGTTACTCCTACATATTCAAATTCATGTTCACCACTAATGCCATGATATGAAAGGGCTACCATATAACTAAACAACTGAAATGAGATTAACTATTTTAATGTTCATCACTGTATACCTGCCGACATTTAACTCAAGTGGTGGTATTCTAGTTTCTACTGGGTGAACCAGGATGCATGCCAGTAAGAGAGAAGAGAGTTGCATGCTTGCGCTGTACGTCGTCGTATATCCCTGTTACTCAAGAAGATAAGCAGAAATAAAATGGAACCCTTCATAAGAAATTTGCTGAAAATAGTGTTATTCAAGGATATTGTCCTAAGATCAATGCCATTGTATATTTTACATGCTAGAAATTACCTTGCAAAAGGGGGTTTTCTTCTTCTTTTTCTTCTTCTTTTTAAAAAAAGAAGCCTCCATTCCTGTTCCTATTTCTTTCTTAAATTATGTAGTTTGTGAATAAAACTATGCAAACAGAAAAATAAATGTATCAGATCTTATGAATTTGTATGGGATTTTCTTATTATCAATATGGATTTAGATCCTAACTTTCAGGTCGAATTCAAATATCAATCACATTTACCATTTGATTTTTTTATTTTTAAAAAACATATTGGCTATATTCAAAATCATTCTTCAATGTAAAATGAGTTTCACACACTATATGTATAGAGCATATGTTATCAAAATTAATTGATACTTGAAAAAGATTTTTTTTTAAAAAAATATTCAGTGATTGTTTAAAAGAATAGCTGTTAACATGGAGGAAAAAAGAAAAGAAAAGTACGTTGTTATTTATCCTGAATCAAATCTTAGGCCTATATTAATTTTTTTCTAATTACTTATATTTAAAAGTTTTTATATTTCATATTTATTAGAAATAATAGTAATATTAATTTCAAATCGAATTTAGATCTGAAACTCATCCATTTAATAAGCAGGTTTACGAATTCAGAAAAAAAAGTCAAATTTAAATAATAAAAACTATACAACAGATTCATTTAATTACATTATACGAGTCAGATAACATTATACTATAATTACACATCTGTTTGTAAAGTTTAACAAATACACACACACACAGAGGCTTGTTTTGTTCTCGGTCGTGAACTCAGAACAAACTATTTGAATAGAAAAATCTCACCGAGTAATTTTCATGAAAATGCCACGAGAGAAGGCATTTTCGAGAAGGTCATTCAGTGATAAGGTTTCTTCGAATGCTAAAATATTACTCGAGAAGCTAATAATTTGTAACTCAGTTGATATTGATGTCTCTTCTGTCATTAAGAGGTTTTGATTTCCAATCTTTTCTTTGCAATAAACAAGTAAAAGTAGTGCCTTATTGCAATAAACAAGTGTCAAAACCATGACTTCCAAGGAGCCTTCCAAGATGCCAAAACCATGTTTCATCTCTTTCATTCCTTTCCCGAACAAATCTTCCATAGAACTGAGCTAGCAAAGTTTCCACCTTTCAAAAAGAAAAGAAAAAAAAAAAAAGAGCATTCAAACATGGTGCTAATAGATTAGTGTCGTATGCAAACAGAACTTGGCAGGGAATAATTTGATGACACTGTTAAATGATTCGTTAGTCTTAAATTAAACTGCAAAACAAAATTACTTGCGCAAGAAATTACAGGGATGCGCATATATGTTCAGCACAGATTATGACAAAAACATGTTACAAGTGTGCATGTGATGGATGGGGACATTATATTTTGTAGCTGAAGCACAGGGGTTCTCATCTCCACAGCCTTGTTTCTCCTTCAAAACACGTTTTCTGTTCACATCTTGTCAGAGCCTTTCATCAATTCAATATCCAATCCTCCAGCCAAAGACTCTTTAAAATAACATAAAAAAATAAAGGATTTTAAGTACAAAACCATTAGCAATTTTAACCCTCAACAATTATCAGCTCAGTGGTTCACTCGTAACTTGACAGTTCACACACATAACGCAAAGATCCCTGCTAAGAGAATGAAGGCCTGTTTGAAGATGGTGACAATCACTATAAAGGGTTTGTGAAGCATGACATCACCCTCAAGAATGGGCTTCAAGCACTTGAAGCAAATAATGGAAGAGGCAATGTTGATAACTGGGGCCTAAATGTGTATGGGGCATCCCCTCCCTCCACTTGCAAATCTGTGATGAGAAAAGAGAAAAATGTCTTGTATGATAGGGGATGAAGCTCCTATTACCTGACAACAAGGAACACCACTAACCAAATTGCCTCTTTCGAACACTAGGAATCTCAAGATCCAACAAATTTTACAGAAAATAAAAAAAGCAAATCCAACTTGCAACGCATGCTTACTATATTGTCAAATCAGCAATTTAGATAAAGTCAAAACACTTTCCAAGTGTCTCACTGAAGAAGTCTGAGGTAAGAAATATGAAGCAATAATGCTGAGGTGGTGTACCCATGAAAAGAACAAGCAATTGCATTAATTTCATGCCAGAACATGCTTGATCTAAAGAGCAAGAGCAGTGGATTAGTGAAGAGCAGGACTGATGCAAAGTTGGTGCATCGATTGAAAAGGTGTAGGGCGGTGATTGAATGTGCATGTTCTAGAGAGTTGGTTCCTCTATCTCTATTTTTTGGAGGGTTCAAATGGTTTGCACATCAACGCATTGGAAGTAAAAATTATTTCATTACAATGCCATGAAAAAGCATGTTCAGCATCAAAATTTCTAAAAAATGATCGGCACTTAATGAGGGAGCATGATCAATGGAGTCTTGTGGTCACCGCATGACTACCTAACTAAATACATCAACTTTGGCACTGCCATCAGAAAATCGAGCATTTACAAATGCAGTGCAAGAAATCACAAGTGCCATAAATCGAACATTTTAAAGCTTTCCATGCAGAATAACTGCAGCAGCAGTTGAAGTGTGAGCTCACTGCTCAGCCACGATGCACTTGATAAGAGAGCAAATTTCTAAAGCCTTCTCAATTGTGGAAGTGATTCTAAGTCATTTTCTTCCAGAAATTGAATTGTTTATGTTTTGAACCAAGGGTCTAAACCTTTGATTAAGATCAAGCATCAGTTACTTTTGGGAAGCCAAAAAGTTCTCCCTCCTCACACCCCCAGTTTCTTCCCCCGTAGGCAAAACATAAACTCCCTCCCTAGTTTGTGCTTGCACACACGCGCGCGCGCGCGCGCGCAAACATGTGCAAACAAGCCTTCAGTTGTATTTGCTGGCTATCATTTAAACTTCCACTCGCAACTGTGAGCAGGCCAAACAGGCATTGTTCTGACAGGTTCTGTATCCTGTAATACAAATGTACAAGTAAAATGTGTAAAACCAACCCAGTCATTAGCGCCAGTAGACCTGAATTTGTATTTTCCTTGCCCACCAATACAGTCTGTGAGGTTTGGAGCAAAGCCCACCAAGCCCATTGTGCCCCAGAACAAGGTACGTTGAGATGAGGCCCATGCTACCCAACCCAACTCCCAAGATCACCCAGCTACCTTGTTAGGGGAGGTCAGGATGAGGTTGTGGCTCATGGAAAATTGCAAACATTATCCCATATACAGCTCTACTAAAAAGAGGAAAATAGAATATCTTTCAGCATTCATTTTTTGACTGATGAGAAGGCAGTGTGGCATTACTGTTCTGGGTAATCATTCAGGCTAGTTCACAACAAAAGGGACCAAACCCTGCCTAAGAACTTCAGTTCCTAGTAACCAGCAACCATAGATTGAGGTTTGTAACCAAACTGAAAACTATCTGATTAAAAGTCACCGTTAATCTTACCAATTCTGCTTTCACACTCTTTATTTCTTTCCTTGCAAGTTCAACATCTGTTGCTTGACCTTGAAATCTCCCAATTGGCTCTAGATTGATAGAGAAAGTGCAGAAAAATTTGATTCTGAATTCTAGAGACTGATTGCAGTCAAGAAAGAAAAACTAGTTGATGAGGGTAAAGCAGAGCGGTTTCCCCTTGAACCAGCAGCCAAAAGCATGGCTGCTTCTCCCCAAGCATTACCAACACAGAGAGTAAATATAGGTGGCTTGACATACCTGCAGTGGTGTAAAACATTCATTGAAGAAAATATACACAAGAATTTCCCCATGGGTGGGATTTGGGAAGGTTTACTTGTTGCATTCATAAATGCCACTGAGCTTATTTTAAAATCACAAAGCAGAGAACACACTTAAATAGAAGTCATTAATAAACTATTATCACTATAATATATGCTCCACTACATGCATATCCTACTCGTCAGAATTAAACTAGTCCTTGCTCGCATTATCAGCCAGTAGGCTTTGGAGTTGGCAATGATAAATGTATTGCCCTATAGAGCATTTAAAGCGCACTATTCATGCGATCACATGCATATGAATATTTACAGAAGCATACATAAATATATAGAAAGCAAACTGCTTCTTTTCTTAGCATGGACATGGTTAACGTTAATAAGAAGATGACATATAATCCAACACAGTAAACAGACTTGGGGAAACTTTCTAAATTCACAATCTGTTAGGAAGCTTTGGAAGCAATGAAAAAAACTATTATCCTGATTCCTCCGCCGACGAAGGGAGAGAGGAACTAAGTTGAAAGAGAGGCCCTTGAAGAAGAAGAATATAGAGAAGAAGAGATCGTTAGGGTTCTGCTAGGGTTAGTATTTCGTGAAGAGTCCGTTGTTGATTCTAACATACGCCTGTGGAACATGACGGTCGATGCCGTTGCGGCTGCGACCGCCATTGACGGTTGTGTTGGGCTGGGGTGTGAGAGAGAGAAGAGAAGAGAGTGAAGCAAAATAAAGATACCGAAGTGAAGTGAATTGTTGTTGGGTTTCGGATTTTTTAATGTTTCATGCATCACATATTAGGCTCAGAGGCCCAAACACTAAAGCCCAATTATTTTAACAAAATTACCGTTTTCTTCGAAAATGAAATTAATTTTGTTTAAATTGTGTGGATTCGGGTTTTTTAAAAAATATTTTTTTTGAAGTATACACATATTTAACTTCATCTTGTTTAGAAAATGTTTTTTAATTTTTTTATTTGAAAACATATTAAAATAATTTTTTATTTTTTAAAATTTATTTTTAATATCAACACATTAAAAAAATTTAAAAATATATAAAAAAATTTAAAAACTAGAGAAATGATAATTCAATCACTATATTGAAATGATATACTTCTAAAATAAAGAAAAGGGAACTAGGCTTGGACTGGCACATACCGGGCTTGGCTTCCAGGCCCAGCTCTAAAAATTTACCCACCCTTCCTTCTCTCTCGCTCCCGCCAAAAACAAATTAACAGAAGTAAGAATATATGAAAAAAGACCGCCAAACTTTCACCTTCTGTTAAAGCTTCAGCGCAAAAAGTTCCCACGAGTCCCCCCAAAGGATGGAAAAACAATGGAAGACAAATAGTCAGTCTTCTCACTCTGCGATTTCTCCTGGTTTCTTCCTTTTCATTTTCAATTCGATTTCTTTATGTATTTAATCACTGATTATCTCTTTATTTACCATGTAATCCTCATTCAAAGACAAAGAGGGGAGGGATAACTCTTGATTATACTAATTGAAAACAAACACAAATAAAATATAAATAAATAAATTTATATGGTTCTTCAAAGGAGAGGCCGATTGATAGTGGTTGAAAGATGGTGATAATGATTGAAAAAATATTAACAGATTTGCTTCATAAACAAGGTTTGATCAGTCATCAAGCCAGACCTATCACTCTTTGATATTTTCCAAGCCCTCCATTTCAATGGCTATGATCCACAAGCAGCAATGAGTTACATCCTTGAGAAATCCCATACCAAGACTACGCGAACGGGCAACAAGAATCGGGTTCCAACTAATGTCAAAAAAGAAGTGATTAATGAGACAAAAGATCGTGTGAATGATGCTGGAGTGGAAAGTTGTGATTTCTCAGAAGAAAAAAATTGTTACCAAGTTGATGGTTCTGTTATTATTGCTTCATCTCCTATGGAAGAAAGGAAATTGATGTGCACTGAAGAACATCATTTTGGATTTTCTATTTATTTATTTATTTTTGGGGGTGGATCTTATGCATATTTTGGGTTTTTTCTAAGTATAAAGAACTGATAATTGAAATAAAATTTAGTCAATAATCTTGTAGTAATATTTATATTTGCATTTGCATTTGCATTTGAGTAATTAAGTAATAGCCAAAGCATTCTCGACTATAAAAATGTCTAGTGACATCAAATTTAGTCACATGAAGTAATTGTAATTAATCATGGAAATATAATAGTTCAACCTCACATGATAATTACCATATAATTGCTATAGTTAAGTGATTAATTAAGATGAAATAGGAATATTTTGTTAAAGAAATGATCTAGTTGCCCACGTAACTAGAAAATTCTTTTATAGACGAAAATGTTAGTTCATTCATAAGGTAATATAAATCACTTGTGTTATAATTTAAGAAGCTCATTTCTATCATAAGGTAATATAAATCACTTGTGTTATAATTTAAGAAGCTCATTTCTATCATAAGGTAATATAAATCACTTGTGTTATAATTTAAGCTCACGGAAAAAATTATAATGACGCGATGATTTGTTTGTTCAAATTAATTTACAGGAGAAAGTATGAATTTTAGTTCATTGTATATTTGTGGTTATAAATAGGTTTGTTAAGTTACATAGAACGAGGGTATTTTCTAGGTATTTTACACATAAAATTCTTCTAGAGGAACTTTGCAAGAAAAAAAATTTAAGGGAGCTAAATTAAAAGAATTATTTTAAAATTTTAGTTATTTTATAAAGAAAAATGCTGGAAAAACTTTCCGGGGCCGGGCCCCTGACAGCCCCCGCCCTCCGCCACTTCTTCCGGTTGCTGATTTTCAGAGCTGGAGACAATGCATTGTCTGCATCTTATTTAAAAATGCAAAATAAAAAGTAGATGACGCAAAATCCATCCTTTGACGCAAAGAAAAAAAATTAAGAGGCTTGTGCACGAGCTAAGCCTCTTTTTGATGGGTCAAGTGCATGGTCCATGCACGTGCCTAACTTATTTTATTTTCTATATTTTTTCCCTCTATTTTTCACATTTTGATCCATTTACGTAGATTTAATACAAAATATCTTGAATTGTTTTTCGGATTCCTTTGAAATTTCAATTTTTTTATTATAAAATCATATATATATATATATATATATATATATATATATGTATATGTATATTAGTGAGTGTTCTTTTTTCATAACCCTTCATAACTATTATTTTTATATGTTTTCAATCATTGTGTTTTTTATTGTTTGATTATATACCCTTCAATATTTTTTTTCATGAATTTTTATAACATTAGATGATGTTCTTTTTTCACAACTATCCATAATGATTTTTACTCATAATTAAAAAAAAATAACTTGCAATAAAAAATTTCTTACTTCTACCCAAAAAAACCGTTGCTAGTGACATTTTTTTTTGTTGCTAAATTTTTTTATCCGACTTGCATTGAAGAGGAGGTCAATGATATAGTTACATTTGCACGTCTTGAGAACAGGGCAAGTGAGCTTCCAGTTTCAACCGAGGTGAGTAATTGATATTCATTCGTTTTGGGTTAGATTATTTTTTATTTTTTTTTAATATTTTGTATAAATATTTTTTAACAGTATTATTAAATTAAATGATTTTAAAATTTATCATTTTATTTTCTTACTTAACTCAAATTTTAAATTAAATTATTTAGAAATTAACTTCAAATAAATCACTTAATTTAACGAGTTTAAAAATAATTTAAATGATTATTAAAAAAATAATATAGTTTTTTAAAAAAATTTAAAACTAATTCTTTTTAATATTGGAACAATATTATTTAATTTGACTTCGGTCATCTCATAACCTAAATTATAGATTTTGATGAATTTAATAATTTTATTTTTTTATATGTTTTTATTTAATTTTATGATAAAATTAAATGCTTGGAAAATCAAACACCAACCTTAAAAAAATATTTATTTAAAATCTTGATAAATTTATGTAAAATAAAAACAATATATAGGCATAAATTTCATTTATCAACCAATCCAATATGAAAAAGTGAAATAAAAAATAAAAAATTAGAGGACCAAAAATAAAAAAAATAAAAAAATAATTGATATTCATTTGCTAGTTTAGATTATTTTTTATTTTTTAAAAAATATTTTGAATGAATATTCTTTTAGTAGTATCATTAAATTAAATGATTTTAAAACTTGTCATATTAGTTATTTTCTCGAGCTAATTAAATTATTTAACAATTGAATTCAAGTAAATTATTCAATTTAATAAGCCTAAAAATAACTTAAATGATGATTAAAAAATAACATAATTTAAAAAAAAAACTATAAGACTAATTTTTTTTTAATATTGAAATAATGCTAGTTTGATTTCACCTTGATCATCACATGACCTAGCTATAAACTTTGATAAATTTAATAATTTTATTGTTTTGTTGTATTATTTTTATTTAATTTTATGATAAAAATAGATACTTGTAAAATCAATCATCAATCTTAAAAAAAAAATATTTGAAATTTTGATAACCTTTTATAAAGTATGATGAGTAATTGATATTCATTTGTTATGAGTTAGATTATTTTTTATTTTTAAAAAAAATATTTTGTATGAATATTCTTTTAGTAGTATTTAAATCAAATGATTTTAAAACTTGTAATTACTCAGTATGGATTTTATTTATCAACCAATCCATTATTAAAAAAAATGAAATAAAAAAATAATTAGAAAAATTAAAGGACCAAAAACTAAAAAATAAAACAATAATTGATATTCATTTGTTGCGGGTTAGATTATTTTTTATTTTTAAAAAATATTTTGTATGAATATTCTTTTAGTAGTATCATTAAATCAAATGATCTTAAAACTTGTCATATTAATTTCTTGTTCAACTCGAGTTTTAAATTAAATTGTTTAAGAATTGACTCTCGGTAGATTATTCAATTTAATGAACTTAAAAATAACTTAGATGATCTTTAAAAAATAAAATAGTTTTTTTAAAAAACTGCAACATTAATTAATTTATTTATTAATATTGAGATAATGCTAGTTTGATTTGTCTTCGGTAATCTCATAACCTAAGCTATAAACTTTGATAAGTTTAATAATTTTATTATTTTTTATATTATTTTTATTTAATTTTATAATAAAATTAAATGTTTATAAAATCGAACATCAACCTTTAAAAAAAATATTTCAAATTTTGATAATCTTGGGTAAAGTATGGTGAGTAATTGATATTCATTTAATGTGGGTTAGATTTTTTTTTTTTTTTTAATATTTTGTATGAATATTCTTTTAACAATATCATTAAATCAAATGATCTTGAAACTTGTAATTACTCACCATGAATTTCATTTATCAACCAATCTAATATTAAAAAAAAAATAATAATTAGAAAGATTAAATGAACAAAAACTAAAAAATAAAATATGTTAGAATTGATTGCAAACCCGTGAATTAGATAACCTAAGTCAACATGTGAAATCCACAAGTTGAGTAATAGACACCACTGGGATTAATAACTTGTTTTTTTATTATAAATTACTATTTATTTAATTATACGATAATAAAAAAAAATCACAGAATTGAGCGTTAAATCAATACTGATTTTTTTTTATTATGATAACCTCATAAAAAATAAAGTAAAATAAATTATAAAACTCAATTCTCAATTAGCCAAATATCAAATAATATATATATATATATATATATATATATATATATATTAAAGTAAACTTGCTTAACCCGTCAATGGACCTATGAACTTTCTAAAATTTAATAATATGTTTTTTTTTAAATTTATTTTTTAACTATATGTAAAAAAGAAAAATAGATAATCAATTATATATAATTGAGTTTAATTAAAAAAAATAAGACACTCCACAAACTTGTGAATTAGGGCAACTGCGTTTACTTTGTTAAACTCGCAAACCAAGTTATTCACTGTATAAAGTTTAATAATTTAGTTTTTTTTTCAAAATTATTATTTAACTAGATTTATTTTTTATAAAAAAGATTATATCATGATGCTATAATATTTTTTTTATACCTACTTGTTGTTGAAATATTTTTTTGACATTACAATAACCATATAAAAAAATTAAAATAAATTAATAATTAAATCCTCGTAAATACATAATGCAAAAACTCTATTAAAAAATAATTAAAGAAAAAAAAAGTTAAAATAAATAAATAAACACTATAATTTAGAGATTAGGGATTCTCCTAACTAAAATAAAAGATTCTCATGGTGTTTGTTGAAAAATAGTTTCTGAAAAATTATTTTCTAAACTTTCATGTTTTTGGTTGCTATTAAAAAAATTGATCAACAAGAAATATTTTCCGTCAAAGGAAAATTTGACTTAGTTTCTATTAAAATATTTTTTTTATTTTGAGCATAAAATAATTTTTAAAAATTATAAAAAATCTAGAAATGTCATATTATTTACTAATTATATCAAATTTAGTTCTTAAACTTTTAATTGCTATATATATATATATATATTGTTTTGAATATTTATTTTTTAATTTCATCTCTTAAAATTTACTTTTTATATTAACTTTAGTATTTATTTTTATAATAATAATTATTTTTTCTCTTTATCATTTTTTAATTGAAATTTTTATCGATCAAATTTAGTTCTCATTCTTTTTATTGTTATTTATTTTATTTAAAATAATTTATAAAAATTTAATTATTATTATTTTAATTTTTTTATTTTTAAGATTTGATATTTATTATTATTTATTTTATTTAAGATAATTTATAAAATTATATTTTTTTAATTTTATTCTCATTTAATTTGTAAGATTTATTTTTTATTATTTTAATAAACTTGAAAAAAATAAAATACTAATAAGTTATTTTCTAGCTAATTTTTTATAATATAACTAAATGCTAAAAAGTATTTTTTTAATTTATTTTTAATATATTTTTGAATATTAAATAATAATTTATTTTTAAAGTATTTATTTAAAAAATATTTTTAGTAAATAAATGCGACCCAATTATATTTTGAACAACTCCTAATTTATGAACCTGATCCTCGATGAAGTCTCCAGTTTTGACTTTTGAAGGCAAATTAATGACACGGTTCTGATTTTCTGGCAGGGGAAGTCTTCTACAAAGTACCAGCGACCTTCCCAAGGAAGGCGTGTGGTTAAAAATCGGTAATTGATAACGTCATCTTTTTACAACGCAAAACATGCTTGTAAAAAATTTAATTTTTTTAATATTTGAATACCTGATTTAAAAGTATATTTTTTTAAAATTAAAAAAATATTATTTTAATATAATTATTAAAAAAATTATAATCACACTCTTAAAAAAAAACTTTAATTTATAATAATTATGAGTTTAAATTTTTTAAGTTGTTATAATTTTTAATTTTAATATATAAAAAATTAATTAAAATAGATTTAAATTGATTTGAATATTCATATTAATAATAAAAAATAAGTAATTGATGACATATTTGATTTTGAAGTTTAAAAGTGTTTTTTATTAAAAATATTTTTTTTATATTTTTGCAATTAATATTTTGATATTTTTTAAATCATATTAAAATAATTTAAAACTAATAAAAATATTATTTTAATCTATTTTAAAATAAAAACATTTTAAAATATAACGACACATTTAAATGATTTTAAATCCTTATAATTGAACAACTAAAATGCAAGGTGTATTCATTATCACATGCATTTTCCAGTTCGCTAAAGTAATGGATTTATTTCTTTATATTTTAAAAAATATAATAGACTTTAAGTTAGAGGTGTGTTTATATATATATCTATATATATTTTACAGAGCTTATTTTTGTAATAGTTATAAACTACAGTATCAATTAAAACTTCATGTTTTGAGTATAGATTGAAGAAAAAAACCAAGTCATTAAAATTATAGTTAATATCGTGAATTGTTAAATATTATATTTTTATACCATGATATTAATTAAATATAATGATTATTCTAAACTGCAACATCTTAAAAATATTCTATTCCGTCAAAAAATTTGCTTCCGAGTAATTCCACCTTTTATTTTGATTTTATATGCTAATTTTCTAATTTATTCGGTGGGGGTGAAAATTATTTTTTTATTTGCATAAATATTCAAATAATTTACATATCTCAACTAATGTTATATGTTCTAAAATTAATAATTAAATAAATATTAATAATTCTGAAAAAAATTAAAACTCATAATTTAATTACGGTAAAAAAACTCAATAAACGATCTTTTTTTTTCCTCCCAGCGCTCGCTGCAAAGAAAGTACAAATTCCCTTTGGAAGGCTGAGGATAACTAGATCAAACGGAGCCATGGACTGACACAAACACAAGGTCTAGCTCAGGCTCAAACTCCATCAACCAAAAAAAGAAGACAATCTCCATATCAATGTCTTTGTTCGCTCCGCCACTAACTCGCCTTCCACTCTCCTTCTCTTCCAAACACCATTTCATTTTCAAACCCACATTCTCTCTCAGACCCACAAACCCTCCTTTTCTCGTCTCCACTTCCAAGGCCTCTACAGACGATGGAGGAGCTGGAGTTTCAGCCTCTGCCGCCACTGTAGAAGAACAAAAATTGGAGCAGAAGGCACCAGAGTCTTCTGAATCAGTTCCTGTGGCTGAGAAGAACTCTAATGCAGCTGTGGCTCCTGGTGGGGGGATGAAGGTTGAAGTGAGTAAATTTGAGGACCCCAGGTGGATTTCAGGGACTTGGGACTTGAAGCAGTTTGAGAAAGATGGGAAAACTGATTGGGATGCGGTTATTGATGCTGGTGAGATTTTTGTTTTTTCTGGGTTTTGGATTCTAGTCTGATTGATTATCTGCTTCATGACTATCACTCAGTGTTTTTTTTTTCCCTGTTTGCATGTATTGTTTACTTTGTGGAACCTCTCATGCTTCGATATTGTTTCCTGATTGAGTTTTTGTTTGTTCATTTAACCATTTAGTTCTCATGCAAAAACATTGGGTGTTTGTGTTGTAATTTCAAATAATATGTATTCCGAATTGCTCTCCTTTTCTCTGCATTTTTTTGTAGAATGTGTTTCCTTTGAAGAAAAATTTAACATGATTCGAAGCAGAATAGAGCCAATTGTGTAAAATTGAGAATGCATTGGTTTTAGAGATGGTTAAATGATGTGGTGAGACATGGACTAGGTAATTAAGGCTAACAGTCTCTTAGGAGATGTCGTCATGACCATTTTAGTTGCTGTGTTTGTGGATTTCTGTTTTAAAGGAGAAAAAGTGAAAGTGGCTGCATTATTAGGGCTTGGAATTGACTGGTGTCATGGTCTTCACCCACAAACTTTTTCACATATCTGTGCATAGAAATTTTTTAGAACATGTGTAACTGTGGGAGCGGCTGGATGAATGGGTCCATTTTGTGAACACCAGACAGGACCTGCTCATCCAACAGCTTGGAATAATGGGATTGAATCAGCTTGTATAGGTATTGTTTCTTGGCAGGTAAGTGATATGATTCCACTTACCATGTAAATAAAGAGTGCATTGTGCACCATCATTTGTATTAGTTGCACAAGCTTTGCTACTTAAATGAGTTTCCTCTGTTCAGGGAGGAGTGCACCACCATATACAAAAGTTGTGCTGAATTCATACCCTATGTGGATAAAAAGTTTATAAGGAATTGTTGGTTTGCATTTAAAACTTCTTTTATTATTGGTGCTGCAAAGTAGCATTACTATTTTCTTGTCGTTCTTTTTCCTCGATGTAGGAATATTGTATTTATGATATTTGAGGCAGGCACTAAAATGTTTTTAAGATTTGATTTGGTTTGGAGTCCATGATTTTGCTTTATAGAATGCACAAGTCTATTCTTTATAGATCGTTGTTCAGAGTCCTTGTATGTATGTAAATGAAATGATATCTTTCTGTGCTCCAGGTACATGTTATCCTGGAGAATTAGCATTTCAGAAAAACGCCTGATGATTGATCATGCTGTCCTTATTTCTTTCTGTAGTATTCAGATGCTGCTCATCAATTCCATTAATTTTTTGTTGTTAAATGAAGTAGTATTTCCTTGCATCCAGTCTGTTGTATCTCTTGATGGTATTGCTCTGGCATCTATTGACATGCTTTAGTAACCTTTTCAGAGGTTAGGAGGAGAAAATGGCTCGAGGGTAACCCAGAATCATCAAGTAATGATGACCCTGTTGTTTTTGACACCTCAATAATACCATGGTGGGCATGGATGAAAAGATTCCATCTGCCTGAAGCAGAACTTCTCAATGGTTTGTTAAGATATTTTTCTTCCCATGTTCACGAGGAAACAGCCCTTCTAGCTCTTGTGAAACTATCCAATGTGATTTCCTGAATTTTATGCAGGCCGTGCTGCAATGATTGGGTTCTTCATGGCTTACCTGGTTGATAGCTTGACTGGTGTTGGTGTCGTTGATCAGATGGGCAACTTCTTCTGCAAAACTCTATTGTTTGTAGCTGTGGTAGGAGTACTTTTAATACGAAAGAATGAGGATTTAGAAACCATAAAAACATTGTTGGAGGAGACAACCTTCTATGACAGGCAATGGCAAGCAACCTGGCAGGATGAGACATCTTCCATCCCTAAAAATGAGTAGCTATAAGGCAAATTCAACCTTTGCTTGTGTAATGATTTCTCGTGTACTGTTGTAATTTCGTTGATAGGAATGAAATTTTCGTTGTAATGCAGGTTCCCTTGAAGCTCAAATGCACAGAACTATGTTTTTTTCTTGAATATTTGTGGAATGATACCTAAATCTTTTTTAGCTACTCACGGGGTTGCGTGATAACAAGCTAACACCTTTAGGCTCTGTTTGGTAATTTCTTTTACCAATTGGCGCGGGGAAAAGCACCTTACCCAGAGGGCTCGCAGTGACATATTAAGCATAATTCGGTGAAATTGTAGCATTAATCCTTTGAAGAAGTTCGGTGAAATATTATATTTTGGCAGAATAATACCGTCTGCTACAGCAGTCTTCCATGTCATCAGTTGAGCCACAGCGTTCACCTTATCTGGGTCAACCTAGAATGAGATAATCTACATTAATTCGATTAAAGTATTCAGAACTCCTGAGATTGCCAGCCTTGATTTTGCGATGCCAAGCATCAGACTTCATCATGTTCAACTGAATGATAAATTTACAGACAAAACCATTGAAAGTGCTCATTTTTTTCAAAATTCATCAAGGCCATGAAACTTCTGTAGAGTTTGCAAGAGATATGTATGCAGATCATGATCAACAATGCCGCATGAAATCTCAAACTCGGAGACCATGTTTTCAATCCAGATTTTTTCCTTCTAAGAACATCTCGAGGCTCATTTTAATTTAACGGATCCACGGTTGATCTGACTCGGAGCATGCATGATAACAAATCAAACAAAGGGGAAAGGGGCGTTTTTTCAATACTATTAATGACGACAAAAGAAGTTAAACACAAATTCTTAAGAGTATGCATCCACCATTAAATTTCGATTACAACAAGCACGTTAAAATATAAGATAAATCCCATCTAAAGCTTCTTTTAATCTGGAATCAAGCTCGGTGAGTTTACAAGGGGTTCGTTCCATCCACATGAAATAGCAGCCGTAACGGTTTTTTCTTTTTCTTTTTCTGAGGGAATAGGTAATCCATAGAATGACACAACGAAGTAGTTGAATCAAATAGAAAGAACATCTTTCTTTTGCTTTTTGCAGAAAGAATGCGTTCTATTGTTTCGAGCCACACATTCACACCTCCAAGCAACTTCACTTCTCGATCAGCCAAGTAATTTCATAGACGATATTTTCTAGTTTTAGCAAACTAATGGCATCGACTGATCAACACATGAAACAGGGGGAGGGGGGGGGGGATCTAATGATGCCGTCTTTCTGGGAAGGTGCACTCAACTTGCAATCATGTTTTTAAGAAATATTTTATTTTTAAAATTTAAGTTTCTAAGTGAGGTTTGAAAATGTGATTTTTAAGTTTGAAACTTATAAAAGTTTATATATATTATATTAAAGAATTATTTTAACTTAAAAATTTAAGTTGTTAAATGAAATTTTAAAATATAATTTATATTATTTTTTAATACATATTGAATAAAAAAAAACAATAACAAAAAGAGAAATGGTTCTTTAATTACTTTGATTTCTCTAAAAGGGATAGAAAGGCTCTTTTCAAGCTTAGAATCCAGACCAAGAATGCGAGCTGCATGGCGAAAGTTGCGGTTGGTGGCTGCAGGAGCATTCATGGTTGCCCTAGCTAGCTTATGCCAAATCAAGCAAACAAAAGAGAGAAAATGAAAAGGATGGCTATAACCAAAGAAAGAGCTGCAAGAAGAGGAAAAGATACTCAACAAATGTAGAGTGCATTGAATCTCCGAAATTTTCATTCTACTTGCCATGTAAAGGTTTGACAAATCAATAAATGCTAATCTTACGATAAGATTCTTTTCCCAGTAACATTTTAGCCATTGATCTTACAAGATCCACTAATTAGATTCCCGGATTCAATTAATGCATAAGACTTTTTAAAAATAATCTTGGGTCCCTTCACTTGTTTGCCAAAACTAGATTATTAATTAAAACATTCCATGCCATGAACAATCTCAAGGAACTGGAAGTCCTAAGAACATTGCAGATGAAAGAATAAGCATGCATATCATCAATGTGCTTCTAGCTCAAATGACTGTCTGGCTTATTCAAGAGATCGCAGGTTGATATTGCTGAGTGCTGAGGGGTGCAACTCATTAAAGGGCAAAGGCATATTGCTGAGTGCTGAGGGGTGCAACTCATTAAAGGGCAAAGGCAACAACACTTTGGTCTCACCACAGTAGGAATGTCGAATAAATTAACCATTCTTATTAGTGAGTGTCTATGGCTCTTAAAAAGTTCTTGTATTTTACAATTGTGATATGGTTAGAACCGGATTCGGTCTTTGACTTGGATCGCCATGTGATGTGGAAGGAGAAGATTGGATGGTGAGATGAGAGGGAAGAGATTTGCCTTAATTTGTGTTTTGGATTAAGGGTTTTGCGGTTGACACTGGCTTGTGCACTTCTGTCAAGGCAGAAGTATGGGCACTAGTTACTGGCCTGGAGCTGGCATGGTCAATGGGTCTTCGCAGATTGATTCTAGAGACGGATTCTGCAGTGGTAGTTGCTTTACTCTTAAAAGAATACGTGAAAGCAGATGCAAACTATGCCTAATCACCAAGGCAAGAGAGTATTTTGTCTAGAGAATAGGATGTTCAAGTTCAGCATGCATACCGGGAAGCCAGCAATTCTGCAGACTGGCTCCCCTATCGAGTTTATATTCCATTTTGTATTATGATCTTATTGGGTTAACATTACCTTGTTTAATATAATTTTTAAGGAGTCATGCCCTGATTATTATAAAAACAAAAAAAATAGTGTCCAGCTTAAATTAATATCGAATTTGGCATTGTATAAGTATGATATTTCTTAATTCGGAACAATGTGTTCGGTTGCTCGTTCCAACCAAAGCCTTCATTCTGGCCAACCTTGTTAGGCCTGCCGTCTCCACCCGCCGGTTCTGATCTACCACAATAATATTTATGCCCCAAAACATAAAACTATATATATATATATATATATATATATATATAGAGAGAGAGAGAGAGAGAGAGAGAGAGAGAGAGATGCATGCTCCTATATAACTTCATTTCTCTCCAAAAACAAACGAAAAACACTCCTCTGCCTGCCACTGCCTGGATCATCATGCCAAGAAAAATGGTAAAATCCTCTCTTTCCCTTTCATATCAGTTTGTTCATGTAGAAGAGTTTAAGTAAACGATGGCCAATATACATGTACGGTTTTATTTCAGGCAAAGTTGTGCAGGGGGAAGGCAGTGATAGTGAGCGTGTATGAAGAGAGGCCAGGGAAAAGAAGGGTCTCATCATCATCAAATAGCCATCACCACCATCACCACCACCACCACTATGTCCATCATGTCATCAAACAAGAGGTAACCCCACACAAGAACGGAGATTCTCGTAAAGGATACAGTAGAAGAGCTGAGCTTCTTCACTACTCTCAACGCCTTCGAGAGTCTGCTCTATCAGCAACATCCTCCCCTTCAGTACCAAAGCCAAAATCTTCCATCCACCACCACCACCAACCCACAACAAATGTACTGGACTTATACAGCTTATTTTTTCTATTTTATTTCTAATGACATATTTAGACTGCTGGACTTAAAGAATTTGCCAGAGAATTGATTCAGACATCGTAATTTTCTTCTTTTCTCAAGTTCTTTCACTGATCTAGGAGAATTGAGAAGCTCAACTTTGATCCTTATCACAATTTTGGTAACATGATCTGCATTTTTATGATATTGATTTTGTTGAGTCTAGTAGCATTTAATTCCTGGATTGGATTACTTAATAACTTTTGGTATATCAATAATATATAAGATTCTGCTAATGCCACCTTTCAAAGCAAGAAGACCAACTTAACTAGCATAGGAAGATTTTCATATTTTTTTGTGTAATATATCAACCACTACCCTGAATTTTGTCTGTATAATTATATATCCTACACAGACCAGAGACCATCTTTAATGTATTGTTTTAGATTACGTTTGCTCTTTGTTGTCTTGTCAAACAAAGGCTTTCTTACTCTTTTTATTTCCTTATCATACGCTATTCCTATTATTTATCCTCCCAGCTGAAAGCTGAAAGAATGTCAATATTTACCTTTGCTAGAACGTTGCTGCTCCAAGCAAGCCAAGATTCTCCAGGAGCACTAGTCCTACTTGTCTAGGCAATTGGAAGATCTTGATTCCGAATATTTGCAGATCTTTGACAAGTATCCAAGCTAAGCAAAAGAAGAAAAAGAAACATAGTGGATCCACAAGCAATGCAATGATAACTGTAATGAAAAGCCTAGAGGTGAGACAAGTAGTGGTGGCACTTCTTGACGTAATATAGATGAATTGCGTTCTAAAATCCTGATTCTTTTAGGTACAAAAGAAGAAGGGATTTATTCTGAAACTGCTCTCAAAACTGCAAAGGCATCGATGAATTGCTTCACATGGTTTCTCTGAAACCCACATCCATTAAATGGAAATAAATTATGTAACTTCAGGAAATGAAGACAAAAAAACAACATATTCATGTGCTATATGACATATGGTTTGCAACTAAGTGCAAATTCTTTTTATTCACTTGTTCATAAATTGTTTTTCATTCGAAACCTGCTTGACTTGTGATTTCTTTTTGAATTATTGCATCATAAAGCAAAATGAAGAATTATCTCCCGAATCCTAAGGGAAATCAGCTTTTCAATGATGTGCTAACGCAAACAGCTATAGGAACTCTAACAACATGCTTTCTGCTTCCATGCAACACCATCTCTCCAAATGTGTAAGTTCTCGTTGCCTTAATTGCCGTCAACACAATCCTAAGATGCTTCGAAGCATTACCGTTTATCACAACTACCCGTGGGGAAACAGTTACTTTTACACCTGACGGTTGTCTCACAGTCACTCTATAAACCTCATTCCTGCCGCTCACGTTTGTAACACTACGAATCACCTTTCTTGACCCAACTAGATTCGAAATTGTCACACTTGCAGTGTTCAAATCTGAACACCATGCTCTTCTCTTTGTTGGACAACCAGTTCCTACTGCTTGTCTTACAGAACCTTCATCAACACCTGGAACAGCACAAAGAAACTGGACATATTGTTCAAAATGAGAATCGAATACGAGTCCTGGGTCGATGGCATGAACTGGGTTTATGAATCCAGCACCAAAATCGAACGGTGTAGCTGGGGCTGTTTGGTTAGTGAATTGTGCTAAAATGGGAGAGCCAGAGTGGTCAAATGTACTGGCAGTGGTCATCATTGCTGATGTGATTGCTGCAGGACTCCACCTAGGGTGCTTTTGCTTGATTAAAGCCGCAACACCAGCTATGTGAGGAGTGGCCATGCTAGTACCAGATACAAGCGCAAAGTTTTGCCCTGCAAGAATGATGGCACGAATTCATTAAAAGGAAAAACAAACTAGAATGATAGGATGGGAATTATCTGTTTCCCTTCCCCGAGATATACCAACATCATCATCATCATCATATCGATATTGAAGCAGATGAAGCACATGAAAGTAGATCAAGTGTCTGTTTGCGAACTCAAGGGACTTAAAATGACACTGCTTCCGTGAATAATTCCAGCAAGATAAAGATATCGAGTCTTGTTTTTTAATCTCGGTTACAACTATGTGGATAAGTAATACTCATCATCTGATATTTGAAGGGGCATAAGCGATGCTGGTTACCCATTAAAAAAACATAAAAATAGTGTTCTTACCCTTGATAGAAGGATCTCCTTCACTGTTGGGGCTCCACGCAGCCCAAATGGAGGATCCTGGGGCCATGACATTTGGTTTGAGGACATCAGCAGTTTGCAAAAGTACATTGTTCACATCGGGACCTCTAGACGAATAGGATGCAACAATTGGTGCCTGCCGAGTAAAGAATGCTCGCCTTCCATCCAATATTCTTGCCCTTGCAGCAAAACCCACAGCTTGTCCACTGGTACTCCTGATGGTATTTGAGTTATAATACTCCCACAATTCCTGTAAACGAATGGACAAACCATTTCATTAGTCATTCATTAATCTAGGAGATTTTAGGAATTAGGAATGAATGGCATTAATGAGAACTACTATCCTGTGGGAATACTAACTCATTTGGTGTGAAAAATAAAAGGATAGACAGAGAGCTACGGAATCAAAATGAGCATGTTTGGTAATGAAATCTTATTGAATGGTAATGTGCCATACTCTGGAAGATTGTATGTTGTTCAGTATAATGGCAGGTACTTGCATAGTCATTGTGGTACCCTTGACTTGCTCAGAACCAATGTCAGGATCCATTGTGATGATAAAACCTGCAGCCCCTATCTTCTGTATAGTGTTTGCAACAGCTGCGATGCTTGCAGCCTCATATTCAAAGTCAAAGGTATAAGTGCAGATAACCAGCTTGTTTCGAACTGATGATAAGATGAAGTGTTCTGGGTGCTGGCAGCTTTCAACTTCTAGAACACTAGTTGTGTTCCTATGAGAGACATCAGCTGCTGCCACTATTCGGTAAGGCATTTCTCCTGCTGTTGGAGCTGCACAATTATTCATAACCAACGAATTACACCAATTTGAGTGGTATATACTCTTGATTGATTCCAAGAATGAATGAATGAAAATCTAAACTGCAAACCAAGTGACACCATCTTATTTGTTCATACATGCATGATTAATAAACAAGGGAAAGATTTGGAATATTACGGGCAAGGCCAGTGCCAGAGAAGCTTCGCCCATTCCCAAGAATGATTGAGTTCTTGTACTTGCGATCGATGATGGAGGCAGCTACACTGGTGATCCAGGGGCTAAAAGAAAGGATCGAACTGGGAGAGGGGCCACCATTTCCAGCAGCTTGAACAACAAAAACTCCAGCTTTGGTAGCAAATAAAAGCTCCATTTCTAGCACATTGAGGAAGGCAGAAGGACCAGATGGTACACTAGATGGCCCTATGGAAAGGCTTAATATATCAACTCCATCCTCCACTGCCTAGTGTAAGTTGTTGATAATTGCTTCAGTAAATTTGAACATTCAAGCTACTGAATTGAATTAAAAGATAAGGATCCATGCTTGTATGCTAAATTATTGTGATGTAGATATTAGACAAGTAAAGCTCTCTAAGTTAATCCATTTTTACAAGTTCAATTTCATAATCATCAAACCTGATCCACAGCAGCCACGACATCTGACATGTAACCTCCAAATGTGTAAAGAGCTTTGTACACAGCAATCCTTTTTAGAGAAAAAAAAAAAAACCTATCAAACAAGTACTAGCTTATGAAAAAGAAGAAAATGTATAGCAAAAACTTGAATAACTGAAACTGGCTATAAGAATAACATAGTATGCTCGCTAAAAGAACCAAATTTAGATTACCATTGCTTACCTTGCTCCAGGAGCCATGCCACTTGCATAACCGTAATTGAAGTCGTTGGCAATCACTAGTATTTGGTAGTTTCCAGCAGCTGTGGAGGCTGTATGGCTGTTAAACATCAGATTTGAATACAAACTTAATTCAGCTCAGTATAAAACAAACTATCAATTAAAAGAATCTCAATGACGGCAAAAGATAAAAAGCTATCATGCAAAAAGAAGGCAACCGCGCTGGGAATAACTTGCCTTCCATGACCATCAGCATCATAGGGGGATGCATAATCGCGTGTTGCATTGAAGTCACCAGCAGCTATTGCTGCACGAGCAAAATATTGTGCCCCTACTATCTTGCCATTACATGCTGTTGAAGGGAACTTCTCTCCGGTGACACATTTTCCTTTGAATTTGGAACTGTTTGTAAATCGTGCAGAGGAACCACCCGTAAAACTTGGATGGAGAGGGTTTATCCCCGTGTCAATAAAACCTATTACTACCCCCTCACCCGAACTCTCTGCTCCCCCTAAAATTGGCCAAACACCAGTAGGAATCCCAAGAAAGCGAGGTGTATGTGTTGTCAACTTCTCCATTTTGACATCTTCATTGATAGATCTAACTCCTGTTGCGTTCTTCAGAGTTCTGAGGACCTGTAAAATGTCTCATTTCTTTCACTATTTGGTCCAGTTAATCCTTGTGAAGAATCAAAGATAGATGGCACAGTTACATAGCTTCAACTACAATACAAGTACACAACTATGTTTTATTCCCATTAATAACTTTTTAAGCTTTTATATGTGATGGATGAAGCAAGTTCTTGTACGTAGGAATACCTCCTTGGACTGAACATTGACTGCAAACCCATTAAGCAAATGAGTGTAGCTGTAGAGCTTGTTGTAGGTATCTTTCAGGAGCAGGGATTCTAAGAATACGTCATGGCTTGTCCTTAATCTCTCTTTGTATGCCAAAGAAGCCTCCTCAATCCTATGCGGAGTCATATTTGATTTTCTAGAGTATAAAAGACAGAAATTGCAGACAGATGAAACAAATCAGTATCCAGGAAAAACAAATAAAAAGAAACAAAAAACAAAAAACAAGCATGAGAGGATATGTTTTTATACACACGCACGCACGCACAAAGGGACGACACCTAGAATGGGCTTACTTTGATTTGAAAGAGAAGACAGGTTCATCATCCATCAAAACAATGAGAACTTTTGCTTCAGCTGTTAGAGGATCAACGATTATGACAAAAGAAATGAAAAGAACGGAGGAGAAAATGGAAGACATTGTCAGTGGCACTGATGTCCTGCTCATGAGTGGGTTACGTAATGACCCTTTCCTTTTCATTGCCACGCCAAGTGAGATACACCCTAAGATCAATCCTGCTCTTCTTCAGAGCACCGAGCGCAAAACATGTTAATTTCATGAGCCATCGAAGTATATTAGGTGATGGGTCTGAATCGTGAAAGCTTATTTCAGCTATCAACGCCTTTCCCATTTTCCCATTCATGTCATTCTTATTTTCCAACCTCCAGTTCATACAGGTGATCTACCCTTGCCTCACTGTAACTGGAATTGCAGGTGCTTGCAAGGCCTTTCCCAAAATATACAAACTGATGATTGTACTATAACGATGCAAGTGAATCAAGTCCAAGTCCAACAGACAGGGAAGAGGATGCGCTGATGTAAAAGGTTGACAGCATCGTCGGGATCCCCAACCTAACTTCTGTCTCAGGTTGCGTTGCATACATGCTGGTTGATCATGCATATTAAATGGAATAATAATGCGTAAAGCGAGTTGATCATGCATATTAATTGAGCCAACAATGGACCCTTCACAGTTGTTGGTAAGACAACTGTTGTATGTTAAATAGTGCCACCTTTAAACAAACAGGAAAATAACGAATATTGAGTATCTTATTTTTCTTCAGGCGACATTCCTTTCATTTAAACAGGGATAGCAACAGTACAACCTGACCAGAAATCACAAAATTGTACCTAAACATACTACAGCAAAGAATCGACTACAAGAAACAAAGTCAGCCTGATAGTTCATAATCACTGAAGACATCATTTAGAGCATGCTGCTTGGTGTATGTTTCCTTTTAGAAATCCTTTGAGGGCGAATAATTATTGAGATCTTTGCTGTCGAGTATACTCCCAGAGGGCAATTACCCCACTAACATGAACATTAAGCGACCTCACTACTCCCAATTGCGGAATCTCAATGCAAGCATCGAGCATATGGATAATGTCCACCGGTATGCCCTCCTTTTCACGTCCAAGGACCAGTACCTAGCAATTTGATGAAATAAGCAAACGTCTCTGAAAATTTTCAACAATCAATTGACAGAATGTTTGCCACGAGTAAATGGAGTGATGGGTCATCTTTTTCCTCCTAAGAACCATGCAATGAGAATTTTCTTCTTGCTAGTACTTTTTAGCTCATACATGATAGGCCGTTCTATTTTTTTTCTTCTAATGATAGTTGATTGCATATCAAGATCTCCTTTCATGCCCAAACTGAGTATTGAAGAAACCGTGAGCTGTGATTGAGAATACTTACTGTCTTTTTGGGAAAGGCATAGTGATCGAGCTTTACACTATTTGTTGTCTGTTCTAGTCCCAATATTGAGAAGCCATCTCGCTTCTTTTTTTCTAAGAAATGCTTCACGCTGTTTACTGGGACTTCTATTATAGGAACCCACTTCTCTGCTGTCACGCTGGAAAATGCAAATAACCAATGAACAGAAAGAACAGTTAATTTATTGACTACAGCAGTCAATGGCATCGATGTGAAAAAATGTAACAAAAAAATGCTATCATATGATGGCTGGTGGGTCTTAACTCTTAAACAAAGTCAGGTAACCTCCATAACCTGTCTGACTCTGACACAAACATGGTAAATACAACACACCATAATCACATGAATTTCTGGTGTTATTTCACATTCCTATTTCAGAAGTGCAAAGCAAAATCCAAACATCTTGTTGCAATCTTTATGAATGCAATAGTGATAGGAACCTAACTTTGATACATGATACTTGAGTCTCAAGTAACTAAAAATTAGAAATTAGTAACCCCCCCCCCCCCCCCTGGGTAGTGTGTTATAGTCAAAACCTGATGAGCTGGAATTGTTTATCACGTAAGATGCTTGCATCTGCAATGGCTAGTCCTGACGCCTTAAATACCTGCAAAGAACATAATTGGTATGGACAAAAGGTAAATAATGAAGTTCTTAAAATAAGACAAAAGGCACCAGTTTTAAGGGCAATCAAAATATATTATGAGCACCTTCAACATACCTCACATGTCCGTGCCAACCCAGCAAGATTGGGTATCCGATCAAGCAATGATGCAACAAGGATAAATTGTTGTTGACTAGCTCTTATTTTTTCCATGGTCAATCTTCTGGATTGAAATGACTGATCAAGAAGCTCATCCTCCTTTTCCATTTCTGCATTCCACAGTCAACATGAAGATTAAGCAGCCACAATAATCACATGATGAGAGAAGTGTTAAGACTTATATTGAAGTCTAACAAGCAAAAATCAAACACATCTGCATCTGCTAAAGATATAACTGAGATCAACAGAGGAACTAGATCAAGCATAGGAAATCTTCCAAAATAAATAAATAAAACCGACAAAGAAGAAACAGGAAAAAAATTCAAGAATGTAATTCATGCTTAACTAAACTTCTGGGAAAAATGATAGGCCATGTGTGCAGAACCTAGAGCTCATTTAACATGTTGAATCCTAAAATTCCATTGTATAAAAAACAATGCCTGTGCTTTACTGGTTTAGAGAAAGGAATTTGGGGGCTGTGTTATTTCAAGAAAAGCAAACACTGAATCCATTTCTATGACAAAAGGTTTGCTATTGGTTCTAACATTTATCAGAATACAAAATGAAAATATTGTTTAAGCGGTTCTCTAAAGCGCAAAACAAAAGAAAAGGACAGAAAGAACCGACTGATAAAGGTGGAAAAATGCATGATACTAGAAAAAGGGCCAAATGGAATCTAATAATATTTCCAGTGGAAGTAAGCATTGATGGAGATAGATTATAGTAGTTTGGACTTTGATGAGAAAGAGATGTCAATTTGAGATTACGCTACTCGAGTGCAGGGCATTGTTGAACCAAGAAATAAAGGCTGAGGAAGGAAAATGAGGCAGAAGGAAAAAGAAAAGAAAAACAAAATTTGTGCAAATGAGAAACCGCATCAGAGTTAAGAGGTTGCGTAAGTGGCCAATACTAACATGGTCTAACAACTAGTGTATTAGCAATAGCAGTAAACATGTGCTTTCTGTTCGTGTAATTCATTGTAGGATACCTAAAAGTTGTTTGCATGCTTCATTGTTCCCCAAAACAGAGCTGGAATCACTGTCTTGTTTCTCATGTTTAGAGAGAGTAAGCTTTTTCTGGAAATCAAATGATGTTTCTTTAGGCAGCTGGGAATCAATTACTGTTTGCCTGCAGTTACCATCTTCACCAGTTTTTAAGCTCTCATTCTTGATAGTCACAACATCCTTCGCCATTGAACATCTGAGGCCTTCCCTCACATCCTGCAACCTTGAAAGCTAAGATACCAATAACACAAGAGAAAGCACTAACAAATGGTCATGTGCTTACATTTAGAAAGTTGAGCACTTCCTCCAAGAGGGATGTTGGAACACATTCAAACCCAAGTTCCTTCATTAGAACAAGAAAAGAAAGAAGTAATTCAGAAGCTGAAAACATCATTCAACTGGATTGAAATACATATTTGTTCATTTAAAGACATGACAGTCATGTTCAGAAGAAAATTTTCCATCTTCAAACTATTTTTGGTGATAAAGCAAAATTAGATACAGTAAGGAATTAGCGTGAGAAAACATTCAAAGTAATATCAGAATGTCAACTCCAATAATTATACACATGGCATTCCAAAAATAGATCGTTCAATGAACAAATGTCATTTGAGTACACAAATGGACAATTAAATCGTTTGATAAAAAATATCAAATGACAGGTCATTAAGAACATATAAACTAACAGGAATTCATTTGAAGTGATTTTGTTACACCTGATGCAAGGCCTTCTTCAATTATAATTCATTATGGCAAATTTGAGGAGGCAAGGGTAACTTTTTGTGCATTGGGTACTTCAATCCTTTCAGGACAAACCACAAGCATAACAGGTACAGAAGATTTTAAATGTCATATTAATTAAAGAGTTATAACATATCCCAGGCACAAAAGGCACGCTTCCTTAATTAGTTTGGGAAACTTTCAGGAAAGATACGAATCAATTTGTATATAATTCTCATATTGCCATCAAAGCAAAGCAGAGAGTCTGATTGCTGTCCAATCAGTTTTCAAGTGCTTCCTAGAGAGATATAGTGTCGCAACTTGTATTGAATTTAGTATACTTGCATATCAGAGTGGAAAAGGTGGATCGCCAACCCCAATTTCATTGGATTGAGGCTTAGTTGAGTTGATTGAAGGGTTTCCTAGAGTCTGTTAGTCTTCTCAAAATTATGTACACCACAATAAAATTCCAATTTATAACAGAGTAAAACATCAAGTTAAAGAGAAGTCCTCAACCTCAATCCGATCAATGAAAATTCCAGCTGGAGTACCAGAGGCTATGGGATCATAGGCATCAAGATATCCTTCCATAGACGCTCGTAAGCTTTAAAAAATAGAAACAATAAATGAAAATAGCAAATGCAAGCCCTTAGAAATAATAAAGAATGATATAGAAAATATCATTAGATTCAAATTACTTAAGCAACATGCAAAGCCACTGGAATATCATATGCTTGAAGCATGAATATTCTTGAAACGTTAAGTAAAAGGTATACTTAGATTCAAATAAGAGATCATTGGTAAAGACTTCTCATATTTTTGCTTTACCTTGAACTTTGTCATTGAATTAGAGTGAGATGGCTTAAGGAAAGTATTAGACAGTACTTTATGAACCAAATTGCGCCAGCCAGATCAGTTGGGACACAGGACTAACCAAGTTCATCAAAGTAAAGAAAAAGGTCAAACCTGATCTATCTAGGTGGTTTGAAAGCCAACCCATCCACCAATCCACGGTTGACAAGTTAAATATTGACTTTTATTCTCACAGTTTCAGTTATGTGCCCAGTTCATAATTGGAAAATTAATCCAATATCAAACATTCTCAACTCTCCCATATTGTACACGGAATATTTAGAAAAAAAATATTAATTCTTCATAGCTTCTTAATTCAGCCCCATTTAAATCTCCAATTTAACGACTAGAGTGGTTTTGAAAACTTGGGTTTTAATATTGATGACATAATTCCCACTCATAGGTGCTGTTTCTCTGGGGTTTTTTTTTCTTCGTGCCAATCTAGTACATGTACCAAACAAGTAAACAAAAGTAGTGCTACAAAGACTTGGAATGTTGCATGAATCTCTAAAAGTAAAATGTCCCATTATAAGAAACAAATAACAGAAGACAAACTGTTTCCCCACATTTACCTATAGCCATGCTAAAAAATAGGTGCTAAATCAAATTAAACAATCCTGATAATGCAACCTGTTATGCATGGGATTGGGCTAGAAAAAGATTCTTTGGCAGATTAAATAAAATTGAAAAATAAAACATGATTATTAAATGATATCTTAGTTGATCAGATGTGAAAGATATATCTATCCTGCTTGAGTTTCTATTGGAAATTGGTACAATTGAAAAGGCTAACAGAAAATTCTATGATAGTAAGATATTCTGAAGTAGCATTTCTGAGAAAGGGGAGAATATATACCGCCTACAATCAGGGTTCTTTGCCAGGTATGATTTCAAATCTTCAAAGCACATTTTCTCTAAAGGCATTTCAGAGGCACCATAATCCAACATAGGAAAATATTTACAAAAAACTTGGTAGACTAACAACTGCAAGGGGATATCAGAAACATTTATCAGATTTCATGTGGCAAAGATTTAAGAATTAAATGGAAGAAAAATGCTATGTATCTCTAAGGACCTGCGTAAAACCACGTAAACTGTGGTGGTGTGAGGTTAATAATGGAATTATAGGTGGAAGCAATTCATTGAAGTGCCTGGATTGATTTGCATTAGAAGCATGGAGGATGACATTGGCTGCTATGAACACATAGGAAGAGAGTGCCTGCATTTGACACATCACATTCAGTAAAAACTCCATGCACTTTGTACTTGCATATAAATGAAGGCAAAAGGTTTTAAGTAGGATGTCAAGTTCCACAGCCAGTAAATGGCTCTCATGGCAATACAATAGCACTTCTAATCTGAAATAATTTGAGTCCATCTAACATGTTAAAAGGACCATATGAAGCAGAAAATGGCATTCTGAGACATAAAAAGATAAATAAGATACTAAAGACAATACTTAAAAATGGGCTTACATAAAAAGAATGCCTTTTGAGTTATGAAAAAACCAGCATTTTGTATTTTTATTTCAAACCTGAGAATATATTTTGGATAAAAATGGATTGATAAAACACTTCAAGATAAATTTACACTCGATCCTGCTAAAAAGAGACTGTTTGACAAAAAGTTTCAGGGATGGTTGTTGGTGTTTATTTGTTTGACTAAAAACATTGCTACAAGTAAATGTAAGTTTAGAAATAATAGCGACAATATCAACATGTCTATGAAACAAGCTGATTTTGGGTTCATCTAATCATGTTTGTGGAGAAATTGTGCTGACATTTCCTGCCACCAGTTTACCCACCAACCTGTATATGACAAAGGATTGACATGCTGCATTACATGAATGAGATTGACAAATTTATAATCCATGCAGATTTATAACCATCAATGGCACATTTTAAACACTAATCTTAACCTCCCTTTATACCTATCTTGATATGATAAACGAAACATTAAAAATGAGGTTAAACAAGAATACATTTGTTTGTAATTTTAAACTGAAAGAACATTAGAAAAGAAAAGGAAAGTGAAAAGATCACGTGTTATCAAGTTAATAGTTGTAACCATCAACAAGCTGCATATGTTGTTAATAAGTTATGCATTCCATGTCCATATTGCCTTAATAGTTTTCCACCGTACCTTAGAGGTATGTTCAACACAAGTTGTGGCTCCTAAAATGTTTATTGGTAAATGTGATCAAGTAATCTCAGATGTGATTGCTTACCCTAATTTGTTCAACTTCTATGAAATAGAAAAGTATTTTTGATGGATTTTATTTATGAGTTACAGCAAACTCAATTCAAGTTATTCTTTTTAGCAACAAAATTATCCCATTACCAAGAAGCATAGTGCAAAAGCTCCCAAATGAGGAACATCTCACCTGAAATTACATTTCCAGCACGTAAGTTGCAAATTTTCATGTTATGACACTATAAGACTGTTCCAGCGTGTATCAAACTATAACAAGAAGTTAAGATGCGAGAAGGGCTATTCACTAAAAAATAGAATTACCTGAGGCTTCATGTTATAATCTCGTAATATAGGAACTAATTGTTCCCTGACCTGAGAATTAAGCATAAATATAGGGTTAGAATAAAGGAACTTTAACACAAGAAACCAATTGAGATAATAAAACCTAAACGTGGGAAGCAATAAAATGATAAGGACCAAAAATCCCACCAAACTTCATCACAATATTAAGTTACTCAAATCTATTTTTTAGGTCACAATTACAAGAATGCAGAAGAATCATGACACAGAATCTCATGGACTCGCCTCACAGCCTGATGTGAATCAGCATATTAAAATTCTAAGATGACCAATTGGTGCAAGGGTTGTTGATTTTAGGCAATTGGGGATTTAAGAATTAATTTGTAGGTGGAACTGAAAGGAAAAGAGCAAAAGGAACTGCTTGCCAAAATCGAAAGCAAGATATTCTTTTTCAATCCATTTTCTGAAAAAAAAAAAAAAAGGAATTATGATGATAGAGTAAAACACTTTCAAATTGTAAGCTTGTGGCTTTCTCCATGTAGAGGCCAAAGCAAGATATTCTTTTTCAATCCATTTTCTGAAAAATAAAAAGGTATTATGATGATAGAGTTAAACACTTTCAAATTTTAAGCTTGTGGCTTTCTCCACGTAGAGGCCAACTACAAGCATCTGAAATTGGATACCAGCACAGCTTACATGTGCATGCAGTTATCAAGTCATTTTGGCAATAGCCTTATGTCTGTAAGGTGTTGTGCAACCTCTAAACAATCTACAATGAAGATCACCACTAGTATTAACCAAAAAAAAAAGAAAACTAGAATCTCAAGCTTGCAAGGTTCTCTTAGGCCATTTTCAATTTGGCATCTGACTAGCAGCATAACAGCTTAAATTTATTTCTTATTGTTTCTTTCATTCATTTATTTATCCATTGCTTTATTTAATAATATTTAAGTTGTATAATTGCACAAGGCAGCAGAAGCCCAAGGTAACTGAATTTCCCAGAAGGATATGTGAATAACTTCAAATCCCCTTTAAAGTAGATTCTTTTGATTTGACACTACTTTGTTTCTAACTGCTCCTTACTGATTCTCAAATTTGATGATATACTTAATGGTGGTGGGGAAAGGAGGGATTGTTTATTTATTTAATAACCTTCTATATGCACATAAGGATTTTTTATTTATCTAATAGAAACAAAAACATTTGTTTTTATCTGTCAGGTTGATTGAAAGTTTTACTCCTAGAAGGATGTGGTTTTCATCTCAGCTTGCTCCCTTTTTTCTCCTGTAGTTTCAGATTTTTTGTTATTCCCTCAAAGTTCCACTATACACAAGGCAACACCACTCTCCATGCAAATACTACCATTCTTCCGAGATATTCCACTTCTATTCTTCTTTCAGTTATCTATAATAGAGATCTTTAAAAAGCATCCCTCTCATAACACTTTCTCTGTGGAGGGCCCATTTTCCACCAGTTCTCTATACTCAATTTATTGCTTGACATAGGAGGGGAGGGGGCGCAGCGGTAAAATAAAAAAGGAGTACAGCCCTAAGCACAAAGATTTCTAGATTTACCCAAAACAAACATAAAATTTCTTACCAACAATGGGAATTTCAGGTAGATGTTAATTGCAAAAGTTTCCAAGTATTGACGAACTGCAGGCAAATTATTTCTCTGGAAAAGGACACAAGCAGCAAATCATTCATGTTAGACAATAGCAATAAGTCAGTAACCAGTACTTAATATTGCAAAGGCTGCCACTTTCTGAGGTTATGGATTTGACTGACAAGTGACCATTGTTTTTTTGCTCAAATAACTGACAGTGGAAACTTGCAGTGCTTCATGATTCATATAAATCATTTCCACACTAACCAGGATTGACAGGGAATATATACATTTAACTCTGAGGTATCAAAAACCTAGTCAATCATTTAGTAAAAATTGCTTTTATGCATACATGAGGACTAATAATGTTGTGGCGCATCACTTACGTAGAGGGATATGTGCAAGCTGTGAGTAACTTGTGCAACTATATCATCAGTAACAAATCGCGACAAAACACATATCATTTGCCAAGCTCGTATTTTACGTCTATGGATCTGTTCAATAAATATGTGCAAATAAATAAGATAGCACAGCGGCAAAGATCAACTTTTCTATTCAATAAATATGTGCAAATAAATAAGATAGCACAGCGGCAAAGATCAACTTTTCTATTCAATAAATACGTGCAAATAAATAAGATAGCACAGCGGCAAATATAAACAATATAAAAAGCAAAGAACTTGTTGCGACCATTATGATTCAAAATCTTTTACTTTTCTAGACAATGTGATTCCCAACTTTTTAGGTGATCAAATTTTGAAATCCAATAAATAATGGAACTGTCCCACAATTTGTTGATTTTGTTATAACAATAAATTACCACATTAACCAACAAGTTCTTTTGTTTTTTCAAGCAAGATATACATATTTTTTATTATTATTTCCACATCATTTACTTGATTTTGAATAATTCTAGATATTTTTAATTGCCAACTTTCAATTGTGAATCACATATGAATTATTACTCACCCCACTATACTTTTTATACAACTCCTTTGCAAGATCTTTGTCATTCACCTGCATCAATATTAATGCAGTCAAGACCAGTGTCCAATGATATAGTATGAGATATTCTATTGAACAAAACGAAAATGCACCAGCTTAGCAATGTGAAGAATTTAGCCATCTCTCCCTATAGTATTTAGAAATTACGTGATCCAAGCATTCTGAATGAAGCAACTCCTTATGTTAAGTGATATCGCTTTCTTTTCAAGAAAGCCTGATCTTCCATATTGCAATTCCTTTACATCTTTTGCACTAATATTTTCTATCAAAAAGATCAAGATAAAACTAAAATTTCACGACCACTAGATCAATCCATGCACTACAAACACTTATCATTTTAGCATTAGATCTTTAGCTAAACACAACAGAGCTAAGTGTAAATATCTCAGTAGTATATACACCATGCCAAAGGCATAGAGGCTGCAGATTGCAGGAATTACAAGCAACAAAAACAGAAGCACACAACCCTTCACTTACTAATTTAGATGAACAAATCAACAGTGTACCACACAAATTGTCTCGTGACAAGAAACTGAATTTCCATGAAAAACAAAAAAGAAGAGCTTTTTTTCCAAATAGAAAGAAATGAAGACTTTAAATGAGGATAGGGCATGCTCAAATGGAGAAATACAGGGGTTGAAAATTGAAAGGGTTTTTCCCCCTCATTCAATTATTCAAATCCAAATTGTATTTTTTTTAGCTATTTTACCCATTTATACTTTGTTTTATTTATTTCACCTTCTTCATTGTACAGATGTTTACATGGCTCATAAAGCAATTCTGCCACGCAAAAAAAAAGGCACTGGAAAGGGATCAATTTTTAAGTTCCACTCTGGTATAAGTGTGCATCCCTTTCCTCTACCAAAACCCAATAGATGAATCAATACAACTCCTCCAACATAATCAGAACTACCCAATGCTTGCCACCAAAAGCAAAAGACTCTTCCACAAAATGCAAAACCAAAAAAGTGTGATTGAGCCTCCCCGCAAAGTTAAGAGGCTGCAGTAGTAGCAATGGTGTGCATTTTCTTGAGATTTAGTGGAGAGGTTCAATCACCATTGCATTTTCTTTTGGCAACAAGATTCTTGAGTAAGATCATCACTCTATTGAGGGAGAGGATTCACAAATGCCCATCACAACACGACATTCATCTAAAATCAGTAAATGAAACATCCAAGCAGTACATAAATCACATTACCAATTATTGACTAGGTAAAATTGGAAGCAAAATTCTAATTGCATGTGTTATGGGACATAAGAATGCATAATAATGGATCAAGAATGAATGCATAATAATGTATCAAGAATGTCAAGACTCACAAGAAAAAATATCCAAGTAACATCTCTTAACACAAAGTATTATTCCCATTTGAGGCAAGAATTGTAATTAATACCGCAGAATCAAGGAGCTCCTGCAGAAACACTTTTCCAGATTCAAGAGCAGCGTGACAATCTTCATTCTCATTTGCCGATCCCACCAAATTAGCCAAGTCAGCAAGCTTGTAAAAAAGAACAGCTACAGACACACGTGCATACAATTCTGTGTTGATGAATGCCTATGAGAGAAGTCATGAATCAGAGCAACATGGTAAGGAACTCCATACAGAAACAGTACATGCATTAAACCCAATAATTTATAATACCATCATTCAGTTTCCATAGATGCCCAAATAAATTAACATCAAATTAGATGCTCAACAAAATTGATGTCAGGTGACATGTTTTTCAAACTCCTCCAAGGGAAATGAACAGCTAGAAGGAAACCTAACCAAAAGAGGTGCTTTATTTCTTAGTGTGATAGGAAAGATTGGAAAATGTATAGCAAAGGTTAAAGAAGTGTTTGCTAAACTACCAAGCTTAATTTATCAAAACAAAAAACGTTTAAAAAAAATTCTTCCAAAGTTTTAACATTTACAATCACTGCATCAACAAGAGCTTTTTCTCCCCTTTTATCGAGCTTATGAAGATAGGGCCAGTTTTAAGGTCTACATTTTGTTTACCCTTAAGTTCTTTAATGCACAGATTGCTGTCTCTGATATTAAGCATTTTGTGAGTGCCTGGAGGATCTCAAGTTTTTTTCTGGTAAATAAGCTCATTTACCATAAGTTTTCTTCTGATAAAAGACAACAACAAGTTCCTTCCCTTCATTTTTTGGCAATCTTCTCATACCAAATGCAGCTATAAGGTGATTTTATGCCCAAAATTTTATGAATTGTAAATGCATATTCTTCTCAAGTGACCATATCATACAAGAAAATGAAATTGATAAATTGAACAACTTACTTCAGTCAGCTCGGGGTCTGGGCTTTTAGCCAATAATGACACTTCAGTACTTGCATCTTGATTGTCACATAATTCAGCTTCAAAATCCTCATCAAATGCAACTAAGCAAGAAAATTATCAGATTGGAAGTATTTTTGTAATATAAACAAAGAAAAGAGATGAACTTAAAAAAGTGATATAGGGTAAGAAGTATGTCACACACCAGAACCATAAAGTGTTAGCAACTTCAGTTCTTTCATGTAATACTTAATAGTCTTTGGATGAGAGAGCCACAGTCCTGTTAGATGTAATGCTGCAAGGCGAATTGTACGAGGACTTTTTGTACCTTCCTCAATAACATTTTCAACAAACTGCAGAGGAAACACATACCCACTTTGGTTAGGGAATGGAACGTATAAATTGTGGTTATGCACATGCACATAAAGGAAACACATACCCACTTCAGAGGCCCGGGCCTATTGTTGATTAAATGCATGCCCTCATCTATAAACACGGAACGATGCAAGACAGAAGACAAAAGTGCAGCAATAGATGCCACTCTCCGCTTGTTGCAATTGACATGCAATATCCAAGATGAATTAACCAAACGCCACATCATCTGCATCAAAATTGAGATCCATCTGATGGGTATGTCAAAAAAAAAGGTCCTGGTCTTTTATTTGAAGAAAACAACACAAGCAACAAAGGATGTAAAATATGAAAATTATGGAAAAATAAGAAGGTTCACTGCAGAACAAGGGTAGTGATAAGAGGATAAAGCCAAACTATGACAATAAGTTATTAAGTTAGCCTGATGTGACAAACACGTAAAGTTTTTGATGAAGGTATGAAACAAAAATGTATGAATAAATAAACGTTGAAGGCAGAATTCTCACTAATGCCATTTTCCACCTTTTGATGCCTCATAGGAAAAAAGTTTCAAAATCTAAAAAATATAAAATAAAATAAGAGCAAACATTAGTTTTGGAATACAAGCTATTGCACTTGAGAATGAATTACAAATTCAACACCAATATTCCAATTTAAGTTCCAACAACCATCCACCCAAGGCAAGCCTCTCAGAAATTACCATCAATAACAGTTGTAGTGAACAGTCTATGAATTTTGATTCCACATCAAAAGAACTAACAGGCATTGTGCTTTCTATATAGTGATTATTACAAATTCCTTCTTTCTACCTGCCCCTGGGGAATAGGCAGGGGACTTTACTAGTCAACAGGTGATCTAGAATCATGAAATCCCTCATTGCATAGAATGGAAAGTACAACTATGACATCAAAAGCAAGAGAAGATGTGTCACAAAATTAAAGCCACAGCAAGATGTTCGTAAAGCATCAGCAACAAATCCAAAGTCAAAAAGTGTAGTGAAAGGATTAATGATGGAAATGCATTAGAAAGCCATAAATAGCACACTCCAACCCTCTTTTCCCCCAAAACATCCATTCCCATTAAGTAGAAGTGTTTGTAAGATTTCAAGTACAGCGTAACTTTTACAAAGATCTAAGACTGGAACCACCTATTGTAGGATTCCCAAGCTGACTGAGAAGGTTTAAAGAAATGCATAAAGAGGTTGCACAGACCAATAAACTCAATCCTTTAGGAGCCACGTATCCATCATATGTAGTCTACAATAGCTGCAGATATTGCATGGACATCTCCATCTATCAGCTTAAAATCTCAGGTGAGACATTATTAACATAATATTAGAGCATGCCATTATTGTGTTTTCTCATTGTCATTGCTGCATTCTAGCTCCATGTACTGTCATCTAGGTCAAGTTTAAAGTTTGGAAGGGCCATAGTTAGTATATGGACCTCTCCAATTATTACTTTTGGATTGTATGCTTTGACTGATCTAATCCCATTCCTAGTAAAAGAACTATGATCAGTAGTATAGCACCATTGTAGTGTAGCCGGAACATTCCTCTGTCTGCATAGGGTTGTCACAAGCATTTGTGGCCTTGCATTACAGATGCACATGTCAAGCACACAATCCCGCAAAGACAACATGCACAAACAAATAAAGACAATAGTAAATATGAGATGAACCTGAGCATCCACACCATTGCATGAGGAAACATGTGAATCTAACTTTCCTGAGGCAATCAGGCCCAAAGCCAATCTGACAGATCTCAGCATAGGTAAAACAGAACCTTCCCCAGCATTATCAAGACTGCAAATTAGTGAGAGGTTTTTTCTTCAAATTACATCAATTATAAATGCAGATTCAACTACCCCAACATGAACAGTAAGCAACAATAACATTGGGATATTAACAGGCAACATAACTCCACTATTTCAAACCAGTCATTGCCAAGAGATTTTGCAACAACCCATTTCTGAAATAAAATTGAGAAAATCGCTATTTGAAGAGGAAAAGGAAGAGAAATACAAAGCCTACAAAAACACTCCTTATTGGTAATGAGAAAAGCGAGGGAAAAAAAAACAAGAAAGAAAAAAGAAGCCATCTGAAAAGTAACCAAAAAGAAAACCATAAATTAATTAAGAAAAATAACTTAGTGAAAAACATGTCACACATGCTATATGATTGCTATTACTACCATACTTAATTGAATAATCTGGCAGAGAAGGAAAAATATTCAGGAAAATAAGTGTTAAAAGGAAAAGCACCTTTCTTCTTACCTTTCGACAAGATCACTGAAAATACATCTGATTGCTGAATCCGAGAAGAACAAGCTGCCATCCTCTAAATTCAGCACATTCCAAGGAGCAGAGTAAGGAATAGACAGCAGAGACTCCAGGCAAATCCACTGAATACCAACAGATGAATTAAATTGGTCAAATTGGTCAATTATTTATTTTCATCATTGAATAAAGGGAATTGCAGATGATGTGTGCAATGTTAACAAGTCACTAGAAAACAAAGATGGAATCCGTCTTTGGAGGAAGGGGAGTCGTTACTAAGAGGAATTCAGAGTCACACGAATGGCATTAACTGTTGAACATGGTCATGAACATTTAGAGGGATTTCATTTTAATAACATTGAATAACGATGGGGAAACTAATGAAGAATGAATAGTCAATCAGAAAACAGAACAGAAGGCACAGAAATTCCCATATTTCAAAAATTTAATTCCAATATCACAAAGCAAAGACAAACAGCAATGACAACCAGCACTCCAAAGCCATCCCAGCACCAAACAAGAAGTTGAAATAGAAGTTATGAACACAAGATTCTTTACCTTCTGGTTTAGCAAAACTGCCCGTCGAGTTCGTGCCAGAACTCCAACTGCAAGGAGATTATTGATATTCCGAAGAAAAGAAAGAGCCAAAGAATCTAAGCAGCATTTGACTTCTACAACAGGTGCCGAAAATTCATCATTTTCTCTAATGAGATCCAAAGATAGTGAAGAGGATGTCGAAACTAGAGCTCTCAAAACAGGAGCTAATGCTTCATATGCTGCCAGACAAATTTCTGCTCCAGCCTTATATGAAGCATTTAAATCGATCTGGTAGTTAGCTCAAACAAACTATAAAAAATTTTAAGACATAAGGTCCAGTCAAGTTATTACACACCTCAGAATCACAAGCTGGAGAAGAAACCGTCTTCCAGAAGAATTTCCACAAAAAGTTCCACACAGAACTGAGCTTAACATCACTTTTAAACTGTGCACACCATGATGAAATGGATGCAACCGCTTGTATTGAAGTTATCTGCTCATCACAAAGGGAAAACATATCCATAACATGCTTCAATAAGAGCAGCTATTGATAAATAACAAATAGCAGATAAAATGCAAGCAAGCAATTCAAGAAAGAACAAACCAATACCTACATAAATGTATGTCTTAGTTTGAAACAGGTTAGGCAACAAAAATAAGGCTGAAGCATGATCATTAACTGACCAAACCCAGAAAGGTTGTGAACCATATTGGCTAGCAATGGGCGGTCCTCAATAACCCAAAATATACATAAGCCTAGCAAATATTCAATAAGGAATTGTTAATACAAAGGTTAAAAAGGACATGCTACATTCAGCTTGGCCTACAAGGGTGAAGAATTTGTTTTCAGCTAAAATGGCTGGTCCTCAATAAAATGGTCTAAACTAAAATAGATTTAAGTCCAACCAAAGATATAAATTTAAAATAACCAGTAGAATAGTAGTTACTTTCTGAGGTAACTACAAAAAACCACAGAAAAAAGGTGAAAAAGAAATCAGTAACTGTGATCACATAGAATCTAAATAAAAGGCTTTGTGAAAAATACAAGTAAACAATATCAAAACAAGAGTTCGTAGAGGAAAAGAAAAATTAGACATTGTAAGATTCCACTTTGTGACTAATATATAGCAATGACAAGAGTTTATTACCTCCAGGAAAGCTGTAGAAGAGTTTTGATAGTTCATAGAGGAAGAACAAGTATTAGGACCTCCAGGAAAAATGTAGAAGATAATAATTATGCTGGAGCTACAACAATATAGCCCAAACATGTGTGCTTGTGTGTACATGAACATGCCTTTTCATGCTTCAATAACAGATCAAGTTTAAACAAAAGAAACTAAGGAAAACATACGGCTTGCAATATAGCTGTGGTGGTAGAAGTTGACAGTCGACGTTGACTACGGCCTCCAAGTTTTCCTCTCACAGAACCAGGAAGAGTTGTCTCCTTAGTAATGCTAGACCAAAATATGGAAGAAGACAAGTCGGCAAAAGAAACCAGCTCCTCCTACAGGCCACAAGGAAACAGAAGTTGTCATTGAGTACCATCAATAACAAGTGACAAATAGCCAAATCATGTAGCATTGACAATTGTGGAATTAGTTCTCAATACCAATATGAACAGGAAAAGGCCATGAATTCTTCCATTAATCATAGAAGCTTCTGTGTAACACAATTGATCCACCGTATCAAGCAAGCTAATCTCTGATCTGCATTTAATTTTGATACCACATTGGGCTGATCTCTCCTGCATTATTTGAATCTCTGCAACCAAGCTCCTAGCAAGGACAAGAAACTTCACAGGTAGCCATTCTAAATGACTCTGTTGTTTGCAGATGTTGACGCCACAATTTTGAATAAACTTCAAAAATAAATGCACATTGGCGTCAGAATATACAAAAATGACAACAATGCAACAGGATATTGTACTGTTAAACAAGTTGCCAACAAATTAATTATTATTAGCCCAGCTGGACAAGTACATCATATCCATAAGGTTTCTCATGTGGTAACAGCAGATTCGTCTTTCTCCCTTCTAATTGACAAAAAAACAAAGGTTTCACATTGGCTCCCTTCCCAGACCTTGTATGGAAAAAATAAAAACACTAAGAAAAAAATATGCCTCATTAAGGCAGTGAAGTCACAACAGGATTCCAAGTGCCCCATGCTACACAGGTCAGAGTGTAAGCTAGTGATGCTTTCAGCCACTAGGCTCTCTCCATCTAGGGTGCAGCACTCCTAGCAGCACACACCCAGACACAAAATGTTTCCATGACAATAGAATTTTACAGTGATAAAGCAGAATGCTATTTCTGACAATCTGAAAATATATATGTTATAAAATACAGGAGCAAGAATGTCACTATTGTGAATGAAAGGAAAGTCGTTAACACAACGACAAAAGTTGCAATTCACACAGCATGAATGGGGCGTGTTGTCCCTATCTTAACCCCAAATATTTACAAGTACCAATAAATTTTCCACAACAAAATATATCATTTTAATGTGCATAGCTATGATTATATACTAATGACAAGTCAAATCCGTAAATATCATCAGCTTTTTCACTTTAATAACATCCAAGGGAAAACTTGGAGGCAGTCCTGCCCTCCAGGATTTTTCGCAAGTGGCTGCTCTTGACCAGAAGCTACAACCTTGTGCTTGCAGGTCCAAAGACTTTTGACACTGCACAAAACAATGCCCCCTATCCACATGTAAGATGCTTAGACATGCCATTAGCAATTCTTTCAAGAAATTCCCTTCCATCAAAATGTAGTGTGAAATGCTATAAAAGGCAGTCAGAATTAGCAGTAGGTAATGGAAGATGGCATACTCTCAATATTGGTGCTAGTTGATGCTCCCCCTTGATTATAAGAAAAAGGGCTCTTGCCCATCTTTTTGATTCAGATTCCCATGCATCCAAGTCTTCATCATCTAAACTCAAAAAACCATCAACCAAATATTGAGAACTTGTAAACCTTTCTGGGAAGTCCTGAAGATTTTTCAGAAGTTGAATCTCAGCACTGCAGCAATTTACATTACAATGTTCCGTAGCAGACCCCAAGAGCCACTCTTGTGTTTTTAATCTTAAGGAACCTGAGGAGAAACAGACGCTTGAAAACATCCTCCACAACAGAATTAAAAAAAAAATGAAGATGAGCTCTAGGTGAAATTACCTAAATATATAAGAACCCATGCTACTAAATACTAAAGTTTAGAGAGAGAGAGAAATTGCAATTTCCAGCAGTTCATCATACTCAATGCCAACATACCATCAGAGTTATTTATGAATATTCACTACATATCCAATGTCAGTGCTCAGGACAAGAATGGATAAGGGAATGTGATCAGTACATGGCCACCATAAAGCACAAAATAAGAACTCATAAACATGCATCCAAAATAGCAAATTTAGTGTGTTTTTTTTCATATTTACAAGCAATTGGATATCTATGGGTCCCTTAGGGCTTGAGACTAATTAACACGAGTCACACCAGCCCTTTGGATCGATGAGGACCCACCTCACTGTTTTAGAACAAGGCCACCATGCTCAGTAGCAAATTTAATTGATGCACTAAGTTAAAAATAGTCACCCACTCAAATGGACATCTAACCAAATTGGTAGTGCACTGTTCCAAGGGCATCAGAACCTAATCAGTATCGTGATTTCTATTTCTTAACAGTAAAAAAAAGGATTTCATAACCATAAGATATACATGCAATGATGCATGTTTAGAAAAGGCACAACAAACCATTTTGATAAAGAGTAAACGCAAGAAAACACAAAGGGTACAAACATAACAGAGGTTCCCTATTGGTAATAAGTCATGGATGAAAATGCTAGCATGTACATGGAGCAAGAAGAGGAAAAGATGATCTGATGGTGGAGCAGAACAACCATAAAACAAATAATCAAGACAACTCAAGCCAGCAGGAACAAATATATTACTGAAGTGAACGAGAAGCCATGAATCCACATGGCATAGTTACCCCCATAATCAGTAAATGCCCGTGGTAGTGTAGCAATGAAGTGCAAGAGAATCTCAAGAGGCACATCAAGTGTACTGACCAGAGAAGCAGCAGCCTCCAGAACTTTTTCACAAACTGGAAATGTTAAAAAAAATAAAAGGAACCAACAAAATCATTTTCAGGATGGTAAAGGTGGAATTTCAACTAAATGCACAAATGTTATTATCTGACCAGAATAGATATGACAGACCTTGAAGACGATAATTAGGGTTGAAATGTTGCTTGCTGCTCTCAATAACAAATCTCAGAACATCCAAAAAGGCTGTTCTAATATCAGAAAAATTTTCTGGAGAAGATTCCGCTTGCACCTCATCAGGAAAAGCATCTTCACTCCATTTTGCTCCACTATCATACCTTCCTACTCCACGTGCAGCTGAAGCAATACATTCTGCAAGACCCATTAATCCAGCTCGACCAAAAGAGTGATGTTTGGCAACAGATGCTAAACTATGCAAAAAAGCAATCCCTTCCCTGCAAACCACATGAAGTCAACTACATGAATTACCCACTTTCTTTTCCAAGAATCTTTTTTTTTTTTTTTCAATAGAGTGATGCACAGACAATGATTGTTTAATGTGTCCCCACTCAATGGAGTGATGTTTTTTGGAGTCCACTTCTTAGTCAAACAGTAATGAATTACATGCATTAGCCACTTTATTTACCAAGAAGCAATTTTTTTATTTTTTATAGAGTAATTCACAGACAATGTATTTTTCTTTTTTCTTCTTGTTACCCCAAGCGCTGGAGTGTTGATTTGGCCTCCAAATCTTATTCAAATAGTATGTAGGAATACCCTAATGCTAGAACAGTCCATCTAATTAAGCAAATAATAAATAGAATTAAACACTTGAGGCAACATTTTGAAAGCTCACCAAAAAATTCTAGAAAGAGAAAAACAAGGATCCATTATACTCTGCAATTCTATTAAAAAGGTGTTCGATGCAAAATAATGCAGACCCATTTCTGCAATATCCCAAGGAGAAACAAACACAAAAAAAAGAAATGGAAAAGGGAAAGAACCCTGAATGTAAGCCAAACTATAAAAAACTGGCCAAACTATCTGTTGATCCAATAAACTATACTGATAAAGTTTATTGAAGAACCATATATGAGATGAATCAGGTTCCACACAACAAAGAAGTGAGTTAATTGGCACTTGGGTAGCAAAATCATCACATATAGGATGGCATACCTTGTATTCAGGTGACTTGTATATTGATGCAAGAACGTGGCTGCACCTTCAATAGTCTTTGAATTGTAAACCCCTTTTACACCTAAAAACAGGTTAAAAATTAATCTAATGGAACATCATATTCCAAACATATTTTTGCTAATGAAATTCGAGTGGAGCAGAAGAATAAATTAAAAAATCTCAACGAAAGGGAACACCGAATGGCTTTGCATAAAAAGACAAAGGAACAGAAAAAACAAAACTGCAATTATTATGGTTATTTCTGGATTTCAAGATTTTATGAAAATCCAAAAAGGTCAAGTTAGCTGGCCTCATCCATAATAATTTACTACATGATATATCTTCCCTTTTGAGCAACTCATTGCAATTTGAATGAGGATATTGTTGACTGAAGAAGTACTATGAAAAGTTCAAAGAGAGTGACTCCACTTCCTCTCCAATTAAGGGCTTAAGAAGGTTGCAATAACCCCTTAACCTTAAGGATTCCAAAGACTTTATTTATTTATTTTTTATGAATACAAATGACAGCAGTTCTGAAAATGAGATCACCAGAAACAACTGCAAGTTGACACCAAAGTAATGGGAGATTGGGGGCTGCAAGAATTTCAACTTTTAGCACCGCACCCAATTAGTAGCCAGCACATGTGAATTACAGAGAAGAAAAACTCCAAACATATAAAATCATTTCTGGGACTGGACAATGATTACAAAACACTATAAATCTTTCTTTTCTATTTTCAGAGGTAAAAGTCAAGAAAATCAACAAATTACAAGCACCAGGGACAAACAAAATCCAGAGCCACTAGAGCTTCACCACCTTGTTGCCTGTGGCCAACACCATTCAGTTCACTTAAAAACAACTAAATAATGCATGAAAAAGTATTCAATCACTGAATAGCCTTTATGACCAAAAATATCAAAAACAAACCGAAGTCTTTGTGGTGCACAGGGTCATCCAACCCTTCAATGAATGGTCCAAGAACAAAACTTTCAGACACTGATTTGGCAGTGTTTCCATACTTCATCCACTCAATGCCCAAAAATGACTCCATAATCAAGCACCTAACTGCACAATCATAGACAAAACACAAGGAAGCAAATTAAATAACTATAGCATGCCTGGAATGGGAAAAGAAGAAAAATTGGATGAAGAAATTTATTGCATGATTCACGATAAAATATTATTGTCCATGATCAGAATTGTTGATCTGATCACATAGTTAGGCCAATAAATGATAAGTACCTTGAGGATTATCATGTTGAAAGCCCAGTTGCCATAAAATTGTTACCCAACTAAATGCTTCTCTCAAAATATCAGTCTGCTTTTGATGAAATCCTCTGAAGATATAGCTTGTAAAATTATTGTTTGAAACAGAAAACTGAAGCAACAAGTTTAGCTGCAAGAAACCAGGCATTGGTATATAATAAGTTAAATATTGCACAGAACACAAGAAAAACACTAAGTGTGCTAATTACATTCCCTTTTGCAAGAGAAACAATAAATTAACAGTAAGAATCAACTTTTATGAAAGTCAGACTATGTTCTCTTGCAATTTGCCCCTTTCACCATTCCATGGTTCCTTTTGAAATCATATATTTCCGGATAGGAGGTTCCAAATAACTCAATTCATGACATGAGAAAAAAAAAAAAGCTGATTACGCACCTGGTGATGCCAAGCAGCTTCTACCAAGTGCGTACCATACTCTTCAAGCATTTCATACAGGAGTATAAACGCTTCCCACTGCTGCTGACTGTTTAAAGGAGAATCAGCTGAATTGCAGGGTTCCCATACACCTAAGGATTTAGCTTCCTTGTCTGCCCACATTTCCCTCTTTGTCATACCATGTGGAACTAGGTGTTTCTCTTGTGATTTCTTCTCTGAAACCCCAGAGTGGCACTGGCTTCCACCACTTATCTGTAGTACTGTCTTCAATATGTGTAATGATTGCTTCCTTACCAGGCCTTCTTCATCAACCTGACAGACCCATCACAAAATGAGAGAGAGAGTGACATCACTAGCATATCATTGGTAAGAAGAGTAGTGCTCAATTACCAGGCCTCTTTTTATTTCATCCCAAAACTCCCTCTCAGCTCTTACATCAAATTCTTCTGCTTTTACACTTGCATCAACATTTCCAAATCCTTCTGTCAAAGAGAAAAAGGACAAGTATAAAGAGAGTACATTATAGGCATCTCTTCTCTCTAAATGTCCAAGAGAAAACAATGATCTGCACAGCTTCCAAATTTTCCTAAAGAAAACATTTCTGCAATACATTTAAAAGGGTCAGCATTGCATAATAAAGCAAATAATTAGAAAGCATGTGCAATCAAGTAGGCAATAAAACAATAAGACTCCTGCATGCTATATTGTCCATAGCACGTGTCCATTACCTGGACAGTATAAACATCTTCCCATGGACTGTGATTTCCAAAGAGCACCGAGAACCCAATGCTTTGAAAATGGTTGGAAGCAGAAATCCAATAGTACAAGAACGATGTTCCAAACTTTGTGAAAGCAATCGCTCACTCATGTTACATAGATCCCAAAGCAAATTAGAAAATAGCTTTTCGACATCACAGAACCCATTTGCCAACATTGATTTTGTGCTTGAAACTGCCTGGAAGCTTTGCAGAGCAGCATCCAGGATTAAGGTTAGAATATGGCATGATATTGGTAGTGGAAAGGACCCTGACAGGGAGAGCATGGGCTCTTGACCCAAATCGAAATCATTTTCCAGGTCACTTGAACCATGGTAAATGGAGCAATGATCCCATTCAAAGGCATCTGATTCTTCATTTTGAATCATGCCCATAGAAAGACCAACTGATCTTAGAAAAAATGGTACCAAGTTTGCTTCTAAAACACCCCAGGAATGAGTTGAACTAACGACACAAAAGAATGACTCTGCAATCTAAGACAACAAGTGTGCAAAACAAGCAACCAAATAGAAAGTTAGAAACAAGTAATTGGAAATGATGAAGAACCCAGCAAGCATGAGTGACAACAGCTGAATACTTTACCTCATTAAGCATTTCACGCTCAAAAGCATGAACCATCTTCATCAATGGAATAAAACATTTCCAGATAAATGACTGCAGACCATCAGAATTATTTCCTGGGGAGAAACATTAATAAGAAACAAGAAAAGGAGTACATTTAGCTGCAACATGCTCTTTACCCATATAAGAAAGCTTCTTCCATTTAATTTAAAAACCCAAATTAAGAAAATAATAACACTAACAACAATAATGATAATGAGCAATGAAAACATATATAATGATAAATAACACAGTAGAAAGGGCTAAAAAAGAAAGGAGATATGATCTAAAATGATGGTGGGAAAATAATTGATAACATATTGGCATCAAATTATCACCACCATTGACCCTGACGGCGCACGTTTAGAAATCCACTAGGCTTAAAACATGAAGGTTTGTTATTGCATCAATTAGGCATGCATGAGATTCTGTTAGTGTATTCAGTAGATAGAACAGGGGTGAAAAGTTGCTGGAGTGTCATTCATCCCTTCCCTCGTGCTTGGTGAACCAAAATTGTAAGAGACAACAGCTCAGAAGGTGAAGTTCAGGGTACAATGTTATCCTCACCCCTTATGGGCAATTGTTCACCCTTCAACTGTTGCTCAGGTCAATTCCTTCATTACATGCTTAAAATGTTATAGCAACCAAACACCACTTAATACTTGCATGAACAAATCATTTTTTACAAACTTTACTTTTTGCACCTTGACATTTACTGCTACAGCAGCCAACACCTTCCCCCACACCCCAACCAAAATTTAAAACACACACACACTTTACCCAAAGCAACTTTATGAATTTAATCTCTCAAATACAAAATAGGTTTTGTGTTTTAGGTCCAAAAAGGCCCCATTTGTTTGCTGGAAAGTAGTTTCCTTTTGAAAAGTGTTTCATTGAAAAATAAATTCCTAATAAGTGAATTATTTTCCGATATGTGATAGTATCATGGAAAATAAGTTGGAAAACAATTTCTCTTGTTTGGCTATATCATGAAAAATGAGCTGGAAAATAAATTTTTAATATTTTTTTCAAGTTTATTAAAATAATAAGGAATAAATCTTACAAATTAAAAAGTTGAATGAAAATAAAATTGAAAAAAAAAAACTAATTTCATAAATTATCTCAAATAAAATAAATAACAATCAAAATAATGAAGATTAAATCTAACAGATAAAAAAGTTGAAAGATGATGAAATTAAAAAAAAATACAATTTCATAAATTATTTCAAATAAAATAAATAACAATCAAAATAATAAGGACCAAATTTGATAGATAAAAAATGTCAATTAATGATAAGAGAAAAACAAATAACAATCGCAAAAATAAGGACCAAAGTTAATATAAAAATCAAATTAAATCAAATTCTAAGGGATAAAATTGAAAAAAAAAGATCCAAAACAAAATATATAGCAATTAAAAGTTTGAGGATCAAATTTCATATAATCAGCAAATAACATGACATTTCTAAGTTTTTCACAACTTCTGGAAAGTGTTTTCCACTCGAAATAAAAGGAAAACACTTTCCTAAAAACCAAGCCAAATTTTTCTTTAACTGAAAAGTGTTTTTCGTTGACCAACTTTCCTAATGACAAACAAACACAAGAAAGTTTAGAAAATGATTTCCAAGAAACCACTTTCCATGAAACAAATGGGGCCCAAAAAAACCACAAAACATGAGGACAAATCATGCATGAAAGAGAAGGAAAGTATTGAAAATATGGGAACTTCCTCAATGTTTAGCAACACAATAAATGAGAAGAAAGAAAGTTATTAAGGATATAGTAATTTTCTCCTTTTTTTTTTTAGATGGAAAGAATTTGGAAGGGGTGAAAATGAAGAGAGAATTTACAGAATTTCAAATTTGTCTTTATTTTTCTTTGAAAAGGCAAGTTGTTTTATAGCTGAATAAAGCACATAGGTGAATGCACTCATTTTCCCCTCACTATCTCTCCATTTTGGAGAAATTGGTTTCTGGAAGCCCAAGAGATTTTTTTCCTTTCACTTTCATTTCCCTCCATTTTCTCTTCGTTTTCCAAATAAAGGAAAAGTTGTATTCCACCATCAATTTCCTTGCTCCGCGCAAGCCCCCCCCCCCAAAAAAAAAAAAAAAAAGGGCACTGTAACAAGCAGGTGTTAAACTGGATTTTATAAGATCCTATGTATATTTATCTCTATGCTGTTTGACTGTTTCCCAACAATCTAACACAAAAATATTTCTGCTTAAAGTGTCGAAGACAGCCTATGGGGAATTGTCACAATACTTCTACTAAGATATGCATATGTGGACAAAAAATTAACAAACAAAATACCCATTTTCAATGGGCTAAGGACAACTCACCAAATTTGTTTAGAAGATGGCAAAGCGAACCCACCGTGGATGTAATGTAGTTACACATGCTAGAGTCCAACTTCAAGTCCTTCTCACTAACATCCTAGGCAAAACAATCAGACCAAGATTCAACTAAAATACAACCTAGAATTGAATTGTTACGAATTTTTTTAGTAAAAGAAAAATAAACTTTCCAATCGTACACTCGTTATTTTTTAATTAGAAAACTCGCCTCAATTGAGCCTAGTAATCTTATAGAAAAACTTGGCTCCGTCTAGTACTTGCGATTATATCCTTTATTTCATAAACCCAAGAGTGAATAAATATAATTGTAGAAGTATTAAAGCATTTTCTAATTTATGAAAGCCAAGTTAACAGCTTAAAAGCTCTTTGTGGCATTTTCTCAAAAAACAACCGAAGCAAGGTGAAAATAACTTGCAAAACTCAATAACCCTGTCTCCATTTGCTTGAAAAAACAGTGCTAAACCAAAAAAATATAAAAAAAAAGAACTACAAGTAGGTAATCTTACACTAAATGCCACTTGATAAAAAACCCACAAAAAAATTAATGTAAACAAAACCCAGATAAGCACAGAAAGAGTTACCTTGATAAATTTAGAGAATGAATCAAGAAGTGAAGCAAAAAGGGCAGATGGAGATAGCCCAGTTGATACTAAAATGCAATCAAGCATTGCTGGGAGAGCTGCCAAAGGGACTTGCTTGAAGCTGTCAGATAGAGAGGAGATTATCGAGACCATCGGATTGCTCTCTTCTGCATTCATCTTCACGGAGAAGGGTCTCGAGGAAGTACAAGGGATTATGGACGTTTACTTCAATTTCCCCGATAAATCCTGGGCTTTCCTTCCCCTTTATTTAAAAAAAAAAAAAACGATTGGCCGTTCATGTTTAAACCCTAGGTGCAGGGTTTATAAACTTGCAACCATGCCCCTCCTCGCTGATCATATCATGTTGGCAGTCCCATTTTTTCAGATGCAGCCATGTGTAAATGATGTCAAAAATCCCTGAACTTTTGATGTTTCTTAAAATGATCAATCATCTTCTAACCTTCTTAATTAAACCCTACACTACAGGTTTACTAACGTGGTTGGCTATCTTTCCACTTCCATTCATCTTCGTTTGTAAAATATTACAATTAAAAAAACTAGAAGATATGTTGATTTCATTACACTTGGTGAGAAGAAATATTGTTAATAGCGTTTACCTTTTTCCTTGTTCCTGAGGAAATTTGAAATTTATCATTGATTTTTTTTTAGTTTTATCTTTATAGCATAAATTTATTATAATTTAAAACTCATATTTTTTTAATTAGCTTTTTGAATGATTTTTAAGATTTTAAAAATATATTTTTATTGTTAGATTGTTGTTTAATTTAGCATAATAAAATTTAATTTTATTATTTAAAATAAGTTAAAACTTTAAGAATCCAATTTGATATTCAAATAAAAATGGAAACTTTTCTTTTTGTTTTATTGTACATGAGATTTATTTTTTTTGAAATATTAGTCTCTGATTTTTTTATCGATTTGTTAATTCTAAACTTTATTTATTTTATATTTCTATCCAAAATTATTGCAAAGAAAGAATGAGTTGTTGAAAGAGGGGGGAGAAAAAGAAAAATATGTTTGTTTTGCATATTCTAGCAAAATAATAATAATAACAACAATAAAATTTTGGTGTTAATAGGTTTTGTTTGAAAATAAAACTTTTATTTAAATGTTTCTAATTTTTTATTTAGTTAGAAAAAGTAGATTGAAGCTTGAAAATGTTTTTTAATTAAAGGTGATTTTTTAACTTGTTATAGATTTTTTTTTTAAGTTGGATATGAGTTTATTGAGATATAGGTGATGTTTCTTAAATGTTTTTTTTTATAAATTGAAAAATAAATTTTATGATCTAAAGAATAAAATAATAATTTTTTAACCATTAAAGATAGTTGGAATTAAACTAGTGGATAATGTGTCTCCTGTTCTCTTTTTTTCTTTAAAAAATAGCTTGATCACACAAGTTTGGCTTTGCAAACCCTTGTTTGTAGCATTCTTTTTAATGGATTGGGTGTGTTAGTATTAGATGTTGTCCAATTAATTAAATATTGTTTGATTTTCATTTTTTATAAAGATTGTGACATTATTTTTATAATATTAACATAGTTTTTCAAGCAACCTTCATGGTGATTTTTTTTTTAAAAAAAAATTGACTACTTTTCTACATATTTATTTTTATTATTATATAATTAAGTAAAAATTTAATTTTAAAAGATAAAATTATTAAGTTTAACTATATACACATCATTTAAGTCATAGACATAGCAAGTTAACTAATTTTAACTTGGATCAATTTGAATATCATTATCTTAATATTTTAAAAAACATAAAATAATATTGTTTTTTATTTTATTTTTTATTAAATCACGTTTTAATCATGTTAATTACATCTATTATATAATTTAATTTAAAACTTTAACTAATAAAGAGATCATATTAGATTTAATAACATTGACACAAGACTTTATTATAGCAATGTCGTGAGTGGTGTATTAGCCTTATATTTTTTAATACATTCACAATAAAGTTAATAAAATATAATTTTATATATAATTAAAACTTAATTTTATGATTATGATAAAGTGTTGGATAGAAAACAAATATTACGGTACAAAAATGTCAAGAAAAAAGGAGCACGTTGATAAGATTAAGGGGTTTTAATTAGATTACAATTTTTTATCATTATTTCAAATCATATAATTGTTTTATATTTATTTTAATTGCTTTTGATTTTTATTAAATAAATAAAATGGGGTAAGAAGTTTCTATTTTTTGCAAAAAAATAATAACAAGAAGAAAATAAGGAATTATACTAGAAAATTATATAGTTTCATTGATATTTAAATTATTAATTTTCTTGAAAGAAAAATATTTTCATAGAATTAAATAAAAAAAATCAAAGGGTTCCTACAACACGAGATGTTGTATTTTAATATACATCTGCTAATTGGTTTCCCAACTCAATCTTGGATTAGAGTTATCAACTCTTTTTAAAATTTATTAAGACATATAATTATTAATTTATTCTATTAAACACGATTTTGGAGAAAAAAGCACTTAGTTAGCTGGATTCCTTTAGAAAAAAAACAAAACTAAATGTGGTGTTTTGAGTGTTCTCTTGGATAACAAAGTCTTACTGAAATGTTTTTGACCTTCCATGTCATCATTAAAAAGTTAATTAGGGTTGAAAATGTTTTTTTAATTTAATTTTATATTTTTAAATTGATCTAAAATTATTTTAAGTTGGAAAATTGCTTTGTTAAGGTTTTGAAGGATTAGACATTTCTACGTGAAAATAGGTAAAATATGTTGGGCTAGGCGCATGAGACCCATCTTTTTAGTCAAGGAGCCTGGTGCCTTTCTATTTGTTTTCCAAATTTTCTTGGATTTTGATTGAAATGAGCTATAAAAAAAATTGATATGATATTTAAATCTTTATTCAATTTTTTTATTATTCTTAAATGATATTATAGTTTCATGTGAGAATGTAAACAATGTTTTTTTTTAATTATTATGCACCTAAATTCAAAAATAATAAATAAATAATTGCTTACAAATATTCAATGAAAATAAAACTTTATTTATTTAAAATTTTGATGGATTTTTTTACATGGTTTTATCATTTTTATTAATTTTTTCTTTAACCATATACAAAATATTAAGTATTTTCTTAAACTTGCTTTTGAAATCATGATAAATTTTTATTTTAAAAATGTTTAAAGTTATTTTTTGTTAAAATAATAAATAGATGCATTAATAAGAAAATAAAGTTCAAATTAAAGAAATACATCTATTTTTAATAATTGTATTTATTGTTTTTTTATGTAAATATTTGTTTTTATAATCATTTAATTAAATATAAAACAGATTCCAAAAAGCTAGGTTATTAAAATTAACTAGTGTGATAACTGCGATCGTGAATTAGATGGTTTTACTTGGTTTGACACTAATCACTCCAAAATATTATCGTTTCAATATTTTTTTAATAAAAAACAATAGAACAAGGTCGTTTGTAATTTTTTAAATAGTAAAATTAGATTTTAGCTTGATCCTGATTGACTTAGTTGATAATAAATTGGTTTAGCCATATTAGATCAATTTTCACTTGATTTGTTTTGAAACTCAAGTTAGCTTAAAGATTAGCTTAAAGACTAATTGATGGGTAATCATGTTAATCCATTAGGCTCAAACGAGTTTAATAAAATTACAAAAATCTTCTTCACGATAGATTGGAGGTGACCAACTAATTTTAACTATGCAATTATTTATATTGATTTTTTTAATTGCTCTATGATGTATGCTAGTTGTGACTAGATTATTATCTCGCGCTATACTATATGTTAAAATAATTTTTTTAATTAAAAATATCTTAAGCATTACTAATATTTTTACAGAAAAAAATATTAAACAATGAGAGGATTGACTTGAATAACTTGACAAGTTTAAAGACAACTCACTTGATTTGACTGTATTAGATTAACTCCTACTTAATTTGCTTTGAAACTTAACATCGCTCAAAGACTAGTTGATGAGTCATCATGTTTATCTATCAGGCACTAAAAAGTTTAATAAAATTGCTAAAAACTTATTCATGACAACTTGAAGGTAACTGACTAGTTTTAACTAAATAATCATTTATATTAATTTTTATGATGTATACAAGCTATAATTAGATCATTGTCTTAGTGAAATTAATCTTTTAATAAAAAAACCTCAAATATTTTTATAAAAAAAATATTAAACAATGAGGGGGTTGATTTGAATAGCTTGATGAGTTTAAAGGCAACCAAAATGATTGGTAAAAAAATGGTTTGTGTCACAAAAAATTAGAGCATATTTTTTTAAAAATAATTAAAACGACAATATATTAGATTGACACAGGTCAAACTAAATTAACCTGTCAAATTAATGAAATAGGTCATGAGACCATTATAACCTTTATATAAAATAAATCAAAACAAATTATGAAGTTTAATTCTTAATCAACCCAATATTGAAGAATATAATTTTTTTCTAAAAAAATACTCAGATCAACTTTAATTAACCTGTCGAATGCACGACCTAGATCATGATATTAAGATAATCCTGTAAAAATTAAATCAAAACAAATTATGAAATCTAATTCCTAGTCAAAGTATAGTAAAATTAGAAAAAATAAAAAAAAATAAAAATAAATTAAGTAAACTTGAATTAATCTGTTAAACTCATGACAAAAATCATAAAACTAGGTAATCTTATAGAAAGTGAACTAGAAAAACAACACAAGCAAATAAGAGTTTACTTGCAAATCTCGTAATTTGAATTATAAGGTTTAAATAACTCTATACAAAGTAAAAATAAACAAATTATGATTTTTTTTTTATCTGGATATCCTCATGCCCTTTTAAAGGGTGAAATTAGTCTCGTTCGGGGTTCATGGCTATCCCTTCCAATAAATACATTTTCTAAGGATCTAATTTGTGTTCTAACCCTTATAGGGGGTATAAAAATGTCTTAACTGCTAGATCAGCAATTCATTGGTAACAAATTACAAAACCCAATTCCAATAAATACATTCTTAAAAGATAAAAATAAAAAAAATTAAATAAAAATAGGACACAATAAAATAATTTAATTCAACATGATGTTAAAAAATAAAATTTAAAAATTAAAAAAACTCGAGTCAACTAGATTAACTTGTTAAATCTACTACATGAGTTATAAAATTATAATAACTATATAAAAAATAAATTATAAAAAAATAGATAAAATTAGAAAAGAAATATAATTAAAAGAAAACCATTACAATGGATGATGTCTTGGGAGGTAATAAATGATATATGGTAAAATCACTTCTCTGTTATTTTTTTAATATTAATGTTAATTTTTTAAGGTAATATTTTTAATATTTAATTAAGAAAAATGTTTTATAAAAATTTAGATATGTTTAGTAATGTTAATAGTTAATAGTTTTTCTTTCTTTTTTAAGTTTGTTTTTCAATAATTTTTTTTTAAAACACGTTCATTCATTAAAAATAGAAAAAATATATATGAAGATTACAACTATTTTTCTTTATAAAAAATTAAAATTATAATAATCATCTTAATATTTTACATTTATAACAATTAAAATGCAGACTATTAATTTTATTTTATTTAAATTAAAAATTATCATGAAAATTGTTAAGTAATATGTTTTATATCAAAATTAATTTATGACTAAATATAAAAATATATTTTTTAATTTTTATATTATTAAAAATGCTTATATATATATATATATATAAACTTGTGTTGTTCATTAACTTTTTAATTTTTTCATGTAACAATGCATTTAAGCATAAAGTTATAGTTTTTATTTTTCTAGCTGCCTAGTTTTCTTTTTTTTTTCTTTTTTTCTTTTTAATTAAGGTGTTTTAATCTTTGAACAATCTTTTATTTTGGATAAAATGAAGATAGTGTTTGGTTGAAATATTATTTGATGAAAAATTATTTATTTATTTATATTCAATATTAAAAATATTTTTTTTAAATATTTTTTTTAAATATTGTTTTTTTAAAAATAAATTGTTAGCAAGCCACATGTTAATTTTAATTATATTTAAGAGTATATTTTAATTATATTTGAGAGTACAGTAGTAAGTAGTAATTATGTTTTAAAATATTTTTTGTATTTTAAAATTAAAAAAATATTAATTTAAAATAAAAAATAATGTTTTTTTAAACAAACAGGTCTTCATTTGCTGTCAGTGGTCCTCCGACCCCACTCCACCACCATCCGCAGGCTCAGACTGAACCTACTGAACTAGCACGCTCGCTCATTTAACAGCCAAAAACCAAAATACCATGCAACTCCAACGCTACCGTCTCTCCTCCTCCTCTGTCTATCTTCAATGGCAGCTGCTTTGAGTGACGATGGAGGATTCTGCTCTGCTCCTCCTTCACCTTTTGAAACCGAAACGGCCTCGTCCAAACCTCTCTATTGGAGAGTTTCTAATCCAACACTCTCCTTCTCACCTTCAAGGTCACTACATTTTTTTTTTAATTCTAAATAGAAGATGTATGATAGTTGTTATCAATTTGATGTACTTTTGTTTTCAATTTTTTTGTTTTAATTATATCATTTTACAAAAGAAAGCACGAATTGAGCAATAAATTTTTATTTTATTCTAATCAGAAAGCAGTCAATTGAAGATGAAATACAAGCTTAATTTGTTTCTTCTTTTTACAGACTTGCCAGGTTTCACACGCAGTGTTTATGAAAGACCACGCATTAATAACACCAGAAAGTCATGTATTCAGTCCTTTACCGGAATGGTACTGCTCCTTTTCTTTTCTTTGAATTTCCATTTATAAAGAAATCCGGTGCTATAGCCATTCAAATTTATGTATGACAGGACAAATACATTGGGGGCATATCTAATTACGCCAGCTATGGGTTCCCACTTTGTGATGTACCTCGCAAAATGCAAGGTTTTCTCTTCTCAATTATTTCATGTTTCTTTTTGTTATTGATCACTTAATATATTTTATTTTTTGCCCAGGATGTTTAATGTCCTGTTTTTTTTTTTTTTTTTGGCTTGAAGCAGGCTAAGAGTTTAGCAAGATTATTGTTTTCGGAAGTTGATATTTTTTTGAAAAAAAAAAACTCTCAAGTCACGTATTAGCACTTACCAGGCATCGTTTCGGGCATAGGTTTCTTGTTCTTAGCATGTCCTCCCCTTCCCTCACCTGCGAATTAGAATAATCCCTGAGATAGCCCCTATGTTCTGAACCAGAGGACTTTTATCAATGATATGCGCGGTGTGGTTGACTCCGAAAGTAATTATTATCAACCAATCAACTGAATGCATGTTGTGAGAAATTTGAATTGATAGTCTTCTCTCTTTATGTATACACATGTTCTGTAACTTATGAGGATGGTGGGTGAGGTTCAGATGTCTGGTATAGGAAACCTCAAGTTCTTCCTGATGGCACGCCTTGTAATCACGCAGATGATACTTGTCAAAAACGTACGAAGTTCTATGCTTGTGGACACATTTCTTGAATGTTGTTACCTGACCTGGGTATTGAGTTCTGCACAGTTTTCTTCACTGTAATTTTTGCAGTCTTAATGATCAGCAGAACTCTGTTCTCATCAAACATAATAATAAAAAATAAACAAAGATCAGCTGAGCTCTAATCCTGTGGGATTTGTGTAATTGAGTTTCTGTGATTAGGCTGAATAATCTTGTTTCTCTTGAAAGTGCACCATACATGGATACAGTTGAGGCACTTCTTATTCTTACTGAATACGTAGAATCTCTTTAGTGTGGGATAACCCATTTCCTTCCTTTTTATAGTACATATTAATCTTTCATCCCCTGTGATTTTCTTGTGAAAAATGTGATGCAGCTTGTTATGCATGTCTGCTAATTTGGTTTGCTTGCTGATGTAAACTCTATCATGTGCAGAAAATTCAATGTCTGGGCTCCCTCCAAATGATGTGGAGAGGTAAGGAATAATTTTATTTTTTTATGTGTTTCCATTATCAGTGGGCCTGATCCAAGTATGATCCTGGCTGACCCATGCTTCCTAAATTATTAGGTTCATGTTCGTGGTTCAGGGTTCTGCAACTCGGAGTAATGCATCTGGTGCCCACCACCAAATGACAGCAAGTGTGGTCTACACATTTAGGGCACATATTAAGAGTGTGTTTAGGATTTTTGGTAGAGTTGACGAAAGCAAGTTTGAAATTGAAAGGCAGATATGATGACACCTTTTTCGAAACCATGGTTTTGAAATTCATGACACTTAGAACTAATTGTTTTGGGAACTCCACTCCACACAGACATATTCATATATCTATTACCTTTAAAACCTCAACCATGTGGTTGATTTTTGGTAGTATTGACAGAAGGCAAGTTGGAAATAAAAAGGAACCAAAAGGCAGTATTTAGAGATTTGGTTTCTTTTTTGCATTATGCTTTTGTAACCCAAGACACTTGATACCATGTTTTTGAAAGCTCAACAACTTGCACATGTAGATATATATATCTTTCAGCTTTAGAGAAAGGGAATCTTTCTAATTTGTTAATGCTGGCTTCAAAAATTTTGATGTCATACTCTTCGCTTTATAGCTGGATTCATACGCTTATCTACCACCAAAATTTGAACATTCTCTGGGGTGTGGTGCATCTGCTACTCTTGCTGTCTTTGAACGCAGGTTTGTTTCTCCATGAAGTATGATTAACTGAATGTCTAGCTGTCTCACCTATGCTATTGCTGTATTCAACTTTTTATGTTCTGTTTATGGAGGTATTATAGTTGATTATCTAAGACCAGGAAAATTGGTGCAGGGATTATTATTTAGATATCTGTTTGATCAGGCTCATCGAAGTGATGTCTTTTATTAAGTTTACTATTTGCTTGCTAGTGTAGTATAGCTACTACATTATCCTTAATAATTACGATCACCAAGAGGGTTTCTTATCCTGTCAGGTATGATTCTCTAGAAAATCATGTCACTGAGCAAATTGTTGGTTCAACAGACCAGCAGCCACTTCTTGAAACTCCAGGCGAGGTACCTTTCAATTATTGCTTTCTTACTTTTGCAGAGTGCTTTGTTTTTCTGATTTACAAATGCTTGTTTTTCTTTGTAAAGAATAATTATGTTTAAGAATTATACATTACCATTCCTGAGCATATTATGATGTTATTATTTGTTAGTCATGAGTACATGCAACAAAATTGCTCATTTTACTAATTGACAGGTTTTTGAACTTAGAAAGCTTCTGCCTCCATCATTGCCATATGACTTCAATATCCATGTAAGCCCTTTTGCTTTCCAGTTTTCGACCTTATACTTTTGTAAGTTAATATTTTGGAAAAAAAGCAAAGAACCTATCTTTCTGAGCTGCATTTTTCATAGACTAGTTTAGATTGCTCTCATAGATAGGGTTGGGAACTGGACAAGACAGTATGAGCACTTATATGATAAGAAATTTTGGAAATTATACAAACAGATATCTGCACACAGCAACTTTGATTTATGAACCTCTTTGGTTGAGTAGCAGTTTTGACCAGCACCTCTACCTGTCATTTGCATGCTTCCGAGCAATATTCTTGTCAAAAGATTTGGATGCAAAAAGTCCTTGCAGAATTAGTTTAATTCATTAAACATGGCTCAAGTTGCCAGTCGCTCGGTTAAAGGGCAAGCAAGCTAGGATCTCCAATATTTTAATGCTTCAAATATTGTACTGTACAATATCTTGACATGAAATTTAGGATTATGCTGCAGTACTGGAATGCAGTTCTGAAATTGTTAGAAACTCCTAATTTTATGGTATCAATTTTGAAGTTTTGAATTCCATGCATATAAGCATTTGCCAGGGAGTGCAGGTTCCTTTTCTTACATCATGTAGGAAACCTCTGTGGTAGTGTTAATGAAATATAGGATCTTAAACATTACTTTGACAAAGTTCTGAATTGTTGTGTTCTTTTTAACAAGCTAGATTCTTGGTTGGCATGATTTTCTGCCTGCAGATAATGGATTTCCAACCTGGAGAATTCCTTAATGTGAAGGTATGCTTCCCTTGTTTGTTGATTGAAACTCCGTACTTTGTTTCAAGATCTTAGGTTTTAAGTTTTGGTTGTTGTATTTTTTCACCACTGTACTGGTTTAATTCTCTGGAGGGCCTAAAAATCCAAAGAATGTGGATTCCAGTTTTTACCAAATCTAAGGTCCAGCCAAATGCTGAAGTACAGAAGGAACTTATTTAAGTGAAAGAATTTAGAATATACTGTCTGTTCATCTTCATGATGCAATAATCTTCAAAGTATCGTGTTTTGCTAACCACATAGGCCCAACTGTCAGCTTCTTGAGGCTGCTATCCCTTGAATTTGTGATGTGAAATTGCGAGTTTTGTTCCCTCTTTTTTTTTCTTTCACTTGCATGTGTGCTATATAGGAGGTGCATTACAATCAGCATGGTTTGCTGCTATTAGAGGGACAAGGTATTTATCGGTTGGGTAATAGCTGGTAAGAATTTAAATCAAGAGTTGTGATTCTCAAATAGTTATTGCTATTCTCAAATAATATTTGGTGTTAATATTATTTAAAAGCTAAATGGTAAAACCTCTTCTGAACTTAAAAAGTCATTTGAGAATTAGTCTTTGTACTCTTAATTTCATTTTTGATTTTTTTGTACTTTGATGATGCATTTGAAATTTTTTTTGTTACTTTTTTCAAGGTTCTTTCCATATGTTACATATAAAACCTAATGAATTGACTTAAATATTCTCATCTCCAATAACCTTTCACCTAACTAATCAATTTTAATTTTTTTCTATGAAATTAATTTTAAATTTGAGAAATAAAATTTATTATCATAATTTTAATTCTCCATCTTGAAATTTTGGTTTTAAATTAATTTTTTGGAAAAAAAATGAAGAGATTTCAAGGCTAATGGAGGGTTTCTTTTTTAGACAGAAGAAAGGTATGCTACTAGTTTTTTTTTTTTTTGAAAAAATTAAAATCAAAATTTTTGGATGGAGAATTAAAATAATGAACAAAACTCCCCCTTTTTCTTAGCTCTTTTGGAAGCGGTACAAAAATAGGTGCTTTTTTTACATTGTTAAATTTATTTATTTTATTTTCAAAATTTAAAATTAATTCTATAAAAATAATAATAATAATCAATTAAGTTGAAGATTATTGATGTTCAGAGTGTTTAAGTAATTTTATTAGTTTTATATGCATAGCATGGAGGGAATTGTGGAAAAAATAACAAAAAGGCTTGATTTCAAAATACCAAAGTATAAGGAGGTCAAAACTGAAATTAAGAATAGATGGACTAATTTTTAAATAACTTTAAATTCATGGAGGTTTAAATCTTATTTGGAAGATTCTGAATTTTGAATTTTATAAAGATCTGAAAGTACCTCAAAACAAAAGTCTTGTTTTCATTGCTACAACGCTTTTTGATATAAACATATTTATAAACTGCTTCAAATGAACCAGTCAAAAGGGTCTATCAAAAAAATAAATGAATAAATAAATAAATCTGAGATTCATGTTCAATAAATGATAGTGTTTTCAGTTGGGAAGTTCCTTTGCTGGTCAGCATGTGTCTGTTCATGCAATTTTAACAACACACTTGAAGCTTCAAGTGGGTGCCTCTGGAACTTCTTTTGTTGAAACATTTCTTTTTAACTTTTAATCACAAAGGAGAAGCTCAAACCTAAGACCACTTGAGGGGGGAGGGAGATAAGTGCCAGTTGAGCTACGTTCTCATTGGCTTGTTGAAACATTTCTTTAACCCGTTTCTTTATACTTGCATATTCTGTTTGCTCGATCCTGCTTCTCTGTTCTCTGCAACTTGCATATTCTGTTTGCTCGTTCCTGCTTCTCTGTTCTCTGCAACTTCTCTGTCCTTGTAGCTTAAAAATTGTTTTATTACAGGTATCCAGTTCAATCTGGTGATGCCATTTGGATGGCCCCTTTTGTGTCCCAATGGTGAGGAATACATAACCTCCTTTCTCCCTGTAAAGATTGAATGTTTATTCCTCCAGTGCACTACAATCTGGTAGACAGATGTCCTTTGCTACCATCTAAGGTACACTGCACCTGTACAAAGATGTGAATAGGAATCCATTGTAACCAGACGCCGCAAAAGTTGTCCCCTGGCTTCATTGAGCTGATTCTAGCGGGGATGGATCGATTTCTGAAGCAAATATCAGGCTTCTAGGCTGCAAACATTATTTAGCTGAATGATAGTCATCCTTGTGTTGCTTAAGGATTCGTGATGGAAGGAATCGATCTTGCAGCGCTTATTTGGTAAAAAAAAAGCCTGTTCTGTTCAGAAAATAATTTTTTTCGGTGTAAATTTCTCTGTCCTTTATAAGCCCATATAATTATTGGATAGATTGATGATAAACAATTGAAGATGATATTGGAACTCAAATTCCTCAGTTTGCAAAGTTTTTTCTTTTTTTAAAAAAGAAGGGAGTCCAAAGACTCATTATATAACTGGACCTGCTCTTTTTAAAAAGCTATTATTAAGGTTGGTAAGGCTGGTTTAGGAGGGTGAGTATGCTTAGTTTTTTAAAATATTTTTTATGTTAAAATATATTAAAATAATATTTTTTATTTTTTTAAAGTTAATATATTAAAATAATTTAAAAAATATATAAAAAATTAATTTTTAATATTTTTTAAAAAAATAGTGTTTTTAAACAATATAAAAATACAACACTGTAATATATATATATATATATATATATATATATATATATATATATATATATATAAACAAATCAGGGTGTGTGACTGTTCGTTGTGATTGTTATTTTGTTAATTTTTTATTTTTTAGTTTAAAAATATATTTTAATATATTAATATAAAAATTAATTTAATATATTAAAAAAATAAATATTTTAACAAAAACAACAGTTATCCCACTTCTAAACACCCATAACCAAGCCACGTTAATTGAAATGAGAACACTAATTTTGTGGTCGACATTTCAATTATATACTCTAAATTTAACATAATTGCTCGGTTGTTCCTTGTAGTGAAGCACCTTGAAAATAATTTTGGAATCATCAAATGTCCTGTTTAATCCTCCACCGGCCACCACCGGCCACCACCATTGCGGCTCAACAACGTAGGAAAGACTAGCTTTTTAGACTGCCACCTGGCACTAGATAGATCTCCTTGGAATAAACCCAAACCGGGACCCCCATAAATGACATTGCCGTTGATGATTGGTGATTATCACTCTCATGGTGATGGGGTATCATTTACCACCTCCACCACCGCCACCACCGTCCCATTTCCTTCGCCACTAATTTCTCCTTTTTTCGCTTCTTAATCTAACCTTTGGGAATATTATGATAAACCACATCTCCTTTTTGTAAGAAATCGGAATGTCATGAAATCCCAACGACTTGCTTTGTATTAGTGTCTGTCTAGTGTTAGTGTTACTGTGCTTTTAAAACATAATTGTTATTAACTATTTTTTATTTTAAAAAATATTATTTTAATATTATTTTAATATTTTTTTAAATAATGATTACCCCATTTCTAAATACCTCGTGGTATGGTATATAGAAGCCATGTTAAGTGAAATCAGAACACTAATTTTGTTACTTTCAAGTATTTCTTAATCAAAACAAGTTTTAATTCAAAATGAAAACAGTTTTTTTTTTAAAAAAAAATTGTAATTATTTAATATAAATAAAATATATTTACTAAATTATTTTTACTGTTACAATCACAGTTGATCTTTTTATATTTCAAAATCAGTATAATTTCACCAAGTAGTATTTAACTACAATAAAGGACAAACTATAATCGATAACTAAGCATGGCTAATTAAAAGAAGCTAAAACTCCTGGGAAGTGGCTATAGATGCACACTCATAAACATTATTTATTAGTATACTGTAATAGCTATTTTGCCCCTTCATCTAAAAAAAATTAAAATTATATTTAATTTTTAATAACTTTCATATCTTTTCATATAATCCACTTGTCATTTCTAAATTAACTAGGAATCAATAAGTTTTTTCTTATATTAATTGCATAATAAAAAAATTAAAATATCACTTAAAACAAATAATTTAAACCTAGAATGAAGGGGTATTTTTGTACTTTCTCAATAGTTTCTTAATTATTATAATATTAGCTGAGAGATATTTTTATATTTGACTAAATATAAAAATAATAAACAATTAAAATACATAGTAAATTTATCAAAATATCCTTAAAATAAGATAAAACTAAACCTTAGGTGAGCTTTTTGGTATTTGCATATTTTTTTTAATTACAAGAACAAATTTTTTATTTGAATAAATATAAAAAGCTGAGTTTTTTTTATTTTCTCTTTCTTTTCTCTTTTCTCTATAAAATATTATAACTTAGCTTTTTTTTTTGTTGGTATTTCTACTTCAATCCTTATTATTTTGATTTTTAATTTTTAATCTTGTTCTTTTTATTTATTTTTAATTTTATCCTTCAATCCTACCAAATATTATAATCTTTAATTTGATCTTTATTCTTTTAACTTTTATTTTTTTCTTAGCATTTTAGTTAAAGTTTTATTGGTTTTCAATTTCATCATTCAATTCAAATTGGTGATATTATGTTTTTCAATTTAATCCTCATTATTTTGATTTTTAATTTTTTTCTTAGTACTTTTGTAAAAATTATTATTTTTTTAATTCCACCCTTTAATCAAAACATTGGTTTTATTTTTATGTTGATTTTGATCCTTATTCTTTTGATTTTTTGGATCCTTTTACTAAATTAATTTTTCTTTTGAATTTCATCCTCCAATCAAATAAAAAAATTATTTTTTTTCAATTTTGATACTCATTTTTTAATTATTATTTTTTAAAATCTTTTTATATAAATTTTTTTAATTTCATCTTTCAATACTTGATTGAGAATTAAATTTTATGATTTTTTAAAATTGTGTGTTTTAGATCTAGTGACCATAATCACGAGTTTTTAAAGTTAACAAGAACTTGATAAAATATCCTAAGTTGGCTCAACCTTGATTATCAAGGGTTACATGTTTACTATACTATTGAGTTGACCAAAACTAGTTTTTTATGTCATTTTTTACCTTATTTTTTTTTTCATATTTAATGGAACATGGATCCATCTACTATCATTTCTTTCTTTTTTTGTCTAATTAATGCCAACTTATTAGTCCTAGTCCAAGTTAAATTTATGATCGAGTCATATATTATTTTAAAAATACATTTGTGATATCTAAACATTGTTTCTGGCTCAAAAAGGAAAAAATTGGCTTTGCGTTCCTATTGCTAAACATTGACTAGCATAAGCCCTTGTTTGGTATAGCATTCCAAATAAGGGCTGAGATAATTTTAAATTTATTTTGCTTAAAATTACTAATTTTTTATATTTTTAAATCGTTTTAATGTGCTAATATTAAAAATAATTTTTTTTTAAAAAATATTTTGATGTATTTTTGAATGAAAAACACTCTAAAAAAAAATTATTACCATATTTCCAAATACCCCTTATAATAAATTTCCACGTATCAACATTGAATTAACTGTGCTTTCTATTATAATTTATCCATTTATTTCATTTTATTTTATTATATGCTTAAGATAATTTTAATTTTGATCTTTTTTTGTCTAATTAATGTCAACTTATTAGTCCTAGTCCAAGTTAAATTTATGATTGAGTCATATATTATTTTAAAAATACATTTGTGATATCTAAACATTGTTTTTGGCTCAAAAAGGAAAAAATTAGCTTTGCGTTCCTATTGCTAAACATTGACTAGCATAAGCCCTTTTTTGGTATAGCATTCCAAATAAGGGTTGGGACAATTTTAAATTTATTTTGCTTAAAATTACTAGTTTTTTTATATTTTTAAATCGTTTTAATATGCTAATATTAAAAATAATTTTTTTAAATAAAAAATATTTTGATGTATTTTTAAATGAAAAACACTCCAAAAAAATTATTACCATATTTCCAAATACCCCTTATAATAAATTTCCACGTATCAACATTGAATTAACTATGCTTTCTATTATAATTTATCCATTTATTTCATTTTATTTTATTATATGCTTAAGATAATTTTAATTTTGATCTTTTTTTGTCTAATTAATGTCAACTTATTAGTCCTAGTCCAAGTTAAATTTATAATCGAGTCATATATTATTTTAAAAATACATTTGTGATATCTAAACACTGTTTTTGGCTCAAAAAGGAAAAAATTAGCTTTGCGTTCCTATTGCTAAACATTGACTAGCATAAGCCCTTCTTTGGTATAGCATTCCAAATAAGGGTTGGGATAATTTTAAATTTATTTTGCTTAAAATTACTAGTTTTTTATATTTTTAAATCGTTTTAATGTGCTAATATTAAAAATAATTTTTTTAAATAAAAAATATTTTGATGTATTTTTAAATGAAAAACACTCTAAAAAAAATTATTACCATATTTCCAAATACCCCTTATAATAAATTTCCACATATCAACATTGAATTAACTGTGCTTTCTATTATAATTTATCCATTTATTTCATTTCATTTTATTATATGCTTAACCTTAACCCCTTTAATTAAAACTTTATTTTGTTATCCTGTCCTTTCAAGAGAAGGACTTATTTATATTGATAAAGAGGAACCAATGAAAGGACAAGGACTTATTTATATTGATAAAGAGGAACCAAACATTAATTGCTTTGCCATCTGAATTATCACATGAATAGTTAATTTTTTAGGACATATACAAAATATACATATTAATTTATAAAGTTTTCAAGGAGTGTGACATGATTATAAAGGGTTTGAAATCTACACAACAAGTCTTGAGTTTAAATCAGAATATGTATTTTTTATAAAAACATGAGACAACCAGGATTTTACTTACTTATTTAAATCCACAACATGCACTTTTTAGGAAATGGTTTCCTCGAATAAAAATATATATTAATTTTTAGAAATTCCATTAACAATACATGGAAACCACAAGAATCTATCATATATCCATTCTTTGACATTAGATCTTTTTTATATTTATTTATTTTTATAATTTTCTATTTTATTATTAAAATATGTTTAAGAATTATATTTTATAATTTTTATTTTATTAGGTTATATATTGGTTTTATGAATTTTTTTCTTGACACTTTTAACATTAGATATATTGAAAATAATGCTTTAAAATAATTTTTTAATTTATTTTCTATAAATTTATCTTATCTCATAACCTAAATCTCTAATTTAATAGGTTAATTTGAATTAAATTATTTTTTTATTATTTTTTCTAATTAATTTTTTTATTTTATCATTTTTCATTAATTATTAGTTAGAAATTAGAATTTATAAATTTTTTACAATTTTTTAAAAAGATTATTTCAACCTCATTGTCAATTTTTTATTTCCAAGTGACTTCTCTTACTGCATCCATCACTTTCATGCCCATCCATTAATTCTTTTCTAGACCAACATTTAGTCAACTTTCTTGCGGTAGGTTTTCCCCTCTCCCCCCCCCTCCATGTCTTGTGGGGTTGCCTCCCTGGACCATTACTTTGGTCTGATCATAATACACAGGAGGATATAGCTGGAGGGAATGTTTAGATGTCAAATCTCTTTAGCCATGTATCATGATTGCAGTCTATTATCAACAGCTGCCTTCACATAATAGATTCCTGTAACTTATTGATTCTTTAATTATGGAGTCGATCATTCATCCAAAAAAGGCCATCTGTGGCTCTTTCTTTTCTCATCTGTCAGCTGCTGCTGCTGCAGCTTTCTTCTTCTTTTTTAATGACAAATTCTTACATGTCACACAGCTCTCATTATTAGCTAGATTAATGCAGATCGGTCCGACTAGTGAAGGTTGTTCCCTATTATCAGATCAAGATTATCGTGATGAGAATTGATGTCAAGTAGAGAAAAAAAAAAATTGTGATGCCAAAGGCTTTTGAGAGAAAAGAAATTATTACAACAACGAGTATTATTACAATATTATTTTCAATGTTAATTTTGAAAGAAATTACTGTAGCAACTAGAAGGTCTCCTCTCTGATTTACTTCTGTAGTTTTTTTTTTATAAATTGAATTTTATTTAAAATTCAAATCAATATCCTTAAAAGAATTTCAAACAACTAAATCCAATTTACAGAGCTCGTTGTAACTACCTAGCCACTTATTAAAATTCTATCCATGACAAAAAAAAAAAAAGAGAGACTAATGAATTGTGTTTAAATCTACCCAAATACAATAGTTCAAGGGTTTTTTTATATATATATATTATAGAAACTCTCAAATCAATCCCAAAAAGTTTTTTTAATTGGTCCTTGAACATTCAAGAATTCTCAATCATACCCTCTATCAAAATCCAAAACAAGTTTTAAACCAAAGCTAAAACTATCCTTTCAAATAAATAGCAACAACATTACACACTCTCTCACACACAATATAAATATAAGCCATCAACGGATTTGGATGGAGAATTATAAATTAAGAAAAACAAGTATTTGGATATACATGGTCTTAAATTAATTTGAGGATGTTAAGGAAGTATTTCAATTTAATAATTTAAACTGTTAGGTAAGATTTCAGAATATAATTTATATTATTTTTTAATATAATTTTTTAAGTAAAAGTTATTTGAATTTAAAATTTATACAAACTAATATTATTTTGTATTTAATTTTTTATTAAATAAATAAAAATAATAAGATTCTCAATCTAATAACTAAAATTATTAACACAAGTGGAATATCTTAGCCTGTGCCTACCTGCATATAAAGCTTATAAAGTCATTAGTTATATATAGAGCATGTTTGTTTTCATGGTTGCGTTTCGTTTGAAGCAAACCACAAAAACAAAATGTTTGGTAAAATGTATTTATTGTATACGAGACCCACCACAATTAACGTTCAAAACGAAGGTTAGCCAAAAGTAATATCCATTTGCTTCTCCCTTCCCACTGCATCTGTGCATGCATGTCCTGCATAGTAAAGTGTGTAATTAAATTGTGAGTAGGGGAAGAAAGGCTCACCTAGTGCTGAAGGCTGGAGACGAAGACGATGGTGATGATCTGGCCAGAAGATGTCCTATCACATTTTTCGTTTATCTCCCACCCTTTTTGTGTTCTCTAGGTCCTCTCATTCTCTCTTCGATCTTGATCTACTTCTTTTTTCTTGTTCCCTCTCTCTCTGTTTTTCTCCAGACGATCTAGCCAGACAGAAGCAAACATGCTCTTTGCTTCAAACGTTTCTCCCTGCTCTTACATTTGTGTAGTTTTGCATGAGAAGTGATCAATGTCAAATGAATTTTACTGTTTATATCTCCTGTTCGATTTTATAAAAAAATTTATTTTTTTAATTGTATTTTATTTAAAAAAATAATATTTATTATTATTTAATAACACTATATGAGTTAGAAAAAGTTCACATGATGACATAGTATTTGCAGAATTTAATTATAATTGTAATTTTATTTTTGATAATATTTTACCTGATTTGTTGCACGCTCAAAAAATCATAAAAATTATAGTCCTTATCAAATGAATTTTATGCATAATAAAATTATAGATAAATTAATGTAACAATAAAAATTATTTAATAAAAATTATTTTTTATATAATGATGTAATAGTAGTAATTAAATTTATACTATTTAAATTAAAAACCATCAATATTAATATATATCTTTTCTAGTTATTTTATAACTTCAATTTGAAAAGTATATTTAACTAAATATATTAAATTACTTTTTATTTAATCTCAATTGAAACTATTATTTTAACTAAACATATATTAATACTAAATCAACCTTAAATAAAAGTATATTTTATAAAATAATTTTTTTCAAATTACAATTATACCACTAGGTTAAACAACGACACAAAGTAGCTAGAGACATTAACATGTCTGATATATGTACATAACAAGGTGGACAATAAAATGAAACACAATTGAGTTATAATTTATGATCATTTGGATGATAACACGAAATCTTTCCAACATGATTTATAAATGGAAAGGATATGTCAATTTCATGCAAAATTAATGGGTGGAAATTGATTGTTTTTGTTCATTAGTTGAGAGAGACGCTTAAAGGGTAAATTTTAATGAAGGTTTAGACTATTATTTTCAATGGATAGGTCCCAAAAGAATTACATGTCTGGGTACATGTTTCAAACAATTGTGCTTTCCACCCCTTAAATCCGTGTCTTATTTTTCTTTTCCCAAAAAGTTTTTATGTGCATATTAACACTGTCCGTGGTGCTCTCTGCCTTCTCATTGTCGTCGAGTTTCTAGGTGGAAATGTTGATGCAATGGGAGAGAAATATGGCTATTATAATAGAACATGAAAGCCTTTGCTTTAATTCGAATCTAGGGTTTTATATATTCTTGCATGCAAGAAAACGCAAATAGATCAGTTTTCATTGGAAATTATTGGGACTTTAGTGCCGCATGGATCATGCCAAGATTATTTTATGATTTTGCTTTGGTCTTTATCGTAAGTAGAAAATGATCATATGGCTAGGTCCCTTTTCAATGATGGCAGACCATCTGAGTTAGATTTATGTCTTCATCTTCCAATGTTACAAGAGCCAACTTGATGAAAAACATACAGCAAGGGACAAATACATCAAACCTATTATAATGGCGAGTTCTCTCTTATTGCCCGATGTGATTTTGAGCTTATTCGTAATTGCCATTGCACTACTTTTCCACACCACTTTCTCTCTGGTTTACATGTTAATGGCTTTTTTCATATACGAAACCTTCAATTTCTTAACCTCCATTTGCTATTGTTCATTGCTCTTCCTTGTGGTTGATGCATGCACTGGATTTTGCTTACATATATATCCTTTTTAAAACGTCAATATTAATTTCAGTACAGTACAAGGGCACCCCCTGTACACTGATGCCCTCCTAATTCTTTCCATTCCGGGTGCTACTACCAGTCTACTTCCAGACATTAGTATAAGGAGTTGGCTGGTTGAATGTCAAGCAATCAGATATCACTGATCTGAAGCATAAATCTTCAGGATAATTTAAATTTATTTAGGAAAATAACTATTAAGTATAGAAAACAAATTCGAGGCGAGTAGTATCTGTCCATTGAAAGATTATAGTAATTTATTTGTCATTAAAAGCTTAGATTAAGCAAGCATAATTTATCATTAATGTTCCAAAGGATCTCAATAAAAAAAAAAAATTTCAATATTCCAATGGCAGATGCCCTATCCTATCCCAAATTGGAAACTGTACTTGGCGAAATTATTGGATCAGGGGGGTGGACGATTGCCTAAGCATACCACTGATCATGCTCAAAACCATTAATGGTATAGGGACTAAGCAATCTATATCGAGAAATCCGTGGTGCTCATTTCTTTATTCATTCTTTGTATCATAACATGTACTCATCTCATCAAACCCATGATCTTCATGCTCGCTGCAAGTGTTTGATGAAACTTTAATGAGAGTAGTAATAAAAAAGAGAGAGGCCTCTAGATCAGTAGGATTCTCATAGATTGTAATTGGCTTTTTAGTTTTAATTGCACACCAGAGGGAATGAGTGGCCAATGGAGATTATAATCATTTCCTTAACAAATTGCACTGACCATGCTTGTCATTTCCCCTTAATCTATACAAATAAATTAATGAATATGAGCTCTGTGAAGGGCGTCTGATCAATCGATTAAATAAGGGCCGAAAGCCATTTGCATTAAAGAGAAGGCAAGCAGGCCTGCAGGTATGGGAAAAAGATTTGCTCTTAATTAGTTACTAAATTATATATATATATATATATATATATATATATATATATATATAAGTGGAGTAGCGTGAGGTGACATGATCTGTGTGAAAGTTGGCCTGCATGCTCTAATAATCCATCCATATGCTGCTTCCATAAATAATCCCGATCATCCACCGGCTCCATTGATTTCTTTAATTAAATCAGATTTTGTGTAGTCATGCTCTGATAGCAAGGGAAGTGCACGATGTCTCTAGTAATTCTTCATGTAATTCCCATTTAGTTTACTCTTTCAAACGCTAGTTTACAAGGCATTTATGAAAATCTTATAAGACTATCGGACCCCTCCTAATTAATTATACAAAACTTACTAAATTATTAATATATATATATATATATATTTAGTTTAATCACGCTTAATTATGACAAAATTATTACCTAAAAAGAAAAAAACCCTTGCTCTCCGACCCATTATTTCCTAAATTATAAGAAAGCACATCTGTTAGTATTTATTTCAAAATATTATTTGATTAATATTTAAAATTAAATTATATATCTATTTTGCCTTTGAAATAAAGCAAAATCACAAATGCTTATCGTGAGATATATTCTTTTAATTAAAATGAAAAATATTTTATTACTATTTAAAAAAAATATATATCAAACGTAGTTCACGTAACTCTCTCTTCCATATATAGGGAGAGTTGTGCATGCATCATAGATTTTATTAAAATGATATATGTCTCTCTCTACATGTTATCATCTTATTTATTTATTTTGAAAATATTATAGATACATATCACGCAAGTTTAAGAGATTATAATAAAAAATATATTCATTAAATTATTTTTAATATGTTATAATTCTTATTGGTTATTTTATATCTCAAAAGTATAACAATAAGATTTAACCATATATTATCTAGTTGTTTTAAATATTTATATATATTATCTAGTTGTTTTAAATATTTATAAACATATTATAGGAGTCAATTATTAAACATTATTATAATAATGAACAAAACAACTACATAGCACAGAGCAATAATATCAAATCGAAGATGGTTGTTGGATTCTAGTGTTTGATTTAGTGGTAAAAGGGGCTTGTCTTCTTCTACTGCACCTGGGTTTGAGTCTTGGCGTGCACGTTTATTACTCCCGTGGTGTCTTATATACCTACTAAATTTGCAGGATATTTAGTAAGTCATAAGAATTAGTCGTAGTACGTGTAAGTTAACACAAATACCCACATAAATAAAAAAAAAATAAAAGATGATTGTTGCTAACTTACTATATATAATTTAATTATCGTATTAATTTACTTTTGTCGAAGATAGACCACAACTCTATCTCTCTCTTCCCCTGTATATATTTATGTAAGCTAATATATATACTATAAATATGATGTCGTGTTTTACGTGGGGATCTAGGATAGTGGCGCATGCAGCAGCTGTCCCCGAGGAGTAAAATAGCCCTTTTGTTCGGAGTAGTATTTTAATCGGAGTTTTAAATATTTTTAATTTTTTAAAAATAAATTTTAATTATTTTTAGATAATTTTAATGTACTAATATAAAAAATAAATTTTTAAAAACAAAAAATAATATTATTTTGGAATAGCATCATAATCAATCACCTTAATATTGATAATTAAGGTGATTAATTAAGAATACTAAAATTAAGACAAGAAGCCATGCAATATATATACATACCTTCATGTTCATATATATCACGGGTGATCACTCTTTAATTTACGAGCTATCTCCACTCCTCTGTTTAAGTGAATTGTCTCTTTCTGATTATAAAACAAAGCACTTTTCACATAATGCATGGCCATAATTGTGAAGGTTCCATTAGCATAATTAGACGTGTCAAAAGTCTTTCTTTCTTTTCTGTCGACAGTACTGCTAGAGGGGCTCCGAGTGCTTCCTGTGTCCTTCAGTGCAACTTATCTACCAATCACGTACAAAAAGCTTTGTAAAGAAATCCCACTCTCTCTCTCGAGTCTTGACCCCCTCTCCACTTATTTTCGTCACGTGAATATGCTTATTACAATATAATCTTTATAATTATCGCAGCTTAATGGCTCCAAATGTATCTCAATCTCAGTTAATTGTACCTTAAATTAATGTGATTAATGTATGACTCGAAGTTCCTTTGATTAGTTTAAAGATAAATTGCTGAGTGTGCGCACACACAAGTTTCAGAAAAAAAGAAATTGTCTTCATTTCAAGTCAGCTAGCTAGTGCTTATATATATATATATATAAAACGAAAATGGAATCTGTTTCTTTAGGTCTAATTAGTTTTTTTTTGGGCATTTTTAAATTTAATTTTTATTTAGTTCTGTTATAGTAAAATAGATATTTGTAAAGAAAAGTAAATGAAGATTTAACTGGAAATTGAAGGGTAAAGTAAAAGTGTTAGGCCTAGGAGGATTGGCCTACACACATGATTTTTTTTAACTGGACGGAGGACACATGATCACTTGTCTAAATCTGTTTAATAAAAAAAAAAATATGACGCATTGCCATCCAATTTAAATCACCAGCCACTAGTCTAGTGATTAATAATCAAATTTTAGGTTCTTGAATAAAAAAAAACCATTTTAAATAAAATCTAGAAACCAAGTAAATATATTTTTAAACCCCAAAACAATATAAAATAGGTCTTAAAAGTAAAAAAAAAAGGTGTGGATGAAAATGTGTTCTGTTTTTTTTTTTTTTTAATCTTATGTCTTCTTGATATTAGATCCTGTTAAACCAATGGCATGATAATGATTCATGAGCATAAAATCTATGTGCACAAATAGAGAAAGAGGAACGTGGAGAAGCAACTTGGATCTTGAATGGGTTTTTATCCAGGGGGTAATTCAATGGTCTGCAAGGAGACAATTTTCTTGTAACTAATTATAACTAGGCAGATCAAAGAAAGAGTGTGTTTGTTTAAATTATTGTTTTTTGTTTGTTTTTAGTGAAGAAATTTACCACTAAAAATATAAAAGTAAAAGCCTAACAACACAAACACACTCAACATAAGCATACATCACCAAAAAAAAGAAAAAAGAAAGGAGGGTGTCATCTATAGAATTGCTAGTAATCCAAGGCATGAAGGTGATGGCGTTCTTTAATTAGCAATATAATTGGTTCATAAATTAACCTGTCCTCCATAATTTAGATCTATAGCAAACGATATCCACTTTATGACTCTCATGAATTATTACACTTCGAAAGCATGATTGGCATTGAATTTGGATAGGTGCCTTTAAACCAGATCAGCAGCATGCCCATCTCTCAATCGGTGTGCCATATGGATTATATATGGATGGTCCCAATGGAGGCAAGATACCCAGGCCTCTCATAGTGACACAAAGCACATTTTGGCCACTCAATAAATCCCAAGAATTTCTTTTTTTGGGAACAATCTCTTCATATATGCTCTCAAATCACGGATGTGAAATCAAATGATTCACAGGTCCTTCCACTTACCAATTAGTTGGATATGCAGATGGATTTTATGCAATCCCATGAAGGTCGTTGCCAAGAACATTTGAATTTGATTCACGCCAAGGAATGTGGCTTTTGACTTCAGAATATTGATTCTAAGAAAAAATAATAATTAATGATAAAAGATAAGACTTTAAAGAGAGAGTGTGTGAAGCAAGATAAACTCCCTGCATCCCACTTGTGCTTTTAATAAAATTTGCACCAATATCATCTCTAAGCGTCAACTACCACAAGTGATTCCCAAATCCCCATCCATTTTGCTTTCTTTTACACAAAGTTACGTGAAGTTTCTTTCAAATACCTCTTCTTCCTTTTTGTTTTATAGAAGCAGTGCTATATATAGACTGAATAAGAGAAAATTAAGAAAAGGGAGGGGATAAAATCAGAGTTGTTTGTATGGTCTCTACAGCCGAAGAAGGAAAGGTACAATTACTACAAGGTTTATACCCTATAGAGCCACGGGGGATGCGTACAATATTCAAGTGTGTGTGTATATATATATATGAAGCCAAAATCTGATAACTAAGCACATCGCGGCAAAAGATATTCGAGATGCTTAAAAAAATGCAAACTTTTAATTGTATGGACCGACTGGTTGGATTCCAGATAGAAATCTCAAAACCACCGATTACTAATTACTAGCTAATATTCAGTGACTTTGTAAAGTAGCTAGGGCTGAGGAAGGAGGAAGTTCCCATGAGTGCATGCAAAGAGAAACTTGATATATTAAATATACATAGGAGAATAATGAATGGCATGATCAAGCATGAGCTAATAGTATATATAGTGCAAGTGAGTTTTGTTGACTTCAATTACAGATACACTTAATTCGAAATATAAACTCCGAGAGGAGAGATTACCTAAGTTCATAATTATTCACATCATTTGTTTATTCTATTTGAGAATTAATCATGCATATTAAAAGGTTAATTACCTGTGCTTTTTTTTAGAAGAAATTGCTTAGATTTTTTTCAAGGTTATAGCACAAAAATAATTATTTTCTAAGATTTAAAAAATCATACTTTTTATATATTGTCGATATCATTTAACTTGATGAGTTCCCTTGATTCTTGCCTTCTTTCTTTTTTGTTAGTTTTCTTTAATTATTTCTTGTCTCCCATCAACTTTGATATTAAAACAAGGTTTTTAATTGTGCATATAATTTATGGAGAGCCTTTTGATAGAAAAAAAAAATCATCCCAACCAAACATGTTTTTTTTATAAAGTTTTGCTTCAAAACCCCAACCACATTATTCATCTTTCTCAATAGTCATTATCAACCATCCATCATTCAAAACCACTAAAAATTATTTCAACCATCACCTATTATAACCCAACAAACTTTTCATCATTAATAAAACTATCACTAAGACATTAAAGTAAATATTTACTAGTGTAAATCATCCACGACAATTGATTTTCAACAACCATTATGAGCAACAAGCCTATGCCACTAGGTTCAAGCTTTAGCAACGACACAAACTAACCACCAACTCCATTCAAAACAATAGCCATAATAATACAATCAGTTGTCACCATCTAGGATAGAAAATCAGGAGTCAAAGTCAATACAACCACATCACCTAACCTATCAGTATAAAAAGTCAAATTAATTAACATCAAAAAATCAGTTTAATATCCATAAAAACCATGCCATAAATCCACCACCGTATATCATTCCCAAAAATCCCCAACATAGTTTGGAAACCCCATCCGGACAAGTGGATTGACCTAGGACCCAGTAGACTCGGGCATGAGATCGGTCCGAGTCTAAGTAAAAACCTGCTGGGGAGTTGGTCTTATAAAACTCGATCAACCCGACAGGTCGACTCAGAACCTGGTTGATCTGGGTAAACCTAGCTGAGACCCGACCTAAAAAGTGTGTTGACACTATTAGTAGTTAAGATGAAGAAGTCGGGCTAAGGACTCTTTACCCTCGATTCTTAGCATCTCAAGGAAACAATCCTTTGGAGAAGAAAATCTAAAAATCTATCTCTTAAAATGAATACCCCTTCCTTAGCTTATGCAATTTACTTGAATAAGCAAATAAATATTTACTATATATGCCTGATACTGTAGTAGCTAGAGAGGTATGGATTCAGACATGAGAGCATTAGAAAGATTATTTTTAGCTTATGTAATTCACTATTTAAATTAAATAAGATACTTAGCTTACTTGCTTTTAAGGGGATAGGTTTTTTTACGAATAGAAGAGAAGATAAACGTAAGACTCATCCTGATAAATGTGAGACAATAGAGGATGTGGGAGTTGCGGGTGTTGTGGTTGGGCACGAGAAACTAGAAGAGAGAGAGAGAAAGAGGTCGTGCAGTTTTAAAGAGAGATTTTTTTGAGTTGACCCAGGTCAACCTATATGACCCATGACCTGATCACTATACCGAGTCAAGTTTAAAAATTATAATCTCAATATCTCATTCATAATAGCCACGAGTTCCTTCCAATAACAACAAATTCATGTCACTAGGTTCTACCTCTAACCATACCTGATCACACATAGGAGTTCATGATCTTGTTATTGTATAATCAGAGCATTTCCTTATTTGGTTGTAATTTTTTTTGCTCTATATTGATTAAAAAAATGATATCACCAAACAAGTAAGTCTACAACACTACATCAGTGGTTTTACCTACATCAACAACAATGATCCAACTAACATGACACAATCGTCAAATAATAAAGGCGATAAATCACTCAACCTCCCAGCTTGTTGAATTTTACTTCACTTATTTTGCACTTGTTATTTATAATTATCATTAATATTACTTTTGTACCAATAAAATTATATAAAAAAACCCATCTCATATTTTTATATATTATCTTTTCTTATTAGCCTATTTCATCATTTATATTTAACATATAGTCCTTTATTAATTATAAAGCTTTCTTAGATTAGTGGAAAACTATTAATTATAAAGCTTTCTAAGATTAATGGAAAATTATGACATTGTGTTTGGTTATCCATTTATATTAAGAGGTTAAACATTGCATGCTTGTGATCTTCCTAGTGTATTTTATTATTGATTGATCTTAGAAATAAATAAATATTAGCTTTATTTTTGTGTTGCATTTTACTTTCACGAATCATTTATGATTTCACCCATAGTCATAGACTAGTATTGTATACATTTATAAAGTGGTCTTTTAGTGTCTAGCTCCTAGTTCACACCTACCATAAATCCAACCCCTAGCAATTGCCTTAGAGGAAGAGTAATTATAACTCATGTGCACTTAAATGACTGACCTTTCTAATCAAATCACTAACCTTTCCAAAAGAGTTAAGTCCATAAAGACTTTTCAGGTAAGACAATCTAGTGATAACAAACATTCCAACAATAACTATCAATATCATTATATGCCAATTCATAATAAACATCATAACATAACCATGATCATTGGCACCACGATGTCTATGATGACCCTAATGATCGGTTCATAAAACATATCAAAACATAGGCCCTAGATTTTAATGATTGTCTTGATCCATGTATTTTTACTAGGTGGATTCATAACATAGATCACGTATCTAAGAATTAAAAAGTAATTAGGTTTGTAAAGATAAACCTTAGTAATATCGCTTAACTCTATTGAAAAAGTATTAACGAGTATTTAGATAAAAGACATGACCCTACATTACTAATTATGTTGAGATAAAATAGAAATTAGAAGAGAAATGCTTACATTGATCTTATAAAAGAATTCTTTTAAATCAATGAAATAATTTTAAGCAAGGAAATAAGTTTATTAATGAATATGTGGCATAGTTCAATGAGTATAAGATGAGATGTGTTGTAAAAAAGGATGATGCAATAACTCTAAGTAGGTTTTTTAAAGGCTTGATGATGATATTAGGAGAGAGGTTGTACTTAAGATATGTCTACCCTTGACCAAGCTTATATCTCAGTGTAAGATAATAAGTTGGTCATGAAGAGTCGATGGATGAAATATTAAGACCCATGGTATTTCCCTAGTAAGTTTCAATTTGAAAATAATAATTATTTGTTAAATGTTTTATCTTGCAATCCCAATCCTAATATTCCCTAGGTTTTTAAGGAGGAAAAGGGTAAATGTATTCTTACTGAATTACCTAATATGATTTAAGGAATTTAGTGTTTTAGATATTTGGATTTTGGTCATGTCATAACCAATTATACTAATAAGACCTTAATCACCAAGAAGTAAGAGGATATACGTGAAAAGAACAACTATGGTCATCAAGTGTATACATTTTATCTGATGTATTTTCAAAATTTAGATAAGAAGAATGAGAATGATCCAATATATATACTAATATGCTAAGTTGTGTGCAATCAATATGTACTTAGATGGAGTAAAACATGGTAGGATTTAAGATAACTAAATTAAGTGTAGTTAATTATGCCATAAAACAATCTAAAGGAATCAAAGATTAGATAATGATTGTTACTTTTTATATGTAAATTAATTTTAATGATAAAAGTTGGAAGATCATTATAAATAATGTAAGTTGTATCAATGGAGTATCTTCTGATGATGTAGCCCGTTTAGGTCTAAATTATACCTCTCATCTTAAACTTTATAATGTTTATGGATTAACAACACTTCAATTTAAATAAAGAAGATATGTTTATTCTTTATTAAATTTATAGATTACAATAATGAGATTTGATGTGCTATAACTCCAATAGATAGATACAAGGCATTTCATTTTAGATAGGCTTTGGCTATATGATATAGATGTCTTCATTTTCTATCAAATAACTTTCAAAGATAAAAGAATTCATTTTATTAGATTATTGTCATGGCCTTGGACATAGTAACAAGAAAAAAAAAGAACTTAACATAATAAGTCTAAAGAAGTTTAAAAAAAAGGTTCATTAAAAGTTTATATATACATCATAAAAAACTTTATTGTCCATAATTTTCTTGAACTTAATTGTTACTATCATGATGCATAACAAAATTTGACATTATATAACCTAAGAAAAAGATTAAACAAAGATGATTAATTATTAGAAATTTAGGATTTGAATTCATCAAATAAATAATAACTTACAAATAAAATATTTAGAGCTTCTTCTAGAGTTTTGCTAGAGTTTTGACAACCATACAAATTCATTTGCAAATCATGATTAGTATTTAGGATTCTAAATTATTATGATTTAACATAAAAAGTTTTGATTAGTATTTAGGATTCTAAATTATTATGATTTAACATAAAAAGTTTTTTAGGGTTTTGTTTGGGATTGATGGTTCATCTAAAAATTTTAGGGTTTTTTAGGGATTTTGATAAGGGTTTTGTTTGGGATACAAAATAATCAATATTTAACAAAACAATTTTGCAGTTGGTGTGAATTTTAACATCTCAATTTTTACAAATCGATGTTTAGGGTTAGGGTTTCATCATGCCTAACAATGCGTTACTACCAGAAAAGAAAAGAAGATTTTAACAAAAAATCTAGCAGAGAAGATGTGTTTGTTGCATGGGCTTGTTGGATTTGATCAATTTATGGTTGATTTTTTTCGCTCCTGATCGATTTGTTGAGAAAGAAGAAGATGAGATAAATGGAGAATAAAACAAAATGATTTTAAATAATATTATATCCACAAATATTTTAGTCTTTTCACCAGATTTCTACTGACCCGAGTATAATTTTTTAAATATCAAAGGAAAACCATTATCATACTCAAACCTTAGAGATTTTAAACAATCATTTCTTTTACAAGAACTGTATGAGTTTTGTTCTTGAGTACTGGAGTCCTAGCTCGAATATCCGTGAAAGGATAAAAAAGCAGCAGTATATTATCTCTCTTGTTTTAAAGTAACATAAAATCATGCATATGGGTAAAAATAATCAAAGAAAAAATCAATGCATCGTAGACTAGGACAACGCTGCACTCACACGTGTTTGACTTTAACGGCAGGCACTGCAACTGCGACATTCTGTGTTGAGGAATCAAGCCCAAATGTTCTTGAGAGCTAGCAGGGAAGAGATCTTTAGCTGCTTTAACAGAGTATATATGGGTATGCAGTGAAGGGATCTTTAGCCACATCTTTTCAAAGTTTCAGATGAGGAAATTCTTAAAGATTAGGTCAAAGCTAGGCCCTTCTGATCACATTGTGATTCCTCTTAACAATCTCATTTTCAAAATGGCTGAGCCTTTTTCTACCTTTTTTTTTCTTGCATGCTTCCATGGCTGAACAGCCTCTTTGGGGTCTTGGGGCACTCAAAAGCTGTGAAAGGCTATATTGGACATTTCCCATTATCTCAATGGGCAACTAGGTATTTTCAATAAAGCCAGCAGGGGCACCAATTTGGGCTCCCCAACAACATTAGTGAAAGAATCTAGCATTATATCCTCCCTCAGCTTCATATTTTAAAACCCTCACCCCCAAGCAATTCTCATGGAAAGCCAAAAAACACTCTCTTCTTCATTCGCTAGCAATATGGCAACCGTTCAATCCACACCCACAAACATTTCCTTCTCTAACTATCTCAAGTCCCTCTCTCAAACCCCTCACAGGCTTAAAAAAAGAATGCTAGCTACATGGACTCCTGACCAGGAGCTTAACCAAGTTAGGCTAAGGTCTGGTGCAGACATGATGAGGAAGCTCAAGTGGTACGACTTGGTAGCTCTTGGTATAGGAGGGATGCTTGGTGTTGGAGTTTTTGTTACCACTGGCCCTGTAGCCCTTAAAATCTCTGGCCCTTCAGTTTTTATCTCATATATCATTGCTGGAATATCAGCCCTTTTTTCTTCTCTATGTTACACTGAGTTTTCTGTTCAGATTCCCGTTGCTGGGGGGGCCTTCAGCTATCTTAGAGTGACCTTTGGTATCAATAATTCACAGCACAACTCTTTCTTACTTTCTCCATTAATAATTTTGATAGACAGGCATTAGGATTTTAATGATGTTGTTAGAATTGTTGCTTTCTTTTTCTCGATATATATATCTATAATAATGTATTAACGTTATTTTGGTTCTTATTTTTTATATGACACAGGAGAGTTTATAGGTTATTTTGCTGGGGCAAATATACTAATGGAATATGTATTATCGAATGCTGCGGTTGCAAGAAGTTTCACAGAATATCTATGCCATGCTGTGGGGGAGAACCCAAGCTCATGGAGAATTGAAGTGGATGGAGTAGCAGAGGGTTACAATATGTTGGATTTTCCAGCTGTGGCTCTTATTCTTCTCCTTACTCTCTGTCTTTGCCATAGGTTTGATCTCTTATAACCTTTGTTTTGTTTGCTTCATATCTATTTATTTATTTGTGATCGACTAGTGTTTGATGGTTCTTGTAAATTAATCATGGTGCTTGCAAATTTATGACGCCAGCTAGATCTTTCGCCGGAAAGGTTTAAATGGCCATTTCGCTTATCATCTACTTACTAGTGGATCTAGACAATTATGTCTTAGAGTTGGATTAATATGAATGATGAATCATTTCCATTGGATATATATATATATATATATATATATATATATATATATATATATATATATATATATATATATATAGGGGCTTTAGGCAGGATTAATATTATATTGTTTTTGTTACAATTAGTATAGGTAATGTTTTTTATTTTTCTATTGATTCTGTAACCATCACTAATAGTACTGATTGAATTTTTTTTCCGAAGTGGTTAGTGGGATTTTGAAAGTGATGGATGTTTCTTTTTTGGGATTGCAGCACAAAGAAAAGCTCGATATTGAACCTTACTATGACAGTCTTCCATGTGATTTTCTTCGGATTCATTATAATTGTTGGTTTCTCCAAAGGGAGTGCAAGGAACTTGGTTGAGCCAGGAGGGCTTGCTCCTTTCGGTGTCAAGGGTGTTCTTGATGGAGCAGCTATAGTTTACTTCAGCTATATTGGCTACGACTCGGTTTCAACCATGGCAGAAGAGATCCAAAACCCTGCAAAAAGCCTTCCGGTGGGCATTTTAGGTTCTGTTCTCATTGTCACCGGACTATATTGCCTCATGGCCTTATCTTTATGCTTGTTGGTGCCTTTTAATATGGTAATGAATCTATCTCTTACTGAAGTTTTTAGTCAAAATTGCAGACATCATAATCCTCTTTTAGTGCATAAATATCCTAATAATTAGGTATCCTTCCAAATCATTTGCAGATAGAAAAAGATGCATCATTTTCTGTCGCTTTCGAAAAGATCGGGTGGAAGTGGGCAAGCAATGTGGTTGGGGCCGGAGCAAGTTTGGGAATTGTTGCTTCTCTCTTGGTTGCAATGTTAGGCCAAGCTAGATACCTTTGTGTCATTGGAAGGGCCCGGCTTGTGCCTTCTTGGTTCGCCAAGGTGAATCCCTCCACAGGCACCCCTTTGAATGCCACGCTCTTCTTGGGTAAGTAATTCCTTCTGCTAGCTTCCCCTATGAGTCATAGCTAGCACTAAAGAGTGAAATATTCCCATTTTAATCAGACTTGAAGTCGATCCAATCCACTTTCTTAATTCATAAATCTTCTTCATCTGTATCTCTCCCTATTTTAACTAGGCTATATTCATATAGAAAAAAAAACGTAGGCTAATCCAGCTAAATTAAGAAAAGGGAAAGATCAGGGATCCAATAGTATACTGAATATTCTGTACTTTTTTCATGATATTCTAGGTCTTTGCACAGCTTCAATTGCACTCTTTACCGAACTCAGCATAATTCTTGAAATAATCTCCATCAGCACACTCTTGGTGTTCTACATGGTGGCTAATGCTCTCATCTATCGTCGGTATGTTGTCATTAGCCACAATCCTCCTTCACAAACCCTCTTGTTCCTTGTCCTTCTCTCTTCTACTGCAATTGGCTTCTCTATGTCATGGAAACTTGACAAGCAATGGTGGGCTTTACCAGTACTTGGTGGATTCATGATTGCAATCACAGCTTTCTTTCAATACATGGTGCCTTCCGTTTGCCAACCTAATGAAGAGTGGTCGGTGCCATTCATGCCATGGCCGGCCGTAACATCAATATTCCTCAATGTCTTCCTCATGACCACACTGAAGGCCATGTCCTTCCAAAGGTTTGGTATATGGGCATTCTTGATAACCTTGTTTTATGTTCTATATGGTGTCCACTCAACTTATCGAGCTGAAGAGATGGAAGTGGGTGTTGGTGAAATTTCACACCACCAATCAATCCAACAAACCAAGCTAGACATTCAGGTTCTATGACCAGAAAAACTCTTTGTTGTCGTTTCTTATTTTCTCTCTTCTTTATCCTTCTAATTAAGCACTCTTCTCAGCTTCTTTGGATTCTTACAATGTAATGTATATAGATCTCATGGAAATCCTATTGAGCAAAAAGGAAGGTGTCATTTGTCTTGTCATGAAAACACTGGACAAATTATAAATAGAAAAGGAATTAGTGACCACGTAAAGGAAAGAATATATGGGAGTGAGATTAATTTTCTCCTTTTTTTTTCTTTTTTTTTCCCACGAATACATTTTTACACGCCGTCTCGGTGGTTGAGTGATTACTTTGAAGAGTCAGATTACAAGAAAGAACTTGTCAAGTCGAGGTTTATCAGTAATAACATACTTGTGTGTGAGTTGAAATATGAAATGATTTGTAGAAGATTATCTATTCTATACCTAGTATTATTTTAGTTTAAGAGAGTCTTTAATTTTAGAGTTCTTGTGAGATACAAGTATGGCAGTGAGATTTTCACATAGCTTCATGTTTATGTGGTTGAGCACTTTCGCTTTATTGTTCTACTTGTCATGGTGATGCAACCATCATATATTTGAAAGAACATGCTCCTTTGAGGAGTGGAGGGGATGAATGAGATCATTTTGAATAATACAATATTTTACAACCTCTCGGAAAAGTATAAGCCAGCATTCTTCCATTTTTGTCATGTACTAGCAGCTACTTCATCCAATATGACAAGACTTGACGTCTTTTAATTAGTGTCCTGTTCATAATGGAGACATGATTAGCTTGCTTCCACAACGGAACCTGCAAAGCCTAACCTATAGTTAATCTAGGGTTTCTCGCTTCATGATTAATTAAGGATATACACACACACACATTCCCTTCTTCTGTTCACCTGCAAGATCTACAGCTTAGAGCTATGGTTAAAAGGAGGAGTGTAGTTTTCATGATTTTCTTTAGTTTTAACATGGATAATTGGAGAGATTGTTAGGTAGATATTTAATCTATTATATCATTGATCATGGATTAATCAAGCCAATAAATATATATAATTAAGATATACAGATTAAATCATGTGAAAAGCTATATCATAAAAGTCTCTGCTTGACTTTTTTCATGACTAAATGATCAACTATGTCTGCATGATAATTTCTCATTAATTATACTTGACAGTTAGATTAAATTAAAAAAAAAATCAATGCGTGAAGAAAAACCCAGTTCGAAGATATGATCTAACTGTAAAATAAAATAATTAAATAACGGGGCATGCATGCCTTGAGAATATAAGTAATTGTTTTGATAATTAATTATACTTACTACACTTAAATTCAAGAGTAACAGTCGAAGTTCTCGTGAGTATTTTCCCAGTTGCAATGGAGATGCATACATGGTTAATTAATCATATTATAAAAGGTACTTTAATAGCTTGCAGAGTGCAAAAGCAAAGCCAAGAACAGCATGCGTGTGGCGGAAAAAAAGAAAAGAAAAGAGGAAGGCATGGCATGACATGATATGATAATATCTATCTTGATTTTCCCCTTCCTCCTCTAATGCAGGGGAGCAGGTTCATCATCATAATTGTTCATTTGTTAATTAGGTATTAAATCTTATTAACTAAATTACTAAAAGATTTAGGGTTTCATATGAATTATCTGGTACTTTTCTTTTCAATTTTTTTTCTTTCCATTGAATTCTTTTATAGTCTAATTATATAAAATTAGGATTGAACATGTGAAATTAAAAGAAAGAGAAATGACGTATGAAACAAGGAGCAAAGGCTTGGCTAATCCTGAGTTTTGTTACCATTTTTATTTTATTTTAAAGTTTATTTTTTATTTTTTAAGTTTTAAATAGCTAAATTTGATATCAAGGTGTTATATTCAGTGAGAAAATTTTAATAATAATGTTTCTCGCCTTCATTTTATGTAAAATATATATCATACTCAAGAAATAATTATTTTTTTTAGTTTGATTTTATATTTTTATACCAAATTATAGATATTTTGAATTAAAAATTTGGTTTGTGGAGGTTTCTAAAATATTTCTCATCAAAATAGGTTAAAAATAAAATTTTATATCGACAAATACCTCAACCTAATTTTTTAACTATACCCTGTATAATCAAACCTCGCAAACCACATGTCATATATTATTTTTTAAATAAAATAAAATATTACAAAAGAAAAAAAGCTCATTTGTGTGGGCCATGATTTAAAGGCAAGTGCGTTTAGGCTTGGGTACTTGGCCAAGGGAATGGGCTAGCTTCTCTCTACTTTTTTATTATTTCTTATAAATCTTTTAATTAATACCCTCCCTCTTTTGTATGTATATTTTATTTTACATTAATTATTTATCTTAGTTTAGATTTAATGCTCTTTATCTGATTTTATTTTATTTTATTATCATTTTTTAAATAAAATTTATCTTTTATATATTTTATAATGTTTCAAAATATTACTGTAATTTTTATTTTATATTTATATTTTATATAAATACATTGTATTTGTATTTGTATGCTTTATTTAAAAAAAAAATCTTGATGAGAAAAAACAACCTCTAAAATGAATAAAAAATAAAAATGCATAAAGTACTGGGTGGTAAGTATATTGTAGTTAATGGATTAAGTTCCTATTAAATTTATTTTATTAAGCATAAATATATCTATGTTTTTCTAAATTTCTAAATGATAAAATAAAACACATTCATAACATTATTTATTATTATACTATATTAAAAATAATTTAAGAATCCCATCCGCGACTTGGCATGGGTTTTAAAACGAGCAATACCCATAGGTGGCTAGGAGAGTAACTTGATAACACTATAATGGAGCCTTGGATAGCCGAAAAACTCTTCTGGATTTTCTTAAGATAAACATTAATTAATATTGGCATCCACTCATTGCTAGGGGCATTCGGTATTCGCGCTTGTAAATAGAATGAATATCACTTTTTGCATGGTCTTATTTATTTTATTTTATTTTATGTTATATAGTTTTGGATGCGAATTATGAATTTTTTTTATGGCTTAATTACAAGTTTGGGGTTCAAATGAACTTTTTAAAATAATTGGATTAATTTATAATATGAAGTTTTATATTCGGGGTATCAAACAATGTTGATTCCCAACCAATATATATATATATATATATATATATATATATATATATATATATATATATTATCATTAACCTAGTCTTAGTAAGCTCTTATGACCCCCATTAGTCACCTTGTTCATCTAATTTACCACAAAAACATAATCAAATTCAAAGATGAGATTTCTACCGAAACAACATCTCATATTGAAGATAATTCAAGAGCTTTAATTATAACAAGCAATTTAACCTCATTTGAACCCTTAAATCCAAGCCCTCGTCCTCGTCTCTATTTGGTCTTACCGCGCCAACTACCGTTGGCCCACCACTGGCATACAACCCGCTCTTCTTTGTTTCAAAATATGATTTTATAGCTATCATACACTTCCATTTTCTTACGATTGTCATGATCAGAACAGTAAGAACAAGGTGATCGATGTGCTCAGCAGCTAGAAAAAACACACCAGATGCACCATTCATTGAGATCAAAAGAATATCTAACATCCTGTAGCAGAATATTTACAGATGAGAATGGGATCATTGCAAACATTACTTTGTAACAAAAGAAAGATTCATCCTGAGAATAACAGGAAACAAAAACAACTACGACTTGCGCTTGATCTGAAAGTCAGGTAAAACAAGCTTCGCCTTCTTTTACGATGCTTTTACCAATCCATTCAAAATCCACTGCAGCAACCTGAGAATATCCGTTTCTGCTTGAATTAGGTGGCAGCACCTCCACTTTCTCCCTTTCCTTCTTCTTTTCCAGCATTGCTTTCGCAAGTGTATCCACAATCCGTTGCTGCGATTCAAGTATCATCTGGTTATGCTTCAACCCCATTTCCATCCTCATTTTCTCAATCTCTGAGGCCATGTCCATTTTCATCATCTCCACCTTCACAAAACTCTCTGTAGCCTGCTCAATTGCTGACACCAACAAAGAAATCGGATCCGTCTCTCTTTTAACTCCATCACCAATGCCATTCATCCCAACATTCACAGACCCATTCACGGCCCTAGATCGAGCATTGGACATCGAGTTCCCATCAATAGCGCCACAATTCTTTGGCCTAAACCCTGTAGGTGAGTAACTCCAGCCATTAGTAACTTTTTTGCCAAATTCATCTCTCTTATCATTTCTGCAGTCAATCTCCAAGTAATCATCATCATCACAAAGATCAGGAGGGGGCTTCCCGTCAATCGTGTTATAATTCTTCGGGTTGAGCCCGTGAAACGCCAAATTCCCATCACCCAAGAACTTCAACGGAAACCCTCCATAGCTATGGACACCTTTAGTAAAATCCCTAGCATACGAGCCATAATTGTTAGCAATCATTTTGTAATCCGGCAATCTAACTCCCTGGGGCATAACTTTCCTATCCCCTTGTGTTTTTTCTACTTTATAACCAAACTCACCTCCATTATCACAATTTAAACCAACATTAGCCGTTAAATTCCCTTTAAAGCCAACATAATCTTTGGGTCTAAATGCAACAGATACCAAGTTCTTATTAGCGACAGATTTAAAACCAAACCCACTTCCATAATCACCATGAACATTAACCTTGCTATATTTCTTAGCCCGAAAAGCAAGATCTGGGTCCAAACCGAAATCCTCATCTGGGTCCAAATCCCCATTGGTTTTCCCATTCTGTTGAGTAGTCAGCAAATACCTCTCTCCTAACGTTTTCACGCGAAACGCATCTCCAACACCATTCCCTTTATCGATTTCTTGGTCCACTTTGGACCCCAGAGACCCAATTTCCAATGAATCTAACAAAGGGAACAAATCCCAAGAAGAGAAAAACCGACCTGGGTGCTCACGGCACCTCTGTTTTTCCACACGGTACCGTTTCCGAAGCTTCTCGATCTTGTGGCGACACTGGTGGGACGATTTAGGTGGAACGGCTGCGGCGACGGCCTCCCAGTCGGCGGCGCGGAGGTTGCCACGGTTTACGGAGTACCATTTGTCACAGTAAGCTTTGATTAGGGCAGGTGACTCGTCTTGGGTCCAGCATGGCGGCGAGACACGCTTGGGAGTCGCACAAGAAGGCATTGTTTCCATGGTTGTGGTGGTGTGTGAAGGATGACAAGGAGAGGAAAGGAGAGGCGTGGGTTAGTAAAGGAGAAGGAGAGAATGGGAAATTGGTGGCTTCTGTTGTTGTTATAATAGACATAGCGAGGTACAGGGAGGGAGGTAGTGTTTATGAGGGGGCAACCGCCTGAAGTGGGAATGGGTGGGGATGGGGATGGAGATGATGCTAGCGTGCGCGAGGGGGCGGGTGAGTGTGAAGTGCGCACAATGAGACAGACTAGTCGGCAATCGTAGTAAGTAATAACAAGGGAATTGGCACCAACTCCGCCACTACCCACGCCCACGCCTACTTCCCACTTCTTACGTTACTCACTGAGCGTACGGAAGCGTTGGGGTTGGAGACGGGGTGGTCGCTGCTTCTGTGTTTGGTGTCGTGCTGTGTGTTCACTTAAAAAGTTGTTGGAAAGCTAATTGGGCCGGATAGCGACTGTTAGATGGGCCTGAAATTAACAAATGAAGGAGGGCTGATAACACCACATTCATCGAAACCACTATTGTGCTACAGTGACATGGCATTCTTATTATGATTATAATTATAGTTGTAAAACATATTAAACTTCCACCGCATTTCCTTGGAGCACCGGACGTTACTATTGTACTACGATGACGTTTCATTATTATTATATATATAAAAAAAAAATTAGTCCTAAAATCTCGTGGTCCGGTAAAAATTATATTGTGTCTTGGAATGTACTAGCACTTGGCATTTTGTTAAAGAAAATATATATATGTATAATTATTTATAAAATAATATAATTTTTTGTTTAATAACTAAAAAACCTTTTATATTAAATATTACAACTTTAGCGTTAAATTTAAATAAAGGAACTCTACCACCACCATCAACTTCTTCTCCTCCCTTTTCTAAATCCTAACACAGCCACACCAGCACCAACACTACAGTCGTCACCTTCATCTTCCAACAGCCCCGATCAATCCACTGCAGATAACACACGCCACGATATCACTGGCTCTATCTCCGATTTTTGTAGTCTGCATTTCCTCTCCCTGGGTGTCAGTGACAGCTTCTTTGTCCGATGAGAGAACAACTCCCTAATTTTTCAACACTGTCACGAGCACTTCTAACAAAATTAAGAACATGCATGGCTTACGGTACTGGGTCTTGCTGCACCCCATCTTGCATTCTGATCATTACACAAAACAATCAAGGTCAAGAACGTCATTGTTGCTTGCCATTTGTAAGAGATCATAAAAGGCTACTGTCAAGAATTTGACCGTGTTCAAGCTTTTTGACCTGATTCATTGTTAGATCTTTAATTCCACAACCCCATCAAGATTTTCAAAGGGATACTATCTTTTTTAAATTGGTTGATTTGTTAAAAGAAAACGAGTAAATACAAAATAATCCGCAAAATTGTGAAGAAGAGAAATGAGGAGTTGACAGTGGCATCGACTAGGGTTTGAATGGTTGTGGAGTGGCGGAGGAGAGACGTGGCTTTACGGTGGAATTGACTTGGGTGATGGTGGTTGTCAGTGAGGTGATGTAATAGTAAGGTGGTTGGGTTGGGCGAGGGGGGGAAGGGAAAGACAGAGAATGCGAAAGAGAGAGAACGTAATTTTCTCATATAATATACATGGGGTAGCTTAGTTTTTTTATTAATTTTGAAAATTTATATTGATATAGAATACGAGTTATAATTTTTCAAAATTCAATATATAAAAATAATTTCAACTAAATTATAGGATATAAAGAGTATTATATATAACCATAATTTTAAAAATTTATGCTAATATAGGATACAAGTTATAATTTTTCAAAACTCAATATTTTAATTTTTCCTAGCTATAGTTATTATAACCACAATCGTATCATGGCACCAAACTCAAAATTATTATTCATGTTAATCTAGTCCTATAGTAACATGACTAGGTCTACGATCCATGATTCATTGTAGGCCGGATCCAATTACTACATTTAAAATGTCCAAGTATAGTTAATTTCTTTTACATATAATAAAATATTTAAAATGAAAATAAAACTTGACCACTATATGAGATAAAATTAATCAATTATTATATAAGTTAATAAATAATAAAAATGTTAATGTTGCTTACTCAACCTAAAAGATCAATAATGAACTGATGACCCTATTCAAATAACTCAAATGATGGTATTGTTTTAAAAAAAAAAAATGATGTCAAGATCAATAATGAACCGATGACCTTATTCAAATAACTCAAATGATGATATTGTTTTTAAACAAAAAAATGTTGACATCATGAAATAATATATTATCAAAGGATTAAATCACAAAAGAATTTAGGGAGTGAAACAAAAAAAAATAGAGATACATTTTATTGACCCATACTAACCTACAAAATTAATGTATTGGGTAATAGACACACAATAATAAATTAATTTGGTTGAATAATTTTAATTTAATTGAACAATCTACTTCTTTTTTTTTTATTTACATGTTATCCTTCTGGCTGAACTTTGACTGGGTCTCAACTAACCTTGAATCTGATTAAAAAATAAAGATAAAATTTAATTAAATTAATATATGTTGAATAATAAAACTGAAAAAAAAAATATTAGTTTTTTTTTTTTAAGCAAGCTTATACGAATATCCTAGAACAATGTTAATTATTCAAACTGACAACTCATAAAATCTTATATCCAGGTTCAATCAATTCCCAACTAGATTGATATTCAAAGATTAAGTCATATAAATATAAAACAAATGTTAAAGAAAAAAATTATAATGAAAAGAATAAAGATCAAATCACATCGAAGACAAAATTGGAGGATGAAGTGTTAAAAAGCTTAAATTTTAAAAATCATCTAAAATAAAAAAAATAACATTAAAAAAATAAAAAATAAATATAACAGATGAAAAATTGAACATGGATAAAACTAAAAGATAAATAAATATTGGAAGATAAAATTAAAAAAAAATATTAGCTTAAAAAATAAAAAATAAAACAAGAAAACTTGTGTGAATTTTATAAACTTATGTTAAATCTATAAACTCACAACTTATAAAATCCTAAACTCATATTTAATTAATAAGTTTAATTTCCAACAAATTTAATGTTGGAGGGTGAAATCATAATAAAAAAAATAAAAATACAAAAAAAAACAAAAAAAAAAACAAGGATAAAATCATATAGGAAAAGAAATTGAAGAGGTGAAATCATAAAAAAAAAACATTAGATTCAAAAAATTATTTAAAACAAAATGATTAAAAGTCAAAAAAATGGTGATCAAATCTGACATAAAAAAATAAAAATGGATGAGATTAAAAAATAATTTCAAATCTATAAACCACTTGAAATAAAATTGCAGTACTTAAAAAAATTTAAATCAAATCTAAATAAAAATAAATTAAAGGGCTAATTTTGAATTATAAGATACACACATGAAAACTGAGGTAACAATAAAATAAAATAAAAATTATTAATACCAAACTAAAGGTTAAAATGTCACATAAACCACCATAAAAAAGAATAGATGTAGAGAAGAATACAATAATATCAAGAAAGTTCAATGTTAGCCCGCATGTGTTAATAGCTTTTTTTAATAAAAGAAAATAGTTTTGAATCAACATAAATATAATAAAAATAACTAAATTCACAGGATAAAACTGCCCTTCAACAACATTTTATTTACATTTGTTTTTTAAAGGTAGTATTATCTTTTCACTGTTCCAATATATGAAAACACCAAATTGTTTCTAAGCAATTTTATAAATTTTATAATGATCAATGGAACATATACAAAGATCAAATTACCATAAAGGCAAGCCCATTGATTCTCTTTAAAAGTAACAAGGAATTGTAAATTAAGTCCATGCCCACAGTATTTTTCTTTGTAGTTTTTTTATTTTATTATTATAATCGCAATCACAGTTATAAATATATTATAAAATCTGCGGCAGTATTTTTCTTTGTAGTTTTTTTATTTTATTATTATAATCGCAATCACAGTTATAAATATATTATAAAATCTGCTGAAAGAATACTATAACTTACTATGCAATGAAAGACAAAACCACTACTCACGTTATTGTAGTGTTATAGTTAAGTGACAAATCTCATTTTTGTGTCCCTCGTGTTTTTTGTTTACTCACAACCTTGTCCCTTATATTTTTTTATTTTCTATTTTGGTTCTCAAAATTTATTTTAATTATTTTTCCATCATTGAATTTTGAGAGAGAATAGAAATTCACTAAAAAGTTAGAGAGAATATTATGACAAATCAATTATATTAAAAAAAAATAGATGAAAACTGAAGTGTTTTCTAATGAGGGTTGAAAACCTCTGGCCTGATTTTCTAGTGACTAAAGGTTGCCAGAAAGCGCTGTCTACCATAACAAAATCTTTCAAGTTGAAGTGAATTAAGTGCTGGCTTCCTTCCGTTCCTGCTGCTTCAGATAAGCTTCTGTGCCGCACTACTTACTTTTTGCAACTGTTTCAAACTCAAACCTGCCTAGAGTGTGCCTGGTAGAATGCGTGTGTGTGAGAGCAAGGGAGGAGCAAACAAATATAGTTTTACAACTTGGAAGGTCCAGTGCCTCGTAGAGAATGCAAAATTTGCCTCACAGAAAATCTTTACGTTCACAGATGCAGAAAGACTGAAAACATAACACGCTAATATAATTGCACCAAATCAAAACATGGGGCTTGGCTTCTTAAGCTACAGAACCAGTGTTGTGTCCGCTAAGGATACCATCACCAGCTCTTAATCTTTTCTTCCTCAGCCTCTCCGATATGGCAAATGCCAGCTCCAACGACTGAGACGCATTCAGTCTCGGATCACAATGTGTGTGATAGCGGGAATTGAGGTCATCAAAAGTGATGGTCTTTGACCCCCCAACACACTCCGTTACATTCTGCCCAGTCATTTCTAAGTGGACTCCTCCAGGATAGCTACCTTCTTGGTCATGGACATCAAAGAATGCCCTCAACTCAGCCTGAGACGAGTAAATATACCTCCCATTAAAACACCATCATGAGCACACAATTCATTTTGAAGTTACGACGTATCGAGTTTGGTGAGTTCATTTCTTACCCTGATTGAATCAAATGGCCTTGTCTTGAGACCACATGGAGCTTTAATCGTATTACCATGCATGGGATCACTGACCCATGTGACTATAAGCCCAGCCTGGCGCACAGCTCTTATCAGATGGGGGAGTTTAATCCGCATGTTGTCCGCTCCCATTCTGGTAATTATTGTCAGTCTTCCAGGTCTGTTGTGCGGGTTAAGAATTTCACACAATTTCACAAGCTCCTTTGGATCCATCTTATCACTCACCTGCGTGACAAGTCCAGGCATCAAGAAACCACAAAGGGGGACACCAAGAAAAGGAAGTTGCAGTGAGATTAAAATAAAAACTAAAAGAAGAGAAAGTTATTACGGAATTCAAGCTAAGTGAAACACATAAGAGCGAACTCTATCAATTCAAATGCCCTGATCCATAAACCTTTAATCCAGAGATGGTTTTGCAGTAAAGTGGTTTCAGAGGAATCAAAAACAGGCCTCAGTACTCATAATTAAAACCAGAGACTACTCATAAACAAAGCTGGATAAAAAAGTGAAGCCTACGATTAAGTGTCCTCACTTCTTCAAGTCACGTTTGAATTCCAAGTAGGGTTAAAGGTATATAGACAAGCGAATTTTCACATTTTTAAGTAAAAGTGAACCTATATTTTGAGGTAAAATTCAAGTCTTCTCAGCAATCAAAATAATCGTTCTCATCAAAGAATAATTGCAGGTGCTACAGTTGCCACAAGCCTGATAAACCCCTCGCACAAAAATCATGTTTGTTTGATCATTTACAACCAAAGAACATCATAATTACAAATTGTATGGGAGTATTAGGTTGCATCTCAAATAGTAAGAGATTGTAATAGCCATTATTACCTTGATGCCAAGAGGATTGGACACACCACGTAGGAATTCAACATGTGCTCCATCCAACTGCCGGGTCCTCTCACCTACCCAAAGCATGTGAGCAGAACAGTCATAATAGAGGCCAGTTGTTGAGTCCTCCCTGGTTAGTGCCTGCTCGTATGGTAAATGAAGGCACTCATGAGAGGTCCAAAACTCTGTTGTGTTCATTACAGGATGATCTATAGTGAGGCCAGCAGCAGCCATGAAGCCAAGAGCTTCATCAACTCTCCGTGCAAGTTCCATGAATCTGTTACAAGCACATTTATTAAATTACAATTAAGAACTCCAAATGTTAATGTGTTTATGGCCAATCTTACTCTTGGAGATTTGGTTGGCTAATAGAATGTGACTACAGCTGATAACCAATCAAGTTTACAAATCTTATTAACAAAAAATGCTTCTAAAATTGGATTCTACCTAGCTGCTGGGAGTTCTTAATTTTGGCCATTATTGTGCACAGTCACAAAATTATATATGTTGAAAAATGAACGAGGTATCACCAACATCATGCGTGACCTAGTTCTTGTGACCCTATACCATTGTTAAAAACATATTCTTTAAGTTGTAGACTAGTTATGAGGGTAAAGAAAAATCTAACCAACAGATAATAACTTATAAACCCAGGAAATAACTCAGGACTACCTGTCTCCTTGCTCACTATGTTCTACAAAGTCAAGATTCCATTGTGACACTCTTTGCATAGCAGCATATCCACCAGTGGCAAAAGCTCTAAGGAGATTTAAGGTGCCAACAGATTGGAGGTATGCTCTGATCAACCTTTGAGGATCAGGTGTCCTAGATTTCTCATCAAAAGCATCAGCGTTAATATTATCTCCTCGATAACTCGGTAGCTTCACGCCATCTTTTTCCTCAAAGGGGTCAGATCTAGGTTTTGCAAATTGGCCTGCCATCCTACCAACCTGTCATGAAGTCAACAAAAAAACGTCCCAAATACGTTAGTACCACAAATGCTCCATCTTCACCAAGCCAAGCAGATTTTCCCTATGATCAACAAACAAACTAAAAATAAAGAGTAACAGCTAGCAAGAGGTCAGAAACAAAGCAGCAAAACCTAAGCACCCATTTGATCAAAAAAGAATTCCAACAATAAAAAAAACAAATAACTTTTAAGACAAGGGACCTTGATGATGGGCATTTGAGCACCAAAGGTGAGAACAACACCCATCTGGAGCAAAACTCGAAAAGTATCTCGAATATTATTGGCATTGAACTCTTTAAAACTCTCAGCACAATCTCCACCTTGCAATAAAAAGGCACCTCCCACAGCAGCACTCGCAATTCTCTCCTCAAGCTTCCTAGCCTCGCCCGCGAACACAATTGGCGGGAAATTGGTAAGGGTCTGGAGCACCGAGTGCAGTTCAACCGGGTCCGGGTAATCAGGAAGCTGGCGTGCTGGCTTAGATTTCCAGCTGTCTAAGGCCCAGTTGGAAGAGCTTGTGGGCTTTGATGTTGGAGTTGAGCGCAGGGAGGCAAAAACAGAAATGGTTTTGGGTTTGAGGTTAAGGTTTCTGGTTGTCGAGGTAAAGTTTTGGGGTTTGAGAGGGGAGATGGATGGTCTTGCAGTGCTGAGAGTGGTTGAGAGTGCCATTTTCCTTCTCTCTTTTTTTATTGTTTGATGATGGGGGACGAGAAGTGAAGGAAAGAGATCGGCGGTGCCGTGGCTGATATAAAGAAGAAAGGGGCAAATCCGTAATAATAATGTTTAAGAGTCATTGTTTTGCCACGTCAGCTTGTTTGTTTGTTTGGTTGTAAGATATTTTTGTTATTTAATAAATCAGATTTATGCGTCATCATTCCCTGTTAGTAATGGTTAGGTGCGGGTGCGTGCCTGCCTAATCCCATTTTATTATTATATATTTTTAATCATAGTTATTTGGATCAACATATACGATTAATCTTTTATTTTATTTAAATATATGGATAAATGGTGCTTTGGAATAGGTCAGTCGATCAATTGAGCCGGATTTTTTTTTAAATGCAGCAAATACAAAAAAAAATGATTAAATGATGAAGTTTGAATTAAAAATATCTAATTCAAAAAACCATAAAAAAAACTTAAGCTAATCACAGTTAATTTGTAAAATTTCTAGTTAAAATAATATAATTAAATACTAATAAAGTGTATGAGATTTTTTTAAAATAAAACAATAACTTTTAAAAAATTAAAAATTAAAAATAAAAATAAATTATATATAAAAAAAAATAGATAGGACACGTGAACTTACTTCTATGCTTAAACCATAAAAAATCTAACTTATATGCTAAGCTCGAAAAAAAAAAGCTTAGCATGCTACCTCAGACTTTATTTTTATTAATAGCATTAGTGTATAAATAACATGTTCTCCTCTTTTTATTTGAAAAAAAAAACAACAAATATCATCTTATATGTTAGCCTAGTTTTTGGTGATTTAGATCATAAAAAAAATTAGGTTTTAGGTTTTTTTTGCTAAAAAAATTAATTTTCAATCTATTCTCGACTCAAATATATCTAAAAAACATTTTATATATCTTAATAAACTCATTAATAACCTTATTAAAAGAAAGTATAAAAACCTTAACCTAGAAATTCTTCTGAGTTTAAATATATTTTTAGGTAATTTTAAAGTAAAACAAATTAAGTAATACTCTTTTTATTAAATAAAATTCATTAACATCAAGATTAATTATTTTGTTAATTAGAATTGATATCAATACTAATTTTTTCTATTTATTACTAGAATTCAATGAATTTCTCTCAAACCATTGATTTAACATTAAAAAAATAAAAAAATTAATAAAATTAACTTTGGTTTGAAATTTTAAAAATCAAAAGGATTCATAATTTGTAGTTTAAAAAGTATGAGGTACCCAATAAACATTTTTAAAGTTTGAAAAAGCCATCAATTTTCTCTATTTTTTATTTTAATTTCTTATCTTTAATTAATTATTTTATTAGAAATTAACTTAAACTGACCTACAATTTAGTCCTCTAAAAACAGCACAAAAAAAAAAGAAGCTTTGGGACGAGTAAAAAAAAAAGCACTTATAGCAGTGAGTCTCAGTAAAATGTTTCTATTGTGCCATTTCAATCATCACACCTTTTAGAGTTTCTGTTAATCTGAGTGGGTAACAAAATAACTAAATAATCCAAATTAGTTTTTTAAAAAATCAATATCTAATTTAATTATAAAAATCAATTTAAGAAATGAAATTGAATTTTTTTAAAACAATTCTATTCAAATTAATTTTGATTTCAGATTTTAAAAATGGAGAAACTAAACCAATTTTTTGTAAAAAAAAAAAAGTCAGAAAAGCTATAAAAAAATATTAAGTTTATTACATCAAAACCTGCCGAGACATACAGAATAGCTCGGTTCTTTCTTACAAAAAGAAAAAAGAAAAAAACCCCCACCAAATCGTTCTATTTCGATCTAGTTCAATTTGTCTTTTTTTTCAAAAAATCAATTTAGTTGGATTTTCATGTATTTATATGTTTGGTGTGAATTGAAACTCCTGTCCATGTTTAGAATTTAACATTAAAAAAAAAAAAAAAACCCTTTTACTCTATCTCGACCGGTCCAGTCGATGTGGTGCCTTCCCCTGCTCTCAAAAACCAAAATCGGAGAAGCCATTCCATGGTCTAGGATACAACAGTCTTCCAATAACCTTACTCACCTTCGCGTACACAGGTAGATAGGTAATGGAAGTAACAGAATGTCAAATGTTAAATTGAAGAAAAAAATAGAGATGAATTGATAAGCAAATACAGTATGGGAAAGCTATGGCTATGCCAGCCCTAATATCCCGTTATTCACTCAGATCAGGATCATTTCTCCAATGAATACATTTAGGTACATTTTCCGTGGAGTGCCAATCAAGTAATGTGAAACCAGATTATAACAAGGTCGGGTACTTTGCGTAAAGGAAGTCTCTGAGAGTCCTGGCAGCCTTCTGGCCACCCATTAGTTCAGCTAGCTTCTCTACAGGAAGAAGGGTGAGTTCTGCTAAACTCTTACATCCATCCATTATGGCCCTGTAGTTTGAATCTGTGACCCCCGGGAGCCGTCTCAGAAACTCCACAGCAGATGTATTGTAGTTCTCCGCTCTGTAATGGATAAAGGGTATAAAACATAATAAAAAAACCTGGGGAAGAAACAGCACAATGACAAGAACCGTTTTGTCCTAGTTATGTTTGCATGCATACCAAGTCAAGTAAAAGAAAAATGTAGATCCAACCCCCAAAAAGAAAATCCACGTGCAAAATTCAACAATCAAGTCCCTTCTCGATTACAGCATTGCAAATAGCATGTCCCTGGACTACACCAGATTTATCCACCCCACCGAAGATTTACTTTTTTAACTCCATTTCCCATACAAAGCATCATAGTTCAAAATGCAATGTTAAGAGCTTATAAATCAAGGATGCAAAAAGAGGCAGCATGCATCTTACCTGACATCATTTTCCACAATACCATCCTCTGACGGGACACCAACTCTAACTGCCTTCATCTCATCAGGTTCATCCTGATTTGCCTTCAGCGAAGCAAATATTTCAGCTGTAGCATGTAAACTGCGTGACCAGATGATTCTCAGGCGGGGAAAATGTAGAGCAAGCAATGACAGCTTGGATATAATACTATTTGGCGTGACATCATCACCAATATCACTTGCAGACTGCAAAATTATATCCAATTAATCAAACTAGCACAGCATTACGCCTGATTAAGAACCACCTCTTTCATCTGATGAAGTTAGTTTACCTGAAATGAAAAGCTTTTATCTTGTGAAAACTCAATCAGAAGGACAGGTATTCGATAATAGCGCACCATTGTTTCCACTTGGTTGTAAAGCCGGCCTGATGTAAAGCTCATAAAAAGATCTTGGATACTCTTCCTCTCTACACATATTGACGGCGAGAGAACATAATCCCCAACTTCCAATGTAACTGGTATTATGCTCATTCCTTTCTGGTGGAGAACATTTGGGAGGCTACTCATGAACTCCCTCATGTCTACAATGACCTGAAAATGAAGCAATTCCTCAATATCATACTTCATAGCAGAGAAGAGAAAAACAGTTCATCCTGCATGCCCAAAACGCTATCACATACCTGCATTTCTTTCTCAATTTCCTTTCTCCCACCAGCCCTTCTGGTTGAGTTTTGGTAACTTGAAGCTAGTGGCTCTATGGAAACATTCAATCCTAAGCAATGTCCATTCTGATCCGAAACGAAGTGAAATCCACATGAGCAAAATTAGAAATTAATATTGATCAGATATCAGAAAGTAAATACGGATCCCTAAGGGTTTTTTTTCTCAAAGAGATGAATGGATTTGTTGATTGCAAATATTTAAATACAATTTATAATGACCATACCTGATCAACTGGAATCATCATCAGTGATTTCTGCCTGATCAAAGATTCAAATGCTCCATTCTCCCTGCGAATACTAGCCTCAAACTTTTGGACCTCAGTAGAATCCTCGTAGAAAAGAAAATACACCTTCAACTTTTTTGAGGGATTTTCAGCTTTGTAGACTTCAATTTCCCGAACAAACATCATGTCTGGATGATAAACAATAACTACAGAAGGCTTTAAGATGTCAAGTATAGGCTGATCACTTTCCAGAGCATGAAAGTGCACCGGTGGTATTGGCTTGGCATTTCGAGATCCTGTAAGGCCTAGCTCTTCAGCATGTCTCTGAAGAGCCCCTTTGTCAACTGATGCCCGCTGCAAATTTGCTTCATAATAACCATCTATGGCAGCTTGATCATTTTCAACTGTCTGGCTTTTGTTTTTTGAACCAGATATTTCTGGCAAATCTTTTATCACCATATCAATATTGCTGTCATTATATTTGCTTCCAGAATCCTGACCATTTGCTTGGCCTCTTTTCTTGCGTTCTTTTCCCTTTTCTTTTGCAGCTTTCCTGCTGCTGTCAGCAAGAGGCTGCAGTTCATCTTCAACAACCAGTCCCCTTTTATACTGATTTCTTATTTTTGATGCTGCAGCCAACAAAACATCATGTTCCTGCTTGTTTGTGCTGCTAGCTTCCGCACTTTGCATAGTCGTTACAGGAACAACTCCGTCAAGAATTCCAAATCCTTTGGGCTCCTTTGGCTTTAGTTTTCTTTTCTTTTTCTCAGGTGCTGGCAAGCCACCTAGCTCAACTTTGCTCAACAAGTACTTCTTCCATTCTTCTTGCAACACCTTCATAAGAAAAATATACTATCAACTGGTCACATTTAGCATACTCATCCAGACAACACCAAGGAGAAAACATCACTAAATGCACTTTTCACCAAATTGAAATAGATAATTGCCTACAGCTTTCAAAGAGACATTGAGCTTTGCTAAGGGAAGATAACCCTTCACTTTACATCCTATCCTTGGGACCACAGATGAAAACTACATATAACTCCACCAGAAAAAAAATAAAAATTGAACTTCTAGACTGGAAAGGAACTATGCGGTGAAGAGCTACAAGCAGGCAAGAGCTTCACTAGGGACAAAACAGGTAGCGCTCACATGGGGCACAAGCCCTTGCAACAGATTGGAACAAAGTGCATGCATGTGCTTTGGCCTCTACTCTGCGAAGCACTTCAACATATGATCAAGATAAAAGATAGAAGAAGAAAACAAAACTAAAAAAATATCAAACAACCTTTCGAGGGCTGTGCATGATGCAATCTTCAAGCTGCATGCATGAGCATTCATCTTTGCATGCCACCAGAACAATGCCATTATCAACACCTTCACTTTCAACCTGATCTTCTTCTCCACTTTCAACCCTTTGTCTTTCTTCCCCTATCTCTTGTAGTATTTCCTGTAGTTAAAGTGTCACATCTAAACTTAAGACTGGTAAATCCAAAATTAACGAATATGCTCAAAACAACAACAGGCACTGGTAGAGCCAGAGAGAATTATGACAGAAGTGAAAAAACGAAGCTGAATCAGAGACAAATTTTCTTTCCAAGATGCATCAGTTGGTTAGATGTGAAAAGTTACAACCAAATTTTCAATAAATTTATTCAATTGTGCTTACAATACAACCATAAGACAGCATAGAAAATGGAACTCACTCACTCACACGTAACACCTTCCATTTTGGTGCCTCCTCCAGAACTTCCTCCAACACAACCCCACTACTTGTAGTTGAGGACGAAGTACCATCAGCTGCTAGGAAAATTTCCGAATGAGAAATTATCAAAACTAATGCCGTAGAGGTGCTTGGTTAAAAGAAAGAAGAAAGCAATAATGAAACTTCACCTTCTCCCATGTTACTGTCATCACCCTTTAATTTTCTCTTTTTTCCTACTTTGTTCTTACTCTGCTCATTTAATTTCACATCACTTGATCTTGTCAAACGGAATACACGCTTCTTTGCATAATCAAATATCTTATAGCTGGGTTCTGCAAATATCCAAACAGACTGAAGACTCTGTGACACCCTAAGCGTATCCAAGTACTTCAAATAACTTACTGCATCATACCTGCACAATAACTCATCAAAATCAGTCCAAAGTTTTATGAGCCCAAGTTACATTACTAGAACCTAAAAGAACAAAAAAGAATTTACCCAGCATTTCATTGAAAATTCTCAAATAGAACATACCCAAAAAGGCTAACCCGGACATCAGTTCAAAATTTGAGAACTTTAACCTGTATATAAAACTAGCCTAAAAACTCCATTAACCAATCGAATCTCATTCACCTAACCAAACTTCCATATCAAACTAAACCCTAAAACCACAAATCAACCAACACTTTTAAATAAATAAATAAATACATAAATTTTACACAACAATGAGATAATACATTATGGTTGAACACAAAAAAGAATACCTAACAAGGTAATCCAGCAACTTCCTCAATGTCTTCAAATCCGAAACGAGCTGTTTAGTTTTCTTCCCCAAGGTATGCCAAATAGGATCCAACTGTCTCCTCACGATCTCATCAAAAGACTTGAACAACCCATTCTCAACAGTCAAATCTTCCACGTCAACCTTATTACTCTTTCTCATTTCTTTCAAACAAGCATCCATAACTTCCAAAATCGCCATCTGTATCCCCACCATGTACTTGCTCATCGGAACCCTCACATCCACAACCTCTGGCGGATCCTTCTCCAATTCCTGCGACACGTAAACCTGAAACCTCGGCCAAAGATGCAATCTTTTTATGAACAAACACTTCATTAACCTCTCCGTCTTACAAAAACCAGACACCATCGCCTGTGGCCTATCACTAAAAGCGCGGATATAAAACACATTACTATTATTCTGATTTCTATTCTGAGTAGAGGATTTTAAAATTCTAACTATGAATGCTTCGGTGGAGGTTTCTGAGATGGAGTGAGCGTTGAGGATGATTAACCCGGCGAGAGAGGAGGTAGGGATTTTATTGGAGAGGAGGTCGACGACGAGGATACGGGGAGTGATGAAGCATATTTGGCCGGAGGAGTAGAGGGAGAGGCGGTGGTGAGAAGGGAGATCGGCTGTGATTTCGATGGGGTTTTGGTTTGTGTTGTGGTGGTGGAGAATTAGGGATTTAAGGGTGGGAGGAGGGGAGAAGATTAAAAGCGTGCCTTGAGAAGGGGAGTGGAGGGAGAGGAGGGAGGAGACGAGTTTTGGGAGGGATAGACCAGATGAAAGGATTACGAGGCCGCCGGCGGGGTCTTCTAAGAGGTCTGTTATTATGTGTTCGTGGAATTGGACCATCTTGGAGCTGCTGGCGTGAAGGAGGACGAGCAGGTGAGGAGGGAGGAAACGGATTTTATAGGCGGTGGATTGGAATTGGAGGGTAGTTCGAAGTGTTTTACTTCAAAACGGCTGCGTTTTAAGTCTCTAGTGTTTTTATCCTTTTTAAAATTATAGAAAGTTACGACTTTTTTTTCTCTTGGAAAATTCATTGGTAAGAGGCGTATATATTACATTACAATTAAAAAAATTTTAAAAACATTTCATGTGATAGTTTCATTGTGAATTTTAATTTGTGATTGTTTTTTTTTATCATGATTTTTTTTTTAATTTTATGTTTTCATGTGTTGGTTTTGATGTTTTGTGAGTTAATAATTTTTTTTCATATATTATATATATTATTGAGGAATAATGATTTTGATAAGATTTCAAAACTTAAATTGAATATGAATTTAATTAAATATAATTGGAGAAAAAAAAACTTAATATGACATATCTCAAATTGGTATAGAAAAATGTGATTTAGTTTACATATTCTTTTGATTTTTTTTTTCATCATTTTAGTTTTAGTATTTTTAGTTTTGATTTAAAATTTTATTTTATTTATATTTAAAATTTAAAATTTAAAAAAATAAAAGAAAATGGTTAGATAGTTATATTTTAACGACAAAAAACGGATTTTGTTAGAGATAAATTTTATTAAAGTGTTTTTTCCCTTGAATGATTAAAGGTTTATTTGAGACTAAAAAAAGGTTTATCAAGGGAAATATGTGGTGTTTTTTAACTAATTTAGGAATAAAAAATAATATAAACCAGCTCGAGAAATAAAAAAAATAAATATGGCATATCTCATGTTCCTACAGGAAAATGCAATTTAATTCACATATTCTTCACTGGCTTTTTATTTGGTCCCTTTAGCTTTAATATCTCTGGTTTTAATTAGAAATATTATTTTATTTATATTTAAGTAAAAGTGATCGGTGTATATATTTTTATGATAAAAATTTAATTTTAATATTAATGAATTTTACTTAATAAAAACACAAGTTTCATTAAAGTAGTTTTAACTTTTATTTTTATTTAAATTAATATGATTATTTGGATTAATTTGTGTGCATCACAACTAATCATATGATTTTAAAATTAATAATCATGTAAATCTCTAGTAATTATCATATAAATAATTAAAAATTTGAATTTAAAATAAAAAAATTAATTTTTTTAATTTTAAATTCATCAAATATTTAGATGATTATGTAATTTTGACCTAATCTTGCTAAGAAAAGGAGATTGGGCATGGTTTATTTTTTTTAATTTTTACATGATTAAAGGCTAATTTGAGGTAAGAAAATGGTTCACTGAAGAGTATGCGGCGTTTTTCTTGTTTTAAGGTGAAAAACGATTAAAATGGTTTTTTTAAATCCCATGCATGTCATCATCCGCCTAATTTTTATTTTTTTTATAAAAAAAAAAAAAAAAACAAGGTGGCTAGATGAGTGAGCCTCTCCTTGCAGGGGCCCACACATATGGTTTTCTCTGTGTTTGGGGGAATAGATGGTGCACTTGAGCCGAGGCACTTCGCTTGTTTGTTTTTTTTATAAAGCTTTTTTTAATTTTTTTTCTTTCATTTTAATTGTGATTCGATCGAAATAAAATATTAAAAAATTATACTTACATTATTATTTCTTTAGGTATTATTTATTTTTTAAATTGTTTTCATATATAATTGTTGCAGTTTTTTTAGCATTAGCAATTGCTTTTTTATACTGCCTTTCATATATTTTTTATTAGAGTTTAATAAAAAAAATTATTTTAATTAAATATTTAGTTTAAAGATATCATTTCATTACATATTTTTCAATTTGTTATTTTCTTTTGTAAAATTATAACATTTTTTATAGTAATGTTAGCAATCATTTTGTTAATTATTGCATGTGAACCTATTATACAAAATATTTTTTAAGTCATGGATATTTAATTAAAATGAAGTTCAAATCCTTATGATTTTTGTAAAAAATAAATTATTGTTGCTTTCAAAAAAATATCTTTTCATCTAAATAACATAAAATTACATCAATAAAAAAATAAATTTTTGATGAAAAACAACATTTTTCCTCCATGATTTTATATTTTTCCTTTCATCTTAATTTCTTTTCTAACTATTGTATTATTAGTTAAAAAAAAATTTCAAAAAATTCCACTAGGTAGAGTGTGAGAAATATATTATTTTTATTTTATTAATATATTTACATCAAAATTATCAAAACATAGTTTTTGTTATAAAACTTTATGTCATTGTTATGATAAGTTATTATTATAAAAAACTATTATTTGGTAAAAATATCATGAAAGGAGCGCATTAACAAGACGGAGTTTTAATTAAAAGATACTTTTCCTTTCCTTATTTCAAATCATTCTTTTCTTCTTCTTTTTTGCTATTTATTTTGGTTGATTTTATTTTCATTGAATAGACAACATGGGTCAAAAAACTATATTTTTTTTGTCAAAATAATATATTAATAAGAGAAATTGGAATTATACTATAGGTTGGATAAAATCTAAATTATCTTTTTTTATAATTAAATAAAAACAATTAAAAAGTTTTTCATGATAAAAAATTTAATATTTTAATTTATATTTGTATCTTAACTTTCTACATTATTATTGTTTTTCAACAACTCTCTCTCATTTATCAAATACAAGGATTTGAAAATTTAAAAAAAATGTTTTATACAAGAACTAAAACTCGAAAACTAATGAGAGTGAAAAGAAATTCATAGGAAAAATAGATAGATAACTTTTTCACACTACTTTGTTAATAATCAATTAGTTTCCCATGTTTTTGAATTTTACTCTTTCTTAAGAAATTAGAAGAAATTGGACATTAAATGGGCCATAAAAATATGCAATTAAAAAGAAAAATAATTCGACGATCAAACTAAAAATATAATAAAAAATTACACGGCTACATTACAATGTGAGCTTCTCTTGTAATTGTAACAAAAGGCATTCATGGCCTGGCCAAGTAGAAACATTTTTAATCTGATTTGACATTTGTGTTAAGATTTCCCCACCCGTTGAGTCTTTGCACCAACAAGGGAACTGGCTTTTCCAAGACAGACACGTTAATATTGTTCCATACATCCGATATGGTGGGGAGCTGCGCAATTTTCTCTGCAATTTCCATGTCTTCTGGAAGAACAGAACCGAAGACAGTGTATGCTTTCTTCCATTCTTGGTGATCGGCTAGGCTAATGAAGAACTCTGGACCAGAGCCAACCCAGGCCACTGAACCCCTTCTTATGTATGGGCACTCTTCAGTTGGAATTTTCTTGAATGTTGTTCCTTGAGCTTCTAATGTCCCTTGAATTATTGCAAAAGGAGGCCCAAAAGGAGCCTGGGAATACGAGCAATGAAGGATTGAAATCATGAAACCCCTTGGCAAAAATGCATGAAATCTTTATAAATAACAACATGCGATGGAAATATGATACTCCCTAGGTGAAACTACCACTCGTCACAATTCTTATTACAGGGCAAATAAGAGAACTCGCATGACAGTTGATGAGCTTACCTTTTTTATGTGATTTCCTTCTGAATCCCACAACTGACCTCGGCCCTCTGCACGATAAAATTGGCAACCAGCACAATGACGTAGTGTGAGCAGCTCAAGAATGTAGGCTACAGAATAGGGCGCACAGTCTGGGAAGAGCTGCACCAAGCAAGTTTTTGTCCAACAACTGTTAAATAGAGATGCATAAAATCGAAGAATCTGAAGAAAAAGATCAACTCCATGAGTGGAGTGTATCACAATTAACTTGTCCGAGGCATTTGGAACACCGGAGTGCCAAAAGAATGATCACTTACTTTTATATGAAGAGTGCCATATTCTGTTTCCAGGCCAACAATGCCCTGAAAAAAGCAAGAACATTAATAGAGGAGATCCTAAAATTAAGGTGGGACCTGCAGCAATGACAATCGTATAAAACAGAGAGGAAAGTAGCAGCATCAAATTTCTTGGTAGGCCAAATGATAATCACCACAGCGATTTTTTATAATCAAAATACAGAGACATGTCATAGTTTCATACCAACTTCAGCGGGCAATAGAACAAAAAAAAACTTCAGCACTCAAAGAGCACAAACATCAAGCTACAGAAACTTCAGTACTAAAACTTGGTACTTGTTTCTATATGCATTCCAGGCGCAAAAGAACAAGCATCTGACTACAAGAGAGACCGGTTGTCAAAAATTCAGTGTCAAAAATTCAGCAATGCACCTTAAGAATACCATGGAGCCTGATAACAGGTAAACAATCTTTCCGCATAGAGATCATGCAAAAGGAAATGCCAAACATATCTTTCAGTTGTTCAACAGAGTGTTGGTAAAAGATAGATGTCCAATGACAAAATTCCACCATGATCTTTGTGATCGTAACTCTAAAAACTTAAGACAGCAACGGTATCAAATTGAAGAGTGCGTACTGCATGTTGGCTACATATTCTGTCTCATAAAACGGAATCAAATTTCACCAAACTGAAATACCTCTCCTTTTCCAAAGATAAGCCCAGAAGTCCAAATAACATGGTCCCCTGCTTCCTGTCGATCAGGGGCAAGTATATCCCTTTGTTTCTTCAGCCAACACTGGAGAAATGAAGCAAGTCAAAGTAAAGAGATTCTTATCATCATCATTGAAACTTTAGCATTTCATTCAAATAACTATATGCAACACCACCGCAGACTCAATCATCAAAGGTGCAAAGAAAAAAGAATTGCGTAAAGAAACAGGGTTTGAGAGGTCTTGGAGCTGCTAACTCAGAATTATCTAACTTGTTCTTTATAGATCGGCTTAATTTATCAGTTCAATATCTAAATCAGATCATTGAATTAAGTCAATGATCAATCCAGGGTTTGAAAGGGCATGATCACAGCATCGTTTAATCATCTGTTTTCAGAATCAAATTCCATGACGAAATAAGATTCATTCTTGTCCATCAATCAATCCAGCATTTCAACCATGTAATTCAAAATAACAATAAAAATTCCAGCAAAAACATTTAAAAGTGAAAACGGAACCAAAATTTCAATCTGACCTCCCCAAATTTAGACCCACAAGCCTTTTTATTGCCACAAAACACCCAAGTATCACACAAGCAAGGCCCATCAATACCAGTGCACATAGCCTTACAAGCCTGACAACACTCCTTAGAAGAATTGAACTTATGATCCGACCCCCACTTCACTGCACCTCCCCAAAGCTCCAACTTCTCAATCCCTCTACAACACCCACCATCATTACTCTCCTCTGCCAATGTCAAAGGCTCGAAGTTTGAACCTTTAGAATTTGTATTAGAATTGAGAGCTACGGAGAGAACAGTGTAGACTAAAGCACAAGAAATAAAACCCGCCAAGAGGAAGGTGAGAGAGATGAAACGGGATGGTTCAGAGTCGTTTTGGCGGCGACCCATTTGAGATACTGGTTTGGAGGGGAAAAGCCAGATGGGGATTCGAATACTTGGGATTGAGGAGTGAAGGAGGAAAGGAGAGAAGGGGGGTGGGGGGTGTCAAAGTCAACGGTCAATCAATGACACTTTGTCGGAACTTTGAAGGAGGCAGAAGGATTTTTGTTATACCGTAATGGAGATGTTGTTTTTAAAGTGTCTTTTTTTATTTATTAAAATAATATTTTTATTATTTTTAATATTACCGTATGTTATAATATTAAAAAAATTAAAAAATAAATTTATTTTTTTATTAAAAAACAAATTAAAATACAACTCCAATCATACTTGAAAGTTTTTCAAAGCAATAAAGTTAAAAAAAAAAATAAACGACTTCATTTTTAAGGGATCATTTTGTGGTGATTTAATTTGGTATGCTTCAGTTACTTTAACGAGGTTTGGTTAATATTATAGTAATAGGAAATGTGATAAAGATTTGTTTTTAAAGTATTTTTTATTTGAAAATATATTAAAATAATATTTTTTTATTTTAAATATTAATAATGTACAAATATAAAAAAATAATTTAAAAAAATAAAGGATTATTTCATTAATAATTGTGTATTACTGTGGGATGGGTCCCAATCCCACCACCATTTCGACCCCACCACACTGACTTCATCCCTGTAATTCCAAGAAAACCTTTACTTCTCAGTTATCTTTTTATTATCTCAACTTAGCTTTCGATTCAATCGAAGGTGGCGTGTACAAGTTTGTTTTGACGAGGGCAGCTTGATGGAGATTGTATAGGACTTTAATCGTGCTATAAAAAAATAGATTAGGATTCCACGTTTATTGATTTTGATTTTTTTAAAAAAAAAATCGATTTTTTTAAGTTTTTATATAAAAAATCATTCTTCTAACAAGAAAAAAACACAAATAAAGATAAAAGATTTTAACTAAAGAATATTCATTTAAATTCCTATAAATATTTATTTTAATAATTTTAAGTTTTCCCTTAAAAAACCTCATTACTTATAAAATAATAAATGTTTTCATAAAAAATTACATTAATAAAAATGATAAATTTGGCATAAAATTAATTTTTTCTATAAAATTTAAATTCTTATAAATCTTATGAATAATTATTTTAATTGTTAGGATATTATTATTAATGGGCAAACTACCCTGAGAAATAAGATTATTATTATCAAAAAATTATAATAGTAGTTGTACTAACTATTAACAAAATGATACAATTCATGTATTGTCATCATTAGTATTATAATTTATGGTCAAGTTATCTTACCATTCATGTCTATAAATAAAAACATTATTCGAGAGCAAAATAAGAGAGAATATATAAAGTGAAGTGAAGAGAAAAAGGAATTGCTGTCATATACAATAATTTGTGTGAGCTGAAAATTGAGGTATAATAAATATGATATTTCTCCTTCATGTACTTGTTTTTTATTATTTTTCTATTTCTAATAATATTGATTCTTCTATGAATATAAATGATTTGTCGAATCATATTAAATATTTTGTTAATATGCTTAGCTTTTAAAAAGCAATTATTAGTACGCCATCTTGAATTCTCAAATATTAATTATTATATAATTCAATAAAAATAAATATAAAAAATCACTCAATAATCATACATAGCTAAACTATTAATTAACAAAAACACTTAATAATATGTCAAAAGTAGATAAAGAAGACGTGATTCATTATAAAATTGAAACAATGAATTTATATTTTTGCCCTTAATTCATAGGGTTTATTTGTTATTCTATAGTTATTAAGGGTAGCTCATTTTAAAAAAAAAATATTGAATACCATTAAAAGATGGACTAAGGGATTTTCATTTTTTTACTTTTTTTCAAACACAATACAATTATAATGACACGATTGTTTTAGAATCAAAATTTTTAAAATATAATTTTAGAAATTTTTGCTTAATTTCATAAAGCTTTTCTATAATGGTTATTTAGTATTAAAAGCAATGTGATAATTTGATAAAAAAAAAATAAAAAAAAAATAGATGATGCAAGCGTTCATCTGCTTCCTCACAAATATAGCAAACTCTTTCGATCAAAAAACTTTCTTTCAATATGTTATTGAATTCTTTGTGACATTTTTTTTTAAGGCGCTGCATATTAGTTGGTTCTCGATAAATTGTAGAAGATAATATTTTTTTCTCTCTTTTTATTTCTTTAAAATTCACGATAGTATTTCAAATTTTAAGATAGTCCTCTTCTTTTTATTTGTAGTTTTTATAATATTTTAATTTTGTTAATTTTCTTCTTCAATTTTATTTTTTTTTGGCCAGAAGAGTGAGTTCATCCTGTAGGGAGGTCTAAGCATACTTAGCCTTTTTTTAAGATGGCCATGAACCTTTTTTTTCTTTTTTCTTTTTAGAGTGAGTTTAACTTGCAGGTCTAAGCATACCTAACCTTTTTTTAAGATAGCGATGCACTATTTTTTATTTTATTTTTGTTTTATAATAAAGTTGAATTGGACATGGTAAAAAATAAAAGCTTCTTGACATCAGGGCCTTCTGAGATATCCGTTCAACAAAATCAAATAAAAGATATTACATACTCATTGCTACCTGCCTGCAGGGAACCTGATATTGATTCAGGCATCCCTTATAAGGCAGATGCCATCGTTGCCAATCCACCAGCATATGGCAAGACTACTTACTTTGAATCTGCCATATGTTTTGTGCTTCAGTTGTAATCTGCTGTAATGTTCTTGCATTACCCTTTTTCTTAATTATCTGCTGAGTTTCCAGCATGTCCGCAATTTTTGCTTACAATAATCAACCGTTCATCATAAAACCCTAGTTGTGCTTGTTCTTCCGTCAAATGGGATCATGATTTCCAAATGCTGCTGTCACTGTACCTCAGGATAAATCACTCCATTTTCCTTCCTTTGTTTAAACAACCTCAAATTTTCTCCATTCTTAAACTGTAAAAACTAACATAACGCCCTAGCCTTTACCATCAAATTAAACCATTCAAGAGTTCTTAAACGCCAAGCTATGTTGTTGCCAGTCTAATTTGTAGCCTGCAGTGCCCAAGGAAACCTATTCCTTTCAATCCTAGTTTCCCAGACTTTCATTAACTTTAAATCCAAATTTTCTCAACTTCTAAGTACCTATCCCGCTACAAACACTACTTGGAGGGTGACGTTTTGTAGCTTTATTGTACTTCTTCCTGGATAATTCTCTGCAACATCTCAAATGACTTTCTCACCTAATAGATTTTTCCACGGAATGCTGGTCGTCTTCCTTGGAGATGTTTGAAATGTTGCTTCTATGATAATTTTGAGTTCTTTTTAATGATTTTAAAGAAGTTGTTGTTTGGTGGTGATTCTCGGTTTCATATCTGGCATTTAACTTGAATGTCTAAAATTGCTTTCATTTCCTTCTTCTTTTTTTTTTGAGAAGTCCTTTCCTAATGCGAAGATCAAGATATTGATAGCTCCCTCATTTGGCATTGTTCTCCCTTTTCTTTTGAAGAGGGGTTGAGGAAAGGAAGCTTTATATATATATATATATATATATATATATATATATATATATATATATATATATATATATTGTAAACGACTTATATTTCTCTTGCTCTTGTTCCTCCTGAAGTAATTATCTGTAAATTCCATGGATGTGCACCCCCCCCCCCCCCTCTTAGTTTTCTTCAAGTTTTAGCCATTATATTACTATTCTTTATTGTTTTGCGTCGTTCTCTTCTTCCCTCTCTTCATCTCCCTTGTGTGTCTGCTCTCACCAAATTGTGAAAAAATAAAAATAACGAGGAAAGTGAAAGATTTCAAACGAATATTTTAGTGACTAAAAAAATCGATGTTGGTGTATATTAGTTTGTTTTGACAAAGGTGGTTTGATGAAGATTTTATAGGATTTTAAAAAGTATCAAATTATGTTCTAATTTTCATATAAGATGAAAGTCTTTTCTAATAATGTTTATAATTACTTCATAAATAATTATATATAAAACTTGAATTATATTTTTATAGTTGTATAAAAATAATTGAGATATTATTTTTTATTTCTTAAATGAAAATTGTTTTATGAATCATGAAAAAGTTTTAATATGAAGAATCGAGCTTTTGATATATATATATATATATATACACAAAATGAATGAATAATGAAAATGAAACTTTATTTGAATAAATGGCTTATAAAAATAACTGTTTTGTTTTATTAAAAAATAATATAATATATATTAGTTTCAATATTAATATAACATTTAGGAGGAATATTAAAAAAATACTTTAATGCATAAAAATATCATAATTATAATAATTTTATAAATTATTTTTTTTATAAAAAATCTATCTTACTCTAGACTCATTAATTAAATATTACTCTAGACTTATTAATTAAATATTAGATATATTAATTAAATATAAATAAATATTAAAGAGAAATAAAACCTTTAATAATAATAAATATATTTTTATATTAAAAAATCAATATCACAAATAACCAATTAAAATATATACTAATAAAATTCTTATACAAATCAATTATATATATATATATATATAATCAACAAGGGGAGATCATATTACTAACACCATTGATTACTTATCTTCAATTTCTAACCCTAACCCTTTTTTATACATAAATTTAATCAAACAACTAGTATTTAAAAATCATAGCCATTATCATTAAACAACTATTGGATTTTCATTAGAAAAAAAACCCATCAAATTCAGAGAAAAAGCCCTTCTCCTAGCGATTAACATAATTATCTTTATTATTGAGATCTTGAGCAGGACCAAGCTATCTGTGTAGAGCAATTGAAAACTTCAAAAAAAATAAAAATTAATTTTTTTTTATGAAGAGGTGATTTACATAATTTACACGAACGATGAATTTTTGTAATGGAATGAGAGTTGTTGATGAAAATGAATGGGGTTATGTTAGGTAGAATTAGATTAATTATTTATTTATTTTCTTTAATTAACAGTGGTTTTTTATGATTTTTTGGATGGCTCAGTTTATTAGTTTTATAACTAAAATTAAAATTAAACCAAACTTATTAAAATTTATAAATTTTAAAAAGCATCATGAAATGAAAGAAAAAACTTTCAATATCATCACTGTATTTTTTATATATATAAAAAATAAGTTAAACAGTTTATTTATTACTTAACCACTCTCTGAAAAGATCTGGCATTGACAAGCTTTTCTCAAGTTCAATAAAAGTTTAATTTATTACAAGAAAGGATAAAACTAGGATGAGCAAAAAAAATCAAGAAACTGATTAAACCGAGAAAAAATAATTAAAAAAACAAACCGATTAAAATTTTGAAAAAACCGATTGGTTCAGTTTGGTTTTATAACCAAAAAACCGAGCTGAAACCAGAAAAACCTAGCCAAATCGGTTTGAACCGGTTTTTTCCCTAAAAAACCAAACCGAACCGAATCGAAACAGGTCGGTTTGATCCAGTTTCATTTTGGTTTTTTTTTTCAAAAAAAAATTTTCAGTTTGATTATTTTTTTAATAAAAATTGAACCAAATAAAAAATGATAAACCCTGGATAAAACAATAAAGCAAAAACTTGATAAAATAAAAGAAAACGGAACTTTATAGATTGTTTACATGCGAACCTTTTAATTGCTAAATAACAGTGAAGAGTGTCCATTTATTAGCCGTAGAGCTTCTCTTCCACGCACGTCGAGCCCAAGAAAAAAAAATGAAAACAAAAGGCTTAGCCCAACAGTGATTGAATGGACCTGTATGGGCTTACAGAGTTGACTGCGACGAAGAGGCCTATCAATGACCCAGCGCCCTATTTATGCAAATGAGCTTTAACTACTAGGTTTAAAATTCACCCTTTCTACTCTTCAAATTTAACCGTGATTGAATTTCGGGAGGGATTAATTATTAAAGGGCATGGAGTACCTTCAATAATATTATTTATTTGGTCCCTCTTTTCTCAACATATACACCAAAATAAATTTTAACAGTCCCTCACCATTTGATAATTTAATTATTTCATATATTTTTTTACTAGTATTTAATCTTTTAATTATAAATTTATGAAGCATCTTTAAAAATCAAATTTTACACTTTTAAAATTTATTCCTCTAACAATTCATTTCTATATTTTTAATTCATAATAAACGTGAACTAAGAGTTTAAAATTTCGAGGACCAGAACTAAAAAAAAAAAAAAAACGTTGGAATTTCAATACTGAACCCTTTTAGCACGTGTTTTAACTACAGTAAAATGTCAAAGCCATTTAGCATGTGCTAATTTTAAAATTTTGATGATTTGAGCAAAAAGCAACGTCGCACGAGCTGATTGGTTAGGACGGTGCTCGCAAACTTTGACCAAGCAGCCCTAAAGGGCCTGAACATGCCTCGTTGACTGGTGGCTTTCAACACGTAAAAAGGGTAATGGAAGGGCTTTGGACAAACATAGGATAAAAAAATTAACGGCGGTCAAAAGGAAGTGGCAGGTGGCACAAACCCCCTGAAGGAAAGAAAAGCAGCCTGACCCCCCACTTTCATGGAACCAGTATCCTCAGATCATTGATTTCTTGATTTTATTAAAATTAAAAAAAAAAAAACCCTTAATGGTGTGTGAATTTGCTACGTACAGAGACGCAATGCACAGTCTAGTCGATTAAATTTAATTATTATTTTTCCTTGCTGACCAAAAAAAAAAACAATAAGCTGTGTGTTTGGGGTAGTTTGGTTATTTCCATAAGAATCATTAGGCATAATATGATTAATAAAGGACAATTTAGTCCTTTTATTTTAATAATGTATAGTGTAAAGATTAAGTTTACTCTTATTACATTTTTTTTAAAGACATTGATGAAGAGTAATTTAGTATTAATCCTCATGTTATTATTCAATTTATTTTTTATGAGTTTTATAGTTTTTTATATGTTATCAAATTTTTTCCAGTTTATTTATTTATTGTCATTGTATTTTTTTTATTTATATTATTTAAATTAATTAGCATATTAAACTTAATTATCTTAATAACTCGAGTCTCAATTATTTTTTACAAAAACTTGTATAACCATGACATTTATATTTTATGTTGAAAAACAATTTGGTCACGCCGCGGGAAGTCGTTATTGTACAATACCAAATTGTATAACCGTGATATGATATTATTTTATTCGAAATAAATTGAAATCAAGTTTCATTCGCTTGAAAGAAAGGAAGGCAAAGTTCTTGAGGCCGCCCAGGAAACATCTGAAATTAAAAGGTGTCTGCTTTACTTCTAGTACCGTGTTCTATTTTAATATTGAAATCCTTTTTGAATTACTTCAAACATTTGACAAGTCTCGACAGAAGGAAGAAGAAGAAGAAGAAGAAGAAGAGCTTCAAAATTAATTGATTATTTGGTCATTCAACAATGGCAAGTTATCATGTTCGAAAATCCAAAATGTCGACTTCTTTTTATTACCGTCTTATTATGGTAGTTTCTGTTTTTTTTTTAAATTTAAAAAAAACACTTGATTAGCTATATAATTTTTTTGATAATGAACTTTACACTTAATTGTATTTTAAATTTTAATTTTATAAAAAATACAATAACATGGTTTTTATTTATAAAAAAATTATTTTACATATAAAAATTCCCTTTCCAGTTATTTTAACGAAGTGTTTATATTAACGAAGTGTTTATATGTAGAGTCTATTTATTTACATAATTGTTTCTATATTTGAAGTAGCCACGGTAAAATAAATGTTTGATTACACAAAAAATATAATTTATTTTTAATGAGCCTACTACTATAATTCACGTTTGAAACATTGTTTTACCGAGACAGCTCCAATTTGTTTTTTTTTTCAAACAGTGTTTTAGTAAACGGTGCAATTTATTTGTACTATTTATATGAATAATTTTTTTAATATATTTATCTTTTTAATAGTTTTTTTTAAATTATTTTAAAGTAAATTAAATCCATTTACACTATAATATTAACAATATTAAAAAAAACTAGTATACAGTGAATTAAATTCAGTTACACTATAATATTAATTTTATATCTGATAATATTTTATCTAATTTTATTACACGTTCAAAAAATTATGAAAACTATAGTTCTTATTAGATGAATTTTATATGTAATGAAATTATGAATGGTTTAATGGAACAATAAAAAATATTTTATATAAAGTATTATTTATTTCACGATGTAATAATAGTAATTAATTGTATAATATTTAAATTTAAAACCATCAATATATATATATATTATTTATTTTATAATCTCAAATTAAAAGTATTATTAACCAAATATATTAAATTATTTTTTATTTAATCTCAATTTTAATTATAATTTTAACCAATTATATATAAATATTATATCAATTATAATTAAAAATAATTTTTATAAAATAATTTTTTTTAAAATTATAACTATAAAAATTACTATAATATCAAGGATGTAATATTAAGCTTTCATGGCTGTTCTGGTTTTACTTGATAATTGTTTTTTTTTTTTTGTGGAGCCAACGCCTTGCACCAATAACATGAATAATATTACTCTGGATTTTTTTTGTATTTTTTAATTATATAATTTTATATTCGGTTATTGAAGGCTCAAAGCTCTATGATTGGTCTGCTGTATCCTTTTAACTCAATAACCCAAAAATACGTAGAATTATTTTAGACAGTTCAGATATAAAAGAAAACTACCATACCATAGTCAGTGATAATTAATGGTTCTGGTAATTTTCTTGAAAAAAATTATATATATTTTTATAAAATGATTAATATTAAGAGGATGGAGAGAGGACAGCACAGTGCTTGTGATTGTTCTATTTTTTATATTTTTAAATTATTTTGTAGGTTAATATTAAAAATAAATTTTAAAAAATAAAAAAATATTTTTAATAAGAAAACCTTTAAAAAAAACTACAAATACAATATCAATGAACACGTAATCTAATACAATCATGGGAATCATGGAGCTTGGATGATACGCTTTCTCGTAGGAAATAAACCAAAAATAGAAGAGAGAAGTTTCAATGACGACCATAGATTTTAATCAATGTACCACTTCTATCCAAAAAGTTTTTTAAAGGTTATCCCTGTGTTTCCGAATTGTTCCATCATCGCTCCTAACTTTTCCTGATAGTAATTTTAAAATTCCCACGTCGCAATCTTAGAAATTTGGGAGAAATTAACCCTTTTAGATTAAATTTTTATTAATAAAAAATTTTAAAAAATATTTTAAAAAATAATTAAAATTACAATATATTAAATTAACATTCATCAACTTAAATTAACTTATTAAATTTATTATCTAAGTTATAAAGTCATGATAACCTTATAAAAAATAAATTAAAATTAAATACAAAGTATAATTTTTAATTAATTTAAAATTAAAAAACATAATATAAAAAATAACATAGATTGACTCGATTTAACTTGTCAAACTCGTGAATTAAATTAAATGATTATAATAATTTTATAAAAAATAAATTAAAATAAATTATAAAATTTATTTTTTAATAAATATAATGTTATGGGATAATACCAAATAAAAAAATAATTATAAAAAACTCAACAGGTATTTAATTAAATAAATTAAAAATTATTTATATTAATAAATAAATAATATTAACAGGTTTATTCAAGACGTAGAGCTACAGTTCGGCTACACGACCACAGACAAGTTGATGATGCTGCTACAGCAGAACTCGAACAACTTGAGCAATAATGTTGATTTTAGGATAAATAAGTAAAGTAATAGACAATAGTACGGAGCACGTGTCACCTGGACGATCATTGACCAGGCGGCGAAAGATTCCTTATTTCCACTGTCAGGATTCTCGAGATCCAGGAGATAACGTAATTTAACTATAAGAAGCGTACGGATAGAAAATGCAGCCGTAAGACACACCTGCATGCTGCCAGAAAAAGGGTTCCCGTTGAAGGTAATGCATTCATGCAGTTTTTTTATTTATTTAAATACTGGATAATTTCAATAAATGTTTATTTATATTTTCGTCGACAACGTAAACTCAATGTATCCATCTAATAAATGGAATGTCAACTTTTTATTTTATTTTATTTTATTTTGCTAGCCCTGTTTAATAGTACAACGTGTACACAACTCTATGAAACCCGTCAGCGATTTTCAGAAATAAATATATTAATATGCTGCAAACGCAAGAGGGGTATTTTGTAAAGCATGAATCTAGAAAGTCAACCAATAGAGCAAGCATTTTTAATTATTAAATCAACAATAGAATTTAATTACATTAATATTTTAGATTGAGCTCACCGTACAATAATTTGAAGCATCAATATTTAATTAATTATTAACAAAACAATAAAAGATGTGACTACATCATTGTGGTTATGCTATTTATTTGAATGTGTTTTGTATTTTTTTGTTTTTTTATTTTTATTTTCTAATTTAACTCTTCAATGACCTAATTGTTTTTGGTTTTTTGTTTTAACTTCCTTCCTAATATATTAGGTTGTTTTGGGAGCTGCAATTTAATTTTTTTATTTTTTTATTAAATTGTATACCAATCTTATGGATTTTTTTATTTCAATATTCAATATTAAATCTATAAAAAATGTAGCTTTGTAATGTTTTTTTATTTATTTTTTATAAATTTATCTCAGTCTCATAACTTAGATTATAAGTTTAATATGTTAATTCAAATTAACTTCTTAATTTTTTTAACTTTTTGTACGAGTGGTAATCCTAATCTCATTAATTTATTTATTTTTTTTCTTAATTTTAACATTGAATGCATTGAAAATAGAGTTTTATGTTTTTTTTATAAAGTTATTTTTGTCTTATGACTTAGGTTGCGAGTTTAACAAGTAAACTTGGGTAGACTTTGATTATTTATTTTTTCTTGATCCCCTTTTAATTTATTTTTTTAATTTTATCTTTCAACATTGAGTTGGATGGAAATTGAGCATTATAATTTTTTTTCAATTTGTTTTTTTTTAGAATTATCCTAATCTCATGACTTAAGTTGCGAGTTTGGCAAGTTAACCCATGTTAACTTTAGTAGTTATCTTTTTTTTTTTAATTTCATCTTTTAGTATTAGACTAATTAAGAATTGATATTTATAATTTATTCTTATTTTTTCTATGGACTTATTGTGTTCTCATGACCCGGATTATAAAAGTGATGGGTTAATTCGAGTTGATCTAATATGTTGTAGTCTTGATATGTTTTTTTTTAAAAGCATCCAATATGTTAGGGGTGAGTAAAAAAAATATAAAAATCAAGAAAGAAGGAAAAAAATAACCAAAAAAACTAAACCATAAAAAACCAGTTAAACCAGTTAAAATTTTAAAAAAACTGACTGATTTGGTTTGGTTGAGTTTTGGTTTTATAAGCCTGAAACTAAAAAACTAAACTGAACCCAAACTAAAAAAACCAGAAAAAACCTAGTCAAAACTAAAAAACTAAGCTAAACTGGTTTTTGTCTTAAGAAACCATAACTAAAATTAGTCAGTTTGAATTAATTTTAGTTTGGTTTTGTTTTTTAAAATAATTTTGATTTGGTTGCCTGACAAAAATCGAACTGAATTAAAAATGATTACTGCTGCAATATATAACTATAACATTATTTAAAAATGATATCCAATATACATCAAATTTTGAATTTATAATTAATTTTTTTTTTAAAAACACTCAAGCAATATTTAAAAATCTTTTTATACATAAAAAAAAAATTGATCAAACTTGCATATCAACACAAACTAGTAGTAATCTAGTTTAATTTATGACAAGTAATACTAAAAGGCATAGGATTTTTACTATAGCTTTATGCCTTTCTTTTTTATTTTTTAAAAATTTATTATCATTTTTTTTTACAATTGTTATGTAAAGACAAAATTTATAGATATAGGATCAAAATATAAAACACGAAAGAAAAACATGCCCAACCTAGAATTTGGGCTATAAAAATATTTTAATCCTTTTATTATTCTCTTCCTTCCATAACGACAAAAAATAGAGAACAAATTTAGCTTACCATGTTTTGACCTTAAAAAGGTTGTTCTTGGAGCAATGGATTCCTTTCGATGGTTAAAATTGGACACGCAGAGTGCAGAATAACATGTCATCCACCTATTTGCCTACAAAAAAAAAAAAAAAAAAGAAAGGAAAGTCTACATGCTCATGCTCTTGGACACTTCTTTACCGTGGCTAGGCGCCTAGGCTTTCCTTTTTCTTTAAAACTTTATTTTTTAATTAAATAAAAAAAGTGTAGGATCACATATATGACGGTTATTCCATTTTAATTCAAATTACTTAAAATAAATAAATTAAATCTTTTTGTGATATTTTATAATAAAATAAGATTTAATTTCTCTTAGTTTTTGAAAAACAACTGTTACAATTGTTTTTTATATAGTATTAGTAGAGGTTTTTCCTATGCAACCATGTATAATTTTTTCCCTTTATTTTCACTAAGGGTTTGCTTTTATTATTTTCTAATTCAATGAATGATTAATTAAAAAAAACATAATTATTAGACTTGACCGGATCTTATCTATTATACAAAATTAAATATACAAGTTTATATTTATCTCTTAACTTTTCAATCTAATATTTAATTTTTATTGGTAACTCTTTATGACATTTAATAGCCTATATAATTCTCAACTTAATTAATTAAATGTGTGCATTGCTTTTAGGATTCACATTACAGATTTTTTCTTCGTGTAAAAAATGCATTGGAAATGCACATGTATTTTTTTTTTGTTTTAAAAAAACACTGATCCCTAACGTGGCAAAGCATGAGTAAGTTGAATAGATCCACAATAGGTTCCATGTCTAAATTGATTTTTAAAATTTGACTTGCAAATAAAAAAAAAAAGAAACACTTAATAATGCTTGCATTTTCTTTTTTTTTATACGTTATATTCCTTTTTTACGGTTCACCCTGCACCACCTGAGCACAAGCACTTATCCAATTAACAAAATAACTAAAAAAATTATTTAAATGATGGTCAAATGATAAGAATTTAGAATTAAGAGATTTGTTTTTTCTGTGGTTTCAGGTTCGAGTTTTTGGTTGCTCATATGATAACCATTGAAAGCTTACATAATCGTTAATTTCAGGATCCGTGGAATTAATCATGATACATGTAAACTAACTCAGATACCCATGTTAATCTAAAAAAACAAAACAACTAAAGAGCGAGAGTCGGTTGAACTGTTCATAAGAATACTGAACCGTGTTATTATATTTATTTACATGTTTTTTATCAATTTCGTTTCGTGGCTTACTCGGCCAACGCGTGGCACTAGCAGGGTGATGGTCAACAATTAATTCTGGTTATGTGACAGGTGACATATCATCTATCACGTAACTTTTTTTTCGAAAAAACAAAAGAACGGTGCAGATGACATATCACTTTCCTGCATAAGAAAGCCAAAAACTGAAGACCAAGACACGCGAGCTTGTCTGAGGCACCCTTATTTGGGCTGTTTTGTAATGAGCCCATGGTTTTTTTATTAACCCTTTATTTTTTTTTCTTTAATTTTTATTTTATTTTTTAATATTAAATTTTAATAGTATTGATTTTGAATTGGTATTATCATTGTTTATCGCAGGATAAAATAAAAAAAATAATTTAACCAAGTAGATTTTATAACCCAGTTATAAAATTAGATAGTTGATTAGGATGGACTTGACTCTCTTTTTTGATTGGGATGGACTTGGCTCTCTTTTTTATTTGTTTTTTTTCTAGACCTATATAATTAACTTTGTAATGTCTAGATAATTCTTATATAATTTAATTTATAATTAATTTAAGTAAAGAGTTAAGTCAATTTTTTTTTATGAATTTTTTTAATTATATCATTTAATATTTAATTTTTATTATTTAATATCGAGTTAATTATGATTCAATATTCATATTTTTTTATCATAAAATAAAATAAAAATTTAATCTAATTAAATAAATTTCACAATGCGGTTCACGGATTTAAAAAATTTACTAGAATAAATCTAACCTATTTTATTTTTTTTATTTGTGTTTTTTTAAACCTACTCAATGGATGAGGTCACGCTATTATAACTTTATATTAAAGTTTAGATCATTGCAGTGAGATTGATAATAATGCTAAAAAATCTCCAATGATCTAAATATTAATTTTTTACATTCCAAAAAATTCCAGTCCAAGCCGTAACGATAGCGCGCAGGGAATAACCTCCCTTGCCACTATTACTTTACCTAAAATGTCAAAACAAACTACTAGCACTCATGAATTAGTATTCCTCATCCTCGGGTCATTCATGCAGATGCTGATGGCCTTTTTTTTTTTTTACAGAGTTATTTTTTTATCTTTAATGCATAAAAAAATAGTTTATTTGACAGTCATTATATTTATTTTTTAAATAATTTTTTATGTTAAAATATATATTAATAATATTGTTTTATTTTTTTAAATTATTTTTAATATCAGTACATTAAAATAATTTGAAAATACTAAAAATATATTAATTTAAAACAAATAAAAAATTTTAATTTTTTTTCATAAATATTTTTAAAATACAAAAATAAACATACCCAAACAATTGTTTTTACGGCTTTGCCTTGCATTTTAAGAATGTGTTATTTCACATTGACCTTATTTATTTTTTTACAGATGAGGTCTGTTCCGATCATTTCATGTGACTGCCAAATTGTCCCTAATAAATCAAAATGTAAAGGCTGTGATTATGATTTGTTTAAGACAGACCAGGAAAGAATTAGTTTTATATATATATATATATATATATATATATATATATATATATTTTGTTTTGTTTTGCTTTAAAAAGCGTAACAGTGCACGAATTGATGCCACCCCATAATTGTCGGAACGGTAATCGACAAACTGAGAAATATATGGTCGTGAAAATTTAGGACGATACTCGTTGGTTTCTCAAAAGATTTTTTTATTAATATAAGTGTTAGATTATTATATATTTTGATTAATTTTATAGATTTTAAATTTTAAATTTATATAAATTTTTAATAATTTTAAAATTTATAGTACTCAAACTAATAATTTTTTAAAAAAATTTAAAACTTAAGTAATTAAATTATACATTTTAAAATTTTCTCAAGAGATTTTTATTATATATTATAAGTGACCTTATACTTCTCTGAAAACCTTTTTCCACGTGTATTTGTATTTATGGACCCGGGAGGTGTTTAAAATTCCACTTAAAATGCCGTTAGTTTAAAATTAATTTTTTTAGACTATTTTTACATGTTAATATAAAAATAAATTTTTAAAAATAAAAATATTATTTAAAAATATATATTTTTTAAATACAATCTTTACCCAATACAGAACATGGTACATAACATAATAATGCATGACAGAGCAGAGCTTTCATGTGCATTCGAAAAGAACAAAACCAAGGGCATGTGGGCATGTGATCCGTGCTGGGAGAGGATTTAGGTTTTTGTGTTTTAAAAAATTTAAATTTAAATTTTTTATTTTAAATTAATATTATTTTGATATTTTTAAATTATTTTAATACATTAATATTAATTTTTTAAAAATATTTTTAAATAAAAAATACTTTAAAAACAATAACCGCATGCAAATCTCATCACTGCAAAATACACGTGGAACAGTTACCCGTCCGTGGATTAAGGAAAAAACTGATGGAACCTAAGCCGCATGTCCAAAAGGTAAAAGATAAGCGGTTTTCAAGTTTAAAATGCTAGCAGAAGATTTGCATTTAATTCTCCAAATCAAACACAAACTATTACCCAATTGTTTTGCTTAAAATTATTATTTTAAAATTATTTTAATATGTTTGTATTAAAAATAATTTTTTAAAAATAAAAAAAATATTATTTTAATATATTTCCAAACAAAAAATAATTACTTTCACAGTCTCAAATATCCCCCAAAATTGTTTCAAATTCCAAAAATAAAAATGATATTTTCCTTCATCCGGGACCATTCACACCACTTTTATATCATAATTCAAGAAAAAGTATAGAAAACATGCATTTTATTAATTATTTTCTAAGTTTTTTTTAAAGATATAATGAGAAAAGAGAAATCTTAGATATATTCTTATTTCTTTTTATGTAACACGAGTTTCATTTTTTTTTCTCTTTCTGTGTTTTTTAAATAAAATTAAAAAATAACTACTAATAAGAGAATAGTTACTTTACTAGTATTATAAAATTCTCAGAAAAACATGGTAAAATAAGGATAAATATGGAATAAAAAAATTCAGTTTCTTTCCTTCCAAGATAAAAACTAAGGTGAGGCTCCAAACTTCCAACTGCCAAATTCCTTCACCCACTCTCCCCCCATGCCACGTACTCTACACGTGCCTATTTGTTTCGTGGCGTCGTGCCCGTTTCTGATCCTTTTCTTAAGCCAGAAACAATAATAATAAAAAAAGAGCGTGGAAAATCCGAGGCGGGTTCCGTGATTTAAAGAGAAGAGAAAGTAAATAATAGCCGTGTGATCAGAAAGTAAATAATAGCCGTGTGATCACGGTCTCTATATAGTGAGCAACATAGATGGTTACACCTGCAAGCTCTCGCCCCCTCTTTATCTAGTTTTCTGTTCAGCTTTGCTCTTTCTTTTCTATTTGTCTCCCCTTCCCTTCTCCTTCTCTTGGGGTCCCTTTCTCTCCCATTCTCCGAAAGCTTCAACCCCCCTTCATAAGATTTCTTCCTTTTCTTTTTCCTCCTTGCTGTGGTAAGTCTCTCTTCTCTGCCCCTTCTTATTAACCATGCCCAATTGCTTCTCTTATTTTCTATCATTGTAATTTTTATATTTTGTTGTCTCTGTTCGATTTATGTAGGTTCTTGTGCTTGTGGTTTCTTTTGATATGAAAAATTATTTCTTGCGACGTTAATTGTGTTTTGTAGGTAATGAATTGCAGCCAGTGAAAGCTAACGCTTAACTTCATCTATATATATTCAATCAAACAGTTTTGTTGATTGTTAGTAAAATCTAGAAGTTTTTCCTTTTTATTTAATATTCAATCAAGCATTGGTAATGATCTGTTGGTTGGAAGTAATTGAAAAACAGAATTTATCGCGCTGAGTTCGTCTTCTTCTTCTTCTTCTTTTCATGTTATTATTTATCAAGTAAAATGAAAAATGGGATTTTTTTTTTATTTTTTCTGAGTTATTTGCATTACTATTTTTGTTTGTTTTGTGTGGGTGTTGATCTTTTGGGTTTTGAAATTGGCAAGGTTAAAGAAAAAAGAAGATGATTTTGGTGATGAATTGTAGTCAGTGAAGGCTAGGCTTTAAAAGTCTAGTATTTGGCTGCTGCCGTGCCTCCTCTCTTCTGCCAGTAAATGGGCTGTTTTAGTTCCAAAGTAGCAAGACAGTTCCCTGGACATGAGGATCCTGTTGCCCTTGCCTCGCAAACAGCTTGTAAGTTGCTGTTCTAGTTCTTTAATCTTTCCATTCATGGGGTTGCACACTCATGGTTCTAAATCAATTTTTCGGGTTTCTCAAGTTTCTTCAACATAAAAACAGTTCAGCTCTAATTGGTTTATTGTGACATTTTATTGAGGAAACTTTCTTTTGTTTTGGAGAGGCCTAAAGATAAACTGTCTAGCCTAAAAAGGAAAAGAAATCTTAAAGAGAAATTATGTTGAATTGGGGTTCTTTTATTATATAATTTTGCAATGTTTTTTGAAACTATTGCTGTATTTGAAACCATTACTTTTTATTTCTTGAAAGTAATAGGTATGAAATTTCAATGTCTGAAGTTAGCATGCCTTCATTTCCTTGTGTCCGTGTTCGATTGTACCTACACGCTCCTTTTCTTGCTCTTTTTTCTTGTGATAGTCTTTGATCTGTATGCCATTTTTTTAATTCTGCAGTTAGTGTGAGTGAAGTTGAAGCGCTTTTTGAATTATACAAGAGCATTAGCAGTTCTGTGGTTGACGATGGGTTAATAAGCAAGGTATCATTAATGGTTTTTTTTTTTTTTTTAAACATATTCGTTTCTTCCTCATCTGTCGGTACTCTTTATTTTTTTCTTGGTTTCAAATTTTTCTCTTCAGCAATGATGGTGCATTTTTTGTGCATCATCTTTTAGAGTTTCTTTATGTGGTAGTCTATGTTTGTGCTACCCCTGAATGCTATTGTTTCGAATTGGATACTTCCAATTAAAGTTTAGAATTGCTGTTGAAAAACCATGTTTTCATGGCAAAAAAACGAGGAATTTAGTGTTAGATATTTAATATCATTCAAGAAACGGAATTTCTGAAATTGGGTTCCATTTCTGCTCACTTTTTGTGACGTGAAGCTCATTTGAAGACATAAGTAGGGGGAACTGTTTAACCTGAAGGATGTTATGCACTGATTAATGCATCAGTTGCTCACAGATAGTAGTAGCATGTTGGATTTTAAAGCTGATCACGATGGTGCCCACACTGATATTTATGATTTTTGAAATCTCTTATGTAAATTTTTTTCTTTTTTCAAACATATATGGTTAATCGCTGTCTCTGTACATGCAGGAAGAGTTTCAGCTGGCCCTTTTCAAGAACAGAAAGAAAGAGAATCTCTTTGCAGATAGGGTATTCATCTTCCCTTTTCTACTCTCTTTTATTGAGAAGAAAAAAAATTTGAGCAGGGAAACAGCCCTTTGTAATGTTTAATTATTTCATTTTTTTTCCTGACCTGCACGATAGTTATTGTTAACTTAATTGTATATGTTGAACATGGATCTGTCCTGAAATTCTACACGGAGCGAACTATTTCTTTTTTCTCTAAATGAATAATAAGACTATAAGAAGAATCAATAAATCATTGCATCAAGTTAGAAAAACCATGTAAGATTTGTATTTGTTTCATAAGCAGCATTATAATCACTGCTCTGGTCACATTCCATTCAGTTGGATTGGTTTTAACATTCTAACAACTTGGCATGCAGATTTTTGACATGTTTGATGTTAAGCAAAAGGGAGTCATTGATTTCAGTGATTTTGTTAGATCACTCAATGTCTTCCATCCCAATGCCTCACAAGAAGTCAAGATAGATTGTAAGTTGAATATATATTATGTGATGATCTTCAATTGCATAAACTGGAGTTGTCATTGTATTCTGCATGATCCGCTTCATTTTATTTTGCTGTCTGCTAACTTCTACTGTTTGGAATTTCTTGCAGTCTCATTCAAACTATATGATCTTCATAACACTGGATTCATTGAGCGCCAAGAGGTATGATGATATTTTTTTCTTAATTTTATGAATGTGATTTAGAATTCTTAGTTTTGCTTGTGGACTGGAGGGAAACCCACAACCCCCCCCCCCCAAACAGAACCCCTATGCAAAGATGGTCTCCGGCTGTGTTACACCCCTTGTGCTGTTCTTTTACCTTTCACTTTTTTCTCCATATCCGAACTTTCACAGAAGTTGTGGATAATCAGTAGAGAGTATGGTTTGGTTGGGGTTTAAGCATATTTTAGGTTCAGTGCTTATCACTCTGAGGGAATAAAAGCGGCTCAACAGCTTTGGATACAAAATAGAAATGCCCTTTGGGGTTACTGCAAATCATTTAGCATTTACCTCCACTTTGTGGTTTGGCATATCTGAGGAGTTTATATCATATATTTGTATGTGATTTTCCCCATCAATTTGGAGGTTGTAGTCTCCTTGTTATGATAGACAACTCAAATAAATGATAATTAATTTCCTTTAATGTTGTTGGAAACTATCATTTTCACCAGCTGATGGTACTAACTCTAGCTTAAAAGATCACAGATGACTATAATTTGGTTTCTCAGCATGAATTCAATATCTCTCTCATTCTTCTGATTCTGAATAGTTTTTTTGTCATCTGCCTATGGCTTTTTTTAATAATTCGATTTGATTTCTCTATGGCTTGCTTAGCTGGTGTTTCAAGATCATTAAGTTACATAATTGTTAGAATTGAATTATTGAAGAGAAAGCGCAACACATCTTCCAGACTCATTTCTTTCATTTGATTATCCTTCTATCGAAACTATCTGCTGGCCTGCTGATTGTTTGTGATTGTTTGACAGGTTAAGCAAATGTTGATTGCACTTCTCTGTGAATCGGAAATGAAGTTAGCTGATGAGACGGTTGAGATAATTCTTGATAAGGTGAATTATTTTATCCATCAGAAATACTTTGGATTTTACATGTCTCTTTTAAGTGAACTGATTTCTTTGCTTTTAGCACTACACCAATTCAGGATCAACCAACTGTTCATCTGTTTAGGTTGAGATCCAGCACTGCCATGTTGTAGCGAAATAGTATAAAACATTTATGATTTTCTCATTTAATCTTCCAGGAGCAATTGAAAAGTTTAAGCTGCAGACAAATTGTGATAGACCAAGAAACTGGAAAACTTAGACCCTGATAATAATCTCTCTAGGGAATGGTTTGTTCTGGGTCCACACTTGTTATACCTACCATAAAGCAAAATGGTTTTTATTCCTCGTTGAACTATTGAGCCATCAGGCGGATGTTCAGTGCATGATGACATGGTTTTTTCTGTTTGTCTCAATATTCGAGTATTTCTTTTATTTTTCAGTTTCCAAGAAACTCTTGACCGGGTTTTTATTTATTACTGGACAGACTTTCTTGGACGCTGATGTAGACAAAGATGGGAAGATAGACAAGTCTGAGTGGGAAACATTTGTCTGTAGAAATCCATCCTTGCTAAAGATAATGACCCTCCCCTACTTGAGGTATAAAATAAAACGTCCCTTAGTCCCATATTTATAATTAGCAGTTTGTTATCGAATTCTTCTTTCAATTATTCAGTTTTTTTTTCTTGCCTGAAATTAATGCAGGGATATCTCAACAACGTTTCCAAGTTTTGTTTTTAATTCTGAGGTGGATGAGATTGCTTCATAGAGGGACAAGAGAGGAAGAAGTAGCATAGGATGTCACTGCAATTAGATTGAAACACAAGCTCTTGATTTTTGAAACAAAAAGAGAAGTGTGTCTGTTTGAGTTGCAATCTTTCCACATTGACTAGTGAAATTAGTTTTTGTGGTTCTCATCTCAACTGCAAAGGCATTATTTCTCTAATCCATGCTGTAGCAAGTTAAAACTCTGCAGCAGTTATTAGAGTTGCATCACAGTTCTCTTTGTTTGATTGTGGCTCACTAATTTTTTTTGTCTATGTAAGCATAAGAAATTCATTCAGTAGGATGGCGAGGAAAAGTGTAGATAAGGCTAGCCAATTGGTCCCTCGCAAAAACATTGAAGGAATGCGTAAATAACTTCCATAGTCGTAAACAAAAAAACTATTTATTAATTACCTTTTCATTTCTTGAATAAGATAGTCATAGAATTGAGTTTTATTAAAGCTTCAAAAGATCGATACTCTGACCCTCGATCAAGGCCTCAAGCAAGTGTTTTTTTCTAATTTGTCCTACCTAAGTAGAGCTTTTACTAGACTTGAATGGTGATTGTGCCAAGTTTATTACCTTAATGTAGCTAAATGCAGCGACTGAATTACGTCAAGTTCTGAAATTTGAACCTTCTATTTTGTAAGCTCAAATTATTATTGTTCTTGTTATTTTTTTCTATGTAATCGTATAGGTTATTGAACCATTAACCGAAGAGGCAATCCATAATCATACCAAGAAGTGGCAAAGTGTAATAAAAAAAATCCCCCTTTAGAGATGACAGTGCAAGTTTACATTCTTCGATCTCATTACTGGCAAGTTCAAAAAAAATAGAAGGAAACAGATTTTGTGCACGCAAAAATGGCGACAGTGGCAGAAAATTCTGTGATCAAAGTTGCAGCTCTCAGTGGATCCCTTCGCAAAGCTTCCTTACGTTTTTCTCTTATACACATGAACGTTAGGAATATCATTTGGCATAGTGGAAACCATGCATTTGTACTTTCTACTGTCATTCGGCATAGTTAGGATTATTTGCGCATTAGAAAATGAAAACTTCTCAAGGTGCACTTTGACATGGAAATTATCCCGTGAAGCAGGCACATTGCCAAGAAACAATCTTTTAACCTGGAAGTGCCGGTAACTAAACCTTACATTATTCCACAGACACCACTTGTTATAATGCATGCACAGGTGCAAATGACTCAGTTTTCTTTCTGGTACCGTGAAGCTCAAGGTTCATAAAGACATAAACCCACAATGTATTTAAGATTACAGCAATGCCACTAGATGAATCCATTTGACAACCAACACCGACTATCATAAAATTCCATTACATCTCTAATGGTGTGTATTCATGGCACTAATATTGTCAAGAAAAATTCCATTGCATCCAGGGTTCATGAACAGCTATGCGTGGGGCCTTTGTGCCTTCAGCTGTTCAGAAGACTACCTTGATTTCAGATCACAGTAAAGGATTTTCTTCCAAGAAAATCTTCGGAATATTTCGGTCATTAGGTGTATTTTGTGTACAGTATCAGCTTGTGGCTAAACAGCGTTTTTCCAGTGGCAGTGATAGTCAGCCTGATGAGAGGATATGTTAACGAGGTTCCTGTAATGTTGTTCTATTGAGAAAGCTTGAAGTTACATTGCAGGATCATAGATGAAGCTTGGATAACATCTATTGACTTGAAGAATCTGTATGGCTTTCCTATGGGTTCCAAGGTCAGTAGGTTAATTTCTCTAGTTTCTTACTCATCTGACGCTCACTGGTTATAAGAAGCATGTGATCTGGTCTTCCTAACATTGAAAGGAAAAACGGATTTGATCCAGTTCCAGTCCTGACAAAGATCCCACTCTCCTTAGCTAGAGCACATATGCCTGTTCCTACCTCTATGATTCTAAGGATGATTCTAGAGAGGGAGAATATGCCCCCGTTGCATGTATTATGGTCAGTGGTTTCACATACGGTGAAGATGGAGATCGGGACATGTCTGGCGTCAAATTTCTTGGTTCAGATGTGATGGTTTTCTACCTCTAAGTTCTAAAAGAAGCGTTCATGCTAAAGTGGTAAAACCTGATGCAATGGCATTCAATCTAGTTCTCGATGCTTGTGTGAGGTTCAAATCATCTCTGAAAGGCCAAGAAATAGTTGATTTGATGTCACAAACAGGTGTTATTGCCAATGCACACTCGCCATTATTGTTGTCCAGATCCATGAAATGAATGGGCGGAGGGTTGGGATCAAGAAATTGAAAGATAAAGTCGATAGAGTGTGTGCTCGTTTATGATAGTTTGTTGAAATTACACTTAAAGTTTGATGACATTGACTCAGCTGCAAAGCTCATTTTAGATACGCATAAACGAGAGCTTGTAATATTTTGGAGTGGAAAACTTCTCCGTAGTAACAGAGCCCTGGCAAAGCTTGTCAATAGATACAGAAGAGTCGGGAGAACTTCTGAGCTTTCAAAGCTTCTACTTTGCATTCAACAGGACTTTCATGCACTCAGCCAGTCCAGTTTATGTTCTGATGTTGATTGATTCTTGCATTCATTTAGGTTGGCTGGAAATGGCTCATGACATCCTGAACGGCATGGATGCAGCTGGGGATCCCAGAGGCTTTACCCAACATATGTTATTCTTAACTGCATATTACAGCAGAGAGATGTTCAAAGAAGCCAAGGCACTGCTATGATAAATGAGGAAGGCTGGTTTTGTTATAAATTTGTCCGATGAGATTGTTGCCACTGCTTAGTCTTTCAGAAGCAGCAAAGAATGCATCATCTTCCACTGGTAAATCAGATCTGATCAACTTTTTAGTTCTAGAAATGAGAGAGGAAGAGAAGGCTATTCCTTCCGGGGCATCAAGAGCAACACTGGTAGCAAGGACTTAGAGGAAAGTAGGGATCTCTGTGAGGTTTTTCCACTGGATTTTATCCGAGGAGCTTATTTTGAGAGAGCAATGGAGGTCAGTGGTTATATGAAAGAGTGTAATATGTATCGTGACAAGTGGATGTATTAAGATGACTTCTTGAAGCTTCATAAGAATCTATGTTCGAGTTTAAAAGCACCGGAGGCAAGCACTGAGGCTCAAAGAAAGAGCCTTAAGTGTGTCAAGGCATTCAGGAAGTGGGTTGGAATTGGTTGATATCTAACTCATGTCTTCAAGTGCTTAGGGCATCTGGGAACCAATGCCCTTGGTTGGCCTTACAAAGCTGAAGCTTTTCCTTGCAACAGTTTTGATCCATAGTAGCTGAATGTGAAAGCTTCGGCATAAATTGTGGCAGTGTAAGGGAATTCAGGGTCAGATGGACCTGATGTTTTTTAGCAATCATAATCCAAAAGGTTAGTAAAAAATTCATTCGTAGACCCTTCTAATTGGATGTAACTCGGCACCATCTAGTTGCTACAGATTCTTTGGATTACAAATAACTTGTTAAGTCGGCCTACAAACCCAACTGGCATTCATAAAAGTTTGGAGGCTTGAATAAGATGGTCATCTGGCTGTGAAATGATTTTTTCCATGCAGGGTAGCATGGTTCGCTGCTGAAAAGCGACGAGAGATAGAGAACTCGTGTTTAAATGAAATGAATTATCCAAATTGTAAGGTAAAACATGAAGGGGAATCCGGCAAAATATTCACACCTCATATATTTTTCTTTTAAATTTATAGCAACATCTTAAAAAACAAACAATAGATAATATTATTTACAGTATATTATATTGCATGATATTTACCCTATACATTTTAATTTATTTCAAATAAACTTGGATTATAAACTCAATCGAGTTTAATATTTTTTTTATCTTAAATTTATAATAAACATAAAAAAATAAACAATATTATTAACGATAAAACATGAAAGGTTAATTAATAAGGCTGCACAAAGTTTATTTCACAATGTTGATTTCACATATTTTTTCCATTAAATTTATAACAAATTCAGAAAAAAAAACTATAAATAATGCATTTAGCCGACCATAATAAACACATGAGAAGTTGAACAACAAAAATATACCATACTCACCCCCACAAGCTTTAGATTATAAGTAATTAATGCCGGTATCTTTCTATGTTTTTAGTCCTTGCATGCATACAATCTAAAGCTGTATGTTTTCTGGTTTATTTTTAGACATGCATGCTCTTGGTGAGACAAACGAAATATTTTTGAAAAACAAACGGATCATGTTCAACAATTAGAATAAGAGAACGAATGCAAATATTGGTTCAAACTATAAGGCATTCTTTAGCGTGATGGCTTTAGCATCATGTACAGCACCTGATTTTCTCCTTCCTTCCTTCTCCATCTTGCTTGCTGAACAGTGGAATCTCCTTGCAAGAGGTTTTGGAGCACCTGTTCCTCGCTCGAATGCTTTCACACAGGTAAAACCTGAGAATATATATTTTTTTTAAGAAAAAGCATAATTCTAGCAATATTTTTTCCTGGGACAGTACGTAGTGCCTGGTTTAATTTATCAGTGATTTGGGATATGAATCCATACCTGTCCAAAAGTTTTGGTGAATCTCCTTTAATGACAAATCTGTTGTAGGACCAAATGTTATCTGTCAGTTGTGTGATCTATGTATTTTATTCTCATTTTGTAATAAAAGGAGAGTTATTTACCTCTAAATATTGATTTTGTTGACGACCCAACATATAAAGTCCTCTTTACGAGGTTCCATAGCAATTCTCTGGGAACAATAATGGGGTCATAACTAGATTTGTGATCAGCAAATACCTGCGTGGTGGTAAACATACTTTTTTTGGTCAGAGTAATAACTTGATGTTAAACGCTAGCTTATGGCTTCAAATACCTACAACTGGAACTCTCTCTTTCCTCTTTTTTGTCCCTTCGAATGTACTCACCTCATTAACTTGAAAATATGTGCCATTGAGTGGAAAGCTTCCCTTCAGAGCTGTCCTGCATGGTATCTGAGCATGTGTTCTTTTGCATTAGTTCATTACACAATCGACTTGATTATTCTGACAATAACAACGTGAACAAACACAGTTTTCGCTTACCAAAATTGTTCCACGAACTATACCAGCTTGTTGTTCTCGAATACCTTCACAAGCAAAACATGTTTTCTGATCACAGAGTTGTGATCCTTGCGAGCTGCATAATTTCTCAGGTTGCTGGCTTGAATTCGGAGTTTCACCTGGCATGAAGCATTTCCTCAGGTTTAATTAAATATTATCATTTAGCAAGAATGAATCAAGAGAACTAGAAAATTACCAAGTAAATCCATCATTTACTTCAACTTTTAAAAATATTCTGAATGTTTTGCAAAATTGCATGTGATGCTATTGTTGGACGACTTGGATAAACCAGCCTTCCAGTATTATATCATAAAAGTGTACCTGGTTGCCATATAGCGAGAAGGTAAGGTAGTGAATCATCCCTTTCTCGTTTGTCTAGCTGTATGATTTAGAGTACAGTCAGAAATCGAGTTAAAGCAAGCAGGTACATTAATTTATTACCTCGCAAAGTGTCAGGGAACTCTAACTCACCCCAACCAAAATCTCATGATTATCTGGAAGTTCATACCTACATTAGAGTAAACAATCAATTAAAATGTAAGATTAAATCTAAACAAACTGTTCCTATATATACTTGTGTTCATAGAGAGATTATACTAATTTATGAACATGAATAAGAAATTTCTACTTACACTTGATGTTCAGTCCGCAAAGAGGTCACACGCTTCATTTTAGGAGCTGACAATGGAGTAGTCCCCACAGAAACTAAAGCTTGCGACATAGAATTGCTGTATGGAGACTTTTTCCCATCTGGGTTGAACTCTTCACGATTGAGTTTGATAGTCGGGATCTCTTCATCTTCAATACATCCATCCCATGAAAAATCTTCAATGTCCTCTTCTTGTTGTGGTGATTTTGGCTCTTCAACTATGGGTTTGCAAGTGTGAACATCTCGACCAGATTCTGTAGTTCTGTTGGCATCTAAAAGGGTAACTGACATTGGATTTTTGACATCACAATTGTTTCCAAGTGAACTAGAATTTCTACTAGGCTTGCTGGTAACAATTGATTGGTCCACACTTTTCTTTGACGGTCCTGGTAGGGAAAGATTGGCAGCACTGCAATCAATTTCTTATGTTAGATTTTATGCGAATAACAGACCATCAGCAAAAAAGAATCTAAAGGTGTCGAGATTTTTAATATTTTCTGTAGTAAGATTTAATAACGAGAATTGAAGAGATGAGTCTCAAACCTTGCTTGTGCACTTGCATAATGTTTGCATTCTGCTTTCATTGGACAAGCATGGCACCTTGGGTTTTCCTTTGTGCAGAATACCTGCATAAATTCCAAGGCTCTTTGTTACCACTACCTATTCTAGATTAGAATCAAAATTTTAAAAACAAAACTAGAAATATAGTGTTATGACAGACCTTTCCAAAGGTTATCATATGATAGTGCAGTTCATAGCTGCTTTGGCAAATATATGGAGTCAGTAATTGTTTCTTGGTTATCAAGAAAAAGCAGCTCATAATCGAATGGAATGCACAGATGTGAAACAAATAGTTCAAATGGGATTTGAGGATTACAGTGTTCTATGGTCAAGCTCGCATAGTCGGGGCCAGAGGTATTTCTGAATGGTGTCCAATATCGGAAACCTGCACCAAAACAATATCTCATTTCATTTGAACTCCGAAAATATCAGCTGCGAAGCTTATCGGTGGATGGTACTTACTCTTCTATAAGGTGGAACTGAAGGCTTCCAGGGAGTGCTTTCAGGGGAACCCATCCTAAACGAACCGCTATCCGAACAACATTTACATCAACCTTGTCAAAGAAATAAAGAAATTGTTGCGTTTACAGGCAAGTTTAATTGGTAAACAAGTAATTGCTGCATTGATTTTGTGACTTACCGGAAAGGCAACCTGTTGAAGAGACAAAAGTCGTACACATTCCACGCTTTTCAAGCCCAATCCCATGAACTCCAACAGGTAATCCCTGTAAGTAGAAGACAAGGTAGTGAAGAAAGTAGGAAGATTTGAGAAGAAAGTAAGTCGTATCCGTCTTGGATGAGTTTCTTATATGTGGACTTACTTCACATCATCTGGTGGAGCATATCCTAACCATTCGAGATCTATGCTTTTATGCATATCAACAACTCGATCCAGAAATTGCTGTAAAATGATGGGGTTATTGTTATAATCCGAAGAAAATAACCGAGAAAGTATGGAACATGTAGCAAATTCCAAAACCTTGATTCTTCCCGCAATAATAGTTTGCTGACCACGTCCTTCGATGATGCTGGCAACTTTGCTGGTTTCTGCTTGTCTTACTGCCTCCCAATCCACCGAATCCATCTGATCCTTGCTTCTTGGTCTAGAATAGATCTTTCCTAAACTCTCCCAGTTCCTCCTTCTATGTACCACATCTTTAACAATTTTATTCTTCCCTCTCGGAATTGTCTTTTTAGTCTCCTTAGAAGCTGTTTTCCTATTCAGGCTTCTGTTTTTCTTTTCAGTTTCATTCCCGCTCTGTCTTTTCACCACTTCACGAGGCAAACATATAGGCTGTGCGGTTGGTAAATTTTGAGGCTGTCGTCGCACCACTTCACGAGGCAAGCACATAGGATTTTCAACTAGTAAATATTGAGACACAAGATTCATAGCTGGTTCAGGTTCTGATCTCACAATACCATTCTTTCTATGCACCTCTTCCTGGAGCAAGCATATAGCCCTTTCAGCGGGTAAATCTTTGGGTCCATGATTCATATCTGGTTCAGATTCTGATCTCATAACACCATTCTGTCCTTGTTCGTCTTCTTGAAGCAAGCACCTATCCTTTTCGGCCAGCAAATCTTTGTGTGCTTGATTCATATCCGGTTCAGGTTCTGATCTCACAATACCATTCTGTCTTTGCACCTCTTCTTGAAGCAAGCATGTAGCCTTTTCGGCTGGTAAATTTTTGGACCCATGATTCGTATCTGGTTCAAGTACTTCTGTGACAAAGTATCGGTTACCATCTGCATCATAAGTTGCTCCAATGGATGTCATGCTGCTCTCAATTGTTTTTTGGCCATCTATGGTCATTGACGCTTGTTGATTACTCGTTGACTGAACTGGAAAATTTTCAACAAGTGACATGTATGCAGCACTGCCAACCATAGCAACAAGTTAAACAAAGTTCCCTTCATTAATTGTGTATCGTTTTTCTATGAGCAACATTCCATGAGAAAAAAAAAAGCCAGATAACTTTTATTTTGTACCTTGATAGGTGGTCTGACACATTTTGGGTTAGGAAAACTCCTACCACTGAGTCCACAACAGAACCTTTCCACTGTCTGAATCTCCTATCACCTGTGAAGCATGCATTGTCTCCTTTAGTTAAATGTGTCTGTCAAAATTTAATACAGATATATAACCTATGACTAAGCAACTGAAAGTTCCTTTCGAAGTGTTTTTCTCAAAAATTGCAAAAACAGCAATGATTTATTAACTTAGGTTCTTGATGTCTATCTTAAAAACTTACAGGACAACTAGGATAGAAAATTAACAATATTGTCAAGTATAGAGATGACGGCACATTCTCAGATTGTTCATCAAATTCAGGATTCATTAGCTAGGAATCAGCTAGTCCAAATTCAATAGATTATCGACATATACATACCAAGAAGGCAACGGATGTTCAGATTAGATGACGAATTTCTTCAATTTCCCAAATAAATAATGGGATGGCTATGCTAAGAAAAAACAAGAAAGTAAAGGTATGGCATGTTGAACTGTTATTTCCAGAGAAGAAAGGGCCTCAAAGAATTCTCAATCAAAAGATGTAAAGCAATGGTAGTCAGCAAGAAAGTACCTAGAAACTGATGCGACCGAGAAGTAAACGCATCTATTCGTCCATTGAAAGTTATTTTTTCTCTTTGCCACCATTCTTTCCTTTTTCTATCTTCTTCTTCACCCTCTCCACTATCTATTTTCATTAGTTGGTTCCACCTTCTCAGTGACTCTGGATCTAGATCAACTTCATGTCTTGCTCTTCCACGACCCCAACAGGGAATTAAAGCATTCTGTCCGCCAACTACATGTTCCGGTTTACTTTTTGGCCTGCCAGGACCTCTTTTTTCACTCTTATTGTCATTGATGCTTGCATTCCGTAGTAGATCACCAAGTTTATCCATTACAGCATGCTTAACTGTCTTAAGAAGAATCCCGCTTTCGTCATTGAAAAGTTTCGGTCCAGCTGCAAAATATTTTTACCCATCTTCACTTCCACATCTAGAAGATACAGTTTAATAAAAGAACTTGCGAAAGCCATGGTGTAAAGCTTCTGTGAATCTTTCAGAATTGAGAAAGTACTGCTAGTGGGATGGGAATGGATGAAGAAGTATGTATTGCCGAGCTGCCAATTTGTGCTGCTTTCACCAGTTGAACAAAATAAAACAGAAACACTTCGAAGAAAAAAGAATCGAATTCACCCACATGAATATACCCTACGTATATTTTGAGAAGAAATTGTGATCACTGGAAAATTTAGAAGATTTTTACTCTGTTTTTGTTTCATGGAAAGTGAATGCATAAATACTAGTTACATTAGATGCTGAGCAAAAGAAGCTAGAAAACGTATTATTAGTACGTAGTACTCCAGGAGTTGCAAGTTCCTTGGCTTGGAATTTTATCTCTTGCTGCTTGATTCCTAGAGCTGCTTGACAGAGTTAAATTAGGTCAGTATAAAAGCAAGATCGTTGTATGTTTCTTCAACTAACAGTCCGACCATTACTCTTGACACTTGCGAAGAAAGGTCAGAAGTTAATTACCAATCAAAACTATCAACTGACAGTCTCTACACTAGTTTCATAATGTCTTGACTCTAGTTTCTCTTATTATCCTTCCATTCCCTCTCACAATTAGAAATGCTCAGCATTTTTTGCACATTATTTGCTAGCTCTCCCTCTACAAGAAAATTGTTTTTCTTTGTTCATAACCTCCAATCAATTCCAGTTGATGACAGATTTTCCACTGGCACAGAATTTTAGAAGTTCTATAGATGTCCCAAAACCCCCATGCTCTTATCCACTTCGAATATAGTTGGGATAGTAACTGTCATCAGATATAAACAACGCACATCACAGGAAAAAAAAAGATTAAAAAAAAGTTAAAATGAATGCTAGAAAATAAGGTAAACAATTTACACTAGCATCGCAGCAGAGATTTTAGTAGAGGGAAGCAAACGTACGTTTTATTGATTTGTCGGTGATTCGGATCTTCTTTTTCCGCAACTGTTGTTTGCTTTTGCCATCTTCAAACTTTGATTTTGGAGCACAGGGTCTCATCTCAGAGCAGCTTGGTGCTTTAGCCTCGCAGACTATTTGAACTCCATTAACTTCATTGGTTAGAGCTTGTTTAAGAGAAAGCCCTTCCTCATTGCATCCCTCTGCTAGAGTTTCGCGGTTTTCTCCCTTTAGTTTGTCGGTTATTTGAAACTCTAGTTCTCCAGGAATGGGTATATGATCTGTGGGAGCTGTCACTAAATCTGCGAATCTTGCATTGAGAGAAGTGGGATCGGCTATTGGAGTAAGCACCTTAGATCTCTTCTTTCTTTCATGGCAACTAAAGTGAGACGACCATAAATAGCTGAACTGGTTCAATTTACGCCTCCTCTTGGTCATTTTTTTCATGCATCTTTTAGGAACATTAGGCCCAACCTCTCTGCTATTGCCGAGACAGGAGTCTACTCTAAATACCCTTCTATAAGCCTGTAATGAATTATATTGACAACAAGGTTTAGGCCAAAATTTTCCAGCAGACCTCGTTGCACGAACGTTCCATCTTAGTTCATTCTCATTTGACTTGAATCCCAATTTATCATCACTCAACAAAACCATTGCTCCACTATTGTTATCCATGTCAGGCTGCATAGTCGAATATTTATTATCATCTTTCAAATCATGGTTGACATTACTAACCATAGCCATCTTGTTGTCATCAACAGGCAGATTTTCCATCTTTGGAATTTCAGCAACTTCTTTATGATGCTCTCTCACTGAACTCTCTTGGCTATTTCTGAGAGGAGGAGGAGCTTTTTTAATATACTTCCTCTTCTCCTTTTTCTCTTCCATGCATTTCGGAGTTGCGTCTTTCTTTACACACTTCCTCTTCTCTTTTATGTCTTGCATACATTTCGGAGATGCATCTTTCTCAACACACTTCCTCTTCTCCTTTTTTTCTTGCATGCATTTCAGAGTAGCAAGCTTTTGTTGTGCATACTAGACCGAAAACAAACACAAATAAAACACAAACAACAGATTTACGTGGTTCCCCAAAGTCGGGTACGTCCACGGAGGCAACAAATTGTATATTATTGGAGGAATGATACAAACACTCAACTCAACCCAGTACAATCCCACTTAACCCGGTGTTCACTCTTATACTCGGTGTTTCTCTCAAATCTGTATTTTCTCACTCTCACAGTTGCACTCACCACACTTTCACCCTTTTGCTCTCACCACACTTTCACTACTCTTATTACATTGCTCTCTCTTTATCTCTATTTATAGGAGAGCCTTGGCAATTTGGTTGAGGGTGGTTGAGGGTGGTTGAATGGTGGTTGGAAGTGGTTGATAGTGGTTGTTAAAGGAGAGGGTGGTTGATGGTGGTTGAGAAAAAATGTTGACAAAAATGTTATGTTGACAATTTGCTACAAATCTCCACCCTGGCAAGATTTTTCCATCCAATCCTTGTGATCAATCAATGCTGCCTCTAATGCGCCATATGGCGCTGCACCCTGAAGGTGCTCAACACCGAGAGATGTTGACCAAGTCCAAACAATGTTGGAACTTGATCCCTGAGACACATTTTGTGAGCATGTCAGCTGGATTATCTGTGGTACCAATCTTCTGTAGCAGAATATCCCCTTCATCCATAATTTCTCGAACAAAATGAAATCGAACATCGATGTGCTTAGTGCGGGAATGATGAACCTGATTCTTTGCAAGACAAATAGCACTTTGACTATCACAATGGACATTCACGTGCTCTTGAACAATTCCCAAATCTTCAATCAACCCATGTAACCAAATAGCTTCCTTGAAAGCTTCTGTTACTGCCATGTACTCTGCCTCAGTTGTTGACAAAGCTACTGTTGATTGTAAAGTTGACCTCCAACTTACAGGCCCTTTAGCAAGTGTAAACACATAGCCTGTTGTGGAACGACGTTTGTCTAAGTCACCAGCATAATCCGAATCCACATAACCAACTAAATTTTGTTCGAGTCTATCATCCCTCTTAAACTTCAAACCAATATCAGTTGTGCCATGAATGTGTTTACACTTACAGGCCCTTTAGCAAGTGTAAACACATAGCCTATTGTGGAACGATGTTTGTCTAAGTCACCAGCATAGTCCGAATCCACATAACCAACTAAATTTTGTTCGAGTCTATCATCCCTCTTAAACTTCAAACCAATATCAGCTGTGCCATGAATGTACCGTAGAATCCACTTAACTGCCTGCTAGTGACCCTTTCCCGGATCATGCATATACCTGCTCACCATACTGACTGCATGTGAAATATCTGGTCTCGTACAAACCATTGCATACATTAATGCACCAACTGCATTTGCATATGGAATTTGAACCATATGCTTGCGCTCTTCCTCTGTGCGTGGAGACATTGAAGCACTTAGCTTAAAATGAGGAGCTAGAGGTGTACTTACAGGCTTGGTCTTACCATCTACCCCAAATCTCTTTAGAATTTTCTTCAAGTATTGGGTCTGTGTCAAACAGATTGTGCCTTTTCTTCTGTCTCTCTGAATCTCCATGCCAAGAATCTTCTTAGCTTCTCCAAGGTCCTTCATTTCAAACTCAGTTCTCAGTTGAGCTTTCAGTCTGTCAATCTCCACTTTGCTCTTTGATGCAATCAACATATCATCCACATATAAGAGCAAATAGATGAAAGAACCATCAAGAAGTTTGCGAAAATATACACAATGATCAAACTGACTCCGTGTGTATCCATATTCTATCATGAACTTGTCAAATCGCTTATACCACTGGCGAGGAGATTGTTTCAATCCATACAGTGACTTCTTCAGTTTACAAGCCCAATTCTCTTTCCCAGTGACTTTGAAACCATCTGGCTGAGACATGTAAATTTCCTCTTCCAAATCTCCATGTAGGAAGGCAGTTTTCACATCAAGTTGGGCTAACTCCAAATCAAACTGTGCAACCAAGGCTAGCAGAATACGAATTGATGAATGCTTAACAACTGGGGAGAATACCTCATTATAATCTATCCCCTCCTTCTGAGCATAGCCTTTTGCTACCAATCTTGCTTTGAAACGGATGTTGTCTTTTCCTGGATTACCTTCCTTCTTAGCATATACCCACTTGCAACCAATTGTCTTCTTTTCCTTGGGGAGTTGTACCAAATCCCAAGTCTGATTCTTGTGGAGAGATTTCATCTCTTCATCCATTGCCTCTTTCCATTTTGCACTTTCTACACTCTGTACTGCTTCTTTGTAGGTGCAGGGGATTCCGTCATCAATCACCGGAAGTGCATAAGCCACCATGTTACAATACCGAGCAGGTTTCTTGATAACTCTTTTCGGTTTACTCGTTGCAATGGATTCTTGTTGTGTGGTTGCTGAAGTTGTTGCATCCTCTTCATCTGAACTTTCATCTGAATCTCCTTCAGTAGAGATTGTCTGAACAGTCTTTATAGGAATGACTGAAGTCTCCAACTCCACTTGTTGTGCATCACCAGACTGTTTTTCCTTCTCCTGTGATTTCTCTTGCTGTAACATGCCAGACTCATCAAAAGTGACATCTCTACTCAAAATCACTTTCTTTGATTCAGAACACTAGAGTCTGTAACTTTTTACTCCTCTACTAAAGCCCAAAAATATAGCTTTCTTGGCTCTAGGATCTAGCTTGGACTCAGTAACATGATAATATGCTGAGCAACCAAATATACGCATAGAGTCATAATCATTTGCAGGAGAGCCTGACCATACCTCTAAAGGGGTTCTTCCATTTAATGCTGTTAAAGGTAACCGGTTAATAATATGACGAGTATAGCTTAATGCCTCGCCCCAAAACACTTTGCTTAGTCCTGAATGTGATAGCATACATCGGACTTTCTCTACCAATATGCGATTCATGCGTTCTGATACTCCATTTTGTTGTGGTGTTTTGCGCACAGTAAAATGTCGCTTGATCCCTTCATCCTGGCAAACTTTAAAGAAAGGATCTGAAATGTACTCACCACTATTATCTGACCGAAGAGTCTTAACTCTCCTTCCCGTTTGAGTCTCCACCATTTTCTTCCATTTCAGAAAAATATCAAGGACCTCATCCTTGTGTTTCATCATGTAAACCCATACTCGTCTTGAGAAATCATCAATAAAAGTAACAAACCAACGATTACCTCCAAGAGATTCATTCTTTGAAGGTCCCCATACGTCTGTGTGAACATAATCAAGAACCCCTTTTGTATTGTGTACGGCAGTGCCAAACTTGATTCTTGTCTGTTTTCTAAGAACACAATGCTCACAGAACCCATGCTTCCCAGTCTTGACGCCTTTTAATAGACTTTGCTTCACCAATCCTTGCAAAGCCTTTTCACCAGCATGCCCTAAACGCATGTGCCAAAGTCTGGAATTATCTGCTTCATCATCTTCTATGCTTTTGGAAACAGCTGCTGTATCGGTAACAGTAGATCCATCCAGGAAATATAAGTTTCCTTTCCTCGTGCCTCTTAAGACAACTAATGCACCACGGATTGCTCTTAGGACTCCACCATGCATGATAATCTTATAACCATTGGATTCTAGGACTCCAAGTGAGAAGAGATTTTTCTTCAGGTCAGGTACATACTGTACCTCTGTCAGTGTCTTGACTACCCCATTATGCATCTTCAGATGGATAGTCCCAATCCCTTTGATCTCACAAACATCATCATTACCCATCAACACAACTCCTCCATCGAACTCCTCGAGTCTCGAGAATAAGTGCTTGTTAGGGCACATGTGATAGGAACATGCAGAATCAAGAATCCATTCACCAGAATGGTTTTCTGGTGATGAGACCATGAATGCAGAGTCTCGTTCATCCTCATCTCGTGCAACGTTCACAGTTGGTTCATCTTTTTCCTTATTACCCTTGATCGGACAATCTTTCTTCCAGTGCCCCTTTTTATGACAAAAGGCACACTCATCTTTTGCAAGATATCGTCTGTTTGATGATTCTCCTCTGGATTTTGAGCGAGATCTCCCTCACCCTCGAAATCTTCTGGGGTTTGTTCTGCCTCTAACTGTCAATGCTTCGGATGTTGACTCCTTGTGAACAATCTGATCCTTCTTCCGGTACTCATTGTTCACCAAAGCATTGGACACATCAATGAATTTAATCTTTTCTTTACCATATAGTAAAGTGGTGACGAGATGTTCATATGTGTCAGGCAGTGAATTCAATAACAGCAGAGCTTTATCTTCATCATCAATTTCCACATCTAAATTCTTCAAATCAGCTATCATTTTATTGAAATCATTCAGATGCTCATTCATAGAAGTACCTTTCTTGTGCTGAAAGCGGAAGATCCTTTTCTTCAAGTAGAGACGATTCTCTATACTCTTCTTCATAAACTTGTCCTCCAGTGCTTGCCATAATTCCTTTGCAGAGTTTTGTTCTGAAAAGGCGTACTTCTGATCCTTTACGAGACAAAGTCGGATGGAACTGCAAGCTAACCGATTTATCCTTTCCCAGCTTTTATCATCCAAATCCTCCGGTTTATCTTCTAGAGTGAAATCCAAATTCATTTGGACAAGCATATCCATGACTTCACATTTCCACATGCCAAAATTACCCTTCCCATCAAACTTCTCCACCTCAAATTTGGTACTCGATACCGGGATATATTGTGGAGGTATACTAGCATTTCCCACTAATCTTTCTTCTGGAATATCAGCCATTAGGACGTCTTTGGATTACAAATAGGCTCCCGAAATTGTTAAAACATGCACTTTTATGCTCAAAAGAGCCAAAACAGTAACTTCGGTGTGCTGTTTCACAAAACGGACACCACGGTTGCGTCCGGAATGGTTGAAAATGCTAGGAACCAACTTGACTCGGCCTAAAACCGGTCAAAAAATCACTGAGTTGGCCAAAAAATCAATCTGACCGAGTTAACTCAGGGAAGGAATATTCTGTCTCTGATGAAGAATATTCTGTCACGGAATATTCTCTTACTGTCAACGGAATATTCTTATTCTGTCAAGAGAATATTCTGTCACCGTTAGATGATGTGTCTGATGACATGGCAATGTAGACCCTCTGTTGATGACGTGGATGGTGACTCAGCGCCAACGTGTCGGATGACGTGGCTGTCTTCTCAGGTGAGATTTCCGGCACTGTCTGGTTTTTCTGGCAGATTTCCGGCGAAACTTCGGCGAGCTCTACAGGGCTCGTTTCAACTCCGATTTTGATGATCTTTATATCGCCGGACTCGTATCGACGAGAGGAATCTCCACAGGTGGTCAAAATCAAGATCTGAGAACTTTGAAAATTCTGCAACTTTGAACAGAGAGCTGAAAAAACGTGTTTTTTTCAGTGTTCAAGCTTCCCTAATGCTCTGATACCAATTTGTTGCGCATACTGGACCGAAAGCAAACACAAATAAAACACAAACAACAGATTTACGTGGTTCCTAAAATCGGGTACGTCCATGGAGGCAGCAGATTGTATATTATTGGAGGAATGATACAAACACTCAACTCAACCCAGTACAATCCCACTTAACCCGGTGTTTCACTCTTACACTCGGTGTTTCTCTCAAATCTGTATTTTCTCACTCTCACAGTTGCACTCACCACACTTTCACCCTTTTGCTCTTACCACACTTTCACTACTCTTATTACATTGCTCTCTCTTTATCTCTATTTATAGGAGAGCCTTGACAACTTGGTTGAGGGTGGTTGATGGTGGTTGATAGTGGTTGTTAAAGGAGAAGGTAGTTGAGAAAAAATGTTGACAAAAATGTTATGTTGACAATTTGCTGCAGCTTTGGCATCTTTTTGGGAGTTCGTTTAGGTTTACCTTCAACGGCTACTTTCGTTCTATGTTTCTTCCTCTTGGGTTTCTTCACTGGCCTTTTGTTCTGATCCAGATCCATGCCATTTCTTGGTCTTTTGCTGCCACTTTTCTTTGGCAATGGAGTCGAAATCGCAACTTGCTCAACTGGCTTTGAGCACCCAATATGATCAAGCTTCTCATAATTCATACGAGAGATTGTACCATGGTCTGCATCTTGTTCTTTACCATCTGCATACCAATTCATCAGGTAAGAAAATACCGATTGTTTAGAATTCTTACGAGGTAATTACTACTGTATCCAACATATTTTATTAGTCAAACTATCACTAGTTCCTAGAACAAAAGGAAGAACAGAAAAGGAACAATAACTAATTCAAGAAAAGAATTACTTCCATGTGCACAGACAAGATAATAATATAAAGAAAAAAAAATTGACATCATTTACAAGGAAGTACACAACATTTTTCTCTGTATCTATCACTCTCCTCCAGGTCCGGAATAGACAAAAGATTATGGTTTTCAGATTGAAAACCCTCTTCGGAAATACCTCCTGAATATCTGAAGATTTGAATACCATGAACAGAAGCGGTAGAATTGTCGTTCCATTCATAGATGCTCTCTCTCAAATCTATCTGAAAACCAGCACCAGTTTCCAAATACTTGCTATTGTTGGGATGTTCATTCTTGCTTGTGGAAGTCGCGGCGGTAATAATTGCACAAATGGGGTCTCGAGCCTCTTCTGCTGCGATTCTTCCCAGAAAACTTTGTGAACCATGTTCCGAGAACCTTTTAACACAGACCGGTTGTGGCCTTGCTGGCAGAGGCGGGGGCTTTTCTGGAGTTACTGGAGCACCAACATTCTGTATAGCAGGCTCCCTTTTCTCCATTGCACTGCCAAGTTCTTTGCCTTTTTGTTTCCTCTGATATACCTTCAGTGTTGACAAGCTTATTACACAATCCTAGTACCAATCAAGCCATTATTCGTTTTTTTAAAAAAACAAAAAACCCTTTTTACAGCAACAGATTAAGAAAAGTTCTTTTGGACAAAAAGAATTGGAAAATAAAATAAAATAAAATAATTCCTGATAAAATTGCAACTGAGATTGGAGAATATAATATCTGAAAACACAGTGTAGGCGAGTAAAGACAGGAAAAAATCAGAACAGAATTGCATGGAGCGAAAACATCAATATGTCTCTGCTGTGATCTCGGTTGGTTACGAAGGTAGAGGGCAAAAAACGAGAGACATGTACTGGAGAGATTTGTTTGACTACCTGCAAAGCAAACTTAGTTGTGTTCTTAAGGAGACAGCAAGAGCTGGCATGAGTATTTTTTTACTACAATTAATTAACTTGCTGGGGGATTTTTATTAAAAGCTTCCGCTTTGATTTTTACCAAACTAATGATACCTTTTATTTTATCAACGAGAATTGTACCAATTAGGTATTTTTGAAATATTGGAATTATTATGGCCTCTTTTTTTTTAAAAAAAATTGAATTTTATTACTTCAAATTAATTTTTTCCTTGTATTTTTACCACTTAGATTTTAATTTGTTAATATTAAAAATAAAAATTTTAAAATAAAAAATATTATAAAATATTATTTTCATATATTTCTAATTAAAAAATTCTAAAAATATTTACTGATGGTATTTAAATAATTTCAATGGAGGGTAATGGCCGTGCCATTGTTACTGTCACTGTTAGCTATGATATAAATTAAAGGTTATTTCTGAAATATCCTCAAACAGTAGCAACGGTAACCAATAGCATTTGTTGCTGCAATGCAAATTTCCTCATTCTCGAATAGGTAAACAAAATTAGATATTTATATATTATTTATTAGATTTTAAGTATTCATATATATATATATATATTGAAAAAAATATAAGTGTTTTACAAATATATCTATATAATATATATCTCGAATTTGATTGAAGTGAGTTTTAGTTGTGGGTTAAATTTGATAATATTTATACCATATTTATTATTTATTAGTTTAAATAATTATCTAAAAAATACTTATCTATTCATATAAGATTGATTTGATATTTAATTATGTTCAGATTGAATTATCATCTAGGATCATTTCAATGAAAATTGTTTTGCAATTCTGAATTTTTGGAATAGTAACAACTAGGATAATTTCTATGTATTGCTATTGGACGAATCTTTATTTGTTCAGTGGATAAACTTTGTTGTTATTTTTTTTTTTTGAAAGTCTGTTGTAGCTACGCTGCCATTAACATATATATCTCAATAAATTCAATGAATTTATAGATATATATAGAAACATTAAACAGATTTTGTTGAATATTACCTTTTTTCCATGCTTAAAACAGTGATATATTTGTATTCAACCGTTCATCTTAGGAAAGTTTTAAATTATATTTGATTTGGCTCTTAATTAATAGCTTAAAATACTACTATTAAAGGTTAAATCTAAAATGTGTTTTCAAGATTTTGTCCAATTATAAATAAGAATATTAAAAGGAAAATATAAAATGACAAAATCACTATAGACATCTATAATAATACTCCATCATTTCTCCTATAAAGAACGTTTTATTGGATTTGTTTATGTAGATTAAGAAAATATATTAAATTTCATGTCAACTCCTACTTTTTTATTATATTTATTACATTACCTTTTAAATTAAAACCTAATGTGTGTGTCTATATATATGTGTGTGTGTGTGAATTCAATTTTTAAGAAGAATAAAGTAGTAAAACTTGGTATTCAATTATTTTCCATTTTAATACATATATTTTGAAACATCTAAATAAATAAAATTTCCACATTATAACCTTATAGTTAATATTTAAATAATTTAATTAGATAAATTTTAATTTTTAGCTTCTTTTAAATCTCTTTTATTTTGTATCAACTTTAATATTAAAGCATAATTTTTCTTAGTTATTCATGTAATTAAACAATCCTCTTGTTCAAATTCTTGAAATTCAATAATAGTTCCTAAACCCTTAAATTTGTGAAACTTCTCATCAACAATGATAAAGAAAATATAGTGATGCATTATAAAAAGTCAAGTAATAGTTGTGTTCAATAGCTTGAGAGAGACGTGAAGGAGAAAATGAATTGTACAGGGAGAGTTTCTGTCAATTTTTCATGTCTTATATTTTTATTTCTAATTATCTTTTATAATAATTTTTTACAAAGTTAAAAAATCAAACAAAATAGATAATCACTCATAAGTACTAAGTTATCTCACTTACCTTTATCCGTCAACTCAGTATAAATCTATTTGAATGGTGAATCATCCTAATATAGTTATCAAAAAGCATCAAATCTTATAGAAATGAGATCTTTTATATTGTCAATTTATATTCTTCCAATTTATATAGTTTAAAACTTCATGATCAGTAATTAGAATAGACTCTTCTTATACAAGATAATTTTGTTAATGTTTACAACTCTAAACATTAGCATAATACTTTAAATCATACGTTGAGTAGTTTTTATTTGAGCTAGACAAATTTTTTATTGAAAAAAATAGTTAGCTTTTAATCTTTAATTTTGCAAGGGACTCCTCTAATGCCTATCCTAAATGCATCATAATTTACCTCAAATAGTTTTCCAAAGTCTACAAGTGTCAAAATAGGAGTTTTAGTCATTTTTTGCTAATTAACTGAAAATTATATTCATCTCTATATGTTCACTAAAAGATACACACATTTAAACACTTTATATAAGTGCAATGAAGAAATTAAAGTTTCTAATGAATCTCATATTGAAGAATGCAAGCATACGACAGTGTTAGATATCATGAATATTCTTTGAATTTTGTCACTCTATAATTATATAAATCTTGGATTGATGAGTCTGAACATCATCAACACACATAATAAACCTTAGAAAAGTTAAAGTGTTGGTGAAAAACTTAGAATTTTTATGGTTTATAGACAATTGCTCTTATCTTAAGTATTAAAAATAACTCATAAATACTTTAAATAAGACTATAAAGTGAGACTAAATCAGAATTTATCAAAATAAACTATAAAGAATCCGCTCATGAATGGCTCTAGTGCCTAATGAATGAATCTCATGAAAGTGCTGGTAGTATTAGATAAACCAAATGCAATAACCATCTATTTATATAACTTATATTATATTTTGAAAGTTGTCTTCAACTCATCTCTTAACTTGATTTTTATCTGGTTGTAACTGTTGACATTTGAATTATATATTAATATTTTATGTATTTTGATGATAATAATTAAATAAAATTGAATTAATAAAATACTTAGTTAAAAATAAGTTTCAACATGTTTATATGAAGATCATCAACAAACTTGAAGAATTACATGAAGAACAAGTCTAAGATGCGAAGCAAATGAAGACTTAGTTATTAAGGATTCATTTTAGTGGAAATTATATACATTTTTATATCTAGCTTGATAGTACAAATTAAAATGTATTAAGATACTTTACATCACATGCATTATAGGATTGATATTCATTTAGTTAACACACACACACACGTGTGTGTGTAGTCTAATTGTATAATTAAAAATTAAAATTTAATATATATCATATACAAATTATTTTAAGAGTAAAAACAATTTCAAGTCATCAATTCTAAAGTATACTCATATTTATGCATTAAGACCTTCATGTTCTTGCTTAAGAGTTTAAATTCTCACACACACTACACATAAACACCTCCTTATATTTTAAGTGTTATTGAGTGAGTTATAAAGATATAAGCTTCAATTATATTGCCTACTCTTTGAGAAAGTGTTGTTATATTTTAAACAAATTATAATCTTTCAAGAGTTTAAGTAAATAATTTTTTGTCATTGATGAGGTACATCACCAAAATAAAAAATATTGAAGAGGATATTTTTTCAAGTGATGAAAAACAAGCTTAGTGATGATTCACAAAGGACACTAAAATCTTTCCCTTAAGTTAGCAAAGAATACAATACTCAAAACCAGTTTGGTGTTTGAGGTGTGGATTTGGGCTTGCTGAATCACTTTAAAAATCAAGTTTATAATTTCTCTCTTTACGCTCTTTACTTTAACAACTTTAACTATATTGTTGGTTAATTGTGTATAATTTAGTTAATTACAATCATTGTTATTATCAAAGTTATTAAACCTGACCCGGGGATTGACCCGACTAAAGAGCCGGGTCTTAAGTTTTATGGGTTGACGTGGGTTAACTCGGGTCAACCCATAAAACTTGAATTATTTAAAAGTCAGGTTAGGTTAAAGATAAGAAATGGAAAATGAGAGGCAGTGAAATGGGATGAATGTGTGACAGTCATGTTGTTGGTTGTTTTGTGCAGAGAAAAGACTCATCTCATTACTATCTCCTCACAAAGTTTATTTATCCTCTCTAACTTCATTACAAGCAACCAAATTATTTCTTTTTTTTTAATCATCAGTTTTGTACAGGGATGAACACAACTTGCTGGAAGCCTAGAAGCACAGTCCTTTCTTCTGTTGCCTTTCTCTCCCCTAAAACTGTGAGTTTGGTTCGCCCCCTACTCGACAACTAAGACCTGCTAACAAAGAGGAAACAGGTGAGCGAAGAGCTTCGTTTGCTTCTTCAAATCGGAGCCGTTAAAAGGAAAAACAAAATAGCTGACTAGCTCCTTGATTGGACGATTTATATAATCACTTATATGATTTGATTGAGGAGTAAGAGAGGATTCCTTCAAATATCTAATCTATTTTTTTTTGCCTTCCGTAAGGCTCACGTTCCAATTACAGTACTCTCTTACCAACTATTTCTTAACCATTTTTAGTTATCTTGCTTGTAAACTTTCTTACATCCCCAGTTACAGTCATCAATAGTCAGGGCTAGAAGGAAGAAATGAGAACCCAACACCAACCCCTAAGATCTCCAAACCCAAATCTGTAATCATCTCAAGCAGACCCAACTCCAAAATGTCGGGTCTCGTTCGGGTTTGCTCGGGTCGTCTGGGTCATGGGTTGACTTACTGGGTTGATCGAGTTTTGTTGGGTCATTACATTGGTCAGTCTTTTGACAAGCCCAGATCGGTCTAGCCACCGGGTTAGACAGGTTCCGGGTTGACCTGTCAGGCCGGTCCGGGTCTAATAACTCTAGTTATTATTAGTGAGACACCTAATTCACCTTTTATGTGTTATTGTTGTTTTAATCCTAGAACAACAATAACCACTCATAAGATAATTCTTCAAAAATACCTTGGAACTTGCTAATTAATTTGACATGTTATTTAGCCATAGTATCAAGAACCTGTACTTTATTCTAATCAAGTTAATAACTTGACTGTCCATACATACATATTATAAACTATGATTTTTATTAACTAAAAAAGATGGAATTGCACTTAAACAAATCCTTTCTTGAATGTACCCTTTATTAAGCAACTCTACCACCTGTTTTTTCAATTTTTTAAATTATTTAATGATAAGTCTATAAGCTTGTCTATTTTAGTGATTATAACCCATAATCAAGTTAATTTGATGTTAGCAATCTCATATAAAAGGCAAACCCTAAAGTAGTTTTTCTAGCATCAAAACTATAAATTATTTATACACATCCTATACTTTTTTTATACATCAATAACATTTTCTTCCCTAAATATTCTACTATTGAGAATTAGAGCATACTACCACCTCTTATCTCTATTATAAACTATGATAAATACAACAAATTGTTCCTCTTAATGCTTAAGATATATATTTTTTTTTTATCATGCACCACGTTTATATGAAACAATCATGACCTCTTCTACTGAATATGACACACATCTATCAATATCATATTACACCAAGTAATATTAAAATATTATTTAGCATAAAAAAGAAAATAAAACTGTTTTTGTCAATAATTATCTTAGTATCTTTATTCAACCATATCAATTTATAAAGTTTTAGATGGTTTTTAGTTGTCAGTTGGAGTTTATTCACTACCTTTATAGACATTAGATTCTTTTAACTATCACTATTTATAATTAAACTACAAACATTTTCTTTAATAGCGCATGAAAAATGGAAATATTGATGTAACTTTAATATGTTTCTAAATCACTTTTGGGTGTTAAACAATTTTATTTTTTTTAAGAAAAGTAATATCACTATCTTCATACAATATATCTTTATTATTGTTTGCGTCGTCGTCGTTGTCGTCATTATCATATATATGATTAGTTTCATTCATTAATTCTTTTATTAATAGATTATTCTCAAACAACTCTTGAATTTAATGCATATGCTAGCATAGTGTCTTGGTTCACATTAAAAAAAACAACAAATATTACAGCCAAAATTTGGATATATTATTTATTGATTTTGTTGATTTGATGAGTGATGGAGGGACTCTTTAAAAGAAAATTGCCTATAAAATCACTTAAAATTTTTAAGTTTAATTCAATTATTGAATATTATAATGTTGTCATTTTAAATCATTATTCAAGTTTGGTATGACCATATCTCCTTTTAGATTTAAACATATTTTACTAATCTATAAAATATCTAGTCCGTCATTTATATAGTTTGCTTGGAACATATTCTCTTTTGAATATTTAGAAATTTTAGTTTTTTATAAATTTGATTGCATTAATAACCTTTAATTAATATTAATATATAATAAATTTAAATTAATTATTTGTTTAAATTAATACAATTTTATTTATGATATTAACATAATTATTTTTTAGTGCGTTTCACACCTGAACTCCAATTTCTTTTGTGCAAGTGATTGGTCCTCTCTTTTATTTTTAGCTTCGCAGTTACTTGCCATATTTCCCGGATTGTAACTTTGGATTGCCCATTAACAAGTTTCCTTCTCGTTATAATTATTGACTACCACCACCGTATATGACTTCTACTATAAACATGGGGCATCAATTGTAATTGTCATGCCCTATTCGCAGCAATTTTCATATTGATTTTATGTTTATTGACTGTGCTATTGTTATTGCCTGGATTAAAAAAGTTTTTGGAATATTAAAAAATAATGTTTAAATTGTCCCTCTTTTTTGGTATTTTCATTAAATTTAATGCAACAATTCAAATTTAAAATTTTTTTACCTAATCTTTTTAATCAAAATTTTAAATCAAATCATGAGAGTATTGATCTAGCATAACCTTATAAAATGGGCACGTCCTATAAAAAAAATTAAATTTATTATAGTTAACATGTCAATGTCAAGTCTATAACTTGAGTTATAGATTTCATTAAATTAAATTAAATTATTTTATTATATTATAAAAAATAAAAATATTAATTCATAATAAATTTGATAAAATTTAAAAAAAAATAGAATTTAAAAAAAACTGAAAAAAACAAATAAAAAAAACATGTGGATATATAAACAAAAACCTGGGATATATTAACCAAGCATGCTATAAAACAATTGTGTCAATGAATGATTAAAATAATATATTAACTTAATTTATTGTTCATAGAAAGAATTAAACAGACCCCATGTTTTTTAGTTGATTGATAATTATACGATAAAAAATATTAAAAAAAATTCACAATATAATAAATTTAATGTTAAATAATAATTAAATATAAAATTGAAAAAAAAAATTAAAGAAAGAAACTAGATGGATAATAAAAAAAAGTCATTGGGAAGCCTAAGCATGTGGGCCAGTTTTTCTTTAAAAAGAAATGAATGGCTTGTATGTTGTTCTATGGAATCAGAGTTATTTTTCAAATCAAACCCGCAACATATTAACCATGCATCTCCAGACGTTAACAAAAATGAATAGTTAAACAGATATCAACTCTTTTAATTCTATAATTATCATGTCAGTGATGTTAAGATTTCAACTAATTCTCTGTTAATTGAAAGAGTTAATTCGAGCTCGCTGTCATCAGCTAAGCAAACAGTGTTTGCCACCATTTTTGTTCTGACAATGGAGATCTGGGCTTGACAAGCCCAATCATGTTTTAAACATCGTACCCATGTCTATGGTCCAAGTCTTAAAGGGTCGCCTGATAAGAAATCAGCAGCCCAACACCGACTCTGTTCCAAGGAAAAAGACAGAAACACGTATTTGGACGGAACCGTCAGCGAAAAAAGCACAAGCACAACAGCACGCAGTGTCGCAATCTACTGTCTCTGACCAAAACATGAATTTCGTAGGACAGGAAGTGGATATATTTGGGGAAGAGGAGGATGACAATAATGGGGCTCGCCGATCGTCCCCTTCCTCTTCACAATCATCGTCGTCGTCGTCGTCTTCCGGCTCGTCGTCGTCATCTTCGTCTGCCGCAGCTTCGTCTTCTTCAGATGGCAGTGATGGCGAAGAGAGCGATGGAGGACGCGAAGGTGGGGGCAGTAAGAGCGGCAGCAGTGGAGGGGAAGAGGAGGGTGCTAGAGAAGTGGAAAATAATAATCAGTATTATAGTAATTATAATGATAGTAACCATGAGAGGGGCTCTGATGTGTATGAAGAAGAAGAGGAGGAGGAGGAGGAGGAGAGAGATCTTTTTGGGTCTGATAATGAAGATTATATGAAAACCACTGTTATCAGTCCTCACCCGATTCCTGGTATAACTTTTTATTTGGGTGAATATGTTTTGTCCTGGATTGAATTGGCTGTTATTATGGGATATTAATGGGTTTTAGGTATTTCCCATTTTGATATGCAAGTTAATTACCACTACAGTCGCTCAAACTGTTTATAATTAATTAAAAAAAAAACTGAACATCAATTTTTTTTGGCTGGGTTATAGGAGCTTTATTTTTGAGAAATAAAATGTAAATTTTTAATGTCATGGATGATTTTGACAACATTAGAGCAAAATGCAGTCTGGTTCTCTTACTTTCAAGTAATAAGATGCATGATAGCCTGTTTACCATTTGAAGCTTTTGATTGTGGGGTGGACTAACCTAGTTCTGCTTCACAATGAGCAACTTATAAATGTATTTATTGATTTTTGTTCCTTTCTTGTCTTGCAATCTGCATTTCCATATATTCATGATTTTTTTTCTCAAAATTTGTTTGGCAGTGTTGCCTGCCATGCGCCATCCAAACAATCCGGGCAGGGGGAACTTTGGACGTGGTCGTTGGCACAATAATAGAGGAGCAGGCCTCCTTCCCCGTCCAGGATTTCCACCCAGACAGGGCTATGGCTATGGTTCTAAATTTGCAAATGGTCATCGTGATGAAAGATTTGTTTCTGAACTGAAGTTTTCCAAGAGTGATGAAACATTATCGAGAAAATGTGTTGCCTTTCAGGAGGTAGACAACTTATCTATACTTTCTAGTAATGTTTTTTCCTCAGTGATGAATCAAGTACTTTGCTGTTTGATCTGCTAACAGTATCAACCAGTATATCAGAACTTCTAGATTTTAATATCTCACCATGTGATGGTTTTGACCTAGATTACCAAATCTAATTGTTCTACATAATGGGTATTCTTTTCTCTATATAGCATCCCTTACAGTGAATAAGATGGGAGGCAAGTGACAAAAAAAAGAGAAAAGAAAAAAGAGAGAGAGTAAATGTGGGTGGTTTGAACTTTTTGTCCTTGTACAATTTGGCAGTTTTATTTGGACTTTTAGACCCAGCAGGTGTACTATCTGTTACAATGCAAGATCACCTTGCAGATGTACTTTATACTGGTGTTAATCTATTTTGGTTGCTTGGTGAATATTTCTTAAACCATTTATTTGTCATGCTGATGTTTTGCTTTTTCTTTATCCATAGCCATGCGAACTTGCTTGCTATAGTCGGATTGAGGGTGGAGAAGTCTACTTTGATGATCGCAGCTTGGTAAGCTTTCCACACCTCTTTATACTTGAATTTATTATTCTTTCTGAGGTTTCAATTATGAATGATATACTCTGTTCCTACGTTTAGCACATTCATATTAGTCTTTATTCCACATTATTAGAGGCTTTTCAAGCGTCTTATTTCGGAAGATGTTGGAGCTGATCTGAATGAAGGCTTTGATACTTTCATTGAGAAAAGGGGTATGGCTTCAATCTGGAAACTGTTCTTTGGTTCCATAACAGAGATGCAATGGACATCAAATATTCAATGTCTCTTACATTTATGCATGTATTTGTCTGGGATATATTATGCCGAGGGCTAATATATTCAGATGCCTTTTTTTCTCTCCTCTGTTCTAGACTTGGGCTCCCAGGGCTTTGGTGACCTTCTTGCATGCATAAGAGACAAAAACATTCCCCTTCAAAATATGCATTTTGTGGTAAGAAATGTATTTTGCCTCATTAGTTTCTATATTTTATTTATTCTTGTGTTATGTTAGTGAATTTTGTCAACTAAAACTTTTATTCTCCTTGTCTTCTCTCAGACTTTCCGTAACAACCTTAACAAGGTAATTTCTAATCTTTTTTTACTATATGGTATCTGCACAATATCACCTGCCAACACTAGTGGTGAATCTGAGTTAGCTGGTATGGTTGAGTTACACAATTCTCTTGTTAATCTTTTTTGGGTCTCGGTTTGGCTTCTCAAAGAATACAAGGAAAATCAGCTTTCATTCAGTGTGCAGCTTAATGAACTATCACTCAAGCAGAAAAAGAAATTATAATAGAGTCAGTACGCACCTTAACACTTGGAAAAGGAAAGAACATGAAAGTTAAAAGTTCAATGGATTTTTAATGGTTTTAAAAAACCATTAAAACTTTTGATGGTCTCAGTTTTTTTTTTCTTCATACATAGATACTGGCAACTGCTTATATGCGACATGAACATTGGGAAATGGGGGTGCACAAAAGGAATGGAGTTGTCTATCTTGATGTGCATAAACTACCAGAAAGACCACAAAGCGAGTTGGAGCGTAGAAGGTATTGGACTCGCCTATATTTTGTAATGATGCTGACCTGTCTGTAGGTTCTTAAGGTCAAAAGGCTGCATACATAATGATATGTTAAGCTTAAGGTCAGAAAGCTGCATGCATAATGATATGTTAAGGATTGAAGGATAACTCCTTTCTTTGCACATACACATCTGGATGCTATCTCATTGTAAAAGTCTTGTTAAGTGTTCTTGTTGATTATTTGATTAGAGGTTCAATATGCATATTTATTTTGAACTGTTATATGATGTTGGCCACCTAATTAGAGTCAATGCAGATGGGTTGCTTCTTAACATGTGTAAGTTCTTTATTAACTTAGATGTTATTGGGGATATTGCTTTGAGAGCCTTGCCACTGAAGATCCAAGGAGAGCTAATGGAGAAGTGATACATCATGTTGATGCCAATGTTGAATATTGTTCTGTGATCAAAACTAAATTAGGGGCTCATCGTATTCTGATGGGTGCTGAAATGGATTGCTGTGATTCAACTGATAGTGGGAGGAGGTTTTATGTGGAGTTGAAGACTAACCGTGAGGTTGGCATGCATGTTTAATATTTTTCATTTCGTCTTCTGTTTACTGTTCAATCAGTTTAACCTTATTTATACTTGGATAATCTGTTATCTTGTCTCTTTATTATGCAGATAGATAATTATCATCAAGAGGAAAGATTCGAGAAAGAGAAACTGCTGAAGTGTTGGGTATATTTAGGCTCCATCACATATTTCCCTTTTTCCTTATGTTTACTGGCTCTATGTTTTTTCTATTCTTATGGATGGACACGTGTACTTTTGTGTGTTTTTCTTGGGATGCCAAATAGTGCCATTCATCTGTAAATGGTTTTCCTGGAATGCCAAATTGTGTCATTCATTTCTATATTTTTTTGTCATTGTAGTACATCCAGACATGATATTCTGACATCAAAGGTATATTCCCTTTGCTTTTGATTCTTTGAAACAAAAGGAACTGATTTTCTATTCCTCTTGAGTTTTTGTGCTGAAATTTTATTGAAACCGACCTATGCAGACACTGGGCATACAAAGCTTAAACAAGGCATTTGAATGAAGCTCTTTTAAAAGCTTGAAACTCTCAATCCCAGAGATGCTTTCATGTTGTGGCGCTGGTTATGGGTAGCCGTTATTAATTCCTGGATGAATATTATAGCTTACCACATCTTAGAGATCCAAAGGAGGCAAAAATGCAAAAGAAGTAGAATGATAACTACTACATAATGCAAATATAATTTGTTGATGATCATGAATAGGTGTCATCATTAGATATTTATGCTGTGTTATTTCACAAAACCTGTTTTTTATGTAATTGATTAGTCTGTTTCTTAGGTGCTTGGCAAACCTAGATGGTGACCCGTTTCTGTGAAAATACTGGTTCATACAAATGAGATTTTCATTTAATTCTGGCAATGTATGTGTTGAACAAATACCACCTTTTATATTTTTTCTAACATTCCTGTAATTTCACAATTCTCATTGCCCATGTCTAGGTTGTCTTTTTGATAATTTGGTCAAAACATTTTGTTTGTTGATGCAAGATTTATGCTTGCCTTTTGTGGAGTTTCATTATGTGATTATATTATGAAATGGAGTATATAGGCATTTACTTTTGGCCTGTATTTCACGTGAAGGGAATGACTTGGATTGATTTTCTTTTGCAGATTCAAGCTTTTTTAGCTGGTGTTCCTTATATTGTTATTGGATATAGGTAATTTCTAGTTCTGTTGCATAAAATCTTGAGGTTTCTTATGGGACATTTAACATCACATGCATTTTGTGTCTGAGAAAGTTAATAATTTTGTGGGCAAACCTCAAAAATACCATCCAATTTTTTGTATCAAACAATTTTTATTTTTTATCAATTTTACTATCAAACTTTAAAAAAATCTCAATTAAAGGCTGCCATCCATTTTTATGGCTTTCTGTCTGTGTTTCCCTCCAAAGTGTACATTTTTTTTCAAGAAAGGATGCTGTTTTATATGGAACTTAATGTTTTCTGTTAAGTATTCTAACAAAAGTCCTTAATTGAGAAATCAAAATAGTTTAGAGGTAAAATTGATACCAAAAATAGTTTGGGTGAAAAATTGATAATACCCCAATACTTTGGTGGTATATTTGATGTTTGCCCCTTTTTTGTTCTTTTGCTTTTCTGGTCTATCCAGCAAATACTCTCTTTTAATATAGATTGTAGAAAAATCCACTTTCTGTGGAAGCACATCAGTTATGGGGACATTTTGAAGGAATTATTGCCATTTTAATCTCTTGTGCAAACCCGCTCAAACATGCTTTGTGCAGAGTGATATTGATTAATGATTATTGTGGTGGGTCTTCTATTATTTTGAGAAAAATCTGTGAAGTTATTTGTTCTTTTTTGCAGGGATGATGCAGGCCGACTTGTCCGCACGGAGAGATTAACAACCAAGGATATAACACAGAGAGTAAAAATGAAAAACTACTGGCAGGTTAATGCTGTTGTCCTTTAAATCGCTTCATGATTCTAGTAGCTACTTTTTTTCAACTTCTTGTTGTAGCTCATCAAACTGGATATTTATTTTCTCACTAAAGAAAATTTTCATTTAAAGCGTAGCAATTTGTGTTAGTTAGCAAGCCGCTCCCTCACCACATCTTTTGGTTCTTTCATCTTATAACTGAAGAAAGGGTTTGCGGTCAGTAGTTCTTTTTACCTTTCACAGGAAGGCAGTGAGCCTCACAAGAACACACACCACTAACTCTGCTATTTTGAGATCCAATTTCCCATGGGTCTTGTCGAGAGTTGTGCTTGTGCTGCCCCCAGTGTAGAATGGGGATGTTGCAAGCTTGAAGGTATTTTGGGTGGGGTGGGGGCTTCCCTGAGGATCATACAAAGGGACCAAAGTAAAGAAAATTTGCAAGGATTGTTAAAAGATGAAAGATGCTATGTCTGCAATCAAAAACATTGTTTAGATTTTACTGTGAAATTGATGTTCAGTATCACTTTCCTAATATCCTGACTTTCACAAAATTGCTTGACAGGGAGGTGTGTGCCTAGCATTCGCTGATGAGGTATTATGCTGGCTTTATGGAACTGTCAAAGAAAGTGAGTTTGTACCTTTCTGTTTCTCTTTACTGAAAAAGCCGGCATCGGTTACATGCTGGGGTTAGCTTCCACCCCCTATTTCTGATCATTAATATGCTTATTTTGGTTTTGCGGCTTCAGACGAAGATTACATATTGCAGTTTGCTCCGCCTTTCACACGTTTAGAGCTTTTGCAAGCCCAATCTTGCCCTGAAGCGATCACAAGCCATGTTGAGCAAATGTAGGACAGCTGGATACTCCCTGATCAAATTATTTAAACACGGATTTAAATGGGTTTATGATATTGACCTGGGTTTTTTTCCCCACCCCATTGTTGTTGTAATCTACAATGCATAGTCTCAGCTGAAATCTTGTGCCCATCCTAAAGTGAATTGGCTTTTTGTTCAGTGAAGTGGGCTTCGCCATAAAAAAGTCAAGACCTTTGTAAATTCAATGCATTGATGAAGAGAGAAGATTAACCTGTGGATCCTCTCTTAAACATTGCATCCCCCCTCGTTAGTTGTTGCCATGAGATCTTATATATACCTTGGATAAACACGAAAGAGTTGATTGTCTTGTCTGCGACTGAGTTATCTGGAAACTTCCAAATTTAAAGCATGTGGTGGGGAAAGTTAAAAGGAGAAAAGACAGGGACAGCTTCAGCCATGAGCGTTTTGTCGATTTTTCTTCTGAACTATAAATTTTGCTATGCATTCCCTGAACCCAAGTTTTCGATATGGCTTCTTCTGTCTATCAGTTATGAGACTTAACTATTTCAGAGGATAATTGAAAGAGAAATTACAGGAAGCTGCCAAAAGGGATGCTGGAGAAGTCTAAAGAATGTTCTAAGACCTTTTACAAGTAATATGAAGCCACGTAAAACATAAATAGATTGAAAAAATTGGGGGTTAGAATCAAATTCAGTGAACGTTCTATGCTTTATCCAAAAATATATGGAGAAATGCAACTCTCTAACACGGAAGCAGTTGATTATGCTTTGTTTTTTTCTAAAAAAAAAAAAAAAGAGGGAGAGGAAAAGAAAGAAAAATATTCAATAAATATATATTTTAATAAATTTTAAAATAAAAAATATTTTTAAAAATAACAGCAAGTGCATTAATACACCGTGACCGTTCATATCACATCAGGTGACATGTCGGTGGTCTTCTGTCCGACAACAAAACACCGACTACAGCAAGCAGGCGAACTAGACAGACGCTGCTTTTAAAAGAGAAAACGAGAGAGACAAGATCAAAAAAGAAATTCACCACCAACTTATCAGAAAGGAAAGAATGCAGCAGCGAGAGGGAGAGGGAGAGGGAGAGGGAGAGCAGGAGCGAGGAAAAGAAGTGAGGAAAGAAGCAATGGAGAGCATGACAGAGAGGCTCTCTTCATTGGAGAACCTCTATTTCCCTCGCGCTTTACAATCTCACGCCACTAATCCCTCTCAACGCAAGTCTATCCTCCTCGACCTCCTCTCTCGAGACGCCGCCGTTTTCTTAGGTCCCTTTTCTAATCATTTCAATATTTCTCTTCTTTAACTGTTGTCTCTCTTAAAAATTAAACCCTAACCAAAAAATAAATTAATTTTTGAATGAAAGGAATAAATTTTAAGCCTTATGTGATAAAATTAGCTGATTCGAGCCAATCAACTGAACATTAGTTTCCTAGATTTCTCTGTTAAATAAGATTATTTGTTTGTTTGTTTGTGTATTTATGTGGAATGCAGAGAGATATGGAGCGCAATTGAACTCTGAGGAGCTACGGGAATTTGATATCCTAAATTATGACTATGAGATAAATTGGCACCTTAAAAATATTAGAACCAAGATGAGTCCTACTTCGGAGGAATTGAAGTCCAGGTCCGTGACCGTGAAGAACCGCAGGTTGGCTTACTTGGATAAACTCGTACTTGATGGGAAATATTTCTCAGAGGATGCCATGAGGGAGAGAGAGCCGTATTTGCATCATGAGTTTGTTGGCAAGTTTCAGGATCCAAGCGCTAGGGGAATGGCCAGGCCTGGAGAGAGGTGGTCGGAGACTTTGATGAGGAGGTGTGAGGAAGCCATTTTGGTTTCCAAGATTAGGGAGGAGCAGCAGAGGTTGGGCGTGGATGAGATGGAATGGGTGGGTAATGAGAGGAACCAACAGCAACAAGAAGAGGAGGAGGAGGAGGAGGAGGAGGAGGAGGAAGAACACGATGTTGAAGAGGGGAATGAAGAAGCAAAGAAAGTTAACGGCGGTGTGAGTTCCATTGAGGTACGTATTTCAGCTTGTTCTTTGATGTCTAATTTTAATTACCTTTTTTTTCTTTTTAGGGTGCATTATTATGATTCTTCCCGATGCACATTATTAATTTTTTGTGCATTGTCAACATTTCAAAAATTGATTGTTATTGCTTCTTGCTGTTTGTATGTCATGTTTATTTCTTCTGTTTCATCTGATTTATAATTGTTTTGATTATTCAAATGCTAGTGAAGGACTGAGAAGCGTGAGTACACTGTTCTTGTATTTGGCATTTTTCGCACTCAACTATGATAATTGGATTGTTCTAGTTTCTTTTTCTGAATTTAGAATCTTATGACAAGCTATGGGTTTTCTTGAGCTGTAATTTGCTTTCATTTCTTTGACAGGAGCTCCCTGTAATTCTGCTTTTCAGCTTTATTTCCATTTTCGATTGTTAAAGCAATGCCTGACTTTTCATTTTTTTCTATTTTGTTGGCGAAACTTTCAATGTGGCCACCCAAGTTGTTGTATTACACCTGTCTTTATTAGAGAGACAGTAGTCTCCCAGTCTGCACATTGAATATCAAATGAGTCAACATTGGGCTATTATTAAATATATATAATCACCATGACCAACAAGAGTGAATATGAGAACTTGGTCAGCCATTAATGAACCATGATAATGAGATAGCATGCTGCTGGTATGAAATAGAAGGGTTAAGAAAGCATTTTACCTTCATTATATTGTAGGCCCGGTAATGCATGCTATCATGAGACCTGATAGGGCAGATAAAAGGAGACGGTTCTTATTTCGGGATTGTAGTGCATGGCAGCACACTGCAAAGCAGCCTCTCAATCCCAACTAATGCTTATCTCATTGATGTTACACATGCTTATTCTTCATGATGTGATTTATATGGTCCATGCTCATTACTTAATTTTCCTCTTGGGTCATATACTGTGTAGCCATTTGATGGAAGGTGCCATGTGAATTTGAGTCCTAACATATTTAGCTGATGTAACACTATTATATATCTTATAAATTTAAATTCACTGTTAAGAGTACTTAAACAGCCGATAGAATGCATGTCAATAATTTTTTGTTTTCCATCATCTTCAGATGTCCGAAGACAGCAAGCTTGCTCAATCTAGTAAAGCCGAGCGTGATGAGGCAGCAACTTTATCGGCAGAAGAGATTGGAGATATGATGGGCCAGTTTACCTATATCATGCACCAAAAGTTCCTTGCCGGGGAAGATCACCAGCATTTAGATTACTCCAAAATAGATGATGACGAGACCTTGGATGATCACTGGCTGAGGGAAGCGAACCATGATGCTGAGGATAAGTATTTTGCTGAAGATGAAGAGGATGGCTACGACGATTTTGTGGAACCCCACTAACTCCGCTGTTGCTGCTGCTATTTTCTTACTCTCTTTTTTTGTGTATATATAGTTAATAGCCTTTGTTTGCTGAATTTACTTTTGTACGTATATACTCAATATTTCCTTCTGGGGTCTGACGCCCATTTTCTCTCAGATGCTGTTTTCTACTAATATTTCAGGAGAGGCAGTAGTGAGAAAGTGAACAATTGAAGTATACATTTCAATGGAGCGGACTCAGTCGCTATTGAATAGTTCTATCACAGGGTTAAAGCTTTATATATTGAAAACTGCATGCCGAAGGCTTATTGTTCCTGATTATGTTATAATCAAACATAAAGTGATCGAAGTATGTATAAAATTGCAGTAGCATCAAAACCAATATATGCATTTTCAATGTGATGGCTTTGAATCTTCAGTGTATGAAGAATTGGAGATGAAAGTTTATACGGGAACTCTTCATAACTTAATTATGACCATCATGATTAAATTGAAAACGAAGTTTACAAGCTAATTAAGGAAATAGATTGGATACAGCCAGGCATCACATCTCCGAAAAACCAAAAGCATGATGCGTTGAACAAAAAAACCTATATGGTGGTCTAGCAATACAAATATGCTATGTTGCTTTGCCGATGGCCTTCTCGCCATTGACATTGGCTCCATGCTGATGTTATTCTAATTGAAAAACCAAAATCAAACACGAAGAGAAGGAGAAAAGGTGAAAATACAGTTGAATTTGATCACCCATGCTCCAAGAATCACCAGCAAGACTCTCAATATACCATCGATGAGCACTGCTAAAGAACCCCAAAACATGTGATGCTTTTAAGCTCTCGTCTCTGGTGTTGAAACGTATAATTGGTCCATGTGCTTGCAGCACTATCAAGGAATCCTGATCATAACTTTCCCTCCTAATAACACAAAGTAGTCTGAGATTGGGAACAGGCATAGAGATGAGAGATCCATCAAATAATGTTCTAACTACATGAAGGTCAACATGGCACTTGACAAGCCATCCAGAGTAGTCTCTCCGCATCTCATACACATCCGCTTGGTGATTTGTACCAGCTCTTAATCTGGGAACAAGATGCAAGCGGCCTCCAGACTCCCCGAAATATTCAACCCATCTGTACGGATCATATGAGCCAGCAAGGAATGATTGCATTGGCAGCGTTTCAAGTTGCTAGCTCTTGATCAACATTGGAATACATTTTATACTCTATATGAACTTGGTGCAAGGGCATTTACTTTTCGCCACCCATATTTTATTTTATTTTTGTTTATTTGAGAAGTTCTTAGCTCTATGGACATGGTTGGATGGTGATTTCTAAACTAGAAGATAAAAATATGAGCACTCAAAGCGGGGCAGGATTTTAAAAACTGTAGCTATCCTAGATGTTCCCCTGGACATTAATAAGCCAACAATGCTCCTAGCTTGCTAGGTGGAGAATGTCCATATAATTCTTTCCATACACACATACACAAAAACATAATCAATGCCATAAGCAGCAATATGCAAAAGGCCTTCAATCAGCACCCACAGTGCACAACCCATAATAATGACCTCTTGATCGAAATCTTAGCTTGCTTAACTGTAAAATCTCTCCTCGGATTTCAATCCCTATCCAGCCTTTGGCTTTCTCTGATATCTGGTCCAGGCTTGAGTAGCCGTCTTTGCCATGACCACCACTATGTTTCTGGCCTTTTCTTGCCCGTTGATTACTCTCTTACTCTGATCATGATTTCGTTTCTCTTAGTGATAATACCATTGATGCTCCTTTCTGAACCATCGCTTTGGATAACGTGGCTCCGGGTTTTAGAATTTTAGGATGTTGTAATGGACTACTAGCATGCTCTTGCCCCTTTGATAATTACTACATTTACAATCCCACCACTAAGCTATTTGTCACACTTCCTCGTCCTGCTTGCAAATCTACCACCAAGAAATTTGCCGTACTTCAACACGTTTATGGTGTCAACATTGCTTTTGATCCTGCTAAATCCGGCCCTCACTATAAAGTTGCTTGCTTTCGAAGTCCTGATCCAGATCAAGAGGTTCAGATGGATAAGATGGATGAGCCATGGTCAGTTTGTCAGATTGAAATATACTCATCTGAGACGCGTTATTGGAGGTTCTCTCTGGCAAGCCTTATCCCATATACTGTAATGCAACGTCCAGATATAAAGTTTTTCACAATGGTGCACTTCAATTAGGAAAAGCTTCAAGAGATGACAATGCCTCCAATTCCTGAAAATTGGGAAGAAAGGAGGTGTGTCTATTTTGGGAGTCTCGAGGCTATTTGCATCTTGTTGAGAACCGTAGCTCTCCCGCTACGTCATTTGATGTGTATGAGATGGAGAAGGCATAATTCAGAGGGCAAAGAGAAGCAAGTCATGATATAGGTGGGAATCGATTGAGTAACCGATTAAATTAATATTTCCTTCCCTGCAGTGACTTTTCCTTCCACCCTTTCAATCTATGGCAAATCCAGCTACTCGCTAAAGAAAATCAATCCACGCAATTAAAGAAACCCCAACCAACCCATCTTTCTTTCCCCTACATCTCCATTTCTTCTTAGTTTATTCCCAAATCAATTTAGCAAAACCCAAACGCTAGGTTTTAGAAACAACTCAGATGAGTCACCAGTCCATCTTCAACATCATCATCATCATCTTCTAAGTTGTGTGCTAAAAACAACAGAAGTTGCTGTAAATAACTGCTGCAAGATTTCGAGCAAGAGTATCTTTGTAGATATACGTTTCCAGAACATCATCTGGGGCAGAAACCATGATTTTGGCAATAGTACCAGTACCACCACCCGTTACATGACTGAGCGAGTACCATTGATAAACCTGGAGACAAGAAAACAAGAGCATGATGTAAAAACTTTAATGATTTAAATTTTGAGGGGAAAAAAATTGTTAAAGTTTTTTTTTAATTTTAATAGAAAAATATTTTTTTATTAATAACATGGTTATTTAAATAAAAACTTAAAGCAACTAAAATAAAATTTATTAAAACTCAAATGATTTAAATTAAATAAAAATAAAAATGTATTTTTTAAAGATAAAATTTCATTTTTATTATTCATTTATTTCTTTATGATTTTCAAGGGATCACTTTTTTTAATAAAAAAAAACATGGATGTTCAAATAAAAACTTATCATAATTTTCAAAGAAATTATAAAAAAATTAATTATTTTTATATAACTTTATACAAAAATTAAAAAATATATAATTATTTGAAAAATATTTATGCGCAAAATTTTCTTAAAACTTGTGTGCATAATTTTTATATATAATCATAAAACAATATTATAATAAAAAGTTGAAATATTATTTGAAAAACATGAACTAATTGAATAATTTTTTAAATATAATAGTAATTAATTATATAAATATAATTTTATTATAAGATGTAAGAAATATAATATATATATATATATATATATATGAAGAGGAAGAAGAAGAAGAAATGAAGGCCTTGAGAATAAACCGAAAGCACGCCTAGACTTGAAAAATGGTCAGTGCATGCCTAGGCTTGTAATGTAAGCTTGTTTGGGTCTAAATTCTAGGCCCACGTGCTTGATCTTTGGAATCTAGACTAGTTTTTTTTTTTTTTTTCAGGGATTGAAGATATGTTGCTAGCTTGCAATATTTTTCAGTCATGGATTTATTTCTAGTTATTCAGCATTTTGATTATTTTTTGTTTAAGAATATAAAAAAATATCATATAAACCTTTAAAACTCTATTTTCAATAACAAAATATATTTTAATTAGTTTAAAAACTTGAAATTGAATCATTTTTTTATAAAATAATTTTAATACATGTATTTAATTTTAAAATAAAAATTATGACTAGAACATAATAACCTAGTAGAACAAGTATTGTATTTTTTTTATCTCAATTTTGATCCTTCAATTCTTTTTTTAAATAAAACTCAGTTTTATAAAATTAATCATTAATTTAATATAAAAAATATAACGACAAATCAAACAAGTAAGAAGAAATAGATTTTAGCACGTAAAATCATAAAAACATAACTTTAAAGGAAGAAAAAAAAGTTTGCCTATCAAATTGTAAACTATGAAATTTATAGGAACCAAAATATTAAAAATAAAAATGCTTAGTGAATGAATGGTAAAATGTGAAGGTGTAAAAAATGAAAAGCCATATTGTTTTATCACAAAATAGATCATTACTTTAATGTTGAAGCATCTATCGATTTATTAAGTAAGCAAGAGAAAACAGATCTCAATGCATAAAACAAAACAGAACATAACTTTAGAGTATGAAATTAAAAAAAAAGATTAGTGACCGAATTATAAACCATGCAAAGATCAAGGATCCAAATGTAAATAAGGCCAAAATGAATAATAAAATGGGAGTGTGGGCTTTGTGATAAACCTCTGTATATATAGTTTAAGATTCCTGTTTATATTTTATTATATTTATGTTGTGATTTTAAATAAATTTTTGTGATAAAATGTGGAAAAGAAATACTAATTTATTTCAGACAAAGGGATTGAATCAGAAACATAGTTTATTGATAGTTGTTGCTTTGTCTTGTACACCAATCCACTCCCATGTTGTAGCCAATGGATGGTATCATGGTATCCTGACAAAGCAACAAGATATTAATAAAAATTCTTGTAATCTTGTTAATAAGGTTTTTACGGGGCACTGTTGGTTTTTTATTATTTTTTTATCTGTTGTTCTTTTACATTTATGCCATAAAGCGGCGAGATTGGTCACCTACTCCGATCGCTTTTGGTTCCCACTCCGACGTGCAAGCCCTGATTACATCTTGTGGGCCAGACGGCCGCGGCCGCAGTCTACTGCTAATTAGTGTCGAGTAAAAAACTGAAAAATTGATTAAAGTAAATAAATAAATAATTAGCTGGAAAAAATTGAGAGAGAAAATTAATTTAACTAATTAGAAAATCTAAAAATTTTGGTTATTTTATTTTTAATTTTAATTTAGAAAATTTAAAATTAATTAAATTAAATCAAGCTAAATTAGTTGAATCAACATCAAACCTTACTATAAAATGTTAATAGATATAAAAAAATTAAAATTAAATCCTTGTTCAATCCTAACAGACAAAACATAGCCACCCCTCTTGTTTCTCATCTCATTTCTCGTTCTTTTTTGTTTTATCTTGATTTTTTAATTTTTATCGTAAGATTTCTTATACAATTACTCTTTTCATTATTTATCACCACATAAATAATAACTCTGATATATCCAGAGATAGATCAAACTTATCTCTTTTTGTTATTATTTTTTATTTACTGCTTTATGTTTGTTTTTATGCCATGATTTTTCTTTAGTTTCTTACTTTTAATCCATAATTTTACTCCACCCCTCTTGTTTCTCATCTCATTTCTCGTTCTTTTTTGTTTTATCTTGATTTTTTAATTTTTATCGCAAGATTTCTTATACAATTACTCTTTTCATTATTTATCACCACATAAATAATAACTCTGATATATCCAGAGATAGATCAAACTTATCTCTTTTTGTTATTATTTTTTATTTACTGCTTTATGTTTGTTTTTATGCCATGATTTTTCTTTAGTTTCTTACTTTTAATTCATAATTTTACTTTTATAACTTTTATTAAAAAAAAAATTTACATAACGTTTATAATTATTAATCTTTTCTAATAATAATAATAAAAAGAAAACCAACGGTAATAACAATAACTCTAACTATAACTCTAGTGATGTTTTGAAGTCTGATATGTTAGAAATATTAATTTTTTTAGTGTTTAGATAAATAATGATCACTTATTCACATTAATATTTTCTTCTCTAAAAGTTTAAGAAATTAGTAATAGAAAACTCAACTCCTGCAAAACAGTCATTTGCGAGATCTAGGAACCCTCCAATAATAAAATTGAAAACTTTTAATAAGAAATTGTGATAAATAAGAAAATGGGCTTTTAATTATTAAAAACTTAGCCTTTTTTATTAAGAACATATAATAAATTTTATGTAAAATAAAACTATGAATAAAGAATAAAAAAAGTCTTTTTTTTTTATTTAGGTAGTTCAAATAGTATATATAATCTCTAAACTTTGTCATATTACTTAAATTTATAAGTTGGAGCATCATTTTCTTTTGATAATATCAAAGAGAAATGAATATCCTTTACACAATATTAATAAAAAATAAATATTTTTTACACAATATTAATATTAATGAAAACATAATTGGCCTTTTAAAGACTTTAAAAGACATGACAATAAATAAACAAATCTGTATGACTTAATATGAGGCTTGAAAGATTATTAACCCTATATATATATTAGGTTTAGAAAGATTCCAAACCCAAGAATAATGACTTCGACACCTTATTAGACATGTATATACTTGAATTTAGTGTGTAACTAAATATAAGGATGTTGGGTTTAATATATTACCATATATGTATGCAAGCTGAACCCAAAAAAAATTATATTTAACATCCATATTAGCTTGTATTCAACACGTAATTAAACCCAATATAATTGAGTCTAGCATTTTGTCAAACCTAGATGTATTTGGGTTTAGCCCGTAATTGAACTCAGGAAAATTAATTCTAGTGTTTTACTAACTTCATATGTAATTGGTTCTGCATATAGTTAAATTTAAGAATACTGGGTCAAATATCCTGTTAGACCTACATGTATCTAGGTCCAGCATGTAAATGTATCCAAGATAATTAAGTTTGATATCTTACTAAACTTATATATAATTAGGTTAATTGTATGGCTAAACTTAAAGATAAGCAAATTAAAACTCATATTTCTTAGACTTTACATCCTGCTTCTAAATTATTTAAGTTATTAACTTATATTTGAATTTTTTAATTTTGAAATTTTAAGCAAAAATATTTTTATTTATCAAACTTATAAAGACATTATACACGAATATATTTTAAATTATAAAAATTCAAGATTAGATTAATGGTGCGTGTTGATTTAAAAAATTAAAATAATATTTGAGATTATAGTAAAAGTTATTTTTAATTGAAAATATATTAAAATAATTTATTTATTTTTAAAATTTATTTTTAATATTAACACATCAAAATTATCTAAAAACATTTTTAAAAATAATTTAAAACCAAAAATAAAAATAAAACAGCCAAAACAATCGAACTCTAAAAAAAATGCTTTAAAATCGAAACCTTCGTTGGATGTTTTGGACCTCGAGGGTCATGTCAGTAATTTCACGAAACGCATTGTTAATATCTTTCCCACTAGTGAACTGAAATTCAATCGACCGCTTATCCTTCGTTCGTCCAAGGAAATCAATCAAAAGAAAAAAGAATCGTGATGTACAGAGAGCGAGGGATTGGTGTGTCCAAGACGGATGTCGATCATCGAAAGCAGCGGATTAGCGATGTCCTCGATAAACATCTCGACCGATCCTCTCCGTCCAGTTCCAGACCCACCAACGGCAAGGATTTGTTTCTTTTCATGAACAAGCAGCAACCGCCTGATCACAACAACATTGACCATCTCCTCTCTAAAGACAACAACGCCTCCGTTGGTAATTCATCCACTTGTTTTTTCCGCGTATTTGTATTTTTTCTTAGAATTAATTGTGTTATTCTTACTAATTGTGAGTATTTTCGTGTGATTTAAGACATTAGTTAAATGTTTTTAGAATCAACAGTATAACCGGACTTTGATATTGAGGTTGGAATGTATAGGTTTTGTTTTTTCTGAATATCAGTGTAACTGTTTTTTTAATTAGTTTTAATGTGTGAAATAGCTGTTTTTTGAATGCAGTGGAATCTGACACGGACAGCGAAGAGTCTGATGTTAGTGGTTCCGATGGAGATGAGACGTCGTGGATCTCATGGTTTTGCAATCTAAGAGGGAATGAATTCTTTTGTGAAGTTGATGATGATTACATACAAGATGATTTTAACCTCTGTGGGTTAAGCAGTCAAGTTCCATACTACGATTATGCCCTTGATTTGATTTTGGATATTGAATCCTCTCATGGTGTGATTTCTTTCCTTTTACTGAATTGCATTGTTCATCTTGCTATGTTTATGAATCCTTTATTGCTACTTGTGCGCGGTTTCGAGACACCCTTAACAGACAATAAAGTTTACATTAGCCGTGTTATAACCTGACAATTAAGTATTGGTAGATAAAGGGACTTGTTGGAGTCTCAATTACTTGATTATTTCTGGCAATTGATTCGGATGGATAGGTGATATGTTCACAGAGGAACAGAATGAATTGGTTGAATCTGCAGCAGAGATGCTTTATGGATTGATTCATGCTCGATATATATTGACCAGTAAAGGGATGGCAGCTATGGTGAGGTTTTTCTATTTGACATGGACATTTCCATGCTTTTCTTGATTTTAATGTTTGGGCAGTGGCTAACAATGATGCTGCTGCAATTTTAACAGCTGGAGAAGTACAAAAACTATGACTTTGGAAGATGCCCCAGAGTTTACTGCTGTGGACAACCTTGCCTTCCAGTTGGTCAATCAGACATTCCTCGGTCAAGCACTGTTAAAATATGCTGCCCCAGATGTGATGATATATACTACCCACGTTCCAAGTATCAAGGCAGTATCCTTAATTGCACTCAATATTCTTTTACTGGGAAATAGTATGCGCTCCTTGTTTATATGGCTGTTATTGGCAACATTAATGGTTCTTTTGGCCTAGAAATTGAACTTTCCAATTTGATACGAGCTATGGTGTGTATTTATAGGTCTAAGGAGTTCGTTTTAAGATCGTTTCATTCATTGGTTCATGCTTGTTTTTATGTGTCCATGTATCTTTTCCCAGCCATCAAATAGATGTCCCTGCAGTCAAGACATAGGGATTTCCACTTGGATGTTGCAGTTTCAAACCTTGGGAGGGGTGGGTTGTGTTGGAGATTCGGGGTTGGGGGAGGGCTACCCACTCTCTAGACCTACTCCTATTCAGCCTTCCTCTTGAAACACACAAAAAAAATTCTACTAAAGGCTATAAATTGTGATTTTGAGGTCATTATGTTTGGTGGATTGCCGGGATGTCTGTTGTGTCCTCTAATTTTTGTGTGCTGATATTATTGCGTGTTTCAGGCTCCTTGTTAATAACCCACCCTGTAAACTCTTGTCTTTTGATCAGCATTTTTTCGCAAGTTTCCTTTACTCTGTTTAGACATTGATGGAGCATATTTTGGAACGACATTTCCTCACCTGTTTTTAATGACTCACGGGCATCTCAAGCCGCAAAAGGTAGTGCAGACCTATGTTCCTAGAGTATTTGGGTTCAAGCTACACAAACCATAATAATGGAAGTTGAAGCTTATGCGGGCCAACAAGGCATACTGTATTTGGACATAATTTCGCAGTTCACATAGCCTGCCGGAGTTCTCCAAATATAACAAGATAAGCTCCCCCTCCCAAAAACGGAGGGAAAAGGAAAAAAAAACCCTTATACGTCTGATGATGTATCATTAAGCAAATCTGCTAGTATCGATCTAGTAGTAAACTAGTATTCTTCAGTTTTAGCTGCCATTAAATTAGGCGCGCCCGCTCCTTCTTCCTCTATTTTCCAGTGTTGCAAATTTGCAACTTTCTTTATCGTTAAGGTAATCACATAAATAGCCTTGCAATATATTCTGTATACTTAATCGATCAAGCATCAGATAGAATTATTGGCGGGTATTCAAAGTTTGTTTTTAAACTTGAAAACTTTGGGATGTATACTTCAGTTTCTTATCAACTGGTGTTTGATGTGAAATTTTTATTCTCAACTTTTAGAGGATTGTGAGCTGCAATTTGTCATTGCATCTAATCTTCTGGTGATGATTTGTCAAGCTTTGAACAATTATAGGGGTTGTCTCTCCCGGTTGAGCAGATGGAAATTTGAGTGGTGCCCACTGCATTAGTTTGAGTGATACAGAGATGAGAGGGCAACCTCTGGGTCAAATTTACGAGGAAAAAAATAACGCAATGAGAGAGAGAAAATAGAAGATGTTGTTAGGCCTTTAGCTGCTTCATGTGTTGCGTTGAATACCGATGCTTCATCAAAAGATATCAGCTATGGACAGTCGTATGGGGCATTAGCTTATGCTCGCAGCAAGTATTTAGAACACCATGATAGAAAATGTTCAAAGAGAAGGAATGTTAGGAAAGTATATTCCCTGTATTTCCCTTTTTGAGGGGGTAGACATATTGATGTTCAACTATCTTGTTTCTCTCTCTTTTTTTTTTCCAGATTAATGTAGTTACATAGATGTTTTGATCGGTTTATAGATATCTTGATTAATTTTATAATTTTTTAGTTAACAATTATATAAGTTATATCTCGATTAATTTTATAATCTCTTAGTTAACAATTATATAAGTTTTTGATGGTAATAAGGAATCCAAGCTCATTACTATTAAAAAGCAAATTCAAGATTTTATCAGTTAAGTTATCTTTAAGATTGCTATCTCATATTTTATAATCAATAGCTTTGGTTTGTGTATGTAATGCCCGATCAAGCAAGCAATGCCATGAGCCAACTCTAGTGCAGATTTGGGCAAGGCAATGCATGGAAGCGTATCATTTCTAGGTTGGAGACCCTCTCTGCCCCTCTCCCTCACAAGTCACAGGTTCGCACCCTTTCGTGATTAGCTAGTGGCTCCAGCGAATTCATTTTGTTTTCGATGTGTGGCTAATGCTCTGTTTACCTCCAAATCCAATTCTTCGGTTTCTCTGGGCTTCACCAGCCAGAAATTCTTTAAGAGTGGTTCATTTTACTGTACTACTGGGCAGATGTGCATAATGGAAAATAACCATTTTTAACCTTCGTTTTTTACTTTTCGCTGTTCGGATAGTTGAAGTTACACCTAAAAACTCTCATCCGTGGTAGATAAGTTTGTTCTTGGGTTTAAGCTGCCGGTTGAACCAATTTTTTTTAATGCAAATAATAAAATCAAAGAAAAAGAAAAGGCTAATGCATGTAGATCCAAATGAAACCTGGATGCCTAGCAATAATTTGGATTTGAATTAAAAGAATATTCAAGATGACCAACAATGAACCCGTGATTCTTTTTTTTTTAAGATGCATGATAAGAAATGAATTGAAAAATATATGATAAGAAATAAAATTGAAAATGAGTGGTTTTAATTGAGTTTTCACTTCCAATTTATTATTGTCATATCATAAACATAATAATTTAACAATATAAATTGTTAAAATTCAATTATAATATTATTTAAAAACCATGTCAGAATTAAAAAGTGAATAAGAACTTTTTTAGTAAAAAAACAAAGAAAAATATTTTGTTTTTTTTTTAAAAAAAAAGAAAAAGGGGTCCGGGTCCATGGTCTAGACCTGGATGCCTAGCCTTGCTTTCTTATTTTTGTTTTATTAATGGGGTCATTTGCTTACCTAGTTTTCAGCGACAATAGTAGCCAGAAACAGAATAGACAATCGAGTTTGTGATTTTGCACCCAAACAATCCATTTTCAACCAAATTCTTACCTCAAAATATTTGAAAAATACACTAAAAACCTTAATAAACCCTCAAATGCCCTCGAACTTGGCCTAGAAAGCATACAATCGTATCAAAAGAAAAGTTGGAGAATTGAATTGTAAAAAATTATAATAAACAGTAGATCTGGAGTTAAATGTAAAATGTGTTTAGAATTGTAACAATGTTGAGAGTTCAAAGTATTTTTTATTTAAAAATATATTAATATAATTTTTTTTAATTTTTAAAAATTAAATTTAAGATCAGTATATTAAAATTATTTAAAAACATAAAAAAATTATTTAAAAAAAAAGAAAGATAACGAGGCTTAATAGTACTCAGCCATAGGTTTTAGTTGTTTACTTGATTATCGTATAGTGTTGAAAATATTTATCTGATGTCCATTTCAGTGACAAGGCACCCATCCGTTGTTGGGTTCTAGCTTGGCCCGTTAGATCCATGTTTCTAGGTTGCCTTTATCCTCTATTTTCCCAGTTATGCAATGCCTATAAGTTGAAAGATATTGCATTTCTACCTATGTTGGACTTGAACTTTGTGTTTTTGTAAATATTTTATTAGACATGTGTTTGGTTTAATTATTTTTTTTATTATTAAATATATTTTAATAAATAATTTATTGATTGAGTAAACTATAATTTAATTATTTTAGCTTATAAATGAAATTGTATATTTATGATAATTACAAATATTATTTTAAATGATTAGATAAATTACTATTTTAATTCGATTCCTGTTTCTCATTAATAAAAAATACAAAGTCATTCTTCACGTTTTATATACCAATATAAAACACAACTCCATCTTGATCTCTTGTTCTTTTGTTTTTTATTTATTTTTTATTTTTTTTAAACATGTTTGGTAATATAATTGTGGTTATTTTTTAAAATAATTTTTACTTAGAAAAATAAATTAATAATATTTTTTTTATTTTTTAAAAATTATTTTTAAATTCAACACATCAAAATAACTTTAAAACATAAAAAATATATTAATTTAAAGTAAAAAAATTATTTTTTTTTCAAAAATATTTTTTAAAATAGTGTCAAACACGCCCAATCAAACAGTAATTAAAAGGCAAGAAAAAAGTTGATTATAACGTAATTCTTACAACTCAATAAGAAGCATTTAATTTCTATTTCTTAAAATTTGTATGTATATGTTTTAATTACTCTCTCCATCAAGCCCATATTCTTTTCCTATTTATTTTGTCTTCGAAAAACAGGGTGGGAAGAAGAAAGCAAGTAGAAAATTTGATTAGGAGTGAACTTATTTTTGAAAAAAAAAAACACTACAGGATGATCCAGGCTAGTCAATGAAACTACCTGTTATATATAATTTTCTAGGAATTGGTAAATTAGTTTTATAAATTAGCAGACTAAGCTACAGAAAAGGAAAAACATGGCTTTGAAGGTAGGTGGAACCATCCCTCCTCGCTCCATGCAATCTCAAGAACCAACTGGTGATTATAAAGCCGCCTTCATATCTGGGTGTGCTTAGAAAAACCATAGGTTCAGATAATATTCCTTTAAATTTCAACATTTATACAAGAATAAATGCTCTGAATAATCATTGCATAGAATTTTGGGCAAATGACCAAAACACTGAACGTTTTTCACTGGGCAACCTTCTCTTGTTTTACTGGATGAAGAACCAGGCTGCTTTTGCTGACTGCATGGCCCTCCTTGTCGATAGGGTGGGCCGTCAAATTCATCAGAGGTAGGGCAAAAAGTGCAAAGCTGTGGAACCACCAGGGCAAATTTGATGAAGATTAAAAGTTCAAACTTAGCGGATGATACCGGGTCATAGTTAGCTTTGCTTTCTTCTCACGATTATTAAAGTTGTTTTTTAAATATTGTTTTTTAAACACGAAAATAATTATTTTTTCGCATATTTTGCTCTCGTCAACATCCTATCATGTCATCGTAGAACATGTATCTTGAAAAAAGGCTTGTTATACAAACACTTGGATCTCGATCTTCAATCTAAGATCTTAAAAAATCAGTAATCAAGTTTAGTAGCATCCATTTTGGAATTCAACACATACATGAACTGTGGCTCGTGACTCGTTGGCCCTTGCTTGATGCAGACATTGCATGATTTATAATTAATTGTATAAAATTTGACCAAACCATGTCATTGTCTACGCAACATCTACATGATCCTTTTTGGCAGGATAATCCCGGCCTTCCAATCTCATCAGCATCGCCCCCATAATCTTTCCTCCTTGAGATTAATTCATTTTTAAATATAAGCACAATACCCGATTAACATCATCCATAATCCCTCGCTTAAGATTAATTTTTATGGATTAATTGAAACTAAGTCTCTGCCCATCAAATCTTCAAAAAACGATTCATCATAATGAAGGGAGCAAGTTCAACTGCTAACAAACAAGGCTAGGCCTTGGAGAGTAGCTAGCTAGCTAGCAATTAGAGAAGAGTTTACCTTAACAATCCATTTGAAAGTGAGACCAAGTAAAAGGTTGTTTTCATTCCAAGCATCAATGAACAGATCCCATTTGCGTCCTTTTCTCATGCTCGTATTTCTTCTCCCTTATCTCTCCCGCTCGCTGTCGAAAATACACAAAAGAAAAGGTAAGCGTTTGGCCCCATACACGACCAGATATGGAACAGAGCGATAAGACAAGCAGTTCGATACATGTTGTAGTGTCCTGTCAAGGGATTTGAAGGCATCGGAGGGGAGTGATGATTTGTGCTGGGCCCTCGAGAGAAGTAGCAAAGTTGGATAAGAACAGCCAATTGTTTAGGGTTTCTGCTAAAACAGTGAAATAAAAAAAATATTTGAATAGTATCCGCTGGTCTAGTATAGACAGACAGGTACTAACTACCTCGCAACACTGAGTCAGCTGATTCATGAGCTGAGCACACTTGTTTAATCCAATCCACATCTCAGTTTTCGGATAGATATAACTTAATGGACGGCGCAAGAAACTCGAGGCAGCATGGGTTCTGCTTGTGTTTGAGTCTTCCTATGAAATCCACCTTTCCTTCGTCTTCCTTCTCCTTTCGTTTTTTCTTTTGTGCTTGTCTCTTTTCTACTTCGGCATTGGTACAAATTCTGCACTGAGCACTGAAGTTAAAGTCTAGAGTGAAAAAGAAAAGAAAAGAATGATAATACTGTTCCAATTATTGTGATGCTAGATTCAGTGTCCTTGTGGACTGGAAAAATGATGCTGGTTCTGCCATTCTTGTTTTTTTATTTAATAAAAGTTATTTATTTTATTATTTTATGTTTGTATTCACACAGTTTATCAAATTGATAATGCACCATAATTTTTAAACTTAACCCAACAAATTAATTAAAAATATAGATTAAATTTTAAAAAATAAAAAATACAAAATCTAGAATGGACCAATTGTCCCAACAACCTAGTTAAAAATTCAGTTACAATCTGTTAATTTTTATTTTTTATTTTTACTAAAATAATATAATTTAAATTTATAAAAAAATAAACTTAAATAAAAATGGGTACTTTTAGAAATGAACATTACGTGTATTTTTGTTTTAAGAAGGATTTGGAGGCACAATTTGCATTTATCCACTCAATCCAATCCTGACATTTAAAGAAACGGTGTCGCATGAAGAAAACACAAAGGAAGTACTGTTTTTGGATATTTATTAAAAATAAGCTAATTAAAATGATATTAATTGTTTAAAGGTACAGATATTTGGCAATGGCAGCACAACTGTATGTGTATACGTTATCTATACATCCACTCTGTATCATGTCGTGGATACATATACTACACGTGTACTTAATAATTGCGAGGAGATACATCCCTTTTATCCTTAAAAAAACAAAAAACATTTTATCTTTATCTCTTTCAGTTTCTAATTTATGGAATTACATATCGCCGTTCGAAAGGGTTCGTCTGCTGCACGAGGACAAGGGCCGCCTGATCACCAGCAATTAATACCATCTCATCCTTTCTTAATTTGATGTCCGAACAATATCTAATACACCGTTTGGAATTAAGATTAAATATTTTTTTTAAAATATTTTTTGATTAAAATTATTTTTTAATATTTTTAAATCAATTTAATGTATTAATATCAAAAATAAATTTATATATATATATATATATATATATTATTTTTATGTATTTTTAAATAAAAAAACTTTAAAAATAACACTAAAATTTTTATTTTAAAAAAACTATTTAAATTTATAAATTATTTTCACATTAAGTTTCATATTCTCACAAAATAAGCTTAATAATTTCTTTTATTGTTCATACTTGAGGTTCATGCATAACTAAAATTAATTATAATTTGGTAAAGAGTTGCATTTAAAACTTTCATTATTCACGCACTAGAGATTTTTTTTTATTTAATTTGAGGATAGAATAGATATTTAAACAACTTGAGTGTTAAACTTTTGTATTCAAATAAATTTAATATATTCTCGTGAAGGGGATTTAAATTCTAAATTTAAAAAATAAAAATAAAAAGCTTTTTTAACCGAGTCATTCTATATTTACATCATTTTACAAGATAGGAGTAAAATCACTTTAATGAAAAGGAAATAAAAAGATTACAAGTCATATCTTTGTACATTATATTATTTTTCTTGGTTAAAGAAAGGTAGACCGTAATTATGAGACAAGACCGGTATGATAGAGTGGTATTTATGCAAATCAAAGAAAGGATGAGGGTCCTGTATTGAAGAGCAACGTCAACACGAAATAGATAGTTTTTTTTCCTCCCATCTTGCTACATTATTATTCAGTCGTGTACCAGAACCAGAAATGGCAATACAGACTTGAATTTGAAGTTTTTGAACGATTAGAAGCAACCGGCGTTACGAACAAAATTTGACCTCTCAAATGGCAACACTCTCTCATTCAGACCTATAAATGCATCAAGAGACACTCGTTACCAAACAAAGCAGAAGAAGCAGAGGAGACCAAGGAGACGAAGGAAGAAGACATATTATCTCTTCTGGTTTCACACCTCTCTTTGATCCTTCAATCCATCAAAAACAACGACAAATCCAAAGGAAAACACAATCTCAATCAAACCCACAAAACCAACCTCTTCTTCAAATCCAAATCCCACCACCAACATCACCAAACCCACCACTATTGACCCACCAACCTTACTTTCAATCTTACCATGAACAAGAACAAACCTTGTTCGGTAATCCTTCAGCAACACAACAACCCCTTATATCAACACCCCATAAGAGGCTAACAATTATGGCTCAATCACCACCTGCTTCTACCTCTCACTCCCCTACACTCACCTCTCTCCATGGCAACCCTAGCCAGTCAAATTTTCATAAAAAAACAATCTGGAACACTCTTACCATCCCACTGACTGCTAAATTATCTATCAAGACTCTAGCTCACAAAGTCCTTCTCCATTTCAGCCATGCTCGTCTGCTTTGTGTACATTTGACGGTTTTGATTGTTATTGTTTTGCCTTCTTTTTACTTCTTTCTATCAAATCATCGTCGCTTGTTTATCATAAATTTGCTTTTCATTCTTGCTTTCTCAATTACCCTTTTAGCATGTCTCAATCTTGTGCTTCCTCGCTTGCCTTCTCTTCGTTTACTTGTAGCTCGTTCATTGCCAAATAAATTCAAGCCAACACCTTTACCTACAAAGGCGACGAAACCTGTGGTTTGGTCAATTGGGTCTAAGCCAAAAATACAAAACAAGCCATATTCAGGGTCATGGGTTCAGAGTTATAGTAATGGTGATGTTTATGAGGGTGAATTTCATAAAGGGAAGTGTTCAGGGAGTGGGGTTTACTACTATTACATGAGTGGGAGATATGAGGGTGATTGGGTAGATGAGAAGTATGATGGCTATGGAGTTGAAACATGGGCTAAAGGGAGCAGGTATAGAGGGCAGTATAGGCAGGGTTTAAGACATGGAATCGGGGTTTATAGGTTTTATACAGGTGATGTTTATGCTGGTGAGTGGTGTAATGGGCAGTGTCATGGGTGTGGTATTCATACTTGCGAGGATGGCAGCAAGTATATTGGGGAGTTCAAGTGGGGTGTCAAGCATGGTCTCGGTCATTACCATTTCAGGTAATTTTTGATCTTGAATCTTTGGATATCTTGATTTGATAGCTAACGTTGGATTGTAAAGTTTTATTCCCCTTGGTATGTTGTCACTCGTCTATGATTGAATTTAGCTGATTTAAATTGCATACATGCTGGGTGTTTATGTGGAATTTAACTTGAGCAAGCACATATTATCGGACTGTTGTGTTTTTGCTCTAGGTTATTTTTTTGTTTGATCATAGAGTTGTTCAATTATGGAGTTTTTGGCCATTTGTTTTATTTTGCTGTTATAGAATTTTTTATTCTGGCCCTAAACTCTCCTTTTGTTCTTCTCTGGGGTTGCTGTATCTCTGCTTTTGGTTTTCTTAGATGCCGAATCCTTAGGCACTAACAATTAGCTTGCTACATGTATAGGTGGGACTATAGGGGCTAATTAAGAGGATGTATCTCAATTTAGATGTTTCCATTCTCAAAATCCATGGATGGACTGAAGGATAATTGAGGTTGAAAGAACTTGTTTTATTCAGAGCTGCAGAAGTAGGATGTTAAAGAGTTAAATTCAAACAATAAAGTTTTCAGAGGCTAAACACTTGAATATGCGATTCAATTTAATTTCCAATTCACGGCCATATAATTCCTTTTTCTTGAATCCTATACTTTCCACAAAAATGATTATGAAATTCTAAAATGAAAAATAATTTAGTTATTAGTGTGATGCCTTGATGTGTAACTTTTTCCTATTGTTTACAATTGAACCTACAGCCACCATTGTTGTATTGCATGAGAGCAATCACTGGTTTACATTTAAGAAATATAATAACCTGGTTTCTCTGCTCTTTTATTACACAGAAATGGGGATACATATTCTGGGGAATATTTTGCAGATAAGATGCATGGTTTTGGAGTCTATCAGTTTGGAAATGGACATCGGTATGAAGGAGCATGGCATGAGGGAAGGAGGCAAGGGCTTGGTATGTACACTTTCAGAAATGGAGAAACACAATCTGGTCACTGGCAAAATGGGATTCTTGATGTGTCCACTGTAGAGAATGGCAATCCTGAATCTCCAAATGCTATTAGTCATCCTAAAGTTGTTAATGCTGTCCAGGTAAACACATGTTTTTCCTTTTGGTCAAGGATGCTTCGTTAAGATTCTCTAGATGAAACAAAAACCAAATTAACAAAAAATATTCAGTTTAGAGAATGTAGTGTTTGTAACTTGAGTTGGCATGTAGAATAAAATACTGGATACAATAAGCTGTATTTAAGTCTTGACATCTATGCAAGTTATAATAGGATTGACCATCAACAGTCAGCTGTTAATTTGGTCACTGTGATCCACGGACCGATAAGATTGCAGGTCATATGATATGGTGTTTGTGTATTGTACAAAACATGTAAACTATGAAATTCTCCAAGACTTGAACCCTGCGTGCAAGTTCTGCTTTTGATGAACCTTAATTAGTTCCCTTTTATGGCTTTTTTGGGTAGCAGACTGCTTTTGTTTTTTCTTTAGAAAGTAACTTCCAAAGTTTGTTGTATGATTTAACTTGTTGGAAGTGTCCAAGGATAGTGCATTTACACCAGCTGCAAGCACTCAGTGAGTCACGAGCCATAACCTGAGAAGAATACTTTAAGAAATTAGATGCTCCTGGGGTATTGCTCCCACACTCACATAAAAATGGGACACGCAATGATAACTACTAATAGGTTCTGCTTTTATTTGAGTTGAGGAGCATTGCATCAGGAGTACTTAATAATCTCTTGCATATTTAGAGTTCCTTGTGGCTTTTGATCTCATTCTACCTGACGACATTTTCGTCTTGGATGATGGGGCTTTTCTCTGAAGTCTGCTGAATACTGAACAATTTAGTTACATATTGATAAACTATATACTACCTGTATCTTTGGACGATTTACTTTTCTCTTTCTTTGCTGTGATAAATACAGGAAGCAAAGCGAGCTGCTGCGAAAGCATGTGATGCGGCAAGGATAGAGGAGAGGGTGAACAAAACTATTGCATATGCTAACAAAGCAGCCAATGCTGCAAGAGTTGCAGCAGTTAAGGCCGTCCAAAGACAAATGCACCACCAGAACAGTGATGATGTGGCAACTCCTTTTGTTTAATGTTAAAGGGTTTGGGGCTTCTTCAGAATCATGCATCTGCGATGGGTTGAATACCACAGCATGACGTTCTGATGAGAACTGAAAAGGAACAAGGAAATGCTGCAAAACAACATTTTTGCTGCTACTTTTGCAGTTGCGTCAAATTTTGAGTGGGAATATTTTCAATCTTGTTTTAATGTATGATACAGGTGGTTGGTACCTGCTTGGAACCACATTTTAGTCACCGGAAGAGATGGCTGATTGAGGAGCAAGACGGGGACCCCCACTTCCTAATGGTCTCGATACTTTGTATCTACGTTGGTGGAGGCTTATGAATGTTGTTGTTGTTTATCATTTAATTTCCCGTTATGATAAAAAGTATTTGTTACTACGTGGAACAACACTCAGTAAGTAGAGGCCATGACTGATTGAGAAGCAAGATGGATTCTACCTTTTCCTATTGGCCTCGATACTTTGTACATAGGTTGAGTGGGATGTTTAAGATTGAAGGTTGTGTAATAGGCTTACAAGTCAAGGATGGCAATACCATTGATCACGGGGTGTGCCTAAACCTCTCAACTTGTAAATGTAAGTGGTTGTATCTGTACTTCCTGCACGGAATGATGCAGCAGTATTATGAGTGGTTTATACGAGAAGTTGAAGCACTCACTTTCTCTGGAGAATTTGATCCATAATTTCTGGTATATTTTATTTTGTGCCAGTATATACGGGGAACCGAGGTGCTTTATTGGCTGAATTCTGCTTTTGGGGGTTGATATTTCATCCAGATTTTGCCCAGAAAATCATTAGAGATTTCTACTAGTTCCTTGGGAGATGATTTCATTTTTCCACAAACTATTCAGTGTCTCGTTCATCTCGAGAAGGATTTCATTTATCCAATCACCTTTACGAACACAGCAAAGAGGCAAACCATATGTATATCTTGCAACAAAGCGTCCTTGCGGTTTTGGCCTCCACCGTTACAAGCTGCAGGCGAGTGGCAGCCGGAGGCACTCTAAACAGAAAGGACCAAATAAAACTAGCTACTCAAACAATATTCTCCAGTGGAACTACCGGCGTAAAAAGCATTGAAATGCTCAAAATTGTGCCACCAGCTTAAATAGCATTGAAATGCTTAAAAGAAACATCCCAACGCAAAATTGTAAAGGAGCTAAGCAGACAAGTATGAGAGCAAGGGCAAAATGGATACGGACAGATTAATCAGAACGAAAAAATCTTAAAGCCAAAATCTTCACGGGATATATTCCAGTGCCTAACCAGCAAACGGTACCAGTCCATAAGGAGAATGGTGCAAATGGATAGAGAATCCTCAAAAAAAATTTCCAAGCAGTCTGTATCTAAGACAATAATGCAGATACCCTAAAGACAATAGAGTGGATTCTTGACAGCAGCTCAGCTCTCAGTTTGCTCCCTCAACCTGCGAATTGTGCTCCTCACTGTCACAGCACTGGCAGTGTTCAATGTGTAGGCACCACCTGCTTTGACTTTCCCACAGTCCTTGCATCCCCAAATTCCAACAGCCTTCCTCTTCACAGCATACTGCAGATGAGGATGAGATTATAAGACAACCATCACGTAACACACGACAGAAGGAACAATATTCACGGATTCACACACACAAACACAAAAACTGTCAGCCTGCGTATTAAACAGGATTGACATGGTTACAAACAGCTTACCTTCCCACAAAATTCACAGAAAAACTTGCTGTGCTGACTAACCTCCATCTTTTTTATCTGCTTACGCAGACTGGCACCATAACGGGTACCTGCATCAAGAAACAAGTTTAAACATTAGAAATTTTCAGTCCAAGACTTTGAATCAAACATAAGATACATTGCTAAGGATCAGATTCTTCCTATCTAGTATGGAATTATGAGATACAATGCTAAGGATCAGATTCTTCCTATGCAGTATGGAATTATGAAAGCAATACCACGCGTGTACAAGTTAAAGCTTCTTGACTATAATTACAAGCTCAAACATGCAGTTTGTTGAATAAAAATATATCTGGACGAGTAATAGATTGTTTAAAGTGATGGATAGACACAGACCATATTTTCCAACAATCCCGGCCTTCTTAGTTCTCTTAGTCTGCAACCAAAATAAAAAGATGCACAATTTGAAACATTCATCTCTGAAAACCAAAGAATCAAATGCAAATTGCATTAATCCTTACAAGTGATTCCAAATCGCAGAATCAGAAACTTCTAAGCACCAACCAAGATCCCAAAAATATATGGTAGTTAAAAATCACTTGTAAGATCAGAAAAACTACAATCACAAGCACATAAAAAAATCATAAAATTGAATCATCCCAAAAATTTCTGAATGTTTAAACTTACTAAATCAAGAAAATTAATTACAGTCCTCAAATCCCAACCATAAAACAATCTTTGCAAAGACAAAAGAAAAAACCTGTTTTATTTTAAAACCGTTTCCATGGAAAAAACGTAATGCATAAGAAAACTACACATGCAGAGGGAGACAGTACCATGGTGGTCGCCTTGAAGGATCTCTGGGTTGTGGACTGGAAAGAAGCAGCTGCAGGAGCACCTGGAGGGTTTTTTCACTTCCGATTTATAAACCTTCTAGTTACAGAATGGGCTGAGAATTAAAATCCCATTTGGACTCACACCCGTTTGTGTGGTGGGTTTTGTTTTACCTCTTTTCTACCTTCAATTTTGGAAGGATGGGTCGGGACGCAAATATTTGAATTTGAGGTAAATATTTTTTTTAAAAGAAAAAATAAGTGTTTTTTTATTTAATAAACATTGGATTTATGATTTTAATTTTTTTTAAATAATTTTAATATACTGATGTTAAAAATAAATAAAAAATTATTTTAATATATTTTTAATTTAAAAATATTTTTAAAAACAGCATTACTAAATGCTGTTTGGAAGCATGGTGACTTTTATCTTTGAGTATCTTTTAAAATTATTTTTTTTATAAAAATATTAAATTGATATATTTTTTATATTTTTAATATATTAATTTTAAAAATAAAAGAAATTATTTGATGCATTTTTAAATAAAATATATTTTAAAAAATATATTGAATCACAATATAAAAAATGCAATTAATTAATTTTGTTTTTGTGGTATAACGTTATTTTTAAAAATTTTAATTTTTATCATTTTAATATATTAATATTAAAAAAATAAACAATAAATAAATTGAAAGCCGTGACTCCTTGCCTTCACCCAAACTTGCCATGTCCTTGAGTAGCCGATGGGCTTACCATTGGACATGCTGTTACACAACACTTCTAAAGTAATATGCAAATAAAAATCAGGTATTCAAATAATAGACACTGAAAAGCAGGCCTTCTCTTCTATTTAACATGGACCAGCTAAATGTTGGCCCATTAACCCAAAGCGGGGCCTACTTTTAACCTATTATGAGGCCCATAAGTCTTTGATAACACTAATCCTGGGTAACCGTCTATATTCTATTTTTTAAAGTATTTTTTATTTAAAAATATATTAAAATAATATTTTTATTTTTAAAAAAATATTTTTAACATAAGGTCATCAAAATTATCTGAAAACACAAAAAATATCAACTTTTTTAAATAAAAAATTAATTTTTTAAAAAACACTTTTAAAATACAAAATAAACAAAATCTAATATTAAATAAATCATAGAATACAAAGCTTTTGCATTATTATTATTTTTTTGTGGTAAAATCAAGAACCATCTCGTTTCCGTAATGTTTTTTCTTACATCACAATAATATAATAAAAAATAAAAATAAAATTTTAAGGCAATTTAATATTAAAATGATGAATTTAAAAAAATAAATTCAGACAAAAACTATTAAAATGATGAAAAGAATGCGTTGTTGGAATCCATAATACAGTAAGTCTTAGTGGATAATGGACTGCACCATAAAATCAGCACAGCTCTTAGATTTCTTTATAATTTTGATTTTAATTTTAATGGGAAACCTAAGATGGCCAATCACCGAAAAGCCGATAAAACCGTTACGTTCGTCAGGTCCAAATAACGAGTGGGTTCGGCCAGCCCATGTCGTTTCATTCTCTCAAAGTCAACGTTAGAGGCAAACCCGTTAGCATTTGCCGTTGACAAGAAAACAACGTGATAATAATAGTATAAAAAAAAAATCCTTAAAACAACAACAAAATAAGTAACGGCACAGAGACAAAACTTAAAAAAGAAATACAGAAGCTGTCTTTGTTGAGGTTTCTGAGAGAAACTGTGAAACCTTCGATCTTTGTCTCCTTGATCGATTTCATTATCTACATTCTGACTAGGATTCCAAATTCCACGAATTTGAATTTTTATCCTTTTTTTCAATTCAATTCAAGATTCGTAGCGCACACAATTTAGCTACCAATTGCAATCACAGGCATTTGTGTAAATAGATTCGAGATTCATTTCAATTTTTGAGTGCGGCATTGTATTGTTTCAGAGAGATATTTCTGCATTTGTAAATACTATCGGATTTGATTAGATTTCGAGCTCATTTTCGTCATTCGAGCTTGATTCTTGAATCATTCTTTGTATGTCTATTGGGAATTATTGAATTGTAGGCAGAGATGGATCCTTTATCGTCCGTCAGTGAAGAGCTAGCGGAGATCAATGGGCAGGTCGCCGATCTTTTTCGAGCTTTATCGTAAGATTTTATCTTAACTTCTTTTTCTTTGTTTCGTTACGGTATCATCCATTTTTAATGTCATTGGATTTGTGGAAGATTGTTTATTTGATTAAAGTTTTAGGTTTTATTTACATTGCCATTTCTTGATTATCTAGCTTTAGTTTTTGAAATTATCAGGTTAATGAATGCTGAAATATAAGATTTGCATGTTCGTCAATGAATTATTTGGCATTCGAAGCTGGAGATTTATTTGATTTGTTTATGAGTTAATTTTTTTGGTTTATTGATGTTGATTTTATCGAAAATTGGCAAGCCATAGGTCGTTATTGGTGGGCTAGCATGAATTGGATAGTTAAATGCAATGCGTGTTTGTGTTGTTGTTGCAGAAAGGGATTCCAGAATTTGGAGAAGATTAAGGATGTCAATAGACAGAGTAGGCAGTTGGAAGAACTTACGGGGAAGATGCGGGAGTGTAAGAGGTATTCAGAAATTGAACCTCCTCTCTCTTTTCAAATGCATGTATTAGTGTGCATTTAACAGCTCAGCATTGGCTGAATACACTATCAAATTCATTATTGAATGAATACAGTATGTGGCTGGGAAAAAAAACACTTACCTCATTGCAAAACATTTACTTTATGGATGACCAATCGTGAAAAGTATATTTTATTTTCTTTGTTTATTATGTAGCATTCACGCTCTGTTTCTTGGAAAAATAAAACAATGTTTTACACAGGGCTGTTATTACATCAGTTGTACCATATGTTTTCCTGGATTCTGTGAGAATTAGATGGTAAATTTAAGGGGTCTGGGAGTCTCTGACCAGCTATAGAATTTTATTTACTCGTATTCCTTTTCTCAGGGTTCCTATCCATATATCTTCAACCTTTTTCTATGCTGAAACTCGAGTTCTTTTATAGTCAACTCCATTTCTGTTATCATAGTTTCACATTATAGGATGAATATTAATCTCATAGATAAAGCAATGATTGTAAACCCCATGGACTGAGTTTCTAAGACCTTTATATGTTTGGGAATCTTAAAGTCTATAGAGCAAGTATCTACAACCTAGTCATCTCATACAATACAGTCAGATTAATAGGAGATATACTGCTGACACTGTAATTTTACTTTTTTTATCTGTTCTCTTTTATTCATATTCAATTAGAATGAGAATCATAATAATGTCCTCCTGTTTTCCAGGCTTATCAAAGAGTTTGACAGAGAAGTGAAGGATGTGGAGAGTAGAAATGATCCAGACACCAACAAAATGTTGAATGAGAAAAAGCAATCAATGGTGGGCTTTTGATTTATCAGGACCTTGATGCTCTATGTTATTGCTTAATTTTTTATGTGTCCCTTTGCATGTCTAATGTTTTCTGAGTTGTCCCTTTGCATGTCTAATGTTTTCTGAGTTTCGTTGTCATTACTATGCAGGTCAAAGAGTTGAATTCATATGTTGCTCTTAAAAAGCAGTAAGTTGATTATCTTTATAGAAGTTTCCGTCTATGTTTGTGGCACCCAGAGGTAGTGCCATGAACAAAAAATGAACTTTTGTTCTTACTGTTAAGAGGATCTAATTGGATGAACTGATGTCTTCTTTTCTCCTTGAGGTGAAGTAGGCGATGACACGTCCTCTCTTCAGTTATAGGATTATGATTTTTTTCCAAGTTTCATCACTAGCTCAATTTCACTTTCTGGAGTTTGTATTTTCATTTTCAGTCATCAGAAAAATCTTTGTAATTTATTTTTTTAAAAAAAAAACTTTACTAGGAATTTATCTGTTTGGTTAACATTTCTATCATACTTGACACCCCCTTAATCCAGAAAGGAAAAATGAAAAAGTTGAAATATGTTGATGCTTGTGGTAATTTGGCATCATCATTTGCTGTAATAAATAATGCCTTCTCTTTGTTGGTGTGAGCGCGTATTTGTGTTTTTTCCTTGCACATTTCTTTTACAATCTTCAAATCTGATTGTGAGTTCATTTCAACAAGTTCAGTTTTGGTCCACAAGTGTTCTCCATGGTAGGCTGACGGTTTGTTTTTCTGGTAGCTTCACATTCTTGGTGAATTCACTTAATAACTATCCACAAAATGGAAAATCATGGGATTTTGTATCAGAATGTTGAAGGGTTCTTGGAAGGATAGAACCCATACATAATGCTTTGTATTTTTCTGAATAAAATATGTTGGTAATTTGTCCCGTTAATGATTTTGTTATCCATGCAAGGATGCTTCTGTTTCCATAACATATCATATTTATTTTTATCGCATGTAGTTAATTATTTTACATGTTGCCTATAATGATTAACAACTGTTTAATAATCTGTCGCAACGCTTCTTATCCTTTGTGTTCCCTGTTTCAACATTCTTGTGTGGTGATACAGATACGCTACAAATCTTGAAAACAACAAGAGAGTTGATCTCTTTGACGGGCCTAATGAAGAGTTACATGACAACAACGTGCTGCTTGCGTCGTGTAAGTTATGACCTTTTCTATCGTATATGAATCTGTTCATTGATATACAAAGGTTTTAATTGCTAAAAGATTAAGTTTTGAATTTAGGTTTTAGAAATTGTGTGATTGGCATAAATGTTTATGTTAATATTATCGTGAAGCTCTGGCAGTAAATATGCAAGTATGCACAAACACACATGCTCACTCACCTATTCAACCGAAACAATCTTAGGTACAGAAATACCACCACTTATTTTTGGTCAACTTGTTCCGTGGAAGCAAATCAAAATGTACATGTGCTCTTGATCCATCACTAGAACTGCATATATAAGCCTCTGTAGACAAGGGGTGCGAGTTCTTTGTATGGAGAGAGAGAGAGAGAGAGGCAGTGTTGCATACAAGTAACCAACCCTATTTGGAGGTGTTTCGAAGTATGGAAGCGTGGAAGGTTTGGAAGATAGAATTTGGGGAGATAATGAGAGCAACGCTATGTACAAGATTCCCCTAATCATGAAAATAAGCTCCTAGTTATAGCAGAAATTGGTAGATCGTTGATAATGAAAGGTGAATTAATGATAAGATGACAATCGCCTTGGTTTTTAATAAAGGCGTTTACAAAGATCACATGTTATCGATGACATGGGGTTGAGTTTTGGGCTTCCTTAAGCAAGATTATCAGTGGGCTAACGAGCCTTGGTCATAGCCCACCAATGGCACCAATCCAGTTCTCCCTAGAACATCCCAAAAATCCTAGGCCCAATCAAAGATCCTGCCACAAATCCATTAATTGGGCCTATTATTAGCCTGTAATGGATCTGGGTGATGTCCAATATTTAAAAATATTCATGTATCTACAGCATCCAAATTGTTACCAATTCATCTAGCAATCCTGATTCCTTTTACTTTCAGTTGGATATTGTAGTGTTGATGTCTTATTATTTACATGGTAGAGTTGCTTGGGGAATGTGAAGTCATAGGTGAGCTAAGAAGGTGGAAATGGACCACTAAGAGGATCCATGGAAGGATAAGTTTCCCGTGCACTCTTTCCCCACTCTCTTTGTTTCTTCTCTTTCTAAGAGATGCCATATGTCAAAACCAAGGGTGTCATATTCAACATGAAACCTAGCATGCCGATCACCAAGGTTTAGTTCTTGTTTCAGTATTTGAAGGTGCAGTGCATTCACTGCAATGCCTGATAAAAGTGGAGACATAGACCGCTCATGTTATCAAATTGTGTAGACGAATATTAACTCTCACCTTGTCTTTAATTAGTGAGAGTAGGGTTAAGTTTTCCTATGTTTTTTTCTCCTAATGTAAAGCAGGGTCAAGTTGGAACCATCTTTGCTGGTACCATGATAACGGTTGTGCTTCCTACATTAACCTTTTGTAGTGCAGCCATCCACTCTATTGCGATAGAAATGCGTTAACTATCATTCATTTGGTTCTAGCCTTTTGTGGGTATAATGTTGAACTGGATTGGATGTCCCCGAGTTTCACATGTTTCAAGCATGTCATCCTAAGTTTATCCACTCCATGCGTGAGATTTTCTATTAATTGATGACTTGCCCTAAATAGTTATCAATAAATCATTGGATCTTTTTTGAAAAGGATCTTAGAAAATCTATTTTACCTGAATAATGTGTATCATAAAAATGGTGACTAGTTTTAGATGGGAGAGTCCCAGGTAAAATCTGATAGATGATTTAGCAGAAGGTTGTGAATAAATTTGGCGCTCTTCTTGGAGATGTGCAAACTAATTGAATTTGACAGTTACGAATTTCTGATTTGCTTCAGGATTTGACAGTGAAGTTTTTTTGTACTTGAGAGATAAAAGGTAAAGGAAAGAAACTTCAAATGGCATGGTTAAACAATGAGCTTGGAATTCACAATCTATAGTGTTTCTTACTACTTGTTTCACAAATAAAAATTCTTCTTCTCTCTGTGGTGCTCCAATATACCAATTCCTTCTGTTTCTCGATCTTGTCTTGCATTTGATACAGTTAACTATTGGTGTGTTTAATTGAATGGGATAACAGACAAGATAATTTGATTTTTGTTGAACTGTCTGTGAGATAAAATCTATATTATATTTGCAGCTATGACAAACCAACAAATGATGGATCATGGAAATCAGATGATGGATGAGACTGATCAGGCAATTGAGAGGGGAAAAAAGGTTGGTTTGTATCCATTTTCTGTGACATGCTATTTTTTTTTTCCTTTTGCAATCTATGCACTTTTCAATTCTAGCCTTTTTTGGTGAAGCTAACTTACCAGTTTAGATGCTACAGTTTCAAAATCATCTCCAAGATACCTCTCCTCTTTACATTTCCTGTTTGTCATAGTTGGATTGCTAACAGGAGTTTTTAATTGCTTGCCATATAATTTTTCTTCGACTGGAAAGTTATAACCAATTCTCCTAGAGTATTGTGTTTCTTTCATTTTACTTTCACGGTTTACTACATAATCAGCATCTGGCCTCAAAGCTTGGATGACAGTCCTACCTTTTAATGAGGATTGAAAGAAAAAAGAAAAAGCCTCAAACTCAAAGATAGATCTGTTCTCTCTTCTTCTTCCAATAGTAATAGGGGAACCTATAGAAGAGAAAATGCAGGGAGAACTGATTGATAAACACATAGGAGTTTCCTTCCATTATCAATATGCTTAACACACAAGTGTTCAGTTAAAGCAGTCTGATTCCCATAAAGTCATAAACTGGTAGTCATCCAAGGCAGTGCAGAGTTGCTGCATCACTTTCGGGTCATGTATCCATTGGTGTAGACTTCAAAATGAGAATGGTTAAGGAGTAGCCCTGGAAGAAAAAAGGGCTAATTAACAATCAGTAACTTGGTGGTAAAAATATAGGTCTTCTTCATATGGACAGTCAAGATAATGCGATCCCATTACTGAAATAACAGTGAAAGGAACAAAAAGCTTTGTTGCTTAAATCCTTAAACTTGATTTGGAATGGCAGGTGAAAGCGTGACTCAATTGATCAAGGATAGTATGTCATATAGGTGTTATAAATGTGGATGATCTGAAAGGGAGCTAAGTGATTCAGGTACTAAAATCAAAAGGAGGAAAAAAAAAAGAAGCTTAGTTGCTTAGAAGCTCAAATTTTATTTGGAAGTGCATGCTGTCCTCAAACTTGTTGAATTACACTCAGACTCATTGATGTACCATTGCATAGAAGATATGCTACTGAAAATGCTTGCAAATCATATACCTATTCAATGTTTCCTACTTGGAGCAATATTTATAAGATTAGAGCGGCATGCACCGTTTAATAGATATTCTGATTTACTGCAACACCTAACTCCTTGCCCACCTATCAGAATCTGAAGTTTTTCCAATGCACCTCTGAGGCTTAGCCTAGACTTCTTTTAACTTAGAAGATCCAAACTTACTATTGCTCTTGAATAAGGTATATTCTAGTCATTCACCTCTCGGGATCTGATGGAGTTGGCTAAAGATTCTTTGCAGCGTTTATACTCCACCTACTATGAGCACCACCATCTATAGAGACATGAGAAGCCAGTGCAGAATTTTATAGTTGTGCAGTATAATACTCGGACATTCATAAGCTTTCCTCTTTAACTTTTTGGTAAAATGAAAGCTCAATACCTAATTTTCCTTGATTGGATCCTTGTAAAAGACCAAAAAATATTGATTACCACACACCCCAACCCCGGAAAAAATAAGGAAATTGTAGAATGGTATCTCCTGTTTCCGAGTCTGACATTTGACCTTTGTATTTCTTTCTATTTTATGCTATAGGTTGTTCAAGACACAGTCAATGTTGGAAGAGAAACTGCAGAGGCTCTTAAGGCTCAGGTACATACTTTGACAGCATTTGAAAAATTAACATAATTTCAGTTTGTAATATCCTAGAGTTGACAATTGCTTTTCCTTTCAAAAGAAAAGGAACAAGTAAAATCTTTTTATCTTTCAGTGGCCTGTAAACTAAGAACATTTTTTCTGTCCAGACTGAACAAATGAGTAGGATTGTTAATGAGCTCGACTCTATCCATTTCTCGATCAAGAAAGCTTCTAAAATGGTGAAGGAAATTGGTAGGCAGGTCATTTTCCAAAATATCCACTTCGTTTTCTTTCATTTACCAGGCCTAGCTGTAATTGGGTTTACTTACTTGAAAGTTTTTCCACCAGGTTGCAACTGACAAGTGCATTATGGCATTACTTTTCCTTGTTGTTATTGGAGTCATAGCAATCATTATAGTGAAGGTATATCATACACTTGTTTTCTTTTAATTGAATCTTATTTCCTAATCAATGAAATCTTACTTTTATTGCCTGGTTGTAAATTACGTTAAAGCTCTGATTTCTTTTCTAATTCAGACAAAGCTTGATGGACATGCTCTAATTGTCTGTTGTTTGGTGTGGGGAGGTATCTTTCCCGCATAACATCTTTTGAAATTGAGCCTCCTACTAATAAATTAAGCTTCCGTTGACCCTCTCATATTCACAGATCTGTAAGAGCTGAAAGAAATCTCAAAGACTTTTTGCGTACAAGTAGTCCACCTTTCAAATTGATGAAATCCCCCATGCATACTAGCTCAGCCCTACGGACCCTAAAATGTTGGGATCTTTACTGGGTAATGGCCCTTATAAGCTAGGTAGCACTTTGAGATTGCTGACGGTATCATATTGGCAATTCATGATAGAATTTTGCATTTTCTATTTAGGGTTGAAGCATGTTCATGAGCAGTTGAGGTCTGCTTGAACAAGAAAAATCTAACCCCCTAACCTTAGTTCAGCGCTTCAGCTAGAGCTTGCATAAATTGCATTTAAGGAGATCGTTTGTTAAGTAATTTTCACCATTGCTCGAAGTTCAGTTATCTCACTTATTTGCGTGAGAAATCTCATGGATTATGGAAGCTGCAGAGGTTTCATTTTCAGGCATCACTTGAGAAAATGTTAACACCTTACAATTAAGACCCTGAATCCAAGATCCTGTTATTGTCTTTCAACCTCCATTAGTGCAGCAACAACTGGGCAGATACAAAACTTCTACATGATGAAATTAAACTCTCATTGGCATATACTATGAAGTTGGGTTTTTTGATTGGTTTAAGCGCACTAATAATTTATTTTCAAATATTTTAGTTGGATCAGTAAATGCATTCAAGTTATTGTGGAAGACTTACATTGAAGATTGATTTCATGGTGAAACCGTGAAAGTGTCCTTTTTGTGAGAACCCGCGACTGTTTCACCAGATGAATGCTTATTACACAACAAATCTCGTGTTTTTCTTGAGTTATTACTCTTCAAAATACTATTTGTCAAGTTGACTAGCTTGCTTGCATTATTTGTTCGTCTAGAGGTAATTTCTGCAAAATGTTCCTTATTTATCTTTGCCCTTGATTTTTCAGCTAGTAAACCCAAACAACAAGGACATTCGGGATATTCCAGGTTTAGCCCCACCTGCACAGTCACGCAGATTGCTTTGGAATCCTAATTAAGAAACAAGTTAGAAATTGGGATTGTCAGGATCAATTGCAATCCAATCAATCTGGATACTGCCAAGCTTTTGTTGATGGTGGCAGCAGCCAGTGCTAAAGAATTGATCCAGAGGAGTGTACCCAGTGTGTTTTCCAGAGGAGTTCATATCCTTAAATAGCAATCTCCGGAGAGTAATCTACTGAATAGCTTCAATCGGAAGATGTCTGCGCAAATATCTTTGTTCACTGAATGAAGGAAAATTTATCTTTACGCGAGAGTGGAACCTGTTTATATTTGAGATTGTAATGGTTCACAGATCTGTATAATCACCCGTGTATGATTGTAGTTTCATAAACCATGCGTCTCTGAGAGATAGTTTGAACTTTTAAATCAAAATTAGGGAAAGTTTCCATCCCTTTGCTCTCCATGCATTGTTTGGTGGAATGGTTGGGTTTGATTTTGTGTTTTTTATTTAACAATGTATTTTAAAAAATTTAAATTTTTTTTATTAATGATATTACCATATGCAAACGATCTAGAAATAAAATTCAAAATTTACTAAAATTCTGTGTGAACACAGCTACAAAACAGTCAATTCATCTTGCAGTCAGTATGAAATAACATTGGATGCTTCCTGTGTATTGCTCTCACGCACGAAATTGGATCTCATTGTGATAATTGTCTAAGCTTTTATGTGAATGGGAAAGGGAGTACCTAGTCGTAATCTCTCTAGAATACAGTACCGCTATTTTCCCCGGATAATTGCTAAGCTTTTACGCATGGAAAATTGAAAATCGAACGGGTGGATTCCCCTCCGGCAGTTTTTCTTTTTCATGCCTGCTTGTTGACCTCTGCTTTTCTTCTGCTGTCAACTGAGAAACCAAAATCCACTGCCTTCTCTGCAGGGTGTTTGACGGATCTGGCTCGGGGAATGTGGAGGGCTCCCTCTGACGCTGCAGGACAGCGTTTGCAGAAGATTCTTCCATTTCACACTGGAAGCACAGGATTAGCAGCCCGACATGCCTGTAATCCTAAGTGGTCAAAAGCACACCAATACCCTCAGCTGGCGTTGCAAGAGAACCGTACAAAAAAACGAAGGTAACGATGAACAGAGACTAAACTAATACACGGCAAAGCTTGAAAGTTGAAACTGGGTTGAATAGGTGGAGTCCACAGATACAGCGTGCCATGTACGTCAACACAGCAAGACAGAGAAAAAGAACCGGGAGGGGCAAAGAAATCTTTTTGAAACACTTTAGGAGATCTGCGGCGCTTTAAGGAAACGCAGGACCTCCTTTTACTCACATAGTACAGTTATTGAAGATTTGAAAGGCCTTGTGGGGCAAAAATCATCTCCCACTCGGCGCGGATGAGAACACCGAGGAGAACTGTAGCTGCCTGCGTACACGAAACTCCAATAACCGATCTTAAATCCCCCATTACTTCTCAACAACTTTATGATTATTGTCCCCCGTCCATAATGGGACAATAATCATACGTATAATAATAAATTAATTAATTAATTAATTAATTTAGAACCATTTATAAAATTCCTAACCATATATAAAATTGGGATAATTAATTATTTAGATGGTGATAATAATTTAAAATTAAAGATGTAGTTTCAAGTTTGAATTTTTAGTTACTTACATGATAGTTATAGAGGCTTATATTATCGTTAATTTAAGGGTTTATGAAATTAGTCGTGGTGTGTGCAAGTTGGTTTGGACACCCACGTTAAATTAAAAAAATGAGGTAATTTCATAAAAAATAAAAAAAAAATCAACTATAAAAAAAGACATAAAAAACATAAGTTAACGACTTAGGTTTTGAAGATGAAATTATCCCATAAAAAAAAATAAAAAAAATCATGAAGTCAAATTACCGATTAAAAAATCTTAACCAACAAAATGTCAAATGATAAATGATACAACCAAAAGATTAATGTCTTCTCTCAAATATAGGAGTGTCGAAGTAATAAATAACCCAATAAGACCGAGGTCGAACCACAGAAAGGTTAACTATATAAATTATAAACAACAACAACAGCAGCAGCAATAATAACAAGTTAAAAGGAACTTTGAAATTATAAGATTAATATGAAGATTAAACAATGATAAAAATAAATGTCAAAGTTAGAGAACCATTAATGATATTTCAAACAAGTACAGTATAATTTTTTTTTATTACTCAATTGGAAACTACACACAAAGAAAGTTTCAATCAGATTATAAATTGTTAACATGATTACATTAGTTATCTTATTCGAATAATGATAATACTTGTAAATGTTTCAGGTTTTCATGATTATAACTTATGTTAGCAACAAATTAAGTTTCTTTCATAGCACAAGTGTAACTTGTACCATACGGTTGGACTATGAAAGTATTAAGTATTTATTGTACTAAGAGTTATACAATATAAATCTAGATTAACCATTTTATAGGCAAAGTATTAAAAGTGAACAAGATAACAAATACAAAACATATTAGTATCAAACATTAAGGTCCATGTTGAGTTTATACTATACTTATTCTTACATTATTAATATACCATTTTTACTTTAACATAATAAACTTAACTAAATATAATGAAAGAGAGAAACATAAATAAACAAGATAAGAAAATACAAGTGAAAACCAAAATGCTTTGATGCATGACAAATGTCTTATTTTATAGGCCAAAATTGAAAATTATTGATTTGTTGACTAATTGTTGAGTAGGTGACCATATTTTTACTTCGTGACAATACTTATCTTCTTATCTAAACAAAACATCATTACTAATATCAGAATTTAGAAAAACTTAATTATAAAAGTTCTAAGAAATTATCTCAGTTTTCTAACAAAAAAAATTAAGGTCATTTAGACTTATAAAACTTAAAATATAGGCTGAAAATTGAACAGTATCTGGGCTGTAGGACAAATTCAAACTGTTTCATTGTTGCTAAGATTTGAACTTCAAAACATCATAATTAAGTCTTGCATTCCTATTATTGTTTTAGGCATATGTATTAGTTTTCCATCAATATAGAGCAAACCCAAATTTAATTTCTACAACTCCAGTTATGACTCAATGACTGAGCAGTGTTCCAGTTTGGACTGAAACCAACATCTCTTTTTTAAACTTCACCCTCCTTTTATTTTCTCAATTTTATTAGTTGAACTCATCAATCAATCCTTTGATTTATGTGATAGGTCTGCATTTAAGATGAACATTTACCATAAATTAAAGGTATCTTATAGTATTAGACTTATTATTATAAAATATGTTTTAGTTAAGGAGTTATTGACACTTCAAGTACAAAATACTGATATAAAACCTTGATAAAAAATTATTTTTAAATACTAATCAATAAAATTAAATAAAAAAATCTAAAACAAAACAAATAGGAATTAAAAGAATAAATACCAAATTTAACATGAGAATAAAATGAAAAAAAAATATTGAGGAATGCAATTGAAAAAAAAAATCAATTGAAAAAAAATTCAATTAAAAAATTATTAAGAATAAAAATAATAACAAAAAAAATAATGATCAAATTTTATAGATAAAAAATCTAAAGGAAATAAAAAACTTAAGTCAATTGAAACTAACCTTCCAACCTGTAACCCGAGACATGAGGCTGAAATTATTTAATAGAAGGTAAACTTGAAAAAATCATGTGCCTAAAAACTTTTTATGAGTAATTTCATCTGTTAAGATAATTGCTAGAGATCTTGTGATGTTTCTAGAATACTTATATTAGGAAGATCTATGACCTTTCTATATCTTAGAATTTTAGATTATCAACCATGAAAAAAACTAAAAATAAAAAGAAGTAAAACTAGTTTTTTTTTTCAAAGTTTTTCATCTTAAAAAATAATAAATTATAGATTATTATAACTTAACAATCCTTATTTTGCTGATATTTTCAAAGTAAAACTAGTTCTTGATATTTCATTTAACAACTTAAACTTTTTTTTTTAGATTATTATTTGATATTACCAAATAATTATGAATTTGAATCTCTCTATCCTTATTTTTTTTCTAATTAGAATTGATTAATAATCTAAAAAAGGCTTTAAAATCATGAGCACCCACCTTCAAAATAAGCCTTTATTACCCTTATAAAACCCTTTAATAATTAGTTAACATGATTTTAGAAAGAATGAAGTCTTGAAGGTTGTGTAATATATATGTTTATAGAAATTAAAGAAGATATAATGATCAGAACTTAAGAAAAATAATATGCACTAAAAATTCTAGAATTGAAGCTTGCTTTACTTATGGTCCATGAAAGTTTATATTCATGAACAACACCAACTTGTATAAAGATAATTGTGGAGTAAGAATAATAATATAATATTTATTTTAATGACTATTATTTAGGATAATAAACTCTAATGATTAGTAATTCATTAATGAGTGAAAAGAATGATGTCATCTATGTCATTCATTAGATATATACATTCTCAACATTATTTTGTAGGTCTAGATATGACAAGAGAATGTAGGGGTATTTAATTGTTGATATTAATAATATAGAGATTCAGTGAAGTAATTTGGATTTGGGGTATGGTTGTTTAGATTTATGTATTTAAGAAGTTTGTACTAGACTTGTGCCTTCATGTATGTTTGCCCCTCTACCTTAGTATATATACATATCATAAATTTATTTACAGGCTAATGCATTGTAGGCTAATTGGGTCCACTTAACTTTTTATAAGTTAAAATATTCTTTTTGGATCTAATAAAGTAATGAGTTATACAACATGTTCAAATTTAAATATATGTAATTTATACTCTAGCTTTGCACCCTCGAATACTTCATAACCTATTAGGTTTTTAAATTTGTGTTTTTTTGGGTTTTATCTTGTGCTTTGTAATATGAGTCTAGTGATTAGAAGTGTAAATCTTGGATTCATCACTGTCATGAAGAAGTTAAGTGATGTTTTAGAAAGAATATGTTTATTAAAAATTTCTAAACGCACTCATAATTTATTGTATTATGGAAAATGTGTGGATGTATTGCATTGAGAACTAATTAAAAGGATTGATATGACATCCTGGTTTATGTATTTATTTTTAAAGTAATTTTTATTGTTGTGGTTTAAAAGAATAATTTAAAAAAATATGATTAAGTATAGTTAATTGAATTTAGATATATATTTGTTAAAAATTATAGTTGAGGTTTATGTACAACAAAAAAATATGTATAAAATACTTGGTTGTGATTGCTTTTCAAAAGTGTTTTTTACTTGGAATACATTAAAATATTTTTTTTATTTTTTAAAAAATATTTTTAATATCAATGCATCAAAATAATTTAAAAAAATAATTTAAAGTAAAGAGAAAAATTTTAAATTTTAAAGAAAATATTTTTAAAAAGCAAAAACAAACAAAATTTTACAAAACTTAAGTAAAAAAATATATAAAAATTACTTCATAAAAACTACATTTCAAACTTAAATTTTTAGTGAACCCTAATATAAAACAGAATTTAATATATTACCTAACACCTAACTATAGTTTTTACACTATAAATACAAAAACTGCTAACACCTAACTATAGTTTTTACACTATAAATACAAAAACTGCAACTAAACAGACAGGCCTTTAGTGTGTGTTTGGTGTATAAAAACTGTAACTAAATAGACGGACCCTTAATGTGTGTTTGGTGAAGGGATAACTATAATGTCTGTGCTTATGTTTTGAAGTGTATCAGATTAAGAAACATGAGATGTTTTCTAAAAATATATATTTTTAATTAAAAATATATTAAAATAATATTTTTATATATTTTTTTAAGTTTTAACATCAAAACAATTAAAAGTATATAAAAAAAATATTAATTTGATATTTTTTAAAGTAAAATATTTAAAAAATCAAGTCAAAACTGCATTACCAAACGAGTCACTGACACAATTCATATCCTTTAGGGTCATTGATTTCGCTATTTTAGTTATTTAAAAAAACATGGCATTACAAAATAAAAGCATCCTGGAGTTTCCCCTGATCCATGAAGTAAAGATAGTGCTTCTCCCATTGGACCGGTGTGAATTGGGATTTTAAATTTAGAATTTAACGGACACGCTGGCTGACGGACAGGATATAATTATTCATCCCTTTGTTTCATAGATTATAGTATTAACACCATACCACACTAAGCATTGACTAACGCTTTGACAAATTTTTTTTTATTATAAGGAAATCTTATTTCTCAAAAAATATATTTTATAAATTTAAATAAACTAATAAAAACTTTATTATCTTAAATTTTTATAAAAAAATACACATTTTAATTTGAATTTAAAATTTACCGTACAAAACTCAAATTCTTCGCCATCACGTTACATGGGATACTTTGACAAAAATTTCTTTAACGGTGGAGCATAAATGTTTGGCCGGCAAGCAATAAACGGCTCCGTGATAAAGATAGTGTCTAGGTGGGGGTAGGTGCCCCCGTTTGACAACATCTATCTGGATCTGTACAGCGGAGCACCTCCCAGGTAATGGCAGCGAAAATACCAGTTTTTTTTTTTATTATTTTTGTTTTCCAGTCCAGAGGTGAAAGTCTACTCTGAAGAAATTGATGAACACAAGAATTTAGCAGTTAGAATGAGAAATCTAAAAGAGAATGGTGTTAAGAAGAGAGAGGCCATGGCTATGTCGAGAAGCAGCAACGGCGATCCTTCCTGCTATTTACCATAGAACTTCGCGGCTTCAAGTAAACCCTCGATCAAGTTAGGAGGCTGCTAAGTCGAGATATTTTTAGTGTTAATGTTTGAATATATTATCTTATATAATAAAGATAGAGTCGGTCAATGATCCGGATTTAATGGTTGATGAGTTATGTTATAATAGATATGCTATTTTCTTTATATTAATTTTTTATTTGTTGTTTTTTTAAATACATATATTTTTAATGTAATTTTTAAATTTATGTTTTAATTAGCATCCTTACATGTAATTCTTTTTACTTATTTAATTATTTTTAGACGGAGGTAGTTTTTTATGGTATCATGCATATTTAATTTAAAAAAAAAATATTTTGATTTATCTATATTTTTTATTATTTATTGTATACAAAAATTTTGTTTTTCAAGATAAAAATAAAATAATATTTATAATATGTATAGCTTTGCATAATATTTTTTTTACTTTTATTTTATTAATAAATTTAATATATATATCTATTTTTAATATTACTTGATTGAATAAAAATTTAATTTTAATAAATTAATTTAATAAATACAACCAGGTAAATATCTTATTTAATAAAATTAAATATTTTAATCTATAATTGTTTATTAATTTTTTTAATTTTATTTTTAGTTATTATTAATATTTTTTTAATAACACATAATTCTTGATTTATTTGATTATATACATTTATGAATTTTTTAATTTATATTTAAAAAAAATTATATATAAAAATATATTAAATAATTTTAAGAAAATATCTTACCCATGATATGACGTAGGTCAAATAATTAGTTATATTTAGTTTTTTTTTCTTTGAAGAATCGAGCAATTATACTAAATATATATTAACTGGAAATGCACTCCCCATGTATTATTAAATTGACATGATAAATTGAATTTTTTTTATTGCAAAAAATACTATCATATAGTTTAATAATACAAGTTAATTGAAACTAAATTATTATTTTTTAAGAAGGAAACGGATTTAAAACTTTAGAGTCTAATATATTTAAATAAATTTAATATTTTTTTAGTATAGTCTTAAGCAGGCTGGAGCAAGAAAAAAATTTAAAAGAGATCAAATTAAAAGAATTATTTAACAAAATTAAAATTTTAGTTATTTAATTAAAAAAATGAAAAAATTTCTTGTGGGGACCGGCTGCCCACTGGTCCTAAGGTATAAATTTAGAAAAAGAAAGAATGATACTTCGTTAATAACCAACCAAACCCTCCGGACACGAAATACGTGTCCTCGTTTACTAAGCTCTCATGTATTTATTACAAGTCCTTTAACGTGAGCCCTTTAAACATCTATAAATCGAATGGACAGAGCAACCATGAGAAGACGGTCAAGAACAGTAGAGAAGACAAGTCATGCACTGCAAAGAGGAGAAATTTGCTTGCTTCTACTTTCTAGAATTTGATCGGAACTTTCCCCCTTGCGTATTGTGGGTGGTGGTGGCGGCGGCTATGCAAGGAGAAGAGGCGGTGCTATTTTCTATGCCTCTCTCATCAAATCTCTCACGTTAACATCTCTTCAATATCATTCCAAGAGGCGTGACATAATGATAAAAAAAATTAAAATCTGTGTATTTTAAATTAAAATTTAAATATATATATTTTTATAAGAGTTTAAAACAGTTAAAATTTTACATATTTATTTAAACTCATAAAATATATTTTTCGAAGATGGGATTTCTCAAATCTATATCTATCTATCTATCTATATATATATATATATATATATAGATATATATAAAGTCTCTCCAACATCGGTTGCATTATCCGTGACTCAAATTAAAAAGAAAAAGAAAAAAGAAAAAACATCAGGTCTTGATTTTTTTTCCCGTTCAAGTCGTGCCCTGTATTCATATTTGTCTCTCTTGGTCAATTACGCATTTCGAGAGATGCGTCACAATATTCAAACTTGTTGTATAGTAGTGAGATTAAAAAAATATTTTTTTAATAAATGAGAAAGGTTTATCATTTTTAAATAAAAAAATTATTTTTTCTCTCCATCTTGTATCTTTTTCTCCCATGTAATGTCATATCTATTATTGATTATTGGCCTAACATTATAAGATTTTATGCTCAATCGAGTACACTCTGAGCAAGAGGACATTTAAAAGGGTGAAAATATTTGTTTTTGATAGTAATTTTTTAAATAGATTAAAAACATATTTTTTTAAAAAATTATTTTTAATACCAATCCTTTTAAAACATTTAAAAATATAAAAAATTATTTTTAAAAGAATTACAACTTCAACCGCATCTCCTAATATTACCTAGATAAGCCTCCCGAGCCACATGCCTCCTCAATGGCGTGATCTATGTCTCGCTGTTGGTTTTACAAATATGGGGAACCGGTGGGGACGATACTACTATCAGAAAGAGGTGAGAACGCAGCCAGAGCCCCCCTTACGTATATATATATTTTACTATCATTCTTTATTTTACAATTAATTTGGTGTTACTTTTATCTAAGAAGAAAAAACAAATTAGCAATCCTTCCAAATTTGTACTATCTACGAATCTTAATCCATTGAATATTTAACTAAAACTTTCACGCGTCTAAATATATATATATATATATATATATATTGGGAATTAAACTGCTGTCAAGATCAGTGATGTATAACGATGAATTTAAGGGGTCGGGAGGCTCCGCTTTCGAGTTGCCTAGGCCAAAAAAAAAAAAAAAAGTCCTTTAAATCCAAAAATGTTACAGCAAATTTTTGGCATTTTCAGCTTGCGCTGTGGTACAATGGCTCCACGGCATAAATAAAGAATCTATTGATAGCATTTAAGGTCATCTTCTAGCGGAGGAAGGGATTTTTTTTTCACTCGGGTTTAATTTTTTTTTGTGTATATCTATTATTTTTTGATGTATCTTATTTATTTGCTGAAGTTGTAAAATATTTAATAAATTAAAGAACTAATTTTGTTACATGTAAATTAACCCGGTCATCCAGATTATATATATATATAAAAGAATCTATTGATAAGCATTAAAGAAAATCCTTTCAATTTCTCAAATACATACATACATATGTATGTATTTTTCTTTTTCGTTTTGAGAAACTGTTTATCCTTAGGGCTGTATTCATGAGTGTGAAATCTAGGAACCTGTGTTATTCTATCTATATTTTTCACACGTGTTGCATGCATGCATGCATGCATGCATGCATGTATGTATGTATATGTGTTATTATTTTTAGCAGTTTTTAATTTTGAGAACCTCTCTGAGGAAGAAATTCTTATTTCTCCCCTGGACGTGCGCTTTACCAAATGTCCGGTGTAGTGATAAAAGAATAAACCAGAATGGAATGGGGGTCGGGAACAATTGATTTACTATTACAAGGCGAATTTCACGGTAGATTTCAACAGTGAAATTACTTTTTTATCCTTTAATTAAATAATATTTGGTATAGATTAGGAGGGCAATATGATTTTTTGTTTTATATTAACAATAAAAATACTACAATGCCATTAGAGACGAAACATTAAAAAAAAAAAGTACATGCCTTTAGCGAGATTACTTGAATATGTTTTAAGTCAATTCGTTCTTCAGTGCTTGTTAACTCGGACCATTTTTATATCCTTTTTGTATCTGATTTTATGCTTTCATAGATTTTTTTCAAGGTACTGTGATTGTTTTTTTTTTAGAAATAATTATATTAATATCATTTCTTATTCTTTTATTGTCTACTTAAAATAAAAATAACTTATTAAATTTAGTTGATACTATAACTCGAGCTAGTGATTTCTTTTATTTTCTTGAAACCCACTCGAGACTTTTAAACATTGATTTTTAAGGAAAAAATATAGACCCGCGGTGTATCATGGACCCATGCTTAGTTATGTATATAAAACATTAAAAGGTGTGGGCTTTTTGATGTGCACACGTCACCATTCATTTTCTGACATTTTATTGTGTAGCTACTATTTAAAATTTTGTTTTTTTAATTTAATCCTCAAAATTTTTTTAGTAATTATATCTTTTTTAGGTCAAATTAAAAAAAAATTAAAAAAAAATTATTAATTAAAAAAAAAACTAAAAAACAGCGACCAAAATAGAAAACACATAAAAAATAAATAATGATTTCAAAACTTGCATGAAAAGTTTAGTTTAACCTCACATTTTAAAAATTATACATTTTTGGTCCTTACATATTTTTTCAATTTAATTTTGATATAAAAATTTATTTTTGTTATTTTTAATCTCTAATTTTAAAAAAAAGAGATCATTAAATTCTAGCGATAAAAATAGTAAAATGTCACTGACACCGATTTCACCCGCTAAAATAACCGAGTTTCGTGTCATATTATTTTATTTAATGAGAATAGTTCTTATTTAGTGTTTTTTAAAAAAACTTCCTATAAAGTGCCTCTCTTTTTTAACTTTAAAAGTGTCTAAAAAGTAGATTAAGCATGAAATATTTTTTTGTTGGGGGTTGAATTCGTGTTTTGAGATGACTTTTTGAGAACATAGACATTATTATCAGGTTTTTAAAGTGTTTTTGGATAAAATAAATAGGTTGAAAATAAATTTGAGATAAAAAAACCTTGAGAGCTAGTTTAAAAATGAGCAAATGAGCAAAATTAGATGAAACATTATATTCTTCAGAAGGTAAGGTGTATCCTCATTATTTTTTTTAAAAAAAATAAATCATGGCAAATAACATATTATTTGTTCCAACTATAATAAAAAAACCCGAAGTACACGGGTCTTGATGAAATAGATTGAGCTAGTTGGCCTAATTTGTCAGGAACAACAATGCTTAAATTTTTAAATTTTTTTAGTTTTTTTAAATTGATGTTTTTTATATGCTCTATTTTTAAAATATTTTTTAATTTAAATTTAAATTAACAGCCATCATATTTTTTATTTTATTTATACAATATTTTTAAATAATAATTATTTTTTATTTATTTATTACGTTTTTAATTCTTGAAGAGATTCTTTTTTTCTGATTTATCTGTGATTTATTTTCTTTTCTCAGAGATAAAATTTATTTTTAAAAATAAAAAATTTATTTTTAAATAATATTTATAACATGTGTAGTATTGCATAGTTTTTTTGCCATTTTATTTTATCCAATCAATTTATTATGCATATTTATTTTTATTATCGTTTGATTAAATAAATAAATAATTAATAAAAAAAATTAGAAAACACAATGAGGTAAATATCCGGTTTTACAAAATTAAATATCTTAATTTACATATATCTTTTAGTTTTTACCGTTTTATTTTTTGGTTATTATTCATGAAATTTTTCTTTATTTGTTAACATATTCAATTCTCAATTTATTTAATTACATGCATAAAAAATTTAATTTTTATTTAGAATTTTCTTATCTAAAAAAACATATTAGAAATCCTGTATGTACAATGTTTTTAGAAAAAAAATCTGTCTCACGGCAAACAAGAATGAAATGGGCAATGTTAATTTCTTTAAATGAAAAGGAACCCTTATTATTTGGTTAGCCTGGAGTATCATGATCAGGTATCCCTTCTTCGAGATAAGAGAAGAGGAGTGAGATTTGTTCATCATCCTCCAGGGAAGTGAAGAAGAACAAAGACAATTAGTCAACTCATGGTGATCTCAAAGGCATGCACACACAATGACGTCACTGACTGTGATAAGATAGACAATAGTCGTGCCTCCTTTTTAATAAAACAGTGAAAATAGAAATTAAGACAGGATGATGAGTGAAGAGCGTGTGGAAATATAATTAAAAAAAAAAAAGTAAAGGCAAAAAACAAGGACTCACCGAATCAGTGATGAGGTGATGCTTAAGTCACCACACAGGACACCATTGAATATAAATAGGATGACGTCAATTACAGTGATTGGCCGTTGGGTTATCATTTATCTCCTTGCCATGTGTGACATCGTGCATGGCTGTCCTTCTTACCGATATATATATATATATATATATATATATATATATATATATATATTTTAAATAGATTTTTAATAAATATTATGTTAAAATGATTATAAGATAATTTTTTACATGTAAAATAAATAAATAAAATATTTACAAATAAAAAATAGATTATTTTAGCTTTCACAAAAACAAACACTTGATTGAAACAATATTATCATCTATTATAAAAAAATAAATAATATGTTTTAAATCAAATCACATGTAATTTTAAATTTAATTTTACATTTAATTTGAATTCAAATGATAATTTTTTATAATTAATAAAATATTAAATTATATAATTAAATTCAGTTATATTATTTAAAATATCTATGAAAAATAAATTAAATTAAGAGTTTTAGCTATTTTACTTTTAAAACTAGTCATTGATTAAATAAAATAAGTACAGTTAGATCTTTACTCGGAAAAGGCTAATAGTGAAACCTGTTATCCATTGATAAATTCATCTACATAAATGTATTATCCTTTGAATTCCTTATGTGAATATTGTACCCACCTCTAATATACCTTTTAAATGTTTATTATTATTATTATTATTATGAAAGTATCGACAGGGCATTGTTGCCGCCAGCAAACATTATTGTTTGGCCTATCATTGGAGGAACTTTTCGATCATCAAGATAAATTGAATTCATAGTGATATCATCTTGAAATTATGATTTTTTTAATGTAAAATAAATTAAAAACAGATTTATATAGATAAAAAATTGATTATTCTAATTTCTATAAAATTAATGTTTGAAATACACAATTCTATGCGGGGTCCAAAACAAAAATTATCTAACTTGACAAGTAATTTCTTCTATAGTGAGGTAAAAAAACAGAAGTTACCTACTGCCAAATGTGCTCTTCAAAATAACTAAGCTTCTACTTTTACCATGTTTGTAGTATTTCGAAAATAGAAAGGAGTTATATACATGTATGTACTCAATCTATCTTCGATTCTATCTAAATTGTTTGTTAAATGAAAAAAAATGTTTATTTTAAATTTCATTAAAAAACTTAAGAGTTTACTTGACACTACAATAAATTATAGTTGCATATTAAAAAGCATTAGTTTGTTTTTTTATTTTGTTGGGAAAATTCGGAACAACCGGACACCAATTTACCCGGATCAATTCAGCGGAATACAATTACAATTCACAAGTCCCAATTCTTTCCCTCTTTGTGCAGTAAAACAGAATCAAACAATGATGAAAAATAATGCAAATAATCACAAAATCAACACCAAGATTTTTAACGTGGAAAACCCGATGCGGGAAAAACCACGGGACCGTAGTCCACCTAAAAACTTCCACTATCAACAAATAATGGGTTCACAATCATTCTTCCTCAGATTCAACTAAGGGATACAACATATATATCATCAAGAACAACTTATTCTCGGATTACAACAAGATTAAAGGAGAATTATTTGAGAAAAACTCACAAAACTGACAGCCCCGTTTTCTGTCAAAACGGCCAGCTTCCACACCACCAATCTTCGATCCAACCGTTCAGAATGAAGATCAACGTGTCTAGAAGCTGCTGTCAAAATCTCAGCCCGATCCAACGGTAAACGAGCTGGAAATCGAAGAAAGAATGAAGGCTGCTCTGCTGCCTTTTCTTCTCTTTTTCTCTCTTGATTTTCTTCTCCTCTCTTCTCTTTTCAAATCTTGTGCTACAGTACCCGAACCACTTAATTTTAAAGTGGTCAGCTGCCTCTCTTCTCATTAAATGTGGTGGTCCCACTATCACATGGTGTGGGACCATACACAACAAATCTCCCCCTCACACACCATGTGAGGAATTCGCCATACCGGCGATCAATATGTAAAATTCAATTTAGGAGGCTTTAACAAGCCTGCTTCCTTTCTGCAAAACTCAAACTTCTCTCTCGGTAGAGGTTTGGTCATCATGTCAGACACGTTGTCATCAGTATGGATCTTCTCAACAATGAATGACTTCATCTCCATAGCATCTCGAATCCATTGATATCTAACCTCAATGTGCTTTGATCGAGAGTGAAAAGTAGGATGCTTACTGAGATGGATTGCACTTTGACTATCACAGTGCAATACAAAGTTCTCTTGAACTAGGCCAAGTTCATGCAAGAACTTCTTCATCCATAACAACTCTTTGCCCCCTTCAGTAAGAGCAATATATTCGGCCTCTGTAGTGGATAATGCAACACATTTTTGCAACCTTGATTGCCATGAGACTGCTCCCCCTGCAAACTTCATCAAGTATCCTGATGTGGACTTTCTAGAATCAACATCACCAGCCATATCTGCATCTGTGTATCCATCCAACATAGGTTTATCATTACCAAAACATAAACCAAAACTAGAAGTACCTTTGAGATACCTGAGTATCCATTTCACTGCTGACCAGTGTTCTTTACCGGGATTGGAGAGGAACCGACTAACCACACCAACTGCATGAGCTATATCCGGCCTTGTGCAAACCATGGCATACATCAAGCTACCAACTGCGGATGCATAAGGAACCTTTTTCATCTCATCTTTTTCTTCATCACTTGAAGGACACTGCTTAGAACTTAGTTTAAAGTGGCTTGCAAGTGGAGAACAAACAGGTTTGGAGTTGCTCATGTTGAATCTCTCAAGTACCTTTTGAACATATCTCTCCTGAGATAGCCAAAGTTTTCCCTTATTCCTGTCACGTGTGATCTTCATACCAAGAATCTGTTTTGCTGGTCCCAAGTCTTTCATTGCAAAAGACTTGCTCAACTCTTCCTTCAACATCTGAATCTTCTTAGCATCATGGCCAACAATCAACATATCATCCACATACAACAAGAGAATAATAAAGTTTCCATCTGGAAACCTTTTCATAAATACACAATGATCAGAAGTGGTCCTGTCATAACCATGATCCACCATAAAAGAATCAAACTTCTTATACCATTGTCTTGGAGCTTGCTTTAACCCATATAAGCTCTTTTTCAACTTACAAACTAGCTGCTCTTTACCTTTTGCTTCAAAACCTTCAGGCTGCTCCATGTAGATCTCCTCATCCAAATCACCATGGAGAAAGGCAGTTTTCACATCAAGTTGTTCTACTTCAAGATTCAAACTAGCAGCTAAGCCAAGCACAACTCGGATTGAAGACATCTTGACCACTGGTGAAAAGATTTCTTCAAAATCAATACCTTTCTTCTGTCCGAAGCCTTTCACAACCAATCTTGCCTTGTACCTTGGCTGTGAGCAATGTTCATCAATTTTCAACCTGAACACCCATTTGTTCTTGAGTGCTCTCTTACCTTTAGGAAGCTTCACTAACTCAAAGGTATGGTTTTCATACAAGGATTTCATCTCTTCTTGCATTGCTTTCAACCACTCACTTTTCTTCTCATGTGACATAGCTTCATCAAAGCATTCTGGCTCTCCCCCATCAGTGACCAACACATACTCATGAGGAGAATATCTGGTGGAAGGTTGGCGAGGTCTAGCTGACCTTCTCAATTGTGGCTCATCTGAAGCTTCCTGCATAACCTGTTCAGGAATAACATCAACATCATCATTAGTTGCTTCAGGATCACCAACTAATGGCTCAATAAGAGAACCACCACCATCATCATTTTGCAAGTCTCCCCCATGATTAGCAGGCATTAAAGGTAACTGTGGAGTAGGTCTTGGATTTGAATTAGTTGGAATAAAAACAGTAAACTCTGTTTTCTCCTTTTGTTCAAAGTCTTCAATGGTTTGATCTTCAAAGAAGATAACATCTCTACTTCTCACAATTTTCTTCTCCTTTGGATCCCATAACCGATAGCCAAACTCATCATCTTCAAAGCCTAAGAAAATGCACTGCTTTGTCTTGCTGTCAAGCTTAGACCTTTCATCTCTAGGAACATGTACAAATGCCCTGCATCCAAACACTTTTAAGTGTGCATAAGAGACATCTTTTCCTTTCCAAACTCTATCTGGAACATCAAATTCAAGAGGAACTGATGGAGAAAGGTTGATCATTGCAACTGCAGTCTTCATTGCCTCACCCCAAAAAGACTTAGGCAGCTTTGCATGAGAGAGCATACATCTAATTCTTTCAACAATGGTTCTGTTCATTCTCTCAGCCACTCCATTCTGCTGTGGAGTCTTAGGAACTGTCTTCTCCAACTTGATACCATGTTCCCTGCAGTACTTCTCAAAAGGACCCCTGTATTCACCACCATTGTCAGCTCGAACACATTTGAGCTTTCTACCAGTTTCTCTTTCAACTCTGGCATGGAAATCCTTAAAGACATCAAGCACCTGATCTTTGGATTTCAAACAAGTGGCCCAAATTTTCCTGGAGTGATCATCAATAAAACTAACAAAGTACAATGCACCCCCAAGAGACTTGTCAATCATAGAGCAAACATCAGTATGAACTAAATCAAGAACATGTGATCTTTTATGTGAAGGTGATCTTTGAAATGCAACTCTGTGTTGTTTGCCAACTAAACAATGAGTACATGTGTTCAAGTTCATACCTTTTAATGGAAGGTAGTTCTTCTTGGCAAGGATGCCAAGGCCTTTCTCACTTAAATGTCCAAGCCGCTTATGCCACAGATCAGTAGAGCAATCTTCAATTGCATTCACCTCCCCTTTGATCACCTTGGCTTGTGACATGTAGAGACCCATTTTCTTCCCTTTAGCAACAATCAGGGAATTTCTGGAGAGCTTCCATTTACCATCTCCAAAGTAATTGTGATAGCCTTCTTCATCAAGAGTACCTGTAGAGATTAAGTGTAGGCGCATATCAGGCACATGCCTAACATCTTTGAGTAGCAACTTGCACCCAGTATTGGTTTCCAACCAAATGTCTCCAATGCCCACAACACTAGCCATCCCTTGATTTCCCATCCTAACTTGACCAAAGTCACCAGCAGTGTAGGATGTGTAAAAATCACGTCGGGGTGTAACATGGTAAGAAGCTGCTGAATCTGCAACCCAGGTGGTATCCTGACATGCAAGATTAACACAACCATCATCACAAACAATGGCAACATCACCATCATATACAACTGCAGCTGTACCATTCTCTTCATTCTTGTCTTCATCTTTACCCTTTTTATCTCTTTTATACTTTCTGCAATCCTTTTGCATATGCCCAGGCTTGTCACAATAATAGCACTTAAAACCCTTCCTTGACTGAGATCTTCCTCTTGGCTTCCATTTGCCTTTTCTATTGCTGGATTCTCTATCTTGCTTGCTGTGAGAGAACCTGCTTGGACTTCTCCCTCGACTTTCTGTAACAAGTGCATGAGACTCAGAAGTGCTTGTGCCTTTCCTCCTCTTCTCTTCATTGAGGATACAATCCTTCACTGTTTTCAAAGTGATCTTCCCATTCGGAGTAGAATTGCTAAGTGACACCACCAAAGTCTCCCAACTATCCGGCAATGAACTCAGTAGGATTAGTGCTTGCATTTCATCAGCTAACTCTAGATTCATCAATGACAACTGATTCAAAAACCCTTGGAATACATTTATATGCACTGAAGCATCTTCACCATCTCTATACTTCAAATTCACAAGGTCTCTAATTACAAAAACCTTGTTTTGTGCACTCTCCTTAGCAAATGTTTCTTCCAACATCTTCCAAACTGTATAGCAGTCATGTTCTTGAGAAATATGATTAATGGACTTAGAAGATACCCATTTTCTAACATTAGCAGTAGCCTTTCTATTTAGTCCATTCCATTTTGCATCATCCATATCATCAGGCTTTATTCCTTTACATTCAATCGGTAAAGCCAAATCATTGCAATATAAGTGATCCTCCATCATTGTTTTCCATAAAAAATAATTTGAGGAAGTAAGCTTTATCATGCCCGAATCTTCCTTTTCCATTTTAACTGCACAAGAAATTCAATCTACACAACCAGGCTCTGATACCACTTTGTTGGGAAAATTCGGAACAACCGGACACCAATTTACCCGGATCAATTCAGCGGAATACAATTACAATTCACAAGTCCCAATTCTTTCCCTCTTTGTGCAGTAAAACAGAATCAAACAATGATGAAAAATAATGCAAATAATCACAAAATCAACACCAAGATTTTTAACGTGGAAAACCCGATGCGGGAAAAACCACGGGACCGTAGTCCACCTAAAAACTTCCACTATCAACAAATAATGGGTTCACAATCATTCTTCCTCAGATTCAACTAAGGGATACAACATATATATCATCAAGAACAACTTATTCTCGGATTACAACAAGATTAAAGGAGAATTATTTGAGAAAAACTCACAAAACTGACAGCCCCGTTTTCTGTCAAAACGGCCAGCTTCCACACCACCAATCTTCGATCCAACCGTTCAGAATGAAGATCAACGTGTCTAGAAGCTGCTGTCAAAATCTCAGCCCGATCCAACGGTAAACGAGCTGGAAATCGAAGAAAGAATGAAGGCTGCTCTGCTGCCTTTTCTTCTCTTTTTCTCTCTTGATTTTCTTCTCCTCTCTTCTCTTTTCAAATCTTGTGCTACAGTACCCGAACCACTTAATTTTAAAGTGGTCAGCTGCCTCTCTTCTCATTAAATGTGGTGGTCCCACTATCACATGGTGTGGGACCATACACAACATATTTAATCATATTTTTATATAGATTATCAAATTTTAATATAATCGACTCGTTTCTTAGTTGCATATGTTGAATTTGATTAGAAAATTTTAATATATATATATATATATACATACACACACAATCTGAATTAAATTACTAACATAACATACGCAATGAACGGAACCAGATAAAATATAATAGCTTTCCCATGATAATACATGCTTTTTACATGATTTTATTTATACATTTTATATTTATTAACGTGGTTAAAAGGGATACGTTAATATAAATCTATCAATCCATCTATCGCTAACAATTGTTATTTCTTAGGTGCAAGGCATTGGTCGTTTTGACCGCAGCTCAACTGGTCTGAACGAAAGTCAGGATTTAATTAGTAATTAAAGACCAAGCCAAACGTCTGAACGCGCTACGAAGGAACTGTTTGTTTGTGCCGTAAGCCTTTTTTTTTTTAATTGTTTTAATATGCAATGTTAGAATAAAATTTTAATATATTTTTCATAAAAAATAAATTCCACCACGATCACCTACACTTCCATAAAAGAAGAGAGAACCCATTGAAAGATAACAAGGTTGTCTTGATTATAAATCTCGTCGACTTCAACCCCTTTTCACTTCACTTCTTTCGTTCCCACACGCCATTCTCTCCCTCTCCCTCCTCTATTCCTGTGTGTGTACGTGATTGTCTCAGTATTTTCCACTTTTAAACTGTTCTACTTTTTCTTTCCCATCTTGTTCCCCACTCTCATTACTTCTGTTTTGGGTTTTGGTTTTGAATCATAGTTCATTTTCTTTTAAATCCATGGTCTGCATGCCATCGAATCCGTGGTTGGTTCTCTGCTATCATCGCTTCTCTGCTATATAATTGCTCTGATCAAAGCTCAGTTCTTTCTTTGCTGTGTTTACACCTTGTATTCAATCCTCAACTGGGTTTCTTTGTTCTCGTGCTTTCCCTTCATTTCCCCTAGTTTTCATTTTTTTCATCCCGCGGTTCCTTTTTGAGGATTGAAAGCTGAAGGAAAAACCATGAAGTGTTTCTATATTTTTAAGGATAAATTTAAGAACAAGAAAGGACAAGCAAATTCAGCCCCAGAACCGAGTGACCAAAGCAAATCAAATAGTTCACCTCTGAGTCGTACAGCGAAATCCTTACCATCTCCAAGAAGCATACCTGAATTGTACAAAGAGAAGGAGCACAATTTGCGAGTTTTCAGTTTTCAAGAGCTTAAAGAGGCAACAAATGGTTTTAACAGATTGCTTAAGATTGGAGAAGGTGGCTTCGGGAGTGTGTATAAGGGAACAGTCAGGCCTGCCAGTGGTCAAAGCGATCCTATAGTGGTTGCCATTAAAAAGCTCAACAATCATGGCTTGCAGGTACAATCTCTCTCTTTTTTTTTTTTCCGTTGAGAATTCCAATCTCATTTATTCTCTGTAATTTTTGTCCTTAATTTTTTTTAATTCCTTCTGTTTATATTTCTAGTTTTTACCCTTTTCAATTGCCTTTTGCATTCAGCGTTGTATTTTGGTGGAGAGACTATATGTATGAGCATCATGCTATAAATTGAAAAAAATATCATGTTTTGCTTTCGCTTTCAGTTCATGATCAAGATGGAAAAGATTGCTGTAAAAATAAAGAACTGAAAAAGGATGCCTTTTTTGGTGATTGACTGATGTACTGGCGTACCCGTTCCTGTAACGATCACAAAAATGTAATGCGCTACAGTTTCGAGTCTTCGAATGACCTTACAGATGCTAAATTCGAATTGGTTGGGGGAGTTGAGGTTGAAATCAAAACCTGACATGATCATGTGAAGAAATTTTTTGGCTGTCTATGCTTACACGAGACACAAATCATGTCATTTTTCTGTCAACAATGTCTTTGGCCAAGGTAGCAAGACGATTCCGTTTGGATTTGCAGGCATCTTGAGTTCCATTCTTAATAATGTTGGTAGTGATAAATTAGACTTCGTTTCTCATTTGGTGATTGCCAGTTGTATATGATACAAGGGAGAGAGTATTGTGAATGAGCAGAATTAAGTTGGCATTATCCCAAAGTATATTAGCAAGAGAAAAGAAGCTAAGTTCAAATGTCCAGTAGACAAAAATCTGCAATAAGCCAACGTCTTCGCTTGTCTTAAACTTGAACTTTTATGAAGAGAATTAGATTATAATTAGGAAAATGGAATGTTTTTCTTGGATTTAAATTAATTGTATCCAAAAAGAAGCATTCAGATCTTGGAATATTCTATGTAGTTCTAAGACACGTAATTCTTGAAGATTCTTTTAGGGCATATATTATTTCTTCCAACGGTACCCGGTTCAAGCTGAAGTTTTCTTTTTTTATGGTAATTTTGATGAATATTGGCCTTCATTGAGTGTTAAGCGTTTTCTTTTCTTTATTGTTTATATATATTTCTTCATTTCATTTCATCAACTACAATGAAATGATTTTTCATTTGTCACTGTCCTTTTCTGATATAGGGTCATAAACAATGGCTTGCAGAAGTTCAGTTTCTTGGAGTTGTTAGCCACCCGAACCTAGTGAAACTTCTAGGTTACTGCTCTGTTGATAGTGAAAGAGGGATCCAACGGCTTCTGGTTTATGAATATATGCCCAACAGAAGCTTAGAAGATCATCTTTTCAAAAGAGGTCCACCCACTCTGTCATGGAGGAAAAGATTAGAGATAATCCTTGGTGCTGCTGAAGGATTGGCTTATTTGCATGGAGGAATGGAAGTCCAGGTACTGTTTAGAATGACCTAGATGAACTGAATAAATGTCCCCTTTACCTGTAACTGTGCAAGATCAAAATCTGTAGTGATCTATGAAAGTGGAGCCTTCTTGCACTTTCATGCTTTCTAGTTGTGGCTATTGGCGTGTGTACCTTTAGGTATTGGCTAAAGGAGGAAATTTCAAGTCAAGGTCTTAAATTCAAAATCGTATCAAATTTATATAAGGTAAAATAAACCTTTGTGGACCATCAAACTGGTTGAGTCATCCAGAATTTGAGCTCCTGGTTTGGATAGGTCGTTGCTTCATGTGAGAACATTGCTTCCCTTCCCGCTGTGAATTGAACATTGTTTCCCTTCTCGCTGTGAATTGATAAGTCTCCAGCCCTGGAAGATGATATAACTTGGCCACTGTCCTCATTCTTTTCTGGCAGGGGATTTGATTGGCTCGTAAAAAATGCCCCATAGCTTCTGAAAGGCATTTCTTAATCTACTGTTCAGACCTCTCATTTCATAGATGACAAGTCGCACCATTGCCTGATTTTACACCACAGGATATTATTGTGAAAGACTCCCATTTATAAAACCTTGGCAGAACTCATTTTCTGCGTCCAATTTATTGTAACTTCTTTTCCTAATGGTATCTTTTTTTTTTGGGATTTGGAGATTCTGTGAATTGTGCAATTGGCATTGTGTATCTTATTTTGTTTATGAAAGACCTTAACTTTTCTTGGCTTTACATTGAAAGTTTTGGTGCATTTGAAAGCAGCCTCCTTTCAATTATAAAATTTTAATCTTTTTCAGCCTCAATTATACAGGTTATTTATCGAGATTTTAAATCCTCGAATGTTCTTTTGGACAAGGACTTCAAACCAAAGCTCTCTGATTTCGGGCTTGCTAGAGAAGGACCGACGGGTGATCGAACTCATGTATCCACTGCGGTGAGTAACTTTAAGACATTTATAAATGAAACCATCCCCTAATTTGTGTTCTTCATTATGTTTCTGAACCAAACATTGTAGCTGGTTAATGCAATCAACCATGAACTGCCACACTAGTAGGATGGTTCTCTGATTATTGAAATGATGTCTGGGAAACTGAAAAATAGTAGTCTGTCATTACTAGGAGAAACCAAATTAATTTCTTCTCCTTCCTTTTATTTTTTTCCTTTCCTTCTTTTGCCATATCTATCAAATCATCAATGGATTTTTACCAGCAAAGTCCCACTATTAGATCTGGATAAATGTGGTTACGCAGTATGCCTTGCCCTAACCATCGATGATTGAGACAAAGCTTCGTGATTATATTCCTAGATTGGTTTTTAGCCTTGCTTGTTTTTGTGTTGATGTGTTTTCTTGTGTCAGGTGGTTGGTACATATGGATATGCTGCTCCCGAATATGTTGAAACAGGCCATCTCACCATTCACAGTGATATATGGAGTTTCGGCGTCGTTCTCTATGAAATCCTTACTGGCAGGCGAACGCTGGAAAGAAATCGCCCTGTAAAAGAGCAGAAGCTTCTAGATTGGGTGAAACAATTTCCAGTTGACAGTAAAAGATTTAGCATGATAATTGATCCACGACTCATAAATGAGTACTCCTTCAATGCAGCAAAGCAAATTGCTAAGTTGGCAGATAGCTGCCTTAACAAGAATGCAAAAGAGCGGCCGACGATGACTCAAGTGGTGGAGATGTTGAAGCAAATAATACAAGATTCAGAAGGGGGGAACACCTCTACAAGTAGGAATGCTGAATCGTCTCAATCTAGCTTGTTAAGGCGCAAACAGAACCAGGTTTGTCCATGTGTATTATCTTAATGGGCTGGCTAGAGCCTACACATCACCATAATTCACCAGCTGAACAATCTTTTGTGATTCTGGCAGGTATAAATGCTTGGATGTTGAGCACAATTGAATGGCCATATTATCAATGCGCGTGAAATCCATTGAAAAACAGAACCCTGGAGTTACGTAATTTTGTATATGAGTTGATCCGAATCAATCTCAATTCGACTTAGCTATAGCATTCTTTTCTTGTTTTACTGATTATCATTTTTCCTCTGTTGAGTTCATGAATGTTGCGAGGCAATAAGATAAAGGCACATAGTAAATGATAGAGTGGTTTTGAATCTTGATGCCAAATCTGTGCCTGATGTAATCATAATGATTGATGCAATACGATCTCCATTATTTCGCTAGTTTTGAACAACGCCTAGTAAATGATAGAGTGGTTTTGAATCTTGATGCCAAATCTGTGCCTGATGTAATCATAATGATTGATGCGATACGATTTCCATTATTTCGCTAGTTTTGAACAACGCCAGCAGTTGCTTTTCCCCTCTTGCCCCAGGAAATGGAAATTGAATTACCCCTCTTGCCCCAGCCAGCAGCTCTCGGTGGAACATTTCCCCTCGCTACTCTTGTAGCATATGAATATACGAGGATCAAGGGTTTTGCCGAGTGATATTTTGCAGTATATTTGCTTGGATCCTGCTCGAAAGGAGCCATGAAACATTGCTATGGTTTGCAACCTTGGCTGTGCTCTTAACAAGCGGAAGATGGAAAATCGAAGATTACATAAAATATAATTTGATTAGCCGGCGGAAGCCGCCGGCACCACTCAAGTGATCCCACACCCAACTTTCAATATATATAAATAATAATTTGACCAAACAGATTATATAATGATGATTATTGCTGTTGTTCAACTTTTACATCGTATGTTCCTACAAGAGTGTATTCTCTTCGCGCTCAAAACATCATAATTCATCACGAACTCATGCCTAAAGTTTCGTCACGAAGCGATTATCAGCTAAAATAAAATCTAAATACAGAAGCAAACCGTATTTTTAGTTATTTATCTTTGAGCCAAAAATCGCCCACATACAAACAAGATCTTGTAATTCGATGCATATATTTGTTTTTCATGAGCCACGGTATTACCATGTGTTCTTAGAGATAGATCGATGTGAAAGTTATCCTCGTACAAAAGATGGTTCTTAATGGCCGAGTCGTATGCATGCCAAGATTGACTTCCTTGGAGTCTTGGATGATGACATCTTTGTGTGATTTATTTATTTTAATGGTTTATTAGAAAACATGGCAACCAATCAGGGCTCATATTTGTTTAAGAGGCGTCAGAATATCATTACAAGGTGTCAGCATACACCATCCATGACGAGTTAGAATATATTTGTTTGAAAGGGGCGCCTTGAAAATCATAAAATTCATGCTTTCTATGAGGTGCGCTGCGCACCGCATCATAAATATTATTTTAATAGTTTTCAAAATATTTTTTTAATGTATTAAAATAATATTTTTTTTTATTTTTTTAAAATTATTTTTAATATGAATATATTAAAAAATATAAAAAAAAATATTTTTAAACAAAAAAATTTAAAATTTACTCAACCTCTGGTTATAACACAATACTCAACGTGGTGCTACTGTGCAACTGGCCTGGGGTGGATGAATTGCTATGTTTCTTGATTGCACAAATGCATTTTTTCATATGTAAATTGGGTTTTACACATAGAGTCTTGGAGTAATTAAAAAGTTACTATTAATAGTTATTTTTTTTAATATTAATGTGAGTGTTTGTTCAGTTTGCATGTATCATGATTAATCTCATAAACTCTTAAATTAACAATTATGTAAATCTTTAATAATCATTATATGAGCCAACTTGAATTTAAAATAAAAAAAAAGCAAATTTTTTAATTCAAATTCTTACTATTTAGCCATTATTATTAATAATTAATTATTTAATGGGAAATATAGTATTTCAAGAATATTGTTGAGAATAAAATTTATATTTTGAATAATTATTTAATTTTTTAATTTTAATAACCTAATTTCTTTTTTCCTGTCAAAGTGGCAGAATTTTTTTTAAGCCTTTATATTTTTTGATATTTAAATAAATATTTTTTTGAGAAAAAATATCATGTTAATGTACAGAGGTATTCTTCTCAGCAAAATCCATAAAATTAAAAAGAAAAAGTTCGGGATTTGATTGATAATAATAGGGTAAACCATTAAGGCCTAAACTGAGGTTTCTCCGAAGAAAACTCATGAAGATACGATAGCCTTCGGCTACATGAATTCATTATTCAAGCGAGAAGCATTACATTACAGGCTGGTCTAAGCCGGGTCTGGCCTGATAAATCAAGTGTTTTGAGCTCCGGATTTGCTCATTGGAGCCCACCTCCAGCCCACATTATGTTCTTAATTACTTCAGGCGTACTCAAATCCGTGAATTTACTTAGTTGTTTTTTTTTTAAAGAAAAAAGGAAAATCTCAAAGCATAACTGGAGAAGGAAAAGGGAAAAATAGTTCACCTTAATTCAAACAGTAGCCCACAACAGGAGTTTTCTCTGCCGTTTCCTTCTGGTAATCAATTCCAAACAATTTCTCCTCACTTTTTGTTTTAATCTTTTTAAAATTTATCAGCTCGGAAAGTGCCTGGAGACTTAATTGTAGATCTTCTCCGTGGAAATCCTAATCGGTACTGCTACAACGTTGGGATTTCTACTTGCTTCCTCATCTTCTGTGTAACAGTGAGTTAAATTGTTTCCCGTCTTAGCTAATTTGTTGTTTTCTTTCTTTCTTTAATTGTACGTTGTGTAATATTGCTGCTGCTGTTGTGAATTTTTCATGTATCGAGGGTTCTATCTTTAATGGTATGAAACTTGGCGTCAGAATATCCTTCTGGAGTCCCAATTTTCCATTTTTTTTCAAACTTGCTTATGATGCGAGTTGAAGGTGGAAGATGAGGATGAGATGACATGGGGACTATCTTGGAATCATAACTTTGACTAAAAATCTCTTCACACAGCTTTGTGGAAGAATCTTGTATTGAGAGACGAGGGTTTCCTTCAGGATCTATTTGGAAGATCGAAGCCCTTTCTTTACAATGTCTTCTGTCTTTCTTTTCTTTTTGTATGGGAGTTGGCTTGCATACGATTGGACTGTTAGTAATCCTACAGAAAACGGAAAAGGTGGTGGTGAAGTGGTACAATTTCTCTGAGGGTGCATCTGAATCTCTCAATCCCTTGTTGTTTCACTGTTGCCGCTGTTCGGAAATTGGAGCACCTCTGGCTTTGGGGATGTTGAGTTGAATGCTTGGCTTGGTGGAGGTGTCTGTAGGAGGAAAATGTAAGTTATGAACTTGTAGTCCACTAGCTATAATTTTGTTACCAAGGAATGCGACAAAACTGGGTGTGCAATGGAAAAGAGTCTTCGCCTTCTTATAGATAATTCAGTCACAAATTTAAATTCTGGCACACGTGGAAACTCTTTGCAAGTGTAATTTATGCTACAGAGTTTATTAACTAATTATTTTTTATCTAAGTTTTGTTCTCTGTAAATGGGATGGCACTCCCTTGATAGCTTTAGAATAGGTTTCTTTTTCAACAAAAGAAAAAGAGAAGAAAGGTAGATATGAGTAACGATATGGAACATTATAGTATATAAAATTAGGAACAAGTTTAATGTACACAGTAGTTTAACAAAACTGAGACCTGGGAGCTTATGATTAATCTCTGCAATGTTGATCTCTTAGGAAGTATGGTTTCATCTAGTCTTTATAAATTATTTGATATGGCAGCATGGGAAACTCAACAAACTTACATAGTTTTTAATACAAGACAATTCCTCCCATATGATTATAGAAAAAGGTTGCTGTTCAGCTGCAATTCTTTTTCCCTGTAATACAATGGACACATAGTAACTAATAGCCTGACACTCTCCTCTTTGAGTTATGTTATAATGTTCAAGGTCTCAGCAACTGCTTGAGATAAGTTCCGTCTTGGTGTTAGGCACTGCATGTGTTCTTGAAAATTGCAGGAATTGAAAAGCCGAGCTTTATGAATCTCTTCTAAATAATTCGAAGCATATTTTTCATGTAACCTGAAAGGATTGCACTGCTTCGGGAGATGAATAAGATCACAATTGAATTTTAAAATGTATTTATTTAAGCAAATGTCAAGAGAAAGAAATCTGTTGACTTGATGTGTGATGAATGAGATTGACTGATCTTAGAAAGTACGGGTCACCCTGAATGATGAGTCATCTTTTAGCTGTCCATAATCTTGGTTGACAAAACATTAGCTTAAAAGAATTATTCTCCATTAGTGGCATGGAGATCTAAATACAGATTTTGATTCTTTTATATAACCATCTCAAGAGTTTGGCAGGTCATGCCGAAGGTATGGTGTACATGTAAGATACTTTTGCTCTACTCTACTTTATTTTCTACCTATGATTCAATGAGCTATTCAGTGTCTTACATGAACGTGCACATGTCTTTGTTTTATGCTAGAGCAGCTTCCTTACTTTTCTGAATACTCTTGTCTTTGATAAAGCCAATGTAAAGGTTAGTTCCATGGGAGTCACACTCCGATAGTTTTTCTTTCCGACCACCTTCTGACATGCTCTTAACAAACTCCACTAATTGCCGCCAGTTGTCCCCTTCAAACAACTTCTTATTCATTCGTAGATATGTAAATGCAGTCAATCCATTGCCAGATTCTGATCTACTTGTTGCCAAAACTTGTGTGTATGCACCTGCATCATACCTCTCTAATGCATTCTCCCCAGCAAGTTCAGTTCCAGCAGTCCTCGTAGCCATCTTCACTTGCCGCACTAATCCTTGTGGAGAACAATTTGCATGTTCTGGCTGTTCTCCATCTCGCATTTCCATGCAGGTGAAATTGAATACAACCCCATGTTTACTGAACATCCGTGCTATTGGTAGGTACCCATCATGATGTCTAGTATTATAGTATCCTGCAGTTAGTTCAGCTGCATGAGATCTTGTTCTGTAATGCCAATGAATTCCTGCTACCTTTCCCGATAGTTGTGCTCCAGTTCCTCGAAATATTCCTTCTGCAGCTGCCAGGATTTTTTCGCCATGCTCTAGTAGCTTCCCTGAGTACCATTCTAAGAAGAACTGTCCATATTCAGTATTCCATGTTCCATCCCTGCGGAAAAATCCAGTTTCTTCAGGAAAATGATTATACTGGCCGGAATCATGGGGTCCTCCTCGTCCCCAGTCTTTCTTTCCAAGTGCTTCAGCTGATGCTTCCAGTGAAGCTCTCATGTACTGTTCAACATAAAAGTTGTTTTTAGGAGTTAAACTTTCCATACTTGATAACTGACATGCTATCTGGTTTATTCTGATAATTTGATTCCATAAGATACATGTGTTATCAATTGATGGGGCACTCAATCTCTGGATTGCTCAAATTGGCTGACTAGCATGCTAAAAAAATTGCAGTTTAGGATGCAACCAAATTTACCTTGTCATAGCATTGGAATTCTCCAATTCCAGGAAACCTCCATGTGCCATTGGTTTCTGGATAAGCTGGGTATCTCAGCTCTCCACATGGACCCATCCCCACTTGAATTTCCTGCAATAAAAGCTGAATCAGTTTCTAAATCTTCAGGCTGTAATATCTCTACTTGTAGATAACAAGGGGGTTACTCATGATTTCTTCTCTCGAAATGGTTGTGTGTTCCCTTCTATCCCGTGAGGCTCTAATTTTTTATAGCATACAACTGAGTTATTTATTTTCTTCTCTCTCTCGTCTTGTAGAACCTTTTTATTTCAGTTCCCCTCCGACAGTCTTGGTCAAATAGAACCAAGTGGAACCTATAATCTTGCATGGATGATGATGGTTCTACCACTGGAATATATATATTGCTGCAACTTTAATTCAGTGAAAAGTGAAAAAACATAAAGAAAGTTTGTTCCCTAAGCTTATATTTAGTACCAATGATGAGCTCAAAGGAATTGATGCTTGCAAACTAATTATGATGAACTTGTGCTTAAACTCAGTAGGTTTTTAATTGAGAGATTATGCAAAAATAGAAAAAATTATTTTTAACTTCACCTAATAATTTAAATGCTCACATTTAATTATTTTCCTTTTGTTTCTAAATTTTTTTGGTTGATAAAAATACTTACATAAGACAATAAAATACCTTATTTTCTTCCTCTTCCATAGATATTTGATTTCTAATGACCAACGTAACTCTCACTTTATATTTTTCATTTCTGTTATTTGGTTGCTTCCCTTGTAGTTAAAACTATCCACGCTTATCGAGATCTCTCTAATCTACTACCTTGATATGACATGAATTAGACATTCAGAATGATTTATTGTTATTTCCAATCCATATGAAATGGTGGTGATTGATGGACTTGCTGTACAAAACTATGTGACATCCCTTCTTCTTTTTAAATGTTTGTATTTATGCATGTGTTTGATCCATGAAGGAGTTCCATGCTAGCATTCTTTTGATGCACTTTTCAAAATTCTTATAGCCATAAAACTAATAACAGTGATTTGATTGGTATGAGCATGTTTTATGATGTGTCTACATGACTGTGAATAATACTTCAAGTTTGTTATATGTTGTCATTTTGTGAAGTAAATTGGTGATTATCTATGCGTCTAATTTACCCAAATTTCATCTCGACGCCCAAAATATAGCACCAAAAGGTGTGATGTCTAGAAGCTCACCATAATAACATCTCCTAGGTAATCTTTGAATCTCATGCGGAAGCTCCTCATGTAATCACTGTAGACCTGTATGGGTGTCCTTCCTCTTAGTAATGGCAACGAGTCACAGCCCAAGGAAATGTACTCAGGATTCCTTCTTCCTGATCTGTCTGTGTAGACAAGATCAGGGTTTTTGCTGATCTCTTCAAGCACCCATGGAGGCAGGGGAATGCTAAAATTGAAGAGAAAGAAGGGATTAATCATTATTTGACTTGTCTTTTGCCTAGTTTAAAATAGAATTAACTAAAGAATATTAGTCAGGCTTATCAAAAGAAATTAGTACTTAACAAAGAAAAAAAATCACTGCATGGCACTTTAAGTGGCCAAGTCTGAAAAGGTCTTTAATAGGCTCTTAAGGAATCTGAATAATATTATTATTTGACGAATTCATCTCTTAATCTTAAATCTTAAAAAGAAGAATATATCAAAACTAAAATTCATTGCTTATTTGTGACTTTCACCCAAAACCCACCTCCAAACATAAAAGTAAAGGCTTTTTAGTACCTGCAAGAATCTCCAACATTTCCTCCACACTGATGAAAGGACATGACTACTTGAAGCTTCAGGCCATGCTTTTGCACCATCTTCACAAGCTCTGCATACCCTTCCCAGTTGTATTTTAAAGGCCCATCTTTCTCCACCAATCCCCACCAAGCATCCACCATTACTCCTTCGACTCCTGCACTTCTCAAGGCCATCAAACTAGCATTCATTGCTCTTGGCTTGTTCAAGTTCCCCCCTATTGTTATTGTGTCAAGTGGCAGCATCACAAACACAGGCACCTTAGAGTCATTGCTACTACGAGGACCTGATATTGCATGTAGTTCGCCCCCTTTATTGCTTTTCCTTCCATCTGTCATCAAGATTTCATCGTGTGAGAGCTGTGCTTCTTGCATTGAATTCTTTGCCTGAAGACGGCATGATGGCTTGATATGCGCAAAGCAAATTGTACCAGAAAAATCATCAGGAGTTTTAGGGCTTCTGGTGTCTTTTAGACTGATAAAGGAAGTTGAAGATCGCATTGCTGAAGTCATTTTTCTTTTTGGTGTCTTAGGTACTGAAGAGGGAGAGAAGAAATGGAGGAATGAATGAATGAATGTGCCTTGTGTTCATTTATTAGAGAAACTCAGGTTCAGGTTTTTCAAGGATAAAATTTTGGTGGGCACTACTCTAAAGAGAAAAAGTGCAAACAATGAAAACTACTCTGGCACCTTTTCAATGTCATTTTCACCATATGTGGCTGCACCTTTTTCCTTTATGTTATGCTAGGAAAAAAAAGTTCCAGTTTTTATTTTCCATCCATTGAATTAATCTTGATTGTCGGATGCTGACTCAAGGGTATAATTGGCATCTTATTGTTCAAAACTTATTTTTATGCACGATCTTTCCCACATGGGAGCTGTGAGATAAATATTAGCTCTTTACTTGATAACAGGCAATTGGAATATCTTGAATGATGCATCTAATATTTTGCCTATTGTCTTTTTTATTGCCTTCCTACTTGAAGGTTTATTAATCAGTTAATTATCCATGGTTTGTTAAGTCAAATGGCTGTAAATTGCAGAAGATTGCTCTAAACTCTAATTTGAAACTATTGGGTTTATTGTTTTTTCTTGTTCAGCACTTGCCTTCCAATTTCTAACTGATGCACATGGTAACAAGTTCATGGACTACAAATTTTTTTTATGATATTAGACAAGCTAGTGAAGATTGCACCATATGATCAGGCATTAGCCACTATTGCTGATAGAAGGGTTTTATTTTCCCTTTTCAGTTTGGCTATTATCATGCTTATCATATCAAATCTCTGGGATTGGTGAACAATGGGCGGGTTTCTTTTGCCACTATCTAGCTTACCCCACAAAATAAGTATGCATCCATTTGGCTTTATCTTCATTCCTACTTCATTTGATTTTCTGTGGCAGGTAAAATCTTGATTTTTTTCTTCTTCTTAGTTTTGCACAGATTCAGATAAGAGACTGGAGGTTCCTTTTGATTAGGAAAACATGTGGCTGTAATAAGTCTCCTTTTTCATTATTCTTGGAATTCTGTATCTGCATGCTTCAACTATTCAAAGCTTGGCTGCTTCTTTGAATTAACTATTCTCCATTGGAATTGTGAACCTCCACTGCCATGCAAGTCTTCATCAATTAGATTGAACTCGCCTTTATCTTGCATAACGTTATTCCACATTTTTGCTAGTGTGTTGAGAAATATGAACACCTTTAGATGCAATATTCATGGAGAATACCTAGGGTGTTTTCCTCTCTTCATGTGCGTTTTAGTATCAAATTATCAATGCTTGGTATTGGATGGAGTTCTATACACAGCATAGAGAAATAAAGCATAGAGAAATAAATCAAGATTTAAAATTTAATACTGGCAATACCTGTACTTTATACAACTTAATCTGTCATCTATAAAGTATAAAGACATACGTATTTCATGTGTGATGGAAGCTTTTATCTAGATTTGATGTATTGATTGTATCTATCTTATTTCTCTGTACAGGTATACCTTTTTTGATCTCTTCACTACATAATCTTGCAGTTTATGGTGTCATAAGTTTGCTGCTGCATTTATCGCTATATATAAAAATGATGAATGGCAAGCTCTCTCTCATTATGTATATAGTGATTGCTTGCTTTTTCTGTCTTGACCGTTGTGAGTACTGGTGTCATGTGATAGTTTTGCAGAGCAACCAATGCCTGTGTTGCATTTCTGAAGAGAAGTGTGTTTTTGAAATTACACAAGCACACGCATACTAAACCATTCATAATTTCCTTTGCTCTCTCTCTCTCTCTCTCTCTCTCTCTCTCTTTTCAAAGTTTTACAACTTTTCTTCCCATTTGATGATGATGATGATGATGATGATGCCAGCACATAGACAACAGAATATGTTATGTAATTTTCCAGTTTAGCATTAGTCACTGGAGCAATTTCTGAAACGATAATTCAGTATTGGCGTAGAAGAAGCGTACAATTTGTGATAGATAGTGAACCCAGTGGGTCCTCGTTAATAGAGAAGATAATCACGAATCTCTCACACTCGATGTGGATATTTTGGTATTTATTGAAGCAAGGTCTTTTGAGCTTAGCTGTATGCTGCCTGAGTGGTTAGCCATCATTACAATTTCGTGGAGGAAGTGAGGACTTATCTCTTCCCCTATCTCTCTGACTCACTTTCTGACGCGTCACACACCAACGGGACTTGTGAATGAGAAGACATAACAGAACGGGAGAAAAAACTGTAAAGGGAAGTGAGAATGAAAGAGGCGGAACAGGAACATGTGTAAGCAGGAGTTAACCATGTGGTGAAAATCAAACATGAAGGCGTGGCCCTCCCAAGTACAAAACATATTTGCAGTTTTAGGGCACAAATTGATAATACCAACGAAGTTTCACATTGTATAGAGGTTCCAGGTCTTGACTACTGAGAAAACATTGCACCCAGAAGTTTGTAATTTTGTGACAATCATCTAAGGGAATAGCTCAGTTCTGCTTCTGGGTTAAGCATAACTTCAGCTGCAGTCCCTCCCAATGATATGTCTGCCGTCACGACGAGGCTCTAATTCACATCCGTTGAATTTTGCTATAAAAAAAATGGTGGGAATTTATTTTCCAGGCAGAAACTCCGGTCCCGGGCAACTCCTTGCTTTAGTTTAGGGTAAATTTGATTTCACTTCAAAGTCCACAGATCCGTGAGATAGCTGGGATTAACTTTAATTGGCAGTGTCGGTCACTTTTATCTCATGGAGAATCAAGTTTCAAACATCATCTACAGAATAACAGGAAGGATCTTCTTATATTCTTCTTTGGAGATGGATTGAGACTGAATTTGGACGGGAGGAAAAGACCCCATTTGCTAACACTTTTTTCACGCTGGCGCGTTGAAGGTACTATTGTCGTCTTGCCTGCCAATCGGTTCAAGGGCCCCCCCGCAAAAGTTCAAAGCTCACACGCTCTTCTTTCTTTGCTTGACGTGGTTCTCTAATCTCCATTGCTTGAACGTTACCATTGAACCTTGCAGTGCAAGGAATATATCAGCCTGTTTCAGCCTGTTTTTAATTTGTTTTCGGGATCAATGAAAAGAGCAGTTGCTGACTGCTACGGCGCGTCGAAGCATGACCAAGTGTGAATATAGCAAACATGGGGACCTTCTCTAACTAATAATAAGTCCTCCAAAACTGGGCTGGTGGACAATGACTTGAGCCGCGTTTAAGTTGTGTCCAGAAAACACAGATATTTCTGTGGTGGAGGCTATAACTTGGTTTTGGGATCTGGTCCCGTATCTTCTTCATTTACACAGTCAAACTCCCCTTCAAGCACAAATACAGGGGAGTCGTGGTTAGCTTGTTAGTTTGGAGAGCATATACGACTTTTGGTCTTGATAGGAATTTAGTTTTGGCTTCGATTGATTTTCCCCCCCAACCAAATGCATTGTAAGGTAAAATTTTATTATTATTATTATTATTCCAAAATGTTAAAAAAAGGAGATAGTATAAATAAAAATTTATTTGGTTGAAAAGATATAAATATAAAAATAAATTTATTTTAGACTGAATTTCTATATTTCCAAAAGATATAGTTAAGAAATAATATTTATTGTTTTTATTGTTCAATTATCCTTGTAAAAAAATTTTAATTACAAAATTATTTAAAATATATAAAAATAAAAATTATTAGTATCATAGTTTTAAAATTTAATCTGTATTAAAGGTTGAGAGGGTTACTTTGAATTGATATTTTTTTAAATAATTAAAATGATGTTATTTTGACTATTGTTTTTAAATCAATGGTTTTTTTTTAACTCGAGTTATGATCAGATTTTATCTTGGGTTGTTGGTTAACCCTTGTTTTTTGTTGGGTTAGGTTGAGTCAATTTTTCCTCTATTTTTTCTTAAACTCGGTCTAGAGTATAAGTTGGTCAAGTCTCAAGTCGATGTATCAACAAAAAAAATATCGATGGGTTTTTTATTTGAGTTTTTATTAGATTTTATTCCAATTTGCTAGTCGACCTTAGTTTTTTTATTGGATTAGATTGGGCCAATCATCCCTCTATATTTTCTTAAACTTGGTCAAAACCATAAGTTGGCAATGTCTCGAGTCAACTTGCCAAGCCAACCCAGGTTTTATAACTAGTATTATTATATTTTATTAATTTTATCACTTAATATAAAATATGTTAAAAAATAACATATAAGTTTGACAATAATATATATTAATGGTAAAATAATTTTTTCCCATCGTTTTCATCATTAACTAAATATGATACTTTTACCCTTGTTTTTCCTTATACTTCACTACAAAACACAATTCTATCTTCATTTCTTATTCCATCTTGTTTCTTTTATTTTTATTGTATCTACCACTTGTATCCTAGGACAATAACCATAAATGCATAGCTATAACCTTTTGTTCATGTCTTTTGTAGGAAGTCTAGCCTGTCTGTCTAAATAGGTTAAAAGCAGTGTCGTCCTGCAATCCTAAAAAAAATAAAAAAGTAAAAAGATAAAAGGAGAGAAAACAAGAAAGATCCATCCATTTCCTGTGTTAGGGCATTGTCCAGCTAACACACTGATTTATTAGTCTTATATTTTTTTTATAAGGGTTGTGGATTTGAATGTGTTTGCCATTTTGTATTTTTATTCTGCTGCTAACAACTTAATGTATCAAGTTTGTGTCAAGCTTAATTTTGCTACTATTCATAATATATAATTTTAGTAGTATTGCCTAATAGACAGTGGGTTGCACCACCAGAAGTAAAAATGTCATATCGAAAGAACTGCTATAAGATATTTCATGGATGCTTTGAAACTTTTCCTATCATAGAGGTTTTTAAATTTTAATTGTTGATATTTTGTAATAAAGTCCTCTTTCATAGCTTATATATCTGTTCTTTTCAAACATTATATCCAACTTTAAAAAGTTTCAGATTCTTAGAAAAAATATGAACAAGGAAAAAAATCAGTTTAAAGTAAAATATGCTGCTAAAAATAAAATCTATCAAAGAAATTATTAAAGGATTAAAAAAAAACATGAAGAGAATCTTTCAATAACAAGAAGATTTCCTTTCCATGTGAATTTCAAAGGAAAAAAAGTAGTAGTGAAAAAAAATAAGTATCTACATCTAATGACAAATTGAAAAATTAGCACACAAAATCAAAACAATTGACAAATTAACATATAAGCAAAATGTTTTAGTGAAATAACACACTTTTATTTTGTTGCACTTTAAAATAACAACAAGGTAAAACTCCAACTATCTGGCTCAGCCGGTTGATTGGTTTGTAATGTTTAATAGAACCAATCAATCGGTTCAAAAAATAATAAGAAAAATCTCAAGACTGCTAAAATTAGAGGGTCTTGACGAGATTTTTGATACCTAAAGATTTGATGGTTCGCGTAGCAATGCAATGACTAATATAGAGAAAATGACTCCAGAAAATCTTATAAAAATTTATGCACATTCAATGATTGAATAAAAAATTATGTTCCTTTTGAGTTGTTATTCTGGTTTGATGTAACTAGACCTCCTATTAAACCAGATATGTTCCACTGGTCCATAAATACATTTATTCGGTCATTCATATAATTTATTCAAAACAAATCTTTATTTAGTTATGACAAACTCATACCTAACTACTCATAATCACCCATTATCACAAGCTCGATTACATAATTCACATTGAAAAATAAAGAATAACTGTTATGTTAATAATAGCTTTTTAAGTTTTTAATTAGAGTTTATTTTTGAGTTTATAAGAAGTTAGACAAAGATGTATATGTTGACTCATAAAATATATCTGTAAGAAAAATTTCATTAAAGATCGACTAGTTAATCCAACCACATGTAACTGGTCGACTAATTAAGTTAAATAATTAGACCTTGTAATGTTTTAAAAGCGCAACAAGATAAAAATGTGTTATTTCAACAATTATTTCTGAAATGGTATTATAATGCAAAATCTAAAAAAAAAACAATGTTAATTTTAAAACATGTTAGGTAGGTTAAAAAAAAGGCTAGAAATCCTAGTTGTTCGGGCCGACCTGAACAACTAGACATCTAACTCAAACAATCTTAAAAAAAAAAGTTCAAATTAATCTTTGATCAAACAAACATTAAAACATATGTGTAGCTCACAAAACAAGGTTATGTTACACAATTCAAAGAAGCAATATAACATAAGCTTATTACTTGTTTTAGAAGTGACTATCACTAGTAAAAAAATCACATGTACATATCTTTTAATTGGTTCATGTTTCAATGAAATAAAATTCATTGTGTAGTTAGATATTTTATGATTACATACACGGTATGTGCTGTTTTTATTGGCAGCAAAATCACCACCTATTTATAATTAGAAAAGTCATTGCTTCATATCCTCTAATTGTTAGGTGAGCTACCATTGCTCCTACTTACATCGTCAAGTAAATCATGTGATCTTGAAACGTTAGATGTACACACCAACATCCATACAACAAAGAATTTAGAACATCATCTTTATCATTATACAAAATCTTTTCTCTTATATATCTCTTTTATTTTTTTCTCTTTCTTTCTATTTTTCTTCTCACCAATTTACTATTTTAACCATAAAAAAATCCTTTAATTATAAAAGGACTTGTTTTGTAGGAAAAACATCTAGCCCAAAACTAGTCGTGGAAAGCTTGATATCTCTTTGCAGCTTTAATGATTAGAAAACTAAAAAGTAAAATCTTTGAGAAAATTAATATGGATATCCATATTTAAAGTTACAATCATGTTAAGTTTGAATTCTAAAAACAATGCATCTCAATGCAACACATGAGATGGTATTTAATCCTAGTTTAATATAAAAAAACTAATATATCGTTCACTTAAATGACCCTAGAATTCCCTAAAAAAATCACCAAATACAATAACCGTGTTTTTCTAGTCCCCTGTTTTAATTATACAATATTTATTTTTAATAATTAACTATAAAAAATAATCACATAAAATATATGGCAATTATGGTTCAGAAATAATAACATTATAAAATATAATTAGAAAAAGTTATGAAATATTTTTATTTCAAGTAAAGTCGTATTTTAAGCATATTAAAAGGCCATATTATGGTGGCCTAAGTTATCAACTCATAATCCTTTTCAAATTCTTTAATTTTACTATTACTTCAAATTAATTTATGAAAAACATATAAAATCATTTCCAATAGCTTTCTATCAATAGTGGAGGCACTTTATCAAAATACAAGTTGTACAAAACTCAACTTAGATAATCTTTCTTTAAATATGAGCTAACAAAGATATTTTTTGAATATCATCCTAATAATATAAACAAAGTTCAAAAAATCTAATTGTAAAAAGGTATTTTTCAATCTTATAGTTATAATTTTCCACGAAAAAAGATTGGGAATATTGGTTAGAGTATAGTAAGGATGATGATTCAACATTTTACTTATGTTGTTATCTCTATAAGTTGAATATGAGAAATCAAGCAAGTGGTGATTATTTTGTTGGTATGAAATTTAACAATTGGATGAATAAAAAAAATTTGAGATTCATGTTGGTCCTAATAATGCTCACAACCAAGTCTCGAAGGAATGCCAAGATTTGATGAGTCGAAGGCAACACATTGAAGTTGCTTATGCCAAAATTTTAAATCAAGCTTAAAGAGATTATCAATCGCAATTGTTGAATGTATTTATTTTCTTTTGTGTCGAGAACTAGCATTTCATGGTTGTGATGAATATAAAGATTTAAATAGTTAAGGAAACTTTTGTGAGCTTCTATGGTTTCTTGCTAATCATAATCAAGGAATCAAAGATGTTTTTGACAAATATCTTCAAGAAAATATTGTATTGCTATAATAGAAACTACTAATATAATCTTGAATGATCTTGGTTGTGAGTTCTTTTTTATTTTAATTGATAAGTTTCATAATCTACTACAATAGAAACTACTCATATAATCTTGAATGATCTTGGTCATGAGTTCTTTTCTATTTTAATTGATAAGTTTCATAATTTATTAGTTAAAGAGGAAATGGTTATTGTTCTACACTATGTAGATGTGAATGGATGTGTTATTAAACACTTTTATTGGTATTGTGCATGTTAAAAACACAGCTATTCTACCATCCAAGGAGGCAATTAAAGCAGTTTTTTGTCAAATATTGACTTGGTATATCACATCTGTATTGATAAGTAATATGCAAGGTGAATGTAATGGCTTGAAAACTTTAATAATGAAGGAGAATCCATCCATATTATATTCATTTGCTTTGCCAATTGCAACTAGCATTTGTTGGTGTGGAAAAAAACCATGCTCATATTGTTTTTTTTATTTAATGCAATTTCTAATTTGGAAAATATTGTGAGAGTCTCATGCAAGAGAATCAATATTCTTCACAAGAAGTAACATAGCAAGATAGTTGAAGCACTTAATAATAGTGATATTCAAGTGTTACTTAGTTATATTCAAGTGTCACTTGAGCTAGTTATATACCTTAAAACTGATATTATGAATCTTTGGTAAATCTAATTATATTGTTTGCAAAGTTTTTGTACTTAACTCGGTACAATCTTATAAATTTATTTTTAATTTGCATTTGATAGAGAATATAATAGGAATCACAAATGAATTATCTCAAGCATTATAAAAAAAATATCAAGATATTATAAATGTGATGACTTGAAATAATGGATATGAATCTTTAATTGATATTTCAAAAATAAATGATATATTTGTCATTCATGATCAATCAAGACGTAATACTGAACGATTAACAGACTTACATCATTACTAAGCAGAGTTGTTATATATAAAAATTAACATGCAACTTCAAGAGCATTATGTTATTGTTTTGATTTTATCACAATTGCTTGCTTTCCCTCCGTATTTGTAACAATCTTCACTAATTTGTGTTTTATTTTTTTTGCGAAAACCACGTATTTTTTACCTTCAAGAGTATACAAGGCTACACTATGCGTGCCCAAGGGATCATAATCCAAAACAATATCCAGAGACGAAGCAGAAAAGACAAAAAGTAGCCTCTTGGATGTTCATGTAAATTCTCTCTCAGCGTGCAATTCGTGCACTTCCTGTCGGGAGCAAGAGTCACTATTTTGGAAAACTTAAAAAATGTCCTTGTATCAAACAGTCCCTATTGCAATTGTATTTACTGCCAGAGGAAGACGTGGTTCACCGAGGTTCTGATAATTGTAACCGAGTCGGAAGGTTATCAGCCACCCTCATTGGCTTCCAATCAGATTCTTCCTTTGTCTGTCTAAGAGCAACAAAGTGAAGAGCATCGCTCCTGACCTGATAAATATGACAAGCCCATGGGTATGAATCTGGAGCAGACCAAACTTTCTGCTCTTCGAATTCTGTTTCCTCCACTAGTGCCTCCGCCACACAGTATACCGAACAAGGTTCTGGTTCCTCAAAGTTGGAAACAGCAACACATCCAGGAGATACATATCCTTCTGGAGCCCGTGGATGCCAAACAGATACTGGAGCTTTGTAGTCATCCTGACAATTCCTCCACACCTGCAAATCTCCAGGTTATGCATATTTTATGGAAAATGATTGCTGATGTTCTACTCATGGACATCAGAATTGGTTGCTTTGAAATGCATGGAATACCATAACAAACACAGAATCATTAGCCATTCTTCAAATTCTTTAGCCAAACCCATTTGTTAGCCAATAACAAGAAAAATGCCACCCACCTGAATGGGTTTGCACTTTGAACAAAAATTGAACCCCACTACCGCTCTTGGATCAATCAAACCACAATTACGGTTGTGATATTTGACTTCACAATGAGTAGGAAAAACTACATGCAAGATATTACTTCGCTGAAAAAATACACTCAACCAACTCATGCCATATGGGTTCTGACAAAGCCAGTTGTAAGATTCTATAAAATAGGGCTCACACTTGGTTGATAATTTTTGTTAATGAAATAGATGGAAGCTTCTTACCAGGTCATAACCCAGCGGAAGTGCAAACAGTCTGTCAGTGTTCCGATAAACAGCAGCCACGTTTGGAGGATGGCAGCCAACATGAGCAATGTCCCCAATGGAGATATACCTGCAACGAAAGTGACATTTCTGGTTCAAAATAGACTGAAAAAAATAACATCTGAAAGAAAAAACTGTAAAACATGAACAAGGGTAAGAAAAGGCGGCCTCCTGAGAACAACAAATTTATATGGAACATCCAGAAACAGACAATAAAAAGCAGTTAATTTAATTCAACTTCCTGGTCATTTATTTGTTAAAACCTTTCACTTTAACAAAACATTACTCAAGAAAATATGGTTCCAGGGAAATCAATACCAAGACACCCCAGCCCCTTCCAATGTCCTTGCATGGAAGCTCACCATTAAGAACAAAAATAAACTCTTGAATAAGAATAAAAAGAAACTGCAACCATACGTTGCTTATCAATTTTTCATTTACTGGGTATATGATATCTCAAAAGGGAGTTTATTATACCTTGTATTTCTCATCCACAATGAATTATGGAGCACGAAATCTTAGTTACCCATTTCAACAGAACAATGTTCTCTATTCCTAAACAGAGGGTTGGAATAATTATTAAGCAAACACCTAATAGTTTGACGTAATCCACATTATAAGATGTTAAGTGTGAAATGCTGAAGTAGCAAGTTGAAGAAAACAGCTATTAGTGGCAATATGGGATTTCCAAGAATATAAAGTAAAAACCAGAATTACCCGTCTGGACAAATGGGTCTCCAAATGCTACATATTCCACCGTCTTCTGTAACCTGAAAAACCAGGTGAAGTTTTGCATTTATATGCAGCATGGACAAATTTTAAACAACAATCAGGCATAGCTTGATAATTTAGAAGCACCTGCTTCCTATAAAGTTTGCACCGGCCTTTAGATTCTTGTTCACTGCTCCAAATCTTCAAAAAGTTGATTGCATGTTTAACAAATCTCCCTTCATCAGATGCATAATTTGATGAAGATAGCTCTCTTGATTTGATAATAGATTTATTTGGATTATGTGGTTCTCTACCATCAGCTTCACTCCAAGCAAAATAGACATGTCTCTGGCTTGAAGGAACCTAAACAGGCAAAACACAATCAGAATTATGTATATGAAGTCTAACATTACTTTTCAATTTCAATGATTTTTTAAACAAAATTAATGATTTACACAAAACCACCTTTAGAACAAGGGTTTTCATGTCAAACTTGTATGCTTTCCACACTCTACGTACAACTGAACAGATCCTAGTAGCTTGGGCTTCCGTGTCTTCTGATTCTTCTCCAACATTGCACTTTATGACCCGGACAAAATTTTCCGATCTCTTGAAACTCTTAAGATGGAGGAGCAAGTGAGAAGGTTGGTGACTGCCTGCTTTTGCCAACTCCAGGGCCATAAGCTCTTCCCAAGCCACATCCCACATTATTTTGGAAGGTTTCTTATCTATCTTGTCTAGATCAAAGCACTAAACACAAGAGAGAAACAGAAGTGTGTCAGATTAGCAATGATAACTAGGAAGGATATTAAATATTAAGATGACTAGCAAGCAATGAATTAAGATTCATGAGACAAACCCGAAGCAGCATGACTCGTTTGTTTGTCACTAGAACAATCTTTTGATAAGGAACAAAAAAATGGTCTTTATAGTAATCAGACAACGCAAATTTTGAGGGCTCCTTGAATATTTCAGTACAGCCAAAATGTCGACTTGCTTCAGCAAGGTAAAGTATCATCTGGGAACCAAATAAGAAAGTTAAGAAACATATCATCAAGAATTGTGTTAGAAAGTTTTCCTCATTAGATAATCCAAGAACTAGGGCTAGGACACTAAAGACTTTATTTAATTACGTGTTCTGACCATCCTCCCAATAAGCTTAATGCAGGACTTTAATTCCATCAATTGGATGAAAAGTTCTACCTCCTATTTTTTCTACCTCCTATTTTTTCAATCTAGCAATGGAAGAAAAGGTTATATTTTGGATCTCCCTTGCTCACACATGAACATGCATGTTCCTGGCCACCATTAAATTCCTCTCAATTCTTTCAAGAGACGGTCCGCCCAGTGAACAGTAATTTATGGTGGCCATGACAATTTTGAACTTGTTGAGATGCGATCATGTGAACTGCATACAGAAATAAGCATGTGTAACACTTCTACTATAATGATAATGAACAGGCGGGCTAAATTAGAATGATATGCGGTCTCCAAGTGGAAATCTAATTTTGTGCTAAGTTTTATCTTGTGAGTGTTGATCATTGAAGTAACAGTACAGATAAAACTTTTTCACTCCATATCTTCATTATATTTGCGTAAAATAATCTGTTTTTTCTCAAAGCAAAAGGAGTGTTGGCTTTAAAGTTTTTTACCATTAAGAAAAATTTTACTCTAATAAATGATAACAATTTTTTTGATTATCGACCTAAAAGCCTCAACTCACAATAAGCTAAGATAAAAATGTTATTTCTTTTTTAAAAAAAGGGCAGAATATTTCTTTCAGTTTGTAATGGGTCTCAAAAGTTTTATTAGTTTTGAATCAATAAAATAAAATTTTATTTTGCTAAATTGAGCATTATATAAACATCAAAAGCGCTCATGAGCTCATGATCTCAGGCCTAGCAACCAGGGAGCAAGCTAACCACCAAAAAAAAAAATTAAATAAAAAAAAGTCTGACTTAATGTGGGTAACTATTGCAACCGATAGGGGCTTGTCATTCTTCTTATTGTATTTTCATCAAAAAATATTTCTTCCATCTCGTATTGCCTTGAGTGTTTATTATTTAAACACCATTTCATGGTCTCCCAAACATAAATTTTGTGAAACTGGATAACAATTATTAAATGAAAAGCAATAGGACCCAAAAGATAAAGGAAAAAAAAAAGATGCAGGTGAAGAAAAAATATTTGAGGTTTATTAAATGGGAAGCAAAAGGACCCAATTTTAAAAAAAAAAAAAACTAGGAATGAAAAAAAAAAGAGCTGGGGCTATTCATTGTTCATATGAACAGTGTTTCCACCCCAAGTTTTTAATTGTATTGATAGCAAGCATAAGAATAGTTTTCAAGTCGTGTTCTATAGCTAATGCAAAAGGTAAAATTTACTGAAAGCATAATAAATTTTATATCTTTGAAAGCTTCAAATTTATTTTTTTAATCTGAGACACCTAGCCAATATCATCATGCAGAGGTTATCAATTTACTTAAATGGTGAATAACAAAATCCTCCACCACCCCTTTTCTGTTCATTCTAACATGTTTTCATTGATAAGCAATACCAAGTAATATTGAATCCACCCATCCACCCATTTCATTCTAGCATACACGAGAATTGTCACCTTATCAAATATTCCAAACAGTGTCATATTTTAAATCACTTTAAACTTGTCAAAGGCTTATGAAAGTAAAAAACAGTTTTAAAATTTATAACGTCTGATAAATTTATTTTCCTTGATCTATAACCTTTCATTCTACTTGGCTAAAGATAACAAACTCTCTCACAACAGCTTTAAATGTAAGCAATAGAAACTGTACCTGACCAGAAGCCTCTTTCTCAGAATACTCCCTCAGAATACCATCAGCACGAATAGCCCGCGGGTTTCTGAACCTCTGGGGAGTGGTCTTGTTATTAAGAGCCCCTAAACATTTTGAGCAACTAGCACCTATTCCATCAACAGTCAAGGAGAAAAAATCTAGTGCCCCACTAACAGGTTGCACAATAAATCCTACGAAGGCACGCCCCAGTCCATGAGCCAGTCCTAAGAATCCATTCTGTCTGGCACTCTCCACAGGCTTTGTCAGAACTCCAGATACCCCAAAGGCAACACCTTGTGCAAAAGCTTCTGTTCCTTGCATAATTCCATCACCTACCCCAGTGATTCTTCGGGACCCAACCTGTTTGAGTGCCAAGACCTTGTTTACAATTCCAGAATACACAAATAAAGTTTCTTGATTAAACAAAGTAAACACACACCTGCTTCGAGCGTAATTGAAGAAACTGTCCATCAGTTGAAAGCTCGGCAAACCCTTTACTAAGAGAAGACAATGTGGAACTTGTCATACCAAGTACATCTACAGAAAATATCAGATGTAAAGGATTATGTATCAGATCTCTCCAAATACGATTTTGAATGGCAGGAGCAATGGAACTCTTTCGCATGAACCTGTCCCTATGCATCACTCTCCTTAGATGCACCTGAATTGAAGATATCAAAATGTTATATCTCACTTCCAAACAAGTGCTGCAGTTTATCTTCATGTTATTTGAAGACAGAAAATCTTGCAGCTTACAATGAGAAACAGTTGACTTGGAAGTTACCACTACTTTTAATTAAAAGTCAATCATCCGACCTGAATTTTGAGTGCATTTCCAACAGCAGACAGTATTGGGCTCCATACACCTAGAACCCCATGAGGTCTCTGAGATGGTTCTGTGTCCAGGGAAACCTTCAGCCTTATTTCTGAAACATCAATTAACCTGTAAAGACCATAAAGGGTGAAAATTTATAGCTTTGAATCAAGTCCAAAGAACATTCAATGTATAGAAGATTCCATGGGGAAGAACGAAAACCTTTTCACTCTACAAAAATAAACATGTATGCTTGTGAATACCTTGCATGATTGTGCTAATATATGAATGGTAACTACAGTTGCACTGGCTTATCACATCATGACATTTGTGAATGGAGTCAAATTTGCTCGAATAAATCAAAAGCAGCCAACATTCCTCACAAGAATTTTCAATAGCTACACAAATTCATCAATTCAATTACAGTAAAGGATATATGATAAGTGCAAATATTAGGGAAGAGTATCAAACATATGATGAAGTGGTGATCCCAATTGAAGTATGAGGAACCATGAGTTTTACAAAAACCACGCCAAACATGAATAAACAGACACGAATGCTTTGAAGCCAGAGTCCAATATGCTTGGTTTCTTGAACAAAAGAGAATGTGAAGGGTAGATAAATGACTAGTAATTTTTAACAAGTTCAGTTAAGGAAAAAAAAAAACATATTTGAATGCGTGCACAAGTGTTAACGTTGGAAAGAGGCCAAAATCAGGAAAATATCAGCAAAACCATCGCTTCATCATCTTTTCCCAACAAAGAGTTTCACACCCCTAAATTTAATAAACATCAATATTATAAGTGTTTGAATATCTAGTTTAAGATAACCAACACTTCAGACATCAAAATAAAAAATGCACTATCAGATATCAGAAGATACATCAATATTATAAGTGTTTGAATATCTAGTTTAAGATAACCAACACTTCAGACATCAAAATAAAAAATGCACTATCAGATATCAGAAGATACAGGTGAAGAAACTGGAAATTCCAGGCAACATGCTCCTAGGCAAAACTAAGCCAAGACTTTTAAAGTAGAAAAAGTAAATCAATCTTTCATTCAGCATTGCAGTAACAATGCACTCTCCCACTTGCAGTTATGATGGGAAATGAAAATCTCACCCTATATGTATCTCTGGATCAACTTCTGTGACATTAGAACTTTGGGGTACACGATCTAGCTGAAGATTGTTATAGAAATCCACCAATGCCCAGATAATTGGTTCATGAATATTAAGCCTCCAAACCTTATCAGTAACCTAGCATGTCCATGCACATATTAAATTAGATCATACTGTTCTCCTAAGCACAGTATCATATACATTTCAAGTATCACTTTCACGAAGCATTACCCGTATATATAAATGTGGGTAGACCTGGATGCCATCAGTGCTCTCATTGCGTATTGTAAAAGTCATCTTAAATACAGGATGATGGGTATCAGTGGTCTGCTCGGGTGCCAACAGCACTGGCATCAATGTTAGAGGGAGTTGATTATCAATCTGCAAATTACCTAGTATGAGCTTGAACCTGCCACAAATGCACATATCCAGATCCTTTAGTTCAAGCACCAATTTCAATATGAGGAGATTCAAGGAGTGTAAAGTTGGAAGATATTTAAAGGTTTCTGAGGTTATGCTAATTAATAAACAGATGTATAATAGTGAAGACCTAGAGAAACACAAAAATTGAAAGCAATTTTGCCCCTTTCTCTGGTCTCCCCCCAGATTCAAAAAATCCATTTAATTTATTAAAATGATTCACATAAATACGGCGAGTGATGTTCAATAATTGCACATGGAAAAAACAACATTGTTGAACATCATGAGATATACCTGCTTGTAGACCCACCATCATAGCCAGTTGAATATGATACAAATACTCTCTCCAAGTACACGTAAGAGAGCTCTTTTGGTCTATGATCCACGACCGAAATCCCAACCACTCCCAGCTCGACTATAAGCTCTATAGGCACTACAGCATTTTGCATCGCGCTCTGCACATGTGAGGTTCCCCAGTTTCCAGCAGGTGTCAGAGACATGCTTTCTTCATGTGAAGTTGAACCTTGATAATTAGTGAACCTCCCAACCTTGACCTCTCCCATTTCTACAACATGAAACCGCAATCCTAATTCAGCATCTTCAGCAGAAGATATCCCAGTCCCTTCCATATCAAGTTTCCAAATGCTATTTCTACTGTCACTATCAACCATGGCATCAACAATTTTTTGACCATATGGATCTTCCCAAGCAAATTTCTTTGTTGAAAGAGGTTCCAACTTAATCCAGGCAATGTCCCCAAACCCAGATTGCCGAATGCTTATCATCTTGTCAGTTCTGTTCTCAATTCTGTTAAATGAAAGTTGCAAGTCAGCCACAGCATGGATAGGTGACATATGTGCAGGTGCTTTGAGAAATGCAACATAACTACCTGATGGGACCATCTGATGATCCAGGGCGGAATACAACGATAAAACGTGATCCTTCTTCATATCCTCGTATTTCTGTCCTAAAAATTCTCCAACTATGATTTTGACCCCTCAAAACCAGAAAGATAGTGTCCTCTTTTGAAATTTGAACTGGAAACGACCATTCTGTATCTTGCAGCCGAACCTAGGAATCGCGAAATATGTAACTTGACCAGGAAATAAATATAGGTCATCACACTATTTAATTAAGTTATAATTTCGTATGTGCTGGTTTGAAAATTATGCACTCCCTTTTGTGAGGAACACAAAATCATAAGTGTCCAGTTTGCCTGTCACTAGACCTTCAAAAGATCCTAAAGGTGCTGTTTTTCCATGCAACATTTCATGTACAAAACTGCTGTCTTGAATATAGGGATAAGAAATATAATTGATTTTTAGGAAACACAAGATAACATTCACTGGTTTTATGATAGAATAGACCACTGTTGAGGTTCTCTGTATCCCCTAAATATACCATCTTTTTTAGCAGTAAAATTCTAAAACCACCCCCAAAATTGTGAAGCAATCGAATGGTTATAAAACTTCTTTTTATCTATTCTGTCCCTCAAAGTTACAACATCATTTGCAATTAACAAAAATTGAAGATATGGCATGCATTAATTGTAAACAAGCAGTTTCTTTACAATTTTCCATATCAGTGATTTTATTTGATTGTGGAAGCTTTAACTTGAAGATTATAAAAATAATAAAACAACTAAATGAAAAACATAAGGACTAAATTGAAAATTTATCAAAGTTCAAGGACTACTGTATATAGCAGGTATATAGACAAATTTAACAGAAGAAATAAAGAAAAACATCACTGATATTTTGACAAAAATGATTGGAAGGGATATTTGAAATTCTAAGTTTTCTAATATGTTGCTTGACGGATCATTTAGTTTAAAAATTAGCCTACCTAGATCGTCCATCATATTAGTTATTAGTTACATGGTTTACTGGATACTGATGTATATACAGAAAATACCAATCAAATCAATGAAAGGGATTTACCAATTTAAATATAAAAAATCTAACTGAATAATTTAAAATGATATGGTGCTGCAATATAATATTATTAACAGTACAGTTAGGCCAATTTCACTAATTCAGCAACAATAAATCCAAGGAATGAGAAGGGTAGAATAAAAAAATTTCTACAAAAACTACACACTTATCAAAACTTCTTCTAGGTATCCCTACTTGCATTTTATTTTCTATTTGAATTCTTGTACATTTAAAATAACAATAAATTATGTGCATTTGTTTACAAAATATTGATCACTGATTTGGCAATGCACTTGATTGATCATTTTTCATAAATTAAGACACTCAGCTAGAAGGACTATAGGAATTCAAATAGAAATTTTGACAAAGTACATGCACCACAATTGCATGATAAACAATTAATCAAATGATAAATGATAAACATACTACAATCATACAAACATAGAAAAATCATGCTTCTGGTTAAGCTCCATAAACAACCAATGTCAACATATATAGATCCTCAGAAAATGTTATTAGAAATTAAATATGACATTTACATTAAAGAAGTACGCCAAGAAGGGAGACAAGTAGTGGAACAATAATGCATCCCAAATTTTGATTCTACCCTTCTCATAATACTGGTGGTTCAAGATTAGCCTTTTGAACTTACTCAAGAAATGACTTGCAGATAAAGTTGCTTTACTCTTATAAAATTGAGGAACACCTGATAATAGGCATGATATTTGTCAATTCAAGAAAAATTCTATTTTCTCCTTGGGTGCATACGATAAAGAAAGTTCAATCATTGTTTTCAGTCGCTAAGAAAACTGAGTTGAATGGTTCAATGGTTTTGGTTTAGCTGAATCTAGAAGAGTTGTACACTAAATACCCTTTCATGATTCAATCATTGTTTTCAGTCGCTAAACAAACTGAGTTGAATGGTTCAATGGTTTTGGTTTAGCTGAATCTAGAAGAGTCGTACACTAAATACCCTTTCATGAGACATTCTCAACTTCTGAAGCAAACCATTCATAATAAAAATAAAATGAAGAAAAGAACAGTGCATGTAGAAAAATTATCAATTAGGAGATATCATATCTATTTCCTCCACAAGTAAAATTCCTTATCTCCACATAAATCGATAAATATTAACGGTTAGAATTCTGAAGGCAATCCACTAACCTGGATTTTATCAGTTTCAGTGGTTTTGCGGTATGCAAAGGCAATTCTTGAATCAGATGCCCGTAGAACCTTTGGTTCATCTTCACTGTTTAGCTTAATAAACATGTCTTGACCAATTCTATTTGTGAAGGTCATGAATGGCCGAACATAAATTACCTAAAGAATAAAACGATGAGTTAACACAAATAGTTGGGAAGATTTCTGAAATTCTGTATATTACGCATTACCTTAGTAGGGACAGATTGGTAAGGACATGGTTTTGTTGAAACAAAAAGCCACATGCAGTTACCATCAGCATCATAAGCATAGAAATCCAGAGAGCCATCCTAACAACCCAAAAAAGGTGAGATCAGAACAAGGACATTAGAAATTGATAGCTTGATAGATAAAAAAATTGATTACCATATCACCAAGGGGAGAAAGATCTTTAACAGGGCCAAAGTGCTGCTCCTGGTCAGATCGAGTGATAGACGCTGACAGGCCCAGCAAATTAAAGTTCAATGCCGAAGCAATTGTATGACCTTCATATATTTCCTCTTCCGTTATTTCTCCGAGAATTTCTTCATCTCTCCTTTTGGACCTAAATGGAAGAGCAATTTTTCGTGGATGTTTTTCCTCTACTAGATCTACAAGCCTAAATCTAAGTGGAGGACATCTGGTGATTGAAAACCAATAAGGAGCATAGACTCTAATGATCTTTGCTAGCAGTGGTTGTTCCTTGTCATAATTGTGATCAAGAACGAGTTGGACAATCCTGCATGTTACCTGATTTGTAAGCACAAATTTTTCAAAGACATTCTAGTAAAACAAATTATGCAGCATGTTTCAGAACCTTCCAGAAATTGAACTTCTTAAGCTTATTGTTTTTGATGGAAGTCCACTAGGATGAGATATAAGAACAGCTTCCTGTACAAGACATTGGTGAAAACTTCAGAAAAAAACATTAATAAAATAAATCAAAGGTGATTAGTATTCAATGCTAACAAAGGCAGTGATATAGCAACAAGTCAACGAGACTAATATGCTTGTAGGAAATCTTACATTCATCGGAACCCATCCTTTTTGTGGAAGTAGTGAAAGGAATAAAGGCTTTCTTATGTCAGCAGTGTGAACCTTCACTGTTTCTCCAGGAGAAAATACTCCTCTAGCATATGCTACAAAACGACCACGTGGTTGCATATTGAGTACAGAGTATTCAGCTGCCAAGGGAAGGCAATTGCTAAAAGTTAATGGAGATTTGACAACAAGACACCAATCCTGGATAGGATCACAACGAATGTCTTTTGCAATCTCTGTGGCTTGTATGCTTACGCAAAACCACAATTTATGGGAACCCTTTGAAGAGGTACCACTTATCTGGCTGCAGTACAATAGTTCTTCAGACTCTGTGAGAGATGATATACATATTCCAGAATCCTTTGGCTCGCCAGAACCCTCAGGTTGTCCAGGCTTATCCACCATATAACTCCATGAATATTCATCATGAGTACTAACATTTGAAGGCTTTAATTGCAATATATACACACCAGATTGTGTCAAGGCTGGTAAAGGAAGAGGCATAGAATCTCCAGGCTTCAGTGATCCAACAGATACTTCCTGCTTTACATCATACAAAATTTGTTTCCTGCTCCTAATCCATCTCCTTTGCCTTGCATGGTTCGCAAATTCTAAAGGATTAAATGTCTCGGGCCACTTAAGGCTCTCAACATCTGGAGAATATACCCAACCATCAGCATCATTGACGGACAAGGTATCCAAATGCCAATCCTCAATCCATTCCCAGCCTGATGGTAATCCAACTCTAGAGATTTCCTGTGTGATTAACAGGCATTAGAAGTAAGATAATGGCATCAAGACAGTAATTCAAACTTTGCTAAATATGACAAAATCAGAAGGTCCAAGAGAAAGGGTTTTAAGCTTTCGAACTTCCAAATGACATAAAAGTTCAGTTCAGCTATTATTCAATTTGTTTCACAATATTTTACAAGGTAACAGAAGTTATGTCTTGATGGTGCCTGGAAGAGAGTTATGCTTACATTGTTTGAGGTATTCTTTCAAGCCCTAATATTATTGGTATACTTGGTAATCTTTTGTCAACAACAGTGATTTTTCTGATTTTGTGAATCATTTATTTTTCACGCACAAAATGAAAAGTCAATTCTGTAATGGTTACCATATCCTTCATGGCAAGTCCTCAGTCCCTTTGTTGGTACATATATATTCACTATTACTTATCAAATACATAAACAAACATGTAGGACGCACACAGAAAACATACAAATATTCATCACTCACTTGATTGAGATCTCCACCATCTGAATAATTTGAGTAGCCAACCCAGCCAAGAGATGGGTTGTAGTTTTCGGTTTCAAAAATCTCATCTGTCTGCACTGTGCTACCATCAATCTGTAAACCTTCAGGTTTGCTTGCAATACTCAGTGACCTGATGTTTTCCTTTGAAGTTTTGGGCACAAGGCATAACTCAAGTATAAAATCTGTGTTGTTACGCACCAAAACAAGAGACCTCATGTTCACATATATATTGCCATCGCTTACACTTACTTCACTAGCAATTACATCATTTCCTAACCGCCAACAAGCAGCAGGTGCAGCATATTGTAGCCTCACAGTAGTCCAAGGCCCTTCCATGCTAGGACTAATCTGAATAAATCCAGATTTTCTTTTGCCAATAAAAACTTCATCTTTGTCCATGGCTTCAGACCTGGGCGACAAGAGTACAGCACATCTTATTCTCCCAGATGACTTCGTGTGTTCATCTCCTTGAGTCATAGTCTGTTTCAATATCACTAGCATCAGAATTAACTAAGGATCCTAAGATAAATTCTACAAGACCAACAAAAGAAATGAAAATATTAAGATATGAAAGGAGGCATTCACCATAGAATTGGATGAAGATAAATCAATCCAGGTTAAGTAATTCAGATAATCAAATTGATAAGAGCTTTCTTTGATATTTCCTGCTATCTGATTCAAGGGAGCTGAAAAGAATCCAACAGTATCACCTGTGAAATCAAAGAGCAAGTTAATAATGAAGAGGCCTCGTGCATTCAGCTACAAGATCCATTTAGTCCGTCACCTGCAAATGCTATTATTGGAATTGAATATTTTTCCCAACAGAACAGTGACCTTAAAGCTATGGAGAAATAGACAAGATGAATAAATATCATACGAAAATACACAGATGTACCTTTTCCCAAATCAGTCACAATTAGCTCCAGCAAGTACTTGTCCTGTTCATGTTTTGAAATGAGAATATATTATATCATCTTTCTAGAAGGGAGAAAGAACAATATACAGAATAAATGCAATTGTCACCAAAAGGACATCAACTAGACATTTAAACATCATGTCACAAAAACACCTCCAAAAAAAAAGAAAGAAAGAAAGAACATCTGCAACCATGTGAAGTTTTCAGGATTTTCATCAATATCCATTACAAAGAGAACATAGAAACAGATTCAGATGTAACCTCTCAAAAAACAAAAAAAAAACGAATATCTGCAACCACGTGAAGTTTTCAGGACTTTCATCAACATGCATTACAAAGAGAACATAGAAACAAATTCAGATGTAAATGCGCACATCAACAACCATATCATGAATGCCAACTGAAAGAATTAGCTGTTGCAATTGATAAACCAATCAAAGGTTATCTTATCAGGAGTAACTTAGTAAACAATAATACAACAAGGAGAAGAAAGCACACATGAAAATGGGTGATTTGAACAACCATTGACCATTAGCACAATAACATTCAGGACAGAACAATACAAATTGAATAGAGAAGTAAAGGCCATGTTGTACCCATGTCAATCAATGGTAAGTTGTTCAATTATGAGAACGGATTAAATGGAAATATGAACATATATGTGGCGGTACAAGAACAAAAGAAATTAATGCAATTGAACTGCCCCCCAAACCTACACCCCCCCCCCCCCACCACCAATGAGAAAATAAAACTCAAAACAGCGAAAATTATAAGCTAAGATGGCCCTGTAAAACATAACTCCAAACACCTGACCATGAATTACATAAATGGTGTGCTGATTCAAGTTTTCAAATTGCAGTGATGAGAATTTGCAAGACCAAAAAAACCTAGTGACTAGTAGAGGAAATAACAAAAGGTAAAACATGCAGCGCTGTAAAACCTGTCCAGTGTGATTGACCTGTATGGTAATATAAATAACATGTCCTCATTTAAAGGTGTGCATTAACATGGTTGTTAGACTACAAAGAATGACTATCCAATTTTATAGGATGTCCTCAAAAGATCAACAATAATAGAGTGGTACATGTTGAAGGATACAACAGAACCAAAAAGGAAAAAAGAAAAGGAGTTCAATTATCTTTTCTTCCTCGGGAAAATTGCATGAGGTAGGAAAGGCAGAATTATCGTCTTTGAAAAGAGTTTAAACCAAGATACAGAAATATTCCACTGAATCCATCAAATTTCAATAGTTGACAGGAAAGAGATTTACAAACTGGAATTCAATAAGAAAACAAGTAATATTCCATACCGGGGAATCAACTTTAAAGAAAAATATTTCACTCCAGTTGACCAATTGCTGTTCATCAGACAAGAAGCTTGAAATGCTTCCACTTGTACGTGCACTCTGTTGATGAGGCAATGTTTCACTACCAAGGTTTTGGTTTGGTGTAAGACGGAGTGCTACAATGTATAGATTAGAAGTCAACCCCCTAACTCTTGGCAACTACATCAGAACATTAAAACAATTGGATGGTTAAAATACATGAAAACACTTAGAATATTAATCACAGTATAACAAAAGGATCATAGTCACCTCTACACAGGGAGGTGTTAAATGAACAGAATAAACAGATTCATTCACAAAACATTTAAATACAGACTCCAGGTAATCAAAGTCACTATTAACCAGCATTTCAATCAATTCCTTAAAGAAATGTTTTGACATGGTTTGTTTAGAATAATGATTGTCACCAGCTAAATAGATTCTGTACTTATGAATGCAGATTTCCTAGAACTTCCATAACCCAATTCGAGGATGCTAGAGCTCTACGAAAACAATTTGAACCGTATATGCCCTCTCATCTTATCCTTTGAGTAAATATGGCAATTTACTTGTTTCCTAAAGAGCATAAAAGGAAAACTATGTGATGGTCAAATCCAGCATGCACAAATCACACAATGTGCAAAGTCCGTAAACTACAAGTTGGATCTTTAGAAGCAGTCCTATTAAATGCTACCCTATTATAAACCAAGCTAGCAATCTTATCAAGGAGAATGGATAATCAAAATAGAAAATCACATGAAAACCAAGAACGTTAATTTACTCCATAACATCACCATTAGTTAAAACAGTTTCACATGAAATGAAGTCTAGTCTCCGGAAATCAGACCATGTCACTGGGAACAAGTAAGATTTCTCCTCTATGATATGAAAGAAAATAATTGTACCTCTGCATCCACTATAGCAACTGTCACCATTGTTCTATCTTTTGTGCTAAGTTTTCCTTTCAAGTGAGATTCCATCATATTTTTTGAAACAGGAACTTTCACAGGTGTCATGTCCCCAGATGGCATTCTTAACACATTTGAGAAGCCCACATTTTCAGCTGCTCGAATAAAAATATCTTGGCCCAGTTTATTTTGTGGAATTATATAATAGTTTCTCCTTTGATGGACATCAATGACAGATCTCAGACCATGTGTTGGAGAAACTGCTTCCTATTTAACAAGAGAATTCATTAGGTGATGTGTTAATTTATAGAGTAAAAGCTAGCAGAGACAGGAGAGAAGAGGAAGAAGTTACTCTTTTTTTATGATCATGGGCATGGCTAAGGTTGCTCCAGCTCGCATAAGCTTGGATAATCATATTAGCATTAGATACTGAAACGTTTATGTTTAGATCCCTGGATGATGTCAAGCGTAGCTGAGACGCTGCCCCTGGGGCATTAAGATCATATTGGTACCTGAAAGTAACTACAAATCAGCCATCAATTGGAAATAAAATTACTGCATTAAGATCAAAAGCCAAACAAAGAATCAAGGGAACTAGCACAAACCAAACAAATATATAACATACACTCAGTGCAAAATTATATTAGGTTTTTCGTCTCCAAAAACAATAGGTTGGGATGGCCAAACTAATCTGTCACATTGATATGCTCTCATAACACGTAAAGAAGTACATTAGCCAGTTCAGATTACTGAGGAAAATGTTTCAGGCACCACTCTTCTAGAGAACTGTCTTAATAGGACCTTTAAGATCACAAAAAAAAAATTAAAAAAATATCAGGACAACTAACTTCCAAACTTCTAAAGCATGATGAAAATAAAAAGTCAATGCTTCCACCATCACCAAAAGTAAGTATTCATTTTGGAAGCAAGCTGTAAGTGAGCCTCCCCAAGGACTTTCATATATTTTCTGGAAATTTCTACCTACAATGGATGTTTAAGGCATGTCAATGGATCATTTTACTAAAATACCACAGTAAAATTGTTTATCGTGAATGCTACCCAAACAACAGTTATTAAGAACTACACTGAAAAGTTCCATATTAGAGTCTATTTTAATGTCTCACCATGGTTCAAATATTAAAGCATGCATGCATGGAGGTTGCTATTTCCCAGACATTATATGATAACTGCTCCCTAAATAGTCCTAAACAGCTTAGCATCTTCCACAACATGACCAATGCTGTTCAGAAAGAAATAAGAGCATTTAGCTTATCCCAAGAAAAAGAACTGAATGCCATCTGATAGCATTGCACATTTGTGAAGCAAAAACATGGTTTGTAGTGACTCACAGGAACATAAAGTCCCTTTGAACTAGCAATGCTTGGTATCAAGCTACGATATCTGTCCACACAGGACAAAAGGAATCAAATTTTAATTCAATTCAGATATTAGAATTACCTAAGATATCCATCTACTGACTCAACAAGGGGCTCCCACGACTCATACTTATCATTATATGATCTGGCAACCAGAGAGAAACTGGCAGTAGAATTCAAGTAGTCAGCTCTTCCATGCAAGCTGAAACCTATTCCAGTTAAATGCGCATTGAACAATGGAACCATCTGTGAATTCCACAATAGAATCAGTAATACCATTTTGCTGAAGCTTCACAATTTATATTCCAGAGGAATCAAATCAACAGGTTTAGAAAAGAATAGACTAGAATAGATTCAACACTTGACAAGACCACTTTTATAGATGATTGCATTAGCGACCACACTTGCTGAGTAATGGGCCTCAAGACATGAGGTTTATAAATAACATTTTCTATTGGTATTGAAACCCTCATTGGATGAACAGAGAAAAACAGAACAATAAAGGCACTAGCATTTTGGAGAATCTGTTATTTGCATATACACTATCGAAGAAATAAGGTCCTCCACTGTAATCATCAGGAGTGCAAAGGAAAAGGACAATACTCAAAAGCTGTCATGCTAATTAAAAGAGAATTGATATTCAATCACCTGCATCCCCCATTCTTTCCAAGAACCATCTGGAGTCCTAAAGGAAGAAGTTAAACATGAAACTTCTTTTATGCAAAATTTTCAAATATTTATATTTTTATCTATTCGATTTTTGGTCACTAGAAGAACTGAGTACGATAGATCATTTTCCATAAACTTTCTTAAAATAAGATTTAGGGTTCCAATAGTGGTACTTCCACAGTCGACAACATTTAAGCAAAGCCAAGCAACCAAGCAAATCTTCAAGGCCAATAAAATGCATAATGGCTATGGTAAGCAAATCTAAAATGATCCTTTCATTTTTGGTTTGGATACTTGTTTCATTATTTTTAAAGAGAGCCACTTTATGAGTTCAAAAGCTTGACAAATGAATGGAAGAATGCCAAAATTAGTCAAAACTAATAGGAAAATATCCTAAATGAGACTTGTTTCTACCCGAAACAAATTCAGAGTCATGATTCACATCATTGAGTTCAGTACAGTACTTTTAACTGACAAATATTTCAAATAGGCTTTGATTTATTGATAATTCAAAGGAAGCTATATAGAGGATATTTCTCACCAAACCACCATAGTCGTCAAAAATGGCTGCAGAAAACGTTCTAACTTCAGCATCTATGACAGTATCATCCGAACCACTTGGTAAATTGGGATCTGCCAACTTCAGAGCAAACCTTCTTGGTGGTTTTTTGAAACGACTGTGGACAAGAAAGGTACCCAATTCGTTACCAACTGACCATATGCTAAATGATTCTTTTGTATACCTGGCATCAGAAGTATCCCATAGGCTTTCCTCCAAGAACTGATCCTGAGTAACCATATCGCTCCGTATGCATCTTAATTTACTGAAATCAAATTGCTTTGGTGGGCCTTTACATGCAATAGAACCTAAGGAAACAAAGCCTGGGGGAGCTTGAGGCATCCAGAAAGAAATATTGTCCATTCCCCTCTGTTTCTTAATCTGTCCAACAGGATGGAAACTCAGAGGAGCATTGAAAAGCACTCCATCCTCAGTATCATGAAGGACAATGCAGGTATTTGGAGGCTCATACCTAATTTCCAAATGAGCGAGGTTTAGCATTTTTGCCTTTAACAAAATGTTAGTGTTTGTTTTTGTGGTTGGTCCTGCTTTTCAAATTGTTTTTTATATGAAAAAAATTAAATTTGTGCTTTTCTAGGAGATTTTCCATTATTTTGCTTGTGTAAAAAAAATTCATTTTGATACATTTTCAATTGAAAAATACTTTTGAAAAAACAGTCTACATCACATTACCAAGCACACATATGTAAGAGAACCACAGTTAGAGCACATACCCTTTAACAGCAATATCACCAAAATATACCATGCCATGGGGGACTACCGGACGCCATATAGATAGTTTATTCCTTGAGCTCGAACCCTGGTTCCACCATATCAACTGAAAACTGGCAACAACTTCAAAACACCGGCCAGAGTTTACAGTTGTTGAATTTTCAGGTTGTATGTCAATGTTACCGGAAGGAGAAGCTTGTACATCTGAGCCACTGGATGCTGAAGAAGATTCTGGAAACCCAAATTTTACATCACGCAATTCATATGCTCTACCTATTAAACTGAGAGTCACAGGATCTGCAGGCAAGAAAGTACCAACAGAATTGTCCACACGCCAAAAGGCTAAAGTTGACTGGTATCTGAAATTTAAGCACAAAATTAGAACTCAACCCATTAAGAAATTAATCACAGAATAAATTTGATTAAGAAATAACAACTGCCAATTCTGAACATGAGGATATTATACCAAACATGGAGCAAGACAATTAAACCAACTAACAATGTATTGCAAGCATAATTGTGTGTGTCCTTCCAACTGTCCTATCAGGAAGTGAAATGTTAGTATATATGTTCATTATAACATAATATGATCCAAGGAGTTTGACATCAAAGACTTAAGTTTCCTGCCCGTTTATGTATTTATGTGTATGTGTGCAGTCATCTATCTATGGGCATGTTGGTTTCTACATGCATTGAACTGAATGTAAATTATGTCACAAGTTAATTACAAAAAATCACACTTACGAATTGACTGAATTGACAGTAATACAATCCCTGAGGGAACAAGAAGCAACTAGAGAAGCCGAGATGCAGAAAGCAGCAGATAGAGGGGGTTGTGCTCTTCCAGAGGACACTACACAACCCAATGCAACATAACCTTTGGGTGCTTCAGGAAACCAAATAGAACAGTAGTTGCCTTCCTTGGTATAGAAACTATCTAGTAAGAAGCTAGAATTGGCCACATCTTGACCAGAAATTTCTTCAGAAGCTAAAGGTGGCCAGATTAGTTTGAAAGATATGGGTCTTTTGACTCTTGCAAAGTTAGTATTCACAGCGAGAACTCCTTTTGTAGGCGGCTTGTCCCTGTCATGTGGAAACCAGTCATACAATATTCAACACAAAGAACTAAATGAGTGATCTCAGAAAATGAAAATGTTAAAAAGAGGTTCTACTGACAATGGTGTCAAACAGTCACCAAGAATTGCATAACCAGGTGGTGCGCAAGGTCTCCAGAAGGCAAAAATCTGATCAGTGTGTGGATCTACACAGTACAATAATAATCAGGTGATAATTCAATGGCTCAAAAAATTTCATATCTTTCCAGACATAGACTAGTTTAGCATGTACTTGTAATTGTTCCAACTTTGTCAAACTGAGAACAGGGTATTGTTTTCTTTGACGTCATCCTCAGAAATGATAAAATGTCCTCTTCAACAGCTAAAAACAGTCTCATGATGCTGAATGTAAAGTTCATGAATATATCTGAAACACATAGATGTATATTGGTCTTCCCAGAAGCATTTGAATATTTAACTGAGGTGTCAAAAGGTTCCAGGATTGTAATTCCATTACTCTCCATCATCAAACCAAGTACATTTGCTGTCATTTCAATCGTATTGCCCTTCAAAACAAGCCTGATAGAAGCCAAAGTACCACGAATGTTATCATTCTATCAGTTCAGATGTATTTTCACAAACATCTACAAAGTTACCTTCCATACTTCAATACAAAAGGAAACTGTAGCTATAGAAAAGGGTCAAGAGTGGTTCCATTTTCTTCATTCCATGAATAAATGAAACAACTCATAACATAGAGTAAGAGAATGATTCAAAAACAATCACACAGCAATAACATGAGAAATACATAAAGACCAACAAATTCTTGAAAATGACGAATAAATATATATAGAAGTTAATGAAATACAGTACATGGAAAAGCAGCAGAGACATACTACCATCACATACAATAATAAGAATCATAATAAAAATACTGAATATTGCTTGAACATACTTTCTTCGCTTGTAAGCCCACACTGGGGGCCTGCCTATCCTTTTAGGCCTGAACATACTGAATAAGCATCATAACCAAAACATACAGAGTTTTTGCTACATTAATTTTATGAAGACCTTGAAAGATTTTGTAGCCATCAACAAATGAAAAGGTAACAATCAGCTCATGTTCACCTGGCAAATGCATCTAGTTGTGCATGCAAAAGTTTGTTGGAGAGATTTGATGGCACCCCTACATCTTTTGAGGTATTATAAAAAGTAAGCTCCGGGCTAATGGCCTGCCAAGAAGCATTAGATACAAAATATCACTATAATCTGCACAACAGTGCTATATGACACATCTGCCTCCAGCTGGCATTGAGGTACCATGCTGGTTACAACAGCATTAAGAGATTAAATAAACTCAAAAAAAAAAAAAACTGATCTAAGCAGAGTGACAAAGGTTCTTTGAGGGGTTTTAAAGACTAGTGCAATTTTTTTAATAAGGTTTGTTTGCATGAGCCCTGAAATAAATTTAAGTTGAGAACAATAAAGCATTGGAGTTTGCAATGGAAGCAGCCACCCCAGCTGCCTTTTAACCCAGTCAGGTGTGTGTGCGCGCTTTTGTCGGGCTGTCCCCCAGAATCAGTGACCATCTTCATAATTTATTGAACTTTGGTTAACATGAAGTTTACTTAAAGAAGGTAAGAGGAGCTTTGATCAAGTACTTAGAGGATATATGAAACACCCAATAACAAAGCAAAAAATGAAATCAAACCTATCTTCAAATCCAAGACTCAAACTAGAAGGAGAATATCTAGGATCATATGCTTAAAGCTATGAGAAGGTGGAGCTGGCACTAATTGAAAATTTTAAGGGATGGTCAAGTAAGATCGTCTGGCCATATCTGACATCAGCCTATAGGTGAACCAATGAGAAAGAGTGATCAAATTGAAAGATCAAGACAGAGGAGGTGGAAAGTAAACCAAAACAACATGCGCTCAAGTGATAAACAATGATGTAATGTTATAACAACCTTTGAAAGATGTTAACCCATAACAGAACTAAATAGAAGCAGCTAATCCATTGAGCCCCTAGTTCGGAATTCAAGCTTAGATGAGTTGAGTTTCAATGCCATTTGCTTGGCATCCATTTGTTAGCCTCCTTAAAATAGTTTGTAGTTTGTTGTTTTTATATTCAATCTCGGTACAAAAAAAATTCGAGACATTTTTAAAAAAATTGAAATGAGAAAATAAAACCAAATTTAACCTGTAGCTCAATAATAAACTCAGTTGATCTGTCAACCAGAGTGTCTTCAGATGGTTGATCATTAATACTTCTTGAAGATTCAGTGAGAGGAGCATCATCCTGTCCCTCCAATTGGACCTGATCATTCCTTGAGACAGAATAGCCACTATCACTTCCCAAAAAAATACAAGAATCCAAATATTTCCCATTCTGCATCAACAAAAATACAAAAAAGGTCACCACCTGGGAAGGATACAGTTGTTCAGAAACTCACATTACACGTGAACATAAACATGAGAGAAGAAGGTGGAACCTTGATCACAACATTTTTAAACTGCAACTTTTTCCCACTTCCAACATATATAATAGCCTCCTTGCTGGATGCAGAGAGATTAACTCCCTGTCTATCTTTTAAATGCAATATTCCACCTTTACCATCATAAGTGAAATGATCAAATCTTTCATCATCAACAATTAAAGGTCTCAATGGAGAGAGAGAGATTTCAGCAGAGGATTGCTGATAAATTGGCTGATCTAGAACAATTGCATCAACCTCATGCATGGGGGTTCTACTTTCCTCATTTGACAGCATATCACCTACTGCTGGAACAAAAAACTCAGCAACAGCCAGAAGAAAATCAAGTGCAACGAGCAGTTGTGGGCGTTGGACACAGAGAGAAATAAATGTTGAGTATTGACCAAATTTTGCATCAAATATGAGCATTGTAGGGACTGGTTTGATCTCATCTTGTTTCATCACATTTAAATCAGATATATGCTGGTTTTCATCATCAGATGACAAGTGAAGGAGACTATAACCAATCTTCTCAGGCATTCCTACCGCCAGCCTAAACTCTTCTCCGGTTCCCTCACGATCATCAATCACAGTGAAGCCTTTAAGTGTTGCCGAGAGAAAACCTTCCCCTGTGTTATTAGACTTGTAGAGGAGCCAAGCACCACTAACCTGCATGGAACCAGGCTAGAAAATTAACTACAGAACACTACATACCACTGCAAGAAATGAAAATAAGCAGGATGATGAATGTTGGACCATGAAACTGTCAAAACAAATATGAAAATTAAGGCGGCAGTAGTTTTACTTCATCTTAGGTTGAATTGCTGCAATTAATAATGATGTTGCTAGATTGATATTAGTAGGCATGCAAGAGGGAGAGAGGGAGGGAGAGGGAGAGGCAAATAATAACTGCTGAATAAGATGATAGGGTACATGGGCACGAGGATTTAAACTGGTGTCCCAAGATATCAAGGCATGCCATAAAAGTTGCAGCCATCATGGGCATGATCATCAACAAATACCATATTCTCTTTAGTGTATGAATTTTAGACAACTTCACTGGAAATGAAAAACACATTCTGTAATTAAATTAAGTGTAATGTTAATTTTGATGCAAACAAACTTTAGCAAGTGGCCATAATATATGCATAAGCTAAAAGACTCTTAAGAAAAAAAACACTAAGCAATTGAAAGATCATCAAAGGCTGCAACAAACATGACCACAGCTGCTGCCCACTATTGTAACTTACAGGCTCTTGCAGATATAATTTTTAAATTGCAACCATAAGACATGATACAAAAGTCATTTGATTCCATGATGGGTACAAAAAAGGAGATTGGAAAAAGAGTTGCATGCACCATGATGATTTTAATCAGAGACTATCCATGAGCTACTAGTCAAGATCAAAAGGGAGATAACTTTATGAAGAAATTTGTGAGAGAGCATATGTAATTAAATGAAACATTACCTTTATGGTGGCCAGCGATGCATCTCTGGCAACCCCAGCATATAAGCACAATTCAACTAGATTGATCGCTACAGAAACTTTCAAAGAAATCCAGGCTTCCCTATTCCGTGTCTCAGCTTCAACACCACTCGGATCCCGAAGAGCAATAGGTTTTACAACATCAGCAGAAGATGCTACAGAGTCATGGTTCAGTGGGGGCACAGTGTGTGGAGTCTCGGAAATATTTGACGTTGCACATTCAGTGATAATCTGGTAATCCCTGCTTGTCAGAGCTGCTTTTAACTCCTCCATCTTAAAAACAATATTAGATACAAGCATGCACTTCAGTATCCGCACATAAATTAAACAATGGAAACAAAAAAGATATCACAGAGAAAGTAACGGATTAATAGTAATTAAGAAAATAACAGTGGAGATACCAACCCCACAGAACACAATTCAATACCTTGATTGCAGCTTCTGTAATTGGTATTTGATGTAACAGGTCTCGAAGTGACCTACGAATGAGAATAGAAACCCCATTTACATCTTGGATTATGCTTTCACCTAATTCTGTTCCACTGCCAACATTTAAATTGATGTCCTCCACCTAGAAGTCAAATGAACAAAATGAATAAACTGGTCCACAAGATGGAAGACCATATGGTTCTGGTACTTGACAGAAATCAATAACTCAAATCACAAGAAAACTGATAGAAAACTTATGGGCATGGGAAAATTTGATAGTCACAACAAACCTTTTGATTAATTTATACTACAATAGGTCAAAAGGAAAGAGCTAAGCATAAACTTTTTCACTTGGATCACTAGTTAACGAAGCCTACTCATCAAATCTTGTCCTGCTATAATGCTCACCTTAATTGTTAATATTTCTAAATGAACAGCATGCAACTCCCCTTTGCTGCCACCAAGCCATTGAAAAGTGTTCTGAATGGTTATGTGAACCACATCAAGTTTCAAGTAACTGCCCCGAGAAATTTGAAAAGATTAATAGGATATGTGAGCAATCAAAGTAAAATATAATTATTCACTAAGCCTAACTGCAAACTTACTCGGGACTATCTGTTCTTCGAGGCATCAATATTATAGGTTTCCTGAGAGAAAGATCCAACTTCAGAGCTGGTGATCCTTCAATCTCACTGGTTGTGAACCACTTCTCAGAATTTGTTACTTGATCTTTCAATTTGACAAAATTTTTTGAATTGTTGGGAATGAGACCCATAAAGTAACTCACAACCTAGATATGGTTTTGGAGATGCGTGAGAAACAGAATAAGACAGAATAATGGTTGAGATATTACTTGGAATCAATTTACCTCCTGAATAAAGCGATTCAAATAAACAACGCGCACTTCTGAAAGCTGCCCAAAAAGGCTATATTCATAACCTTCATAGTCTTCATCATCAGCACTGAATGATGTAAAAACTAACTGCACAATTACATGTGAGGGATTTTAAAAAGCGCAACATAAACAAAATGCAGCAAAGAGGACACCAGATTGTAGAAAACATAAAAAAAATGGAGTACAAAATGGCATTACATTGAAAGATTAATATAGAAGTAGTAAAGAAGCCCACCAAAATTTGTTTTATACAGCCCTTTCTCAGAATATTTTAAGGTTTTTTTTACATTGTATGCAATTTATAACCTCAAAATTAAAAAAGTAAGAAAAGGTCTTTTGCGAAGAGGAGAAGAAAAACAGAAAAGAGTGCTAAGTACCTCAACAAATGAACTGCCCCCGTAATTTCTCATATCACAGATCCAGAAATATGCATGACCACTGGGAAGACTATCATCACTAATTCTTAGATTTCCCAGGGCTGCCTTTATACTGAAAGAGCTTGGGAAAACCTTATCACAAAAGAAACGTAAAAGAAATTAGAGAACAGAATTTAAATCTTAGAAAAAGAAACATGAATAACACAGAGAAGGGGAGAACAACCTTGATATCAGTAAGCAGATTATCTTGTGACAAAGTAGCAAACTTAGTTTCATTTTCATGCATTAACAAAATCTGAGCACGGTCCATTTTTAATATCAAATTGAAAATGATCCGGGATTTTCCCTTCCCTAGCAAACCCTTAACAGCAGGCTCCTCAATTGTTGTTAAATCTTGATCATCGAAAATTTCATCTCCAGAACTGTCATGTTTTACCATTGCTGATGGTGAATTGTCACTAAAAGTTTCACATTTTTCATCCTCAACATTAGTGGCATTGACAAATTCCATGATTGCAAGAATTGTGGGCCTACGGCAGAAAAATGACAATGTAGCCAGGCTCACTGTGACCTGAAACAATAATTTATGGGACAGTCAGTCAATTCACTATAAACTAGAGGTTATCAAAACAGACAACTGAAAGAAAATTGGCCACCTGCATGTCGATGTTTTTGTATAAAGAAGAGTTCTGATCATAGATGACTATCTGAGCTTTCACAAAACTATCCATGGTATTCATTATTTCGATATCATCCATCCTAGCTTGAACTACATCACCAGGGAGTAAGCCAGCAACACGACTAAAACTAGGAGGCTTGAATGATGAGTATTCAGATGAAAGCGAATTTTGGGGACTTGGACAATCAGAGTTGACCAAATTTTCTGGTGCCTCATAGAACTTGTCTTCTCCTTCACTTGGAGTTGAATTATTGTTTTCAAAAGTCTGGTTCCCAGTATCATCAAAGGATAAGTGCACATCTGAACTTTGAACAAATGATCTTGCAAGGAAACAAGGCTGAGAAACACCATTACAGCAAACTAAATCTTCAATCTCTAAAGATTTAAGAACAGTGCCGATGAACATATCACTCTCTCTAATTGAAAGTTCAACCTGTGTTCAAAAATATAAACCCTCAAAAGAGAGAAGCATAAAACATCCATAAATATAATCATCACAGCATTATTTGTACCTGGCCACCTATTGCTCGAAATTCAAACAAGCGATTCTCTTCAGCAAGAAGCACGTTAACAAAACTCAGGTCACGCTAGAAAAATAGCACATGTATCAGATTTCTCAGTGGTTCCATTGACAAGGAATCCCATGACATAACTAATCCAGGCTTACCTGATGATTGTAATTGAAGCAGATCTTTAGTTCATCAAGAGCACCTGTTATAAATATACGCTCCATCTTCAATATATTACTTGCTTCACCACTGTCATTAAGTTCAGTTTCTGAGTCCTCTGCATCTGACGAAGTTTCAGAAAGAGCGGTAATAGGTGCAGAACCCTGTGAATAAATCCATTGGTAAGAATCCCTCTCATTGTTCCATGTAAGCATATATCTAATAAGCAAAATCTTCAGTTTGGTAGACACAAGAAAACTGAGACAGATGAAACTCTAAGGCCAAAAATAGCTGCGAAAGGTAAGTGAAACGACCTATTGGAGCTTATAAAGAACAGGAAGGAGACATTTAAGCTTCTTAAATACACACACAAGACATCTAAATCAATCTAGCAATCATCCTCACAGTTTCAGAAGAGTTTGATGGTATTAAACTATACTTTCAGTTATGCAACACATTTTATTTCTGGTAAATATTTTGGGGGAACTCAAAAGGTTCAGGTTTGAAGTTCACCATGGCATTGATACATTCCCCCAAATAAAGACTGTAAATGTTCTAATCAACATCAAAGTCCTCCCTATGATCTTCAATAATTAGAGTTTAATTATCGCCAACAAACTATTTTTATACATATTAGTATAGATGAAACTATACAAAAACCCATTGTGATTAGATTATTTTATACTTCCAAATCACAAAATTGGAAAACTAAAACATTAATAACAAACTGGATACAAAAAATTAAAGAGACCAAAAATCAATGCTAAATATGAATAGATACTGGGTACATGCGAACAATATAAGCACCTCTTTGAGAAAACTGGACACTTGTCCAGTTTAGAGCAAGCCTCAAGGGTGAAATAAATCAATGTTCTTTGTATCATTTTCTTAAAATAAAAATAATTTGGTTTGACACATGATTTCTTTTTGCTAAAAATATTTTTGCAATCATTAATAATCTGCTAGTTTTTACATGAATCTAAATATCAGCAGAAATAACTTAAACCAAACGGGTGCTTGTTAAGGGAAGACCAGCATGGAATAGAAAATCAACTACCTTTACCAAAATTAAAAACCAATCACTTCTTAACAATTTAAGTCATAATTCTTTAACAAAACAAAAATTGATTAATCTTCTCTCCAACCCCCACCCCCACAAAAAAAAAAAGTGGGGTTAGGAGTCAGCAAAAACCCATAAACTGGCCAGCCTTCTGATCATCCCATCGCTAAAGAATATTGAGTATGCAAAGTTTTAAGGTCAAAAGTAAATCTTAGATATAAAATTTTTAAGACAGAAAAAGTAAAGGACAAGATCAAATGTGATGGATTGAGCTAAATTAAGGATTTACTGAAGCAGAATATATAGCCCCCTGCAAGCGACTTTGCCAATTTCTCTGTGAATAATCAGAATCACATCGTAATATCAGTGCATTCGCATCTTCCACAACCTACAGACAAGTGATGACAAGAATAAAATGTCATCAAGAATTACTTCCGCACAAAGAGGTAATGCAGATTAATTGTAAGGTCATTAAATTATGAAGACATAACAACAACCTTGCTCAGGGGGCGTGCAGCATCACAAATAGTCAAGACATGCTCCAAACCACCAAGCAACTCTGCTGGAAGACGAGATACCTGTTTTCCTCGTAAGCTACAACAGTCATAATATCTAAAATCAATAAAGAGAGAACACGTTCCAAATAAATAAATTTAAAAATAAATAACAAACTTTTAATACTTTTTTCCTCTTGAGAAGAAACAATCACATATATCCCTAACAAAAGTTGTGAGCCACATAATACTTATTTTCTATTCATCATTATTGTTAGCGAGTTAATATATAAAATCATTCCTTGGCTTCATCTAACAGCTTATGATTTTGGATTTAGATGTTATCACCCTCGTTCTCTCAAAAATAAAATAAATCAACAAAAATAGTGTGGACGTGCAAGTTTCTAACTCAAATGGCTTGCACATGAGAAATTATGTTAGTGAGTTAATTTTCTTCTTGGAGCCTTCACCTAACATCTTAAGCTTTTGGTTTGGGATAGTTCTTTGACGATTATTATCAAATTATACAACATCCTAGCATTGAATTTCACAGTTGCGCCACTTTTTTCCTGTTAAGAAACAAGGAAAACAAAAGGCAGCCATGTACACTTTCTCAATGTGCAATTTGGGTTTATGCTAGTTTTCAACATCGAGATACCCTAAATTGCTCTAAATTTGAGCCAACAGATAGCCCATGCATCAGAATTTTGATTCAAGTACTCTGCTGCCTTTGGACTAGAAGTTTGACGAATCCAGGATAATTTGATCAACTAAAATTGCCAATACCCTCTATTACTAAAAATGATAATATCTACACCCAAGCACACAATTTGCCTAGGTGATTTCATATTGATACAATTTCTTGCAACCGTACTATCCTGCAATGTTGCCAAAATGATCAAGCACATATTTCAGTCAACTTCATACTCCATACTCATACTGATGTTCATTTTTCCATATCAGTTTTCTAATAGAACAAATGTTTTTTACTCTTGAGCAGCAACTGAAGAGAAATAAATCTTTCAAAATAACACAAAATAAAAAGTTCATATTAATAAAACTATGAAAAAAAAAGAGGCATAGTCCAAAATAACACAAACATCGACAAAGTACCATGAGTATGTCACAACAGAAACACTTTATCTCAGAAAATAACGGGCAAATATTGGTCTTAAGAAATTATAGCATAAATGGACATGAATGGTATTCGAACCTGAGATAATGCTTGTAAGATTTTGAGTCCAGGTTTTCTAGTACATACAGAAAAGAACCAACTAAGCAAATATATCGCCGCTGCCATACAGCTTCCCTATTTCCCATGCCCTGTAACAAAAGAAAAGAAAACTTACTCTCTCTCTATGTATGTATGCATGCATGCATGCATATATGATAAGAGGCCCTGCATATCCATGAGACAAAACCATGAGGTGGGAGAGAGAAAAACCTTTCGAATAAGAAGAGACAACCACCCCTCAAAGTCTGCTTGATTCCAAGGTCGAAGACGATCAGAATTCTCACTACCTTCCTCCTGAAAGATCTTTGCCACTCGCATCAATCGATGATACCGAGCAGGAGAAAAGTGGAACCCCAATGATGGCACCCGTACAGAAAGTCTTGTAGAAGGATATGATGGGTTCTCTAATCGAATCTAGATGCCAAAAGTTATTAGTTCCAATTTGAAGTTCCATGGAATCTCTTTCTCATGCATACACATAGGATGTCCAATATAAGGAGAAATGTGCAGATTTTTTTACCTGTTGGAGAGTTAAGATTACCCCGCACCTATCAATAACAGGCAAGAAACTAACACCTTCTGAGCGGATAGAACTAGCAGAACCTTGTGATGCTGTTTGGCTCCAGCGGTAATCACCATCAACCAAAAAGGCACAAACATCACTTAGAACCAAATCAAATTGCAAATACCTATCCTGGTCCTCGGATAATCTCCTTTCATAGTCATCCTGCAAACATGGGGCAACTCCATGTAAAGTTTAGCTGATCATCCAAAGAGTTAAGGTTAAGTTTGTGAGTTCACCTCTGAGCGAATGACCAAATTTCCCAAGTCTAGCAAAAGTTTTGTTGAATGGATGTTGTCAGGGTAAAACTCAGTAGGAATTGTAATCTTTGGAGCAGCAATATCCAGGTCCAACAGAAACCTATCATCATTTAAATGGTAGATGTCATCTTTGTATCAGTTAAATATGATTGAAATAATACACTCTAGGCATCTAGCAGTGTGCAAGTAAAATTAGAGCAGGCCTACGCTATATTTCAGAGAAGCCTAATTTCACCCTTAGATTTAAAGTTTATTTCATTTAAGGTGTTTAGTATGCCTCTGAAAGTGACTTATTTTCTATATGGCCCCCTCTTGGTTTTTCTTTCAAGCTTACTCTTATATTCTCTCATAGCTCCATGTAAAATTCTAGTTCCACCCCTAATTTCAAATTACTCTTATATTCTCTCATAGCTCCATGTAAAATTCTAGTTCCACCCCTAATTTCAAATTGTATTGACGCACTTGTGACTTAAACCACCCACAACTTGCCAGGATGAGAACCCATCCCTACCATAGCCTCCCTAACAATATTCTACTTGTTGAACAAACCACAGCATCCCTTCTCAATCTGACACCACAATCAATAACACTGGTGAACAACACCATCTCCTTTTAACTTAAAAAAGAACAGAAAAGAAAGGACCAAGAAAAGAAAAGAACATTATCTTTTAGATTAGAAGCAGCCTGCTATTTCAAGGGAACAGGGTTTACAATATGGCGGTGCTGGAGACCGGATTTGGTGGGTGGGTAGCTTCCGAAAGATTTTGTTAAGAAGATGATTTTTTGATTCAGGATCTCAGTGCAGGTGTTTTTTAATGGGGGATTTTGGTTTCAATGATCAGCTGTTGGTGGTGCTGGCAGTTTTGCAGGAATGGAAGTGGCCTTTGATGTGGCAATGGTGGTGGTGGTGGATCTGTGGTGGTGTGACTTTGTGGATGGATATAGAATTTTGGTAATTTTTAGACTTGGGTCAGCGAAGGAGACAGATTGGAGGGGGAAATATTAAAAAAAGAGTTAAAAACCACTTTATCTTAAACAGGATCAGTGTTTTTCTCCTTGAGTCAAATTTAGAAAAGAAAACTGATGTCAAACGTGCTGTGAGTTTTCCTTCTGAAAAAAGAAAACACAATGATACCAAACACCCTCTTAATAATTGTAGATAGTCAGTACAGATAGAACTCTCCAAAATAATCCATCAGCTTCTCATGGCGATATATATGTTCTATACAGCTTCACCACGTTATTACAATGAGAAGCTACTGAACATCCATCAATTGTGTAACAGGCAACTTAAGAAGCAAAGAGGAGGAACAATTATTTATCTAGCCACGGTTATAAAAACCAACCACGGGTGGAGATATTTGACACATGACACATGTTGCATGCAAGATAACATCACATGTTTCACAGCTAAATATAATGCTTGGCTCAAAGTGGTGAGCAAGGCAACTATAAGAACTTAGGAAATGAAGAGTACCGAACCTCGCATGATCCTTCAATGCCCTGTTCACTTGCTGTTGAGCACTGCGCTTAACCCCATCAAATGTCATCTAGTTATCGAAGGAAAGGAAAGAATTATGTGATTTTCTTGTTTATATGTAATTTTACTATCATCAACTTTTGAGCTTTAGACAACTCTGTTGTGAAATGGATGTTGACCACCCTGGTACTAAAATGGCCAGTACCTCTAATCACAAGAATTAAGTGAAGCCATAATAGGGAAAGCAGTATACATGATAGCTACAAACTCTGACTGCAGCTATGACAGATGCAAAAGTGACAAAGGTGGTGGTGCAGTGAATGAACACAATGGTAAAATTCATCTTTAATTATTGATTCTATTTGGAAAGTTTTATTGTGCCAGATAAGACAAGTACACAAAACTAGGAGCACATGGTGCTGAATTTATTTAATCAAGTGCATGGTGATGCAATATCATCCAGGTCACCATATGTCCCACTATATGAGAACAATCATGCAATAAATCACATTACATCTTGTAAAGCATGCGTGCTTATTTAATTTATAATCTGAACCTTCTAAGCAATTGAAGTTCTTTCTTGAATTTCTTGCGCTGCTTACTCCCAAGAGAATCAGCTAAATTTACCACTTCCAACTATCAGCCAGTTTATGCACCTTCCCAGTCAATAACTAACCATGATTAGCTCATGTTATAGTATTCTAATAAACTAGGCAAACAGTTAAAGCTAGCTTTTCAAACAAAAGTCAAAGAACATGCATAAATAGAAGGTACCTGCACAGCAGCTGCTGTTTCTAATGCAATAGTCTGACTGACAGCATTACTACTTTCAAAAAAATTGATAATCCCATCAATGGAATCCTTCAGATACTGGAAAAAAAAAAAATCAGTAAACAAGCACAAGTCTTAAGGATAATCTTAGGGAATTAGAGAATAGTAGCATACAGTCATGTAGCATGGAGCAGCTTTCACAGCCATGCTCCAATCCACCTTAGCATCAAAAGGCTTGTAGTAGAAGACACCGATTAGAGAACCAGATGTAGTTGCACTCTACATGGAGGAATAAAACAAAAACTCATGCCAAGGAACAAAAGTGAGGATTCTAGCTTCAATCGCATAAAGATAAAATCCAACCTCAGCAAGGAGACCATTTGGCGATGATAATTGATATGACCCCAATTTCAAGTCAAAAACTTTTGTCTCTGGATAAAGCTTTATGGAGCAATCAAGATCCTCACATGATAATTCAGCAATATATTCCCGGTCCCCATCAACAAGCTTTGAGGCATTATGTTTCATGTGCACTTCCAAAGACATATTAAGAGTATCTGCCTTCTCATTGATTATGACAGATTGCTCATTTTCGCCTTCCCTATAACCTATCAATTTGTTTAATTGTTCCCAGTCCTCCTCGCTGAAGTGAAATTGTTCACTCTCATCTTTGTCAGATTTATTGTTCCTGAAAATGCATATGCAGATTGCAGACAGATAACATTAGATGCATGGCGTTGCCACATACAAAAAATGGAAACAAATATCATGAGATCTATTCTCAAAAACAGTTTACCATCCAAATGACCACCACGATGTCTTGGGTTTCTGTTTCCTAGAGTAACGATCTGACTCCATCGACTGCTTCACATATTTGTGAGCCAACATCCTGCACAAAATCAAAATAATTCAAGATGATAGCTTGCTAAATTAGCACCCAGGAATATACCACAGATTGTAAAAATATTTTTAGTATGATTATAAGCAACTATAAAGCTGTAAGGTCGTGCATGTATGTATCAATGCAGCTACCATCTACGGACAAGGAATGGAAAAGAGAAGCTGCATAGAAATATTTGCAAATAAGAATGTATACTTGTATTTCTATCTTTTTTTTATACAATCTTCTCTCCTGTCATAAGACATTGAGTATAAAATTCAATTGACACTTACTAAAGCTGCACAAAATAAGTCATGCTCTCATAATAGAAAAGACAATGTAGCCTTGTGAACCTGAAAGCAACAGTTGGAATTCAAACATCATGGATACATCTGTACTTGCATGCAACTAGAAAATGCAATCATAAAAGTTAAAATTATCTGCACTGGTTCGAGTTCAATCTGCATGGGTTCGAGTTCTGGTTCTGGTAGATGACATAGTACTCGTGCTAGAGGTACGAGACCAGATACCTTAGGATGAGAATGATTTCAAAGGGAGGAAGCGCGCTTGCTTTGATGAAAGTATATGTAATTTAATGTGGAAAATGAAAAAACAGAATAAAAATGCAGCAACAACATACAAGGATGATATTAAGCCAGTTCTCAATAAAAACCAAAACTTGTTTTGCTTAGAAAGCACAGCTAAAGGGTAATTGTCATATAAGCACAGCTAAAGGGTAACTGTCATATAACACCATAATTCTCATACCTCCATTGCAAAATGAGTTCAATGTCAAGTTCACGATCAAGTTCCTCGATTTCTTTGTTGTCATCAACAATTTCATGACTGGGATCAGATTTAAGCAGAGAAGCATATAGAGAGATGTATCTCTTGCGTAAGCCTGCATATCTCAGTACTTGCTCCCAGGATAATTTCCCACTGCCAGAAAGATTATGTCCTTAGCAAAAGCAGTGATAAAAACAAATGCAATGTTACACCAATGATATCAATGAATTCCCAATTAAGTTTTGGCTTACACCAAGGTTTTTCCATCCCTGTATTTTTTAGTGCAAGCCATGGACAAACTGACCAGTCATGCTCAAGATGGCATCTTGTGGTACATGCTATTTGCCAAAGATCAGAACAAACAAAACCAAGAGTTCAATTTGCATACAACCATGTTGATGCCAGGAATAGGATGAGGTGTTAGTTTGGATGGAGTAGAGGACCATTTTAATACCTAGACTACATCTATAAGGGTAAGTGAAAGTGAACATTGCTCGAGACTAACATAAGGTGAGTGAAATAGAGAAAGCAATAGTAGTAAAACACAAATAGGATGCACACATTATGCCAGGGCTGAGTTTTCTAAGACCATAATTAAACCAGCTATGTTCTAAGGTGATTAATACTTGAATGCATAATCACCTAAATTCTGGGAGAACTTTCTGGTTTTTGCTTGTTAGCAACTTACATAGAAAATAAAGTAGTTACTAAAATACCTTGCCTTCTTCATCTGGTCAGAAACAGCTTTGTAAGCATATCTCCACCAGGACCTTGGATTAGATTTCACTGGCAAAAGCGGACGATAATGAGCAAATTTTAAGCGTTGGTTAAAGGCAGCAAAATTATCAGCTAATTTTAAAATATCTCTGTAACCGTCCTGCAAACACAAAGATATGACTTAGTGGCGAACAACTGAACCTATCTCTCAAAAGAAAATCAAGCTGGACTTGATACTAGGGAATACCTTTGACAAACTCAATGTCACATCATTCAAGTTCACCACAGCCTTCTGTGAAGGTTGGTCACTATTAGCAGATTCTTTTCGCCGCAGCTTTGAGTAAGTTGCATCCCCCGTCACTGGTTGCAGAATGTATGAGTGCTTTACCATCATGTGATCTGCTGGTTTTCCATCCTTTGTACCGAACCTAAAAACCTAAAGCTCACCAGGGGAAAGTTTTCATAAGATCAGTTAAAAAACAAGACCAAATAGATGATGCTAATTACTATATCAAAGATGACTGACAAGACAGCACCTGAAGCCACTCTGAAGGTAGCAAGTCCTCCCATGACTTGTCAATATTCCATGGCGATATATCAGAATCCAGATAAATTGCAAGTTGATCAAGTTTAACAGACTGCAAGGCAATGAAGAATAGAAACATGAATTGCAAAATAAAGGAAGAATGACAGAATCATAAACCCGAAAACTACCCAGGAAAAATTATAAATTAATAAAAATCCTTTCTAGCTCATTGTTTGCTTAACCAGCCTTCCTCTGTGCTAGTGTAAGGAATCTCACATGAATGGAAAGATCAATTAGCCCTTCAAAGTATCAATACCATATTAAGCCACATTTTTCCTTCTAAAACTGTCACCAAGAGTATGTTCGAATCCAGTGCTCTGTTATATGGAGCAAACTAAATACTTTGATGTGTTTAAAATTAAACCACTAAAAATTGTTCCACAGCTTCACCACAAATCAGGAATCTATCAATGTATATGTATCTATCTATATATGGCATGAAAATTAGAACCTTCTGAATGCGGTCTAGTGCACCCCCAGAAACAAAGGTTTCCATCCCATTATCATCAACCGTCACAGCAGAGAGTTTGCCCAAGGTTACCCCAGCTGCGAATGGGTGCTCTGGATTGCTACAAAATAGAAGAAAGTTTTGGATGAAGTTTAATTGATAACTAGAAAAATGAACACTCGGAAGAGAACTATACCTCTCAAGATCCTCATATCTGATATGGATATTTGAAATTGAAAGCTTCAGGTTCCCAATTATTGTGTTGATCAGAGATCCAAGCCATGATGTATTCTTCATATACAAGGAAAATAAATGTTGAGGGCACGTTAGATTATAACCAGATTCAGGGTATAGGATTTTCTAGAGTGAAACTACCAAAAAATATCAGACAATTTAAAGTAATAAACTTTTTAAAAGGAAACAAAGGAGTTCCAACAATTATAATCGGCCAGTTTTCCAGAAACAGATTGTTTATTTAATAGTAACAGTGCATGAATTACAAAAGTAGTTGCAAGAACACAGCCAGCAAGGCTGGTATAATATTCAGTTAGAGAATGATAAAGAAGCAGAAGGTAACATGAAATTTTTTTCTTCATTATTTTTTAATTTTTAAGACAGCGGAAAAGAAAACATTCACGAATGATTAACATAGGTTCAGAAGAAAGACACGCATCAACACATCACTTCACATGGAAACACACTTGCCTCACAAATATCATGTCAGATAGACAATGACTACAAAAAATAGGATACAGTGGAGGCAACCACCAGGTGATCTTAGCACCAGACCAGAGGAAAGCATTTTTCCCTTGCATTTTCCTTCCAAGTACTAATGCGGTTTAAGAAACCACCAAGGGGTATGATCACAAAGCAAAATAAGGTATAAAAGAGAAGTGTCTGAGAAAGAAAGAACAATAAACAATACAAGCCAGAATCTTCTCTTTTTTTTTAATCAAGTACAAGCCAGGATCTTCTTAAGTAATGAAGAATGAATTCTGTGAATAAGCATAGTTGATTAGATCAAAATGCAATTGACAGAAAAGAGAACAAGGCTCTCAGGGAACTTATGCTAAACCACAAGATGTTGAGAAAATCAAGGCACATCCACATACTCTCTCTTTCAATCAAATTTTGACCTTAAGCATGGCATTGTTGAAGAATGCTACTAATCAGTTATAAAATGCTCACAACTAGTAGGTAAGCAATTAGTAATTTATACAAGAAGAACATGAAATTAGTGCTTATCCTCTCTACCCACATAAAACTTGCAAAGTTCTTAATCTTCCTTTCCAGCTTACACAATTTAATAGTTACTTTTGAACCCAAAAGTACTGGCGCATCTTACGAAGGCATCTCAAGCAGTTTGCTTAAAAAACAAAAAAACAATCCGCAATTATTACCTACCAAAAACACAAGGTTGCTGATCACAATTCAATATGAAGCTTCACAGCTTACATCAGGAATGTATCTTTATTATTAAAATGTACCCAGAGAAAAGGCATTGTAATCCTAAAATGCTAGATATCCAGAAGAAAAGGCACCCAAAAACTTAAAGCCGACACCTAAACCTAAAAATGAATAGCTGATAATGATATCTGGATGAATTAAAGTCACGAACAAAAATTTTGTAGGGTATCTTGGTGAGTTCAGAAAAGAAGAAGAAGAAAAAGAAAAGGCATTAAGACTCCACAAAGCAAATTAGAAGGTGGATCATCCTCTAAAACATTATTTTCTTGCATGGAAAATTAAGTTGACGGTGTTATTAATAGCATTCATTTGGTTGTGCCTATTTTCATACATGATTTATGATTACGGTGTTATTAATAGCATGCATTTGGTTGGGCCTATATCCATACATGATTTACGATTAAGTTGGAAAGGATTTATAAGAAGGGCTGATAGTTTCATTTCTTAGAGGAATAAAGAAAACATACACCTATATTCATCAGATGTTTTACCAAAGTAAAAGGGATTTAGCCTAAAAAACACCCTGGCCATTTACTTAAGATCTATACAGATAATTACAAAGGCCTTCACTAACTATGATTCCAACTCTAGCAAACTTTAAATAGAATTTGTATTTCAATGCCGACTATCACCCACCCATTACATGTGAGTTGCCTGGGTCTCATCTTATCATGCTGTCAAAAACGTGGAAATAGTAACTCACCAAGCCAAATATCATGCCACCACAAAATTCTGGTACTATCTCCCACTTAATATGCTATGCCTGAAAAATCCATCTATTCATCCTTAATGTTCTCCACAAGATGATTCCAGAATTAGTTCAGGCTCCAGAGGAACTACATGCCCTAGGAATAGCAAGGGAAAAAAAAGATGGTCCATAGGAGCAATCAGTTTCTGGGGGGAATTTCATAGATGACACAAGGTAACATGTCTAATATATCTATACCAAATATCAGTCTCATTGATATAATACCAGAACCCCATATAAAATCATGTTTTTTAGAAAATATGAAACATCTGAGCCATAAAAAAGACAGAGAGAGAGAGAGAAAGAGAGATTTATTCATTAACAAATAAAAGGAAAACAGGAACAGGAATACTAGTCCACCGCAACTGCCAAGTCATCCCAATTGGAAAATGTTGCCCAGTTACAATGGTGTACTTGAGACCCTTCTAGGCAAGTGCGAAGCAACATCTCGTATGGTTTGAAATCAAAAGAATTGCAGAAATCCTATAATGTAAGCCCTAACACTCACAGTAGTAGTTGTAATGGAATCATAGACAATTCTAATGTCTGAAATTTCACTGCAAAAGAGCTACCATACCATTTCTGACGTCAACTGTTGCGCCTTCTCCAAAAGCTTCATTTCCATTTCCTAGGCCCAAAAGAACAGACAAGTCAGTTCATAACAAGAAAAACATTCCATAGAGCAAACAAGATCTACTTGGGTTCACCATGTCCTACCCGAACTCGGCTTTTCTTTGCTTCTTGAACCACATCTTCAGTAAGCCCGTCAACTTGAGTTGCAGGTTCGGCCAATAAAAATATGCGATCCAAGTAAACTAAAACCGGATCTTGGCCTAGCCTGCTCCATGGAACCTGAAATCGAAAAGCGTCACTCATGCATCTCTTTTCCATGGAGTGACATGCAGAATGCATGCATACTAGGCTTGCTAAGGTGAAAAACAAATATGGAAAATAAAGCAAGTAATTATTAACTTCATATTTGCCGTATTAATCTACAGCAAAAGGTAAAGAAACGGGTTAGGGTGCGGGATAGAACATCCTCCAGAAAAAACAGAAATTTCTTCTTTCTTTTTTTTTCTTTTGTGGTTTTGAACAAGGGCTCTCTGCCCTTTTCTCCATTGAAATACGCACTTGAATTCACTTCAACATTATCGTTTATACATCACTCTTCTCGATTGCGTAAGGTTTCCATCCAATCTCTAGTTCTTATAAGTTCTTTGGGATTTTCAACCTCTTAGAATATTATATAGATAAAGTTAAGACAGGATATCATTTTGTAACTTCAAACTCTCAACTCTTCCCGCTTCTCTTTTGAGATTAGATGGAACAGAGAGGAATCGTTATACACATTTTCTGCCACATGTTGTCCAGTTGTAGAAGTCTAGAAAGGATCCTAGTTGTTTCGCAGTGATCAGGCAATCATGTTGGGTAAACCAATCATCCCACCTCAACATTTAAATAGTTGAAATTGAGATCATGGTAAAAAAACCAACCTTGAGTTTGACTGATCCAAGAAATCCAGCCTTAACCTTCACAGGCAACTTCAACGCATTGAGTGCCTCAGGCTTCAGTTGCATGTTCGTTAGCTCTACATCACCTGTTTCACATTTTTACACGGCAGTGGTAACTAGTAAACAAAAAGGAAGGGTGATTTTCTAAACCGAGACAAAATTACTAAGAGGGTTAATAGTGGAAACCTTTCCAAACGCTGATCTTGAGAGCTTCTTTGTTGAATCCTCTCACATAATTTCCAAGTAACCTCTGTAACAGAGACGCCACTTGATCCTCCAACATCTTTCGATTTCTTTTAGGATCAACCAATTTTGAGTAACATTATCGATCGATTGATAGAAAGGTCGGAAGAAGAGGAGAGAAAGAATTTCGAAATTCGAGAGGAGAGAAGAATTTTGTGTTGATTTATTTTTATCCTTTGGGGGGATATTTCGGGGGATATTTTTTTCCGTTTTTTTTTTGGGGGGGGGGGGGGGTCGGGGGGTTCGTCGGTAGTAGAAAACGCTAGATGACTTTGGAAGGACAAACAAGCAGGGGTACTGTTTAACTGTTTTGGTTATTATGTTGCTGACTTTTTCAAATATTTTTTATTTAAAAATATATTAAAATAATTTATTTAAAATTTTTATGATTTTTAATATCAGTTAATCAAAATTATTATAAAACATTAAATGAAATTTTATTTTTATTTTTAAATAAAATACACTTCTAAATATATTTAAATAAAGTTTATGATTGTAATATTGATTGTTTTATATATTTTATTTAAAAATATATTAAAATAATTATTTTTAAATTTTAAATTTTATTTTAATACATCAAAGCTATTAAAAATTATTAAATTATAAAAAATAATTTTAAACAAAAATATTATTAAAAAATATTTAAAAGCACCTTTTTAAATACAAAAACAAACACATTCTCTCTACCTTGCTACAAAATTTTAATTTTAAAAATATTAATATTTTTTATCTTAATCCGTCAATTTGAATTTATAAATTATTTTAGTTTATTTTTTATATAATTATCCTGATTTCATTACTTGAATTATAAATTTGTTGGGTTAACTTTATTAATTAAGTTCTTTTTCTTTTTTAATTAGTTTTTTTTCTCAATTTTATTTGTTAGCATTAAGTTAATTAGGAATTAAGCTTCATGATTTGTGTTGATTTACTTTTTATGAGATTATTTTAATCTTATAATTGAGGTCGTGGGTTTTATGAAATGACTAGGGTCACTTTACGATTTTTTTTATAATCTAATTTATTTTAATTTTATCTTTATAGAATTATATTACTCTCATGATTTAATTCACGGGCTTGTGAAAAGGTTAATTTTTTATTTTATTTTATATGATACTATTTTGATCTTATAATCTGAGTTATGAGTTTTGTGATCTAACTCAAGTTATTTTTTTGTATCTTTTTTTCATTGATATTTTTTTAATTTTGACATTTAACATTAGGTTTATTAGAAATTAGACTTCATGAATTATTTTGATTTATTTTTTATAAGATTATCCAGTCTCGTAACATGAATCATGGGTTTAGCAAGTTAACCTGAGCTCACTCGAGTCTTTTTTTGTCATTTTTTCAATGAACTTTTTTTAAAAGAAAATCATCATTCAATATTGGATTGATTGGGAATTGGGATTTAAATTTATTTTGATTTATTTTTTACAGGGTTATCATGATCTCATGATACATATCACAAATTTGGCAAGTTAGTTTGGATCCATCCAATATATTGTTGTCCTAATATTTATAAAAAACCATGATATCTTAAGTTATTTTTAGTTAAACTATATTTTTACCAATCATCCGGTTTACTTTAAAACCCGTTAAGCTGACTAGATAATATTAAGTTAACCCACATGTGCTTTACATGTTTTTATTCTAAAAAAATATTAGTAACGCCAGGTTACTTTTTATGTTTAAAAGAAATTAAATCGGCCACTCGTAACACATGCAACCAATTCAGCCCACTTCTATTTACAATTACATAAATTAAAATTTATTTTCAAAACCATAAGTAGTCTCTCATGATAGAAATAAAATGGTGCATTTATTAGAAATTTTAAATACCATTGACCTCTTTTTATGATTAAAAGAGGTGTTTTAGAGTGTGGTGGCGATTATTTTTTAAAGTATTTTTTTATCAAAAATATATCAAAATAATTTATTTTTTTATTTAAAAAAAATATTTTCAACATCAACACATTAAAAAGATTTAAAAACACCAGAAAAAAATATTAAAAAAATTAGTTTATGCATCCACCAAAATTATTTTGAAGTAAATAAAAAAATTTCAATCTTTTTTCAAAAACGATTTTAAAACAAAAAAAACAAAACAGGTAGTAAAAGTGTTTTTAAACTAGCTTATGCACCCACCAAAATTAGTTTTTGACAAATCTAATTAGATAGGTGTTCCGTGTTATGCCATGAACCAAGTCAATTTTTTCGTAATATAACAAAAAAAAGCTCATGCAACAACAATTTAAGTAAAATTAAGTTAACTTTACTAAGACATGATATAAGATATGAAATAAAAAAAACTCATAAAAAAGTGAAAAGAAATTGCAAAACTTAATAATTGATAACTGAATATTAAAATATGAAAAGGAATTTTTTTAAAATATAATGTCAAGGAATAAAACATGTGTCAATCTAGGCTATTTGACTAGCCCACGTCTCACAATACAAGACAAGGTGAAAAAAATAGAATTTAAAAAGAAAGACCCAGTAAAACAAGACTCAGGTTCAATAAAAAAAATGAGTTAATCTAAGTTAAATTTATTTACTCATTCTCGTAATAACTTAATAAAAAATAAAGCTAAAAATAACAAAGGTCAATGACCAAAATTTCAACGTCAAGTGATAATTTTTTTTAAACAAAAATCAATATCATAGGAAAAAACCCAATAAATAAAAAAACTCAAGTAAACCCGAGTTAACTTGATTAACCTGCCACTCACGACATGAAATCATGATAAAAAAAAATAGACTTTCAAATGAAGGACTTGGATAAAAAACCATATTTAAATAAAAAAATATTAAAAAAAATACTTAAGGCAACCCAAGCTAACTCAACTAACCCGGATTTAGGATAACCTAGCAAAAAAAGCTGAGAAAAATCACAAAGTTCAAGGATCAATAATTTAATAGTAGATGATGAAATTGAGAAAAAAAAATCAACATTATAACAAAAAACACGGGAAAAATATGAGTTAAACTGAGTTAATGATAAACATATTACATTGGATGTGAGACTAGAATAACTCAATATAAAAAAGTGCAATAAACAACAAAGACAAGAGCTTAATAATCAAATGTCAAATTATCAATTTTTTTTTAAAAAATAATAAATGACCCCAAAAAAAACCAAACATAATTGGTCTCATATCAAGAGATAAGAAAAACTCCGTAGAAAAACAATCATGGAAAAATAACAAAATAAAATCTTCAATTGAAAACAATTTTAAACTCAAATGATATAAAACAAATATGGTATAAAAAGCAAAACAAAACAAAACAAAACAAAATATTTAAGGGCTAAATTGAAAAACAAAATAAATCAAGAAGATGATTAAAAAAACCATACTTGAAAGAATGAGGGCCAAGATTTGACTAAAAAAATGAAATAAAATATTGAGAGGCAAAATCAAAAGAAAAATAAATCAAGAAAATAATAAGAAAATAGTAATAAAAACAACGAGGATCAAAATTGGATTAAAAAATGTAATAAAATTGCAAAGAGCAAGATTGAAAAAAATAAAAAAATAAATATAAAAACATAAAAAGAGCAATTAAAAGTAGAGGGACCATATTGAATGTAAAAATTAAAATTGAATAAAACACTCAGGGTTGAAAATGAAAAAAAATAAACTTAAAATACCATAAAAAATAAATAATAATTAAAAAATAAGAGCTAAAATCAATAAAATTACAAATTAGATAACATGATTGTTTTTTAAAAGAGCTTATATAAATTTCAAAGGCTTGAGAAAAAAAAAATGGAAAAAAAATTTATCGTAGCCCAACAAACCTCCATTACAAGTACATGCTATATTATTGAAAAGAGGATGACTAACTGCTCTTAACATCGCCACATATAAAGGATTTTGGCAATCATATGGCTCCATATACATTGCTCAATAGGCTGGGAGGTTATCACATGGTGCTGCGTACAACTTTTTTTAACAATATTTAACTATTTAAAAATATCAAATGACTAATTCCAAAATATGCAAAAAATTCAATAAAAGAAGAGATCAGAATGCCCTTGAAACCAACATTGCTTTTGTTAATTAAAAGGTAATTTTGTAATTTAAATGTTTAAAAAATTAAAAATTAAAAAGCCCTTTGTATCCTAAGAGTATAGCCATAAATTTACCATGCATTTTTTAAAAAAATGAAAGAGTTGCTCAATATTTTTTTTTTTTTGCTTTTCAAGATAAAATAATCATTTTACTATGATAAAAAAGGTGTCAATACTCATTTATCCCCAAAATGTTTTTCAATAATTAATGGATCTCTTGGGAGAAAACAATTATACCCCTAATTACAAGCTTCTAAGTTTTTAATTTAAGAGTATAAATGTTATTTCATTTTTTCAACTAGCAACGAAATGTGTGCTCCGTGTTCTACCTATGCCTTTTTGGATTATTTTTTTTTTTGCAATGTGCATTATCCACTTAATTATATTGCATTGAATTGAATAAATTTATTTAAAATGCTGGTTTCAATGTTGGAATTTAAATAATAACAATAACAATAACCAAAAACCTTCCCTATTATCGACTCCTAAGAATTTCAAATATAATAGAGCCAGGTTGACATACAATGGTATAGAATTTTTTATATTGGAATTTTTTTATAAATATACTTGTTAATTTGTTTCAGAATTTATATCCAAATTAAAATTATCAATAAATTCTTCTTCTTTTTTTTCAAGATAGCAGATCGCATGGTCACTCATAAGGCCACGTTTTTCAAAAATGCCAACTGCTTTGCGGCAGATTTGCAGATCTACCATCATTCGGAGTCGATTGTGGGTCACGTGCCTAAGATGGCGGGTCCAACAAATAGCGTCACGAGATCTTTTTCTCGATTGCAAGCGATCCCTCGTTCCCATTGCAAGATGGATACTATATATATACGATGCAGCGGTGACGTGTCAGCTCGCGGTGCCTTCGCCATCATTCTTGACGCTTCGTAATCGGCATGAATTATAAGTCACTGTAGTTTGATTTTTTAAAAGTTGTTTTTATATAAAATAAATTTTTAATAATTGAATTATTTTTTAATATTAAATAGTATCATTAAAAATAAATTAAAAATATTTAATTATATTATAAAAATAAACTGAAAAACAATTTATTAATATTTTATACAAGTTTATTAACAACATATGGACCAAATATGACAAATAAAAAAATTAAAAGAGTATTGAGTTAACAAATTCAATTTTATAAATTATTTCAAATAAAAATAATTAATAAAAAAAAAATAACAAATCTTGAAAAAAAAATTATAGGATGAAATTAAAAAATATAAATTAATTCAAATAAAATAACTAGCAAATTAAAAATATGAAAGCCAAATATGATAAATAAAAACTAAATTAAAAGAAGATTAAAAAATAAATAACAGCTAAGAGAATAGGGAATAAAATTTGTATAAAAATCAAATTAGATCAAATTTTAGGGGTTAAAATTTAAAAACAAATCAAAACAAAATATATACCAATTAAAAGATTTAGAATTAAATTTAATATAAATAAAAAAATATTCTTAAATTTTTAAAAATTTATGAAATGTGGTTTCTTTATAAAATAAATAATTTTCTAAAAACCAAGCCAAATTAAGGATAAAATTCAAAAAAATTAATTTAAAAAATTATTTAAAATCAAATAAATAACAACAAAAATAATGAGATTCAAATATATTTGGTAAAAAATACTTCAATTAGGAGAAAAATAAGATAATAACAAATAAAAATAAATATTGAAGTTGGTATAAAAATAAAATCAAATCAAATTTTAATAGAAGAAATTGAAAAAAAAAATCTTTTTATATAAAATATATAACAATAAAAAAAATTAAGGATTAAAGCTGATATAATTCACAAATAAAAACATATTTTTTATTTTTGTATTTTCTAGAATGTGTTTTTCATAAAAAATTAAAAAAATATATTTTTCTAAAAGACAAATCAAATTTTTATTTTATTTAACAATATTTTCTATTCACCAGTTTTTTTAATGGTAAACAAATACAAGGTATAGAAAAGCACTTGTCATTAAACAAATGAAACTAAAATATTTATTTAAAAAAAAAGGATAATCTATATCAAAAAGTTGAAAAAATAAATATAAGATAATCAAATTAAATATTTGATCTTTTTTCCAATTTATCTGTGTTGTTTGGGAAATTATATTTTACATCACAGAAATTATATTTTCGTAACACTTTAAATCTTCACTATAGTATGTCAAAAAAATCAATAAAAAAATATTGAATTATTTGTAAAATTATTTTATTTAATGACTAAATAACTTGTTATAATATTAAAATAATAAAATTACCATAATTACTGGATTGCATTTTTGTTATATGATTTTATCAAAAATTTGTTTCATATGGTTAAAACTTGATGTAAGAATAAAAACAAATCTAGTATTTATATAACCAGATGTTAAATCAATAAAATCTAATTTTAAAAACAAGAAATCTAGATATTTATATGCCTTTTTATGATGTTTTAAAAAAATCCAGGTAACTTAATAATAAGGCTTATATTTTAAATAATCAATTATAATAATTTAATTTATTTTCTTAACTTTCGGGTAATCAGTACCTGTAAAAGGTTTTTTTTAGTAAATATTGAGATTTTATGATGCTCAGGTAAGTATTTTTTCAAGATAAAAAAAGTAATGTTATTTTAAAGAGAGATTTTAAGAATAAATATGCAGTAAAAAACAAAAATTGAGAACCTAGAGTTTAAAGAATTTGTGATATATTTATATTTTGTCTTATTTCTTTATGAGTATAAATGGTTAAAGTATAATTTCATTCTAATAGTTTTAATGAATGAAAATATTTCTAATATATGTATTAATAAATAAAAAAATCACTCATACAGACATTAATATTGATAAAAATATAATAAGTTCTTAGAAAATTCTTATACATCTTGTTTTTTACACAATTTTGATGCTGAAAAAAATATAATAAGTTCTTAAAAAAATTTATATATGAATAATAGGATTCCAAAATATAATCTAGCTCATTGAAACCGAGTTTTTTCCCTAATTTAAACCCATAAGGGCTGTTTTTTTTTTTTCTAAATCAAGCCTATGACATCAGGTTCTCCTCTGAAAATGAGTTTATGGCATTTCGTTCTTTGTTGAGCTTATAAAAACTAGACTCTTTTTTTAAACTGAGCCCGTGACATTTAATTCTTCATTAGAGTTAGATTATAAGTGCCACGCTCATTCCTTAGGCTGAACCTATAAAGATTAAGCTCTTTTTTAAGAATAAAACCATTTAAGACAAGGCTCGAGTATATTGCTAGAGACCATGAGTTTTGAGCTTATTGGGGGTTTAAGCTTAATAAAAAACTTATAGCTTAAATATTTAGAGTGTATATATATATATATATATATATATATATATTTATATATATATCATTGCTATTAAATTTTATATTATTTCCTCTGAATAATTATTCTTTTATATCTATATATAGTTACACCAAAATAATCAAACTATTATTATTTTTTGTCTTTGTAATTGTTTTATATATCATAATAAGTTTTTATTTAAAAATCATGTTTTTGATAACAAAAACATGTACTCTCCAAAATTAGAAAGAAACTAATAAATAAGTAAAATGAAGTTTTAGTTTTAAAAAATATTTTTTTTCGCTTAATTTAAATTATTTGATTTTTGACATATATTGATAGTAATTTCTTTAAGTTTTTGTTCATATAAATATGTTGTTGATAAAAAAAATATTGTTTCATCAAAATAAAAATAAAATAATTATGTTAAATCTTGATTAATTTAATAATATAATAAAAAAATAAAGTAACAACAACATATAAAAAAACTATTACTCCTAACAAATCTAGCTAATATATAAAAATTGTGACTTGGATATGAGATATGTCTATATTACATATCTATTGTACGTCCAAAGTCATGAGTTTAGAATAATTCAATAGAAAAAATTTGATAATAAATAAAAATAAAGTTGGAAAAAATGAGAGGAAAAAACAAATTATGATATTTAATATCGCAATATATAGATTATTTACCTAATTATATTTAACTAATTTGTTTATTAAAATTAATTTCTATTAAAAATCAACACGCTTATAAAATTTATTAAATAAAATAAAAGGAACAAAAATATTATACAAAATATTTTTATATTTAAAAAAATATTTTTTTATAGAATATATATTATCATAATCTATTTTTGAATTATTAAAAAAAAACTTGAAATACTATCGTTTTAAAAGGTATTGTTATCCCTTTTCCCCTGCACATGCAAGGCAGGGGAAGGAGAAGTTTTGCTTCCCTGTATTTGTTTTCTTTTTCTTTCTCTCCATTTGCCCAAACTCTGATAAAACCTACACCCCTCACCTGGCATCAGACAACAATGCAGAGGGGACAAGTCTTTCGTGGGGTTGCCAAGTGACCGCCCGGCCACCCTCCCACCCTTCTGCCATGACCAGACACCGGTGGTAGCCTTTTCTCCCTTTTTTTTATACTTATAAATAGCAGGGGAGAGAGATAAGCAGGGGGGAATAGAGGAAAACAAGAGAGAAAAGAATGGAAAACAGAAATGAAAAAAAAACAGACAAAAAACAGGGGGAAGGTTGAGAAAAAAAAAATTGAGGGAATCGAAGGATATTTTCACAGTTGGGAAAAATAGAAGGGGATGTCTGTTTGAGAACCAGAGGAGCTAAAAACAAAGAAGAACAAAGAAGGGAAGATTTGAGCAGAATAAAAGAACATAAAAACAAGAAAACAGAGGAGAACAATAACCTCCCTCTCTTTTGGTCTGTTTTTGCCATTAGAAGCAACATCGTCACCTTGAGCCACTGTCAACAATAGCACCATCATCATCAGAAATAAAAGAAGAAACAGAGAAGTAAGAGAACTAAAGCAGGGAGAAGAAAAAATACAGAAAACACAGAGAAAGATAGAAGAACTATCGATCAGCAACCATAACACCACCGCCACCAGTAACACCGCAAACAACCGTTGATCAGCCTATCTCCCTTTTCCTCTCTTCTTTTCTTCTTCATTGTCCTCAGTCATTTTATTTTTTTACGTGAATAATGAAGAGTGAATTAATTTATGAGATAAGATAGTGCACAGTAAAAGAAGTGGCTTTTTTAATTATCAGCATATCTAATATAAAAGACTTGATAGAAGTTAGCACGAGGCTTAAAACGAATTCAATCGATAGAAGAGTTAATGGATCAAACTGAAAATAAAATAAAAATAAAAAAAATTGAATAACTGACATAAATATAGGGGTAAATTTAAGATGCTCGACTAAAATAAAAAGAGGAATGGTTCAAACTTCAAACAAATCCCCACCAAATGAGATTCTTCGTCGTAACAACCTCTCTAAACATGGCGTCGTGATATGCAAATTGCCCTTATCCAGGGGTTCTCTGCATGGTGTAGCAAAAGGCAGATCAATGATACTAGATTTGAAGAGTTTTTAGGCCGAAGCAACAAATTCACGAGCAACAAAAGCATTCAGAATCAGACCGGCAGTCAAAGCAGACAGTGTCAAGCCAGCGTAACACCGGACAGCAAGCAGGCTTGTAGATTCCAACCATACCGTCAAGAACTTCGAAGAACCAAATGAACTTCCAAATAATACAGAAATCATCATATTAGCAGTAAAGACAGAAGAAGCAGTAGCGCGAACAAGCATGCACGTAAGTGAGGAACAGCAGCAGTAAAATGGAGGCAGAAATATAAGACAATTGCAGAGAACATAATAACATATATAATGCTACAGCAGTAGTATGAAGTAATATAGCTAGAAACCTCATGGCAGCGTGGCCAAAAAGTTGGGGACAACTAGACAGTTCCAAATCTTAGTTGATGCAAACAAAACCTAAACCTAATGCCTGCTGGATAGAGTATCATCATCGACGCCGCTAGGTATAAAGGCAGAGCTTCACAAGAAGAGCAGTGACCCTGCAAAACTGCCAAGGAAAATGGGCGGGGAATAAGAAATGGGAGTAAAGGGGAGGGGAGGGGTGTTAAAAATTGCAATTAAACTTTCAGAGGAAAAAGAAAGTCAACCAAACAGTGATATCCTCTGACCTAGAAAATAAGCTTTGCATTGCAACAAGCAACTGCCTTGCCAGTTTGCTTCCCTCATGGTGTGAAACAGTGAAAGAAACATTGCTACTTTGCAAGATGTGAGATAAGAAAGGCATTGCTGCTACAAAGCTTGAAAAACTAAAAACGAACGGTAAGCACAAAGAAAATAATTCAGCCAATCATAGCAAGAGGAACAGTCACCCTGACGGACTTCGTTATCCCTTTCCTTCCAAACAGCATCAATAGAGGAGAACAATATTTCCATCTCTCGTTACCTAACAAGAGACTGTGTGTTCTCAGAGAACTAATATACCAGATCCAAAAATGCATCATATTTCTAAAATAACATTTCTAGTTTTGATGTTTGATATTAAAAATATTTTTTAAAAATATTTTTTTAATATATAAGTTTTTTAAAAAATAACAATTATAACAATACCAAACACTGTATATTTTAATTAGAAATAACTGAGTACTAGGTTATACATTTATAAGGCATGGTAAGTGAGTGGTAAAAATAAGAGATAAAAATAAGAAAAAAAACAAAAGAGAATGAATTAAAAAAAAAGGGAATTGTAATAGTACCTTTTGTATTTATTTTTCTTTATATGCTGCAAGTATTGGGAATATCTATTTTAATTAAGAAATTGTATTTTGTTTTTTTACTCGGCTTTTTTGAGTTACCTGGGCCATTCTGCATTGGGCGTCCATGTTGCTGTAATTCTGTTCCCTATTAGACAGGTCTAGTACTAAATCATCAAGGGCCTGCTCTTGAAAAACCCTAAGCACTACTTAGAAAGCAAGATTTAGGCTAATATGGACATGGCCTAACGAATGAAATGTTGCATTCAAGAGATTCTACAGAAACGAACAGGGGCATCCTGACCATTTAGCAGCCATCCCTTGCACGCAAAGTAAGAATCTGCTTCTGTTCAATCGGTGGTTGATTGGTTCCACCTCCAGGTCAAGTGGTGGTGTCAAATATGTCCCCACTTCAGTTGGCCAGTGACAAGCTTTAGGTGGGCACCCTCGCATTTCATTTGCAAAGGGGCATTTGACGAGTTGTGCTTTACTGTACGAGAAATGGTGTACCGAACAGTAAAAAAGTCCAGGGAAAAAGCTACTGATTTCCTACTCTTTTTTTTTTTGTTTAAAAGTTCAATTCACCATTTTTCTTAGTAGTATTCTTGTACGGTAGATCTTCGTTAACATTTCATCCTACTAGTAAAATCTTGTCGCGATAAGTGGCTAGGCCTTGCACCATTAGCTCTCTTCTCTGTCCAACTATAGACATCCTAATCCCTGATTAACACTTACCATCATCAATCATAGTGGCCTTAATAAGAGTTTTTTTAGGTAAAATTAGCACAATCAACTTAAAAAGGTATGTACTATTTGAAAAAAATAAAAAGATATAATTAGATAATATTGCGCTTCAGATGAGTAATATCCACTAAAAAACTATAGTTACATGTCACCTTTTTAAAATATAATATTTACTAAATATTGTTTTTTTAAGTGTGGCAATAATTAAAATTTAAACAATTAAACAACAACAAAATATACAGATATTGTTCTTCTTTCATGAAAAAAACATCACATCCTCACTTTTTTCTTTAAAAACCAATTAATCACTTAGATTTTGCCCTTTAAAGAGCCAAGAATTGAACACATCCTAGTCTCCAAGTATCCTTTTATGTTTTTGTGTTGAAAAATCATCATTTTCTTTGCTGTTGCCACCAATACCCTAGGCTTTCTTGTAGTTTTATAAATAAGGTAAACATTCCACATTGCTATTAATTTATACCTATTTTGATTAAAATCAAATAATTGTGTGGGTTGAATTTAAGATTTATGATAAATTTAAAGTTTGTTATATCAACAATAAATTAGTTAAGAATACAATCAATGAGAGTTTATTTGATATAGATAAACATTAAAATCAGTTCAATTAATTATGAATTAATCATTTCAAATAATTTTATGTTGCGTTTAATTTAAGTTAAATTGTTGAATTAAGAATTTTATATATATTCTTGGAATCTGCTAATAATGTAGTTAAATACACATAAGTTCATAAAATAGAACACAAATGCAATTAAATTATAACGAATTACATGTTTCATTAAACTATTGATAAGTTGATGAATTTAGTATTTTATTAGAATTATATTAATTTACTATGAATTTGTGTTTAATTTAATGCAACTAAGCATGCAAATAACAATTGCTAATGTATCATAAATTATGTTAAATTTTAAGAATTTGATTGAATTTATTATGAATTTTGTCAATTAGTATTGAGGTAATGCAATATAGTTAAAATTATGTTAAATCAACTAGAATCCGATTATTTTTACAGAATGTCCTCTAACATATTTATTTTATGTTATTACGGTGGCAATATTGTTTCTAAAGTGAATAGTAATATCATATACAATGGCTAGAACAGTTTCTTGTTCACTGGTAATTTAAGCTTGTCATGTGTAGAAAAAAAATATTTTTTCTCGGATTTAGGTGAAATTATAATGATATTGATATTGAAATAACTTGGAGGTGTCAAATTGATTCTTTCATTCAAAGTGGTTTAAACATGATGATTTTATATATGAATAGTTGGCCAAAATTTATGCGTGTCCCAACTTCTATTGGTCCTTTAAATTCAATTGATAGAGATCAAAATAATTTATTGTCGGATGATTTGCTGTAAATGATAAATAATACTATGTTTGATAATCCTTTTGCTGATCAACATAGATTTAATTATTCTGAACTCAGTAACAATGAAGATGATGATTATGATGAAATTATTCCTCTTGATCCTTAATTTAGAGATGTTTTTGGAACTAGTTTTTTTGTTTCATATGATTAGGTATTTATTTATAGACATATGCCATGAGAGTTTGATTTAGATGTTGGTCAGACATATAATAGTAAAAATAAATTAGTTAATATTGTTCAATGGTGGCACATTGCACACTTGGTTGAGTATCAAGTCTAACGGTCAGGCTTAACATTTATTCAATTATAATATATGCAAGTATTAGAATGTAAATGTTATTTATATGATTGATATTATAAAAGATTTGATTCATTTGAGATAACAAAGTTAAAAAAGGCACACACAAATATATTGACCTTTATCCAAAAAGACCAACATCAACTTGATGCAACTTTTATTGCACTTGCTATATTAACCTTAGTAATGAATAATGTTTCAATAACAGATGCAAACATATGAGATGAAATAAAATTGCATTACAAGCATAGAATATCATATGATAAAACATAAGTTGTAAAATAAAAGGTGATTGAACATCTTCTTAGCTCACATAAAGAGTTCTTTGAAAAATTATCTAGGTTATTGTTGGCAATAAAGGAATCAAATCCTAGAATAAGTGTTGATTGGACATAAAAATGATATCTTGATCACAAACAATGATTATTGCGATATTTTTTTAATATTTTGACCTTATATTGAAGATTTTATGTACTATAAACCACTTATTTATATCGGCGATATGATAAGACGTTGTTGATTACAGTTATTTTTTATGCAAATAATAAGATATTTCTATTAGCTTTTAAAATTGTTAATGAAGAAAATAATGACAATTGGAGAAAGTGGTTGATTTGATTGCAAAGATACATTATAAAAAATATTTAATAAAGATGTGTTATAAACCTTATAGACATAAATTTGATTTGTGGTATGAAAAAAACATGTAACATGAACCCAACATATAAAAAATGGGTTGAAAAGGAGCCAAAATAGAAATAGGTTTTATGTTATGATTGTGGTTACTAATATAGTAATATGCCAACTAATCTTTTAGAATTATTTAATTATGTTTTAAAAAATGCTCATGCAATGCCTATTTTTGATCCAATGCAATTAATATTTTTATAAATATAATAATTATTGGGTCAAGTAAAGATGTGAAGCTAATGATGTCATTTAAAATGGAGTAATCTAGCCCTCAACAATTTAGATTGAATTGATATTGAGCATAGACAGACTAGAAGATTATACTACAAGGTTGTTTTTACTCTGAGTAACAAGGTTTCCAAGTCAACACCCCTATTAAATCAGGTGTTGTGAAAGAAGTTAAGCGAGTTGTAAGATTAAATGATAAAACATGTATCTGTGGTAAATGACAGACATTTTAGTAGCCATGTTCACATGTTCTTGCGTGTTATACCAAGCATCACTTAAACTTTACACAATTTGTTAATGATTATTACACTACTTAAAGCTATAAGTTAGTATATAGAATGTTATTTTGTCCATTAATAAAAGAGCTAGAATAGACTAATTACACTGGATCTCAAGCTACACTAGATTCATATAAATGAAAATTAGGACGTGGTCAATAGGTGTCAACTTATTTTCATAACGAGATGGACGTAAGAGAAAGTCATGCACATTATAGGTGTGGTATAAACAATGACACAGGGCATAATGAAAAAACATGTCCTAATTGACAACATATCTGTAACAATTTGTTAGGTTATGTTACGATATTTTTTTAAGCATACTAAACTTATATAATTTCACATTAATCATAGATATTTTTATACAGGATGCAATATATTCACGGTGGTAGATCATTTACTCAAATCGAGTACGAAGATAATGCTTATGATATCCATATAGAGCATAAGCATGAGCTTGTTAAGTATGAGTCACAGTATATGCCTACTGAACCCGTTGACACTTCTATCATGTGGTTGCATAATCGACTTCAATCGGATGATATGTTTGTTAGTATCACAAGAATATTTAATTTTAATATATTTTAAATTTATGTTTAATTTGATTATCATTAATTTTTATCAATTATAATTTAAATGGTTATGCAGAACAAGACCATTATTTATTGTCATATATAGATGTGGATGTGAATGCATAAGCGAGTCCAACCATTTGTGGTCTAGGCTGAGTTTTTGTATATCAATTGTCTTGATGACTTCAAGCTTAACTAAGAGTTGATCCATGCACTAATTAAGCGATGGAAATGTGAGACACATACGTTTCATATTAGACATATAAAGATGACACCGACATTACAAGACGTGACAGTTTTGCTTGAATCGCCTATTGATAGACAGGTAGTCAAATCTATTGATGTTTGTAATGTGATTGTGTTATACGAGCGATCATTTGAATTAACACGTCTTTTTTTTAATTGAAACAGGTAACGTCCGTTTAAGTCGATTTAAAAGATATTTTTGACACCACCAGATGACAAGGAGGTGAAGGTCTTGTAGGGGTATAAAATTAAATATGATTTAAATATATTGATTATTTATTATGATTGTATTTATTATTATGATGAGTTTTATTTTTTGTTGGTATGCCAAAACATATATACTCTATTTATTTAACAATGTGTTATTTACTAATTTCACAAAGAGATGTGTTCATTTGCTTTATCTAATGCTTTGAAATTTTTTAATGTTATGCCCATATATAGTTTGAGATCTACTGTATTGGCATCATTGTATCAATATTTATGTCTTATGTGCATGAAGGGGACCAAACAGGTCAGATGATGTTTGCTACTTCTACAAATATAAATTGAAAAAAATATAAATTACTATTTAGATTTAACTATTTCATTCTAAATGAAATTAACATTAACAAAATGTTTTTATTTAATAAAAGTTATGGTAATGAGAACATCTTCACATGAGTAGGCTCTAGATATCAAGATTGCTAGATATGATCGTCCAAACTATAAGGGTTACACTTTATCTCCTATAAGAATGCAAGAATGTAAGTATTTTAATGTTATTTTTGTAATTATATACATTTATATTATGGCCTTGAAACTTTGAAAATGCAATTAAACTTACATGTTTTTAATTCTAGGTGATATACTAGACGAGTTGTAAAAATAATTTAGTACATTTGCTAACATTTCATGAGAATGAACTTGATAAGCATCAAGTCATTCAATTATTTTTTGAACTATTTATTAAATAAAATAATTAATCGCATCGAATTATTGTTATTGGATATTTATTTAACTTATAATTTATAGTTTATATAGACGCCTCATTATTTATTTGGTATTTATCTAGCATTTTATTAGATTAAGCTCAGTTGGCAACAAGTTATCTGGATATTTTTAAACTACTTGTTGAATAAAATAATGAGTTATGTTTATATATTTTAAGTTTATTTTAATATATATATATATATATATATATATATATAGTTTTTGTTTCCAAGCCTATTTATGATGATAAAATATAAAAATATATTAAATTTAGTTAGAATTTATTAAACGAGATTATTGTGGTTTTTTACTTGTTTTTTTTTAAATGAGATAAAATCTTAAGTATAGTTCATTATATACAGAAAACTTCTTTCAAAATCTGATAAAATTATAAAAAAAATAATCTAACTCTTAAAAATCATATAATAAATAAATTTTCAATTAACAAAAATCATAATCTTTTGAAAAAATTTAAACTTAAAATAACCAATAATTTTACGATAGCCATAGCAGTAACAGTCTCATTAAAGATCAAATAACACAATTTAGAAACACTACAACCAACTAATATTGCAATTCACAACTACAACATATATCAAATATCATGGTTTTAAACCCTAAAACTATTAAAACATTATGTTTCTAAACCATAACATCTTCACACCGTGAAAGCTTTTTCATCATATACTATTTTACCATGTATTTTTATTCTAGGTGCTGATTACCTAATTTATACCCAAATCAGATTGGATAAAAATAAAGGTAATCTTTAAAAATCTCACACTAACAAATATTAACAATAGTAACTAAAAATATAGAAGGAATAGAGCACTCTAAAGACCAAAATTGCATTCCAACAACTATTGATAATAATTTTTTATTAAAATTATTTTTTTTATATTTTCAGATTTAATATCAAAACTAATTTTTTAAAATTAAAAATTAAAAATAACAAATCCTACTTATTCCTTAGAAAGCCACCTTTTCGTCTTCGAAATTCCACTGGGCCACTTGCAGCTCCGACTTACCAGGAAAGCATCTCCTCTCTGTCTCTCTCTCTCTCTCTGTGTCAAACTTCGATGACCATTAAAAGACACGAACTAACTCCATTAAAAGCTACGAAGGAATCACACAAAAAGATCTAAAAGAGCACAGATTGTCAGAGAGGGACTAAAAAAGAGATTTACTTGTCATCATCAGCCTTCGCTGTTCATGCGTGACTCCATTATCATCAAAAACTTCCCCACTCCCTTACAAAAAAAGACGAGAGAAAGCACTACACAAGGCCAGTACAGGATCTAACAGCCCATTACACTCTTTCTCACGTAGTAATTCACAGCTATAGTTAGAAAAACAAAGGGAAAAAAAAAATCCTCAAAATTGTTTCCGTTTCTCCTCGCTGGACACAAGGCCATAATACATAATCAAACCATACACCATACATACAAGATCTTTCTCTTTGAGGGCTCTTCATATATGGACAAAAACCACCATCATATCATAGTAGTAGTATTTTCTCTTTCCTTTTCTTTTATTTTGTAGAGGAAATCTACAGGCTCTGTTTTTTTTCTTCTTCTTTAAAGTAGACTGCTTTTCTTTTTTCTATCTCATTTTTATGCTGCAGCAACGGTGCCTGTACGAGAAGGGTAGCCCTGAGCTTTAGGAGGTGGTGTTGATTTCTTCTGGTCTTTTTTCCTTAATGCTTTCATAGATGAAGAGAGATTCCAGTTCTTTTCACTGGCTTCGTCTATATCTATTTGCTCTTGTCTGCACTCCTCACTGCAGAATGGCGTGTCCCCTCTGAAAAAACAAGTTTTACATCAGAATCCAACCCATACGTTCTAGCACCACAGATTACAATGAAAAACCAAGATCAAAACTAGCGACCTCTAATTTCCTAAACGATCTCACAGATAAAAATAAAAGTCACTTCCATTCCTTTGGCTCACTTAGGTTTTTTTTTTTTTCTATCAAAAGTTTTACGGAAGATATTACTATTAATATAAAGTCTCAAATTTTCTTGGACCCCAATAAAGAAAGTTGTTCTTACACAACAATTGCCAGATTGATCTTGTAAGTTTCATTTGGTTAATAAAGAACTCCGATTCCAATCAACTTGGAATTGAGAAAACAAAAGAAAATCAGCAGTAACAACAACTGAAAAAAGGAGGAGAAATATCTAACCTGTACATGAAGATGTCTCTGTTATCACCGAGTGGTTTCTTGCAAAGAAAACAAGCTTCCAGGAAATGGGGTTGGTGATCTTCATATCTAGAGTCACAATACCTTGCCGATCTTGGAGAAGACACCAGAGATGAAAGGTTTCTAAAACTACCTCTTCTCGCATAACAGAGTGACCTAGAGAAAAATGGGTGATGATTCCCTGAAGACCCAGCTTCCATATCTGCAAGAGAAGCTAACCCATCATCTTCATCTACGAAACAAGGCCTTCTTGAAGATGAGAACTCCATGAATAGTATTGGTATTGAAGCAATACTATTGTTCTTAGGTAATTTGCTGCTTTGAGTTTTTCTATTGTCTTCTTCAAGTTTTCCTGCGAGAGAGAGAGAGAGAGAGAGATCAGGAGGTTTAGTTAAGAAGGCATTGTGAAGGATGAGTGGGTGATGGGGAGTGGCAAGTTTTTAAAGAAAGAGAGAGAAGGGGAGAGGCATAAACAACGGCAGGCTTCAAGAATCCGTGTAGATGAATCTATTGGCTGAAAACTACCCGCATCTCCAAGTTACAGTGCTTTGATTTCTTTAGTTACAAGAGATCAGCTGATTGCCCCTAGTTTCTCACTTAATTACATATATGTCATTGTTCTCAAACTGACTCGGCTATTGAGGAAAGTTGTTTTTGTAATTCCCGTCAAAATGAAGGGGAAGAATTCACACCATTCTTGATTACGACCTCACCTTCCAGGACCCCCCGCCAGCGACCAACGATGTAACGTCAATATTTGAGAAAGCCACGCGCGTGGATTGCGCGTTCGCGTTACGTTTGCACCCCTCCACGGTCAAGGGCTTGTTCTTTGTACAGGCTTTCATAATCGAACAGAGGAACGATGGAATTTTGACTGAAAACATTGCAGTTTTTTTTTGTTTTAATTTTGGATACATGAATTTAAATATATATCAATTAATTTTTAAAAATTTTATAATTAAAAACTAGATAAATTTTTAATAACTCTAAAATTTATAATATTTAAATTAATAATTTATAAAAAATAAATTTAAAATTTAATCAATTAAATTATTTTTTTAAAATTATTTTTTATTTATATGATATTATGTGCTGTGATGGTCAACCTTTGTAATCGTGAAGTTTTAATTATTTGAGTTTATCTTTTTTATTTGTGTTTTCAACAGTGAATGAGCAAATGAAAGGTAACGTCAAACGAAGCACTTGTGATCTTTCTATGAATACAAGTCAAAAAAACTGGTATTTTAAATTATTAATCTTTGATTTTTATATTGTTAAAGTCAAACAAGTTGATGGGAAAATACTTCCATATTCCTTTAGATAATCAATTCTCAAATCTAATATCTCAATTCTCTATTGCTTGGGGGTTAAGAAAGGGATTCGTGTAACATAGTTGCAATATTTTACCTGTGTAAATAATGAATTTTCCAAAACGTATATAGAGATTGTAATATTATTTAGCGTGTAATGAATTCTTCGATCAGAAAAAATATATTATTGGAGGGTAGAATAAAAACATGTTTGGAAAAGAAAATCAATTGTCTCGTGTTTGTTCTAATTTAATTAGTTCTTAATTATAAAAAAAAAAAGGGAAATTGCCGACATTAACTAGCATTGTTTAATTTTTGATGTTTTATACTATTTTTTTAACAATAATTTTAGAGAGATATTCTTCCTTTTCAGCCCTTGTATTTACAACGTAATCATATTCTGTATAAATATTTTTTTAATTAACATAAATATCTATTTAAATTAGTTTATATATATTATAATTAATTTTACATATTTTAAAATTAACAATTATATAAATATTTAATCATCATGTTACAATAAATCTCTTTTGAAACCTTTGAAGTTTTGTTTTCAAGGCGTAACATGTTTTTGATCTTCTAAACTTCCAGATTCTTGCACCGGATCTCATGCTTTAGATAAAAATAATTAAGAAATAAAAAACTCATAAAAACAAGGGGACCTAGCTAGCTTGTTGATATCTTATATCAATGTTTAATAAATATCAATATTTTTTTTAGAAAAAAGTATTCTACACACAATAATAAATATGATGAATATCAAGAATATGTAAAAAGTTAACTGTTTGTTTTCTATGGCTTTTTTCATATATTTATATATATAGCAAAGGAAAGGCTTGAATCCAAGAATTCATAACACGAGAAAATTAAAAATAAATGTAGAATTACACTAGGATGAGAGGCCTTGTACTTTTAAAATTCGTGTTAGTACTTTTAATTTTGAGTTCTACACATGAGGATTATAAATTGCTTCCCAAAACATTTATTTCACAAGGGTTTAAAAAGTAAATAAATTGGGCGGTTTTCAAAAGTTTGATTATAGTTATTTTTTAAGTATTTTAAAAAAATATATTAAAATTTATTTTTAAAATCAATAAATTAAAATAATAATAAAATTTAATCTTAAACAAAAAAAAGTAATTTAATTATGATCTCTTGATATAGGATTATAAATTATTTATCATATAAGATGATTTTTTAAGATGATTTTTTATTTGTTGTGGGTTTCTATGGTGTGATTAAAATTATTTTTTATTTAAAAATATATTAAAATAATATTGTTTGAAAAAGTTATTTTTAAAATAAAAAAATTAAAATAATTCAAAACCATAAAAAAATATCTAAAAAAACTCACAAATATCTGTTTGGCCACCTTCCTCCTCCTCATTTAAAAATGGAACTCGCTAGATATTTTTCTTTTCCTGGTAGCGTGCCACGCGCCACAGAGTGCAAGCAAGTGCAACGACACTGCACACTTGTGTTGTCCTGGCATCACCTTCTCCAAGACCCACGGTTTCACTTTACTCTCACCTTTCCTTTCACTCAACCCCTCCATATGATATCACCTGCCCGCCCTTTTTCCCCATTATTCTTTTGTCCTTTTTCATCACAAACCCTGGGACCCACATAACAGAGGACCCACCTACGTGAGCCATTAACGATGGACCCCCACACACAGCCATGCTTTTCTACGACGATGGTGAGGGCTGCGTATTGCGATGGCTAGAAAGAGACCGCTTTCTGGCTTTTGTGCTCAAAACACCATCATAGCTGAAACGAGCAAAATATCTAGTTCCCAACCATCACAAGTTCCTAACCATGGTAAGACTCGAATTCTTGTAAATGACAAAATCTGAAGCGGGCATTTTTATTTATTCAGTCAAAAATAAAAAAATAAAATCTTTTATTTTTTTAGATTGATATAAATATATTAATCAGCTTGTAATATCATGATTAATTTTATAAATCTTGAAATTAATAACTATATAAATTTTTTATAACTATTATATAAATAACCAATAATTTTAAATTAAGATTATAAAAAAACAAATCACTTGATCTTCAATCCTTATCATTTTTTATATAACCATTTTCAAAATCTTTCATTGTTGTTTCTGTAAATGGTGGTTTGATTAATTTTTGAAAGGAATTTCCTTTGGGCAACGTTGTTGAGGTAATAATACCTTGTTACACAAACCAAGCTATTTGTTTATTTGGAGGGTGCATTTAAATAATAGTTGCCGGAAAGCAATTTGCATCAATGTTGGCATCTTAGAGCACCAATTATGGTAATCACATGCAGTTCTTATTTTTGTGTGGAACTTGACCACGTGGATGATCGAGATCCTTGCATATCGAACGCATACAATTGATTATATTTCGAATATACGACCTCGACCAAGATTATTGTGGTGGGCAGCATAAATTAATGGAGCGAAGGTGCTTTCTTTTTTAAAAAAAAATCAACGCTAAGCAACAAGAGGACAGAGTAAGCTGGAGCTCAGATCAAGTGTAGAGGCCATTACACGTGGTTCTTTAACCATTATATTAACGCAAACGGCTCGTGTTCCGATGTTTTTGTTTCCCCAACCGTGGGCTCTGCCCCTGCATCGAGGCCGACCAGCAACTATTGCCCACTCTGCTCCATCTGCCCGTATTTCAGTGAATCGCGATGCACTGTACACGTGTGGTGTGGTGCTTGGCACCACCGCAGCCCCTAGAAGCATGTCCTGATGCCACGTGACACAATAAACGACAAACAAAGTGACCGCACCACGTAATTATAATGACCAAGGCGGTGATTTCTCCTCGGGCGAATCGCCCTGTATCGTGGGCACTCAAAAAAAACTTTTAGCGCACAAAAAACATGTTTAGATGATAATAGTATTTAAATAACAATAAGAATAATAAAAAGTAAGAATAATTCGATAACCTAGTTATTAATAAAAAGTAAGAATAATCTGATACCTGCATTATTTTCGTTTTATTATTTTAATTAATATAAATATTCAGATGATCAATTTAAACATGTATTAAATAAATTTATGAATTCTAAAATTAACAATCATATAAATATTTAATAATTTTAAAATAATTTAAACTCAAAATTATTGAGAAACAATCTTAAAATCTAACCAATTAAACTATTTTTAAAATTATAATATTTTGATTATTAATTTGACTGGAATTAACAAAATTGAGTAATTTAATAGTGTAATTTAAATATATAAATAACAATAACATTAAAATTATTAAAAAAACTTGACAGTAATTAATTAAAATAAATATTTAAAAATAACAATAATTAAAAACTTATTGTCACGTCATTATAAGCATTGCTCGTGCCAAAAAGAGTTTACTGAAACTGTTAAAACTCAATTAAAAAAATCATGGCGATCATATTAAAAAAGGTAATATGGATCGCTAAATCAATATTCCATGAAAACATACCGAATAAAATAAAATGAATTGAGTATCCATTTATATTTAATAAAATTAATTTTATTTTATTTAATAATAAAATTTATTAAAAAAATAAATTCAATAAAAAACAACTAAAAATATTTGAGGTGGCCCAATTAAATAAAAATAATAATAATAAAATCAGGATCATATGGACATGAAAAAAAAAGTTCAATCTCAGGTTAAATAAATATTGAAGGATGAGATCCTAAAAATATTAGCTTACAAAATGACAACAAAAAAAAAACTCCAAGCAATTCAAGGCAAACCTTATAAAACTAAATTAATTATCAAAATTTACAAATCATGAAATTTTAAAGACATGTTTATCTAAACTACTTAAATGTTGAATAATAAAATATAATTAAAAAAATATTAGTTTTGAAATTTTTTCACATGAACAATAACAATCAAAATAGTTTGGATGAAATCCAATAGAAAAAAAAATTATGGACGGTGGAATTGGAAAAAAATACATCTTTAAAAATTATCTTAGACTACAAAGAAATAGCAATAAAAAAAACATAATCAAATTCAAAAAAGTAAAAAAAATCAAATAAGAATGAAATCCAAACAAAAATATAATTCAATAAATCATCTAAAAAAACATAAACAAAAGAATAGTAACCAAATAAAACAAAAAAAAAAGAAGTTCAGGGACTGACTTGAAAAATTAAAGGGCAAATGTAAACACTAGAAAAAAAAAAGAGAAAATAAAAAAAATAAATAAATAACAGTTGGTGCCAATCCAGAATTCTTCTTAGTGTATGAACCATATATCAATGGAGAAGATGCTAAGATGAAGTTGACACAGCTCCAGCCAACCTTTTCGATTACTAGAATTAGTTGTATATGAGGTCATAAAAAGACAAGGTGGTCGATGCTTGCTTAACAAGCATCATTATTTTCTTTTATTTCTTTTTATATTTTAAATGATCAAATTAACCTTACCCCAACCCAATAACGACATGAAAAATCAGTTATGTAATGACTAAACTACTTTTTTACCCTAGGCTTAAAAAAATAAATTTTAAAAGCAAGTAAATCTTTTAATTTACCTATAAAAATAAAAAAAAACAAAAAAAAACCTACATTATCTATTTATTTTTTTCTTAAATTACAAGAGTAACATGATAATTTTTACATGCACAATAAAACAAAAGGTCAAAAATACCTATCTATGATAAACAAACATAAATATGTTCTTTTTTTTAATGACATCAATAAAAAACAATAAATTTGATGTTTTGTCCCTCCTAAATTTAAAACATCAAAGCTTTAATTATAACATTTTTAATGTTATTAATAAGATACTAACGAGATGAATTTAACTACACTAAAAAAATTATTTTTTAGAGCTTTAATATACCTTAAGGATCATTTTTTTTTTATTTTACCTCGCTACAATAGCTTGCTTAGTTTTAAATAAATAGTATGACTCATTCCAATTATCATTAATAATCTTTCTTGATATTATTAGCTCCTCTCGTTAGGATATTTTTAATAATATCAATGATATTATTATTGGGATTTTAACATGCTCAAGACTCAATCTCTCTTGTTTTTTTTGCCTCTTTCTCTCATCTCCTGTCACTACAAATGGTAACTTGTTTTAATACACTATTCATTTTAGTAAAAATTGATGATTTTCATTTGTTGTAATTAAATTTATTTTATTAAATATTTTTTAATTATACGAGTGGTATCATAATCATAATTTTAGTATGATTTTGAAGTTTTTTTTCAAATATTTTTTTTTAAGTCAAAGCTTAAACCAACTTGCTGATTTACATGTCAACTTATCTATATTTTAAATTGAATCTTATAACTATAACAGAGATAGAAAAACTTAATAAGATAGTCTTTTTGATAAAGAAAACCTAAAAAAAAAAAGGACTGACGTTTACAGTGTGAAAAATAGTAAAGAAAATTGTAAATCCACTAAAGTAAACTGCACAAAACTATAAAGGTAAATGACTTGAAATATATAATTACAAAGAATATAGATAGAGAAACACACGCTAACGGAGCTGGCCTCCAGATTACTCCGAGAATACTTCTTATTGTAGAGAATACTAAATTTAATGGTAAAGTAACTTTCGAGGTTAAGCTATGTTGGAATCGAAATAGCATGCTTTTTTTTATAACAAAAATAGATAAAAGACAGTAAAAATAATATAAAACATATTCTTCTCAATTGTGGAATCTAAAAAAACTAATTTTTACTCCATGACAAATGGTAAAAATATATAAAATTATAAAGAAAAGCAATAAAGAAAGTTGTAAATCTACAAAAGTAAAATTTAATAAACTGTAGAGGTTTATATATTTTTTTATTATACTATCTTTAATGAGCCTCACTGAAGCTCGATGCAAATAAACAAATTTTTCGATGCCATCAAGCCAGTGGGGGAGGCTGGCAGGGGCCCTGGCCCTGCAGGAAATTTTTTTCCCCACCCCTTTTCTTATAAATATTATAAAAATAATTAAAAATTTAATTTTATTCCTTTTAATTTTTAATTTGGCTTTCTTTTTTTTTTTTCTTGCTCCGCCCCTGCATCAAGCTATATATCGTTGTTTAATTTTAATATTAAATAATAAATAACTAATTAATTTTTTTTATTTCAATCATTAATTTTCCCTTTCTAGAATAGAAAATGGATTTTTCCAATATAAAATAATAATCTCAACGGCATTCAACCTTCCAAACCATGATCATTTCTTCTATTTCTTTAACAAGCATTTTCATCTTAAAATTAAAAAAAATTCGGGTATTAACGCTTTTTATTTGCTTTAAAAAATCAAAGGAGCGCTTTAAATTGGAGCAGTTGATTGTGTCAGAGAGAAAACATCAACCATTATTTACACGGTAACCATTAATTCAGTTACAAATCAAGGAGTCCAACGGTGCTGCTACAACGACCAACATTTCCTCACCTCTCCAACCAATTATGGCAGCTGCGGCAGGGTATCAATTATAAAACGGGGCAGCACCGTTCTTACTATTTTTTTAAAAGATATTATTTAAAAGTATTATCTAATAAAAAAATATTTTAAAAAATAATAATTATTATATTTTTAAATAATTTTTTTATAATGTTTGTTTTTGCATTAAAAAAATGCTTTTGAAAAATTTTAATATTTTTACTTAAAATTAATTTTTTAATAACTTTAAAATGTTTTGATGTGCTAATATTAAAAATAAAATTTAAAAAATAAAAAAAATATTTTTTTAATAAATATATGATAAAAATATATTTTAAAAATAATTGTTATTATAATTGTTATCAAATGTTTATTTTTGAAAATTTTTAAATTTTTTACTTTAATTTTTTTATATAATCTAAATTGTTTTAATGGATTGATATAAAAATAAATTATTTTTAAAAATATTATTTTAATATATTTAAAAAATAACCACCAACTCACCTGCATACTACCTGTTGCCACCGTCGACTTCCACTCTTCTTTGGCGAGGGATATGTTCTTCTCTAACATTTGACTGCCGTTCAAGCACATGTCATGCATTGATCGGACCATTTCATCTCTACAGAGGAAGATTTAATTTCCAGAAAGCGATACTTCATTAGAGGAAGCATTCCACGCCGTTTAATTTACTGCTCCAGCAGTCAACCATGGCCAGCAAGACAAATTAATTCACACCCCCGTCACCCCCTGTTTGTACCAACGGCGTTGAAAAACAGTAGTGGCTGAAATATCTGGATTCGTGTAAAAAAAGAAAGAAAAAGAACTCCCTGCTTGTCCAAATTGATGTTTTTAATTTATTAAAAAATTAAAGATTAAAATAATGAGACGTGTTGGTCTACTAGTCATGGGAAAAGAAAAGAAAAAAACTCCATTTCTTTATACATATTTTTGTTCTTGGCTGTAGCTAAATGCTTGTCTAGTCATGCGATGACTTCATTATATTTCTCTGTGAAAGGCAGTGAACAAATTATCACGGAGGGGGTGGCGTTTGCGTTCGTGCATTGAATGCGATCTGGGATAGAGGTGGTTTAGAATGTGAAGTTGTTTTTGAAATAATTTTTATTTGAAAAAATATTAAAAATATATTTTTTATTTTTAAATTATTTTTCATATTAACACATTCAAATAATATTAATTTAAAGTAAATAAAAAAATAAAAATTAATGTTTTTTAAAATATTTTTAAAACAAAAATAATAACATTCTAGACCAAGCTTAGGGCAAATCTGCAGCGTTGGCGGGGACAAATCTGACGCCCAGACCTGTACCAGCTGATTCGTTGACATAATATATTCATTTAAGCTCACAGTATGTAACAACAGCACTATTAATGTATAGCATAGTCATTTCCTCCTCTACAACCTCGTTGTGGAGCAGGCTTTATGAGACGGGAGAAACATAATAAGGATTTTTCACTGAAAATATCATTTATTTTCCTTGCATTAATCACCCGTTAAGAGTCTAAATTAATATAATTGAAAATTAAACAAGACAGAGCGTCCTGCCGGAAAAGCTCTCTCTTTTCAACTCGCCGGTTACTGATTAACCATCGATGTGGGCATCCAGGTCCAAAACCGTGATGAATGTTAGGAGACTGCACCCAAGGTCAATATATGGTTGTCTCGGAGGCTTTGAGATGAGTTTTGACTTTGAAAATTTGCTGAGCTCTCCGGAACATTTAATTTTCCAGCATTAATTCACGCTGCTTAACGGTACAGCCACGATCACATTGGAGGCCTAACGAGAATAGTTATTAACGTCGGTCTGACGTGGTCAAGGAATCTATCCTGGATCATGTTGATTTGAATGAATTTAAAATAATAAAAAAATATTTAAAAAAAATAATATTTTTCATAAAAAGTTAATATATAATTCAGTGAATATAAGTTATACCTAATATAAATAATAAAATTTAAAAATTAGTTTAAAAGATTTGTTATTTTATATTAAAAAGATATTATTTTAGCATTAAAAGTTGAAGTATTTAAATCAAAATAATTTTTTATTTAAAAAAAATATAATTTTTTTGTGTAAATATGAACCATGTATACTAATAGGCCTTAAATTCTAAAATGAAAAAATAAAATATTTATCTAATATTTATATAATAAATTTTAATATGAGTTAGTAATCATCAACCTTTTGTATTGCATTGATTCTAAAATATATAAACAAGCTCTCTAAGTTAATCAAATTATAGCCAATATTTTTATCTATTATATTAATAATATAACAAAAAAAAAAGCTTGGCTAGGTTGTGGCCTAATCGAGCTCTATTTTTTTTTTCTCTCTTATTTCTTAACTTGACATAATCTCATTTATTATTTATGAATAATATTTACTATACAAAGCTTATTTAAAAAAAGTCTCGAGTCCTTAGACTCAATTAAATCGAGCTCCACCCCCTCCCCTCATTCTTTTTATTTTTACTCTTATTCTTAGCTTGATATAGTTTTGTTTATCATACAAAATTCATTTAGAATGAGTTCTAAGTGTCTAGACTCGATTGATCAAGCTCCACCCCCTTTTCCTTTTATTTTCTTTCTCGTCCTTTAATTTTGTATAGTCTTATTTACTATTCATAAATAATGTTTACTATGTAAAACTTGTTTACTAATAACCTCGAGTCCCAAACTTAATTAGATTGAGTTCTTCTCGCTCCTCTCTTTTTTTCCATTGGTTTTCTTTGACTGAAATGACTTGTCTCACGTCGTTTACTATTTGTATAGTACTATTCATGCATGATATTGTTCATCACTTTTTAGATTATTTATAGATAATATATTTTTCTCAATATATTTCAAATTATATTTTCTCATGTTTTTAGAAGAAAAAAAGGAATCTAAATACTTACCTCCACATTTCTACATTAGACAGATAACACGAGACATAAAACACACATATCTTTTTTTATATATAAAAAATACTATTTTTTTTCTTTTTAAATTTTTATATGCTTGTAACTTAAGAAAAACTTAAATATTGACTTAAGCATTTGAGTATTCCTCTTTTAATAGGAACTTGTTTTATAAAACAATTCAATCTATAACTTATCAACCAGAAAAAGTTAATATTTTTGTGTAAAGTTTTTTTATGATTTTATTAGTTACGTTATTTATTAGAACTTATACAAAAAGTTAGCTAATTTTTTTTCTTTTTTTTTTCTAAAAAATTTTCATGACTGATGAAACTAAAAAACAAGGGAGAATGACTAAAGAACTCTAACTCCCCTGGGACTTAAATAAATTTGTAACTATCTAAACATTTGCTAGGCTCTCCAATATAATCTTACGACCAACTTTTAAATACAATGATTAATAGAAATCGGACGTGGTAAGGCTAAAGGGAATGGCCATCATATTAGCTTCAATGATTTATGATTACATGCTATATATTGTCTAATCCTAATTATACGTACAGGACGCTAATCTCTAAGTTGTTATTTAGATATTAGAAGAGATATGATATATCTAAAAAATAAAAAGAAAGATAATGGTATAAATACATGCACACAGTTCAATGTAGGCATACATTTTTATTCATTTCATTAGGAAGACTCAACAAGTATAAAAGTCTAAATAAACAAGAAAACATAACACTCTTTTCTAGGTGACAAATCTATTTTTATCAAGTTTAAAAAACTTATGTGATTCTTTTTTATAGTAAATCCAAGAAAACGAGCATGTCTTAAGTAGGTACTTAACAATGTACTAAGCTTCGGGTATGTTGAGTAACAAAACCCAAACACGATTGAGCTTAGTAATGTACTAAGTAGAGTAATGCTGGGTTTGATGCCAAGCAAACTTATATATTTTTTGGGTTTAGCGGTGTATTAAGTACGACACTTAAACTTAACAGTCAATCAAGTTTAATATGACGTAGGTCTAACATGTTTGTCATATCCAAGACACTTGGATATGACAGTTAGTTAAGTTTAAGACAATATGGATATAATAAATGTATCAAACCTAAAGCACTTGAACTTAGCAATTCGCCAAGCCCAATACACTTGAACTTGGTAGTCAGTCAAGTTCAAGATAACATGAGTCTAGCAAAATGTCAAACCTAACATATTTGGATTTAACAGTTAATCAAGTACAAGGTAACAACCATATTTTATTGTCATATTTCAGGGATATAGATATAAAGAATATTTATCCCTTGTTAAATGCTATAAAAACAATATTGCACTTCAGACCTCACTTTTCATAAAAAAATAAGACTCGTGGGTTATAAATATATCTTGAGACCTTCATAATAAAGATTTACAATATTTATTTTCTATCATATTTATATTTGAAGTGTTTTTTTAAAATATTATTGTATTTGTTTTTAAAAAATATACTTATTTAAGTATTAAGATGATTTTTTATGTGTATCAAGCCATTAGAAACCATAGTCTATCAAATACCAAGCAAATATCAAGCAAATATAAGTTATTAACCATCTTAATTTTAATTAGTTAGAGGGAATATAAAACATTATTAACATCAATTAATTAACTAATTATTCAACTAAATAATTTTATTTTTATACAAGTTAGATTTTTAAAACATCACCACCAACACTTACAAAATTAAAAGCGGAACTTCGTGTTTGAGTCACGGACAGACACTAATCAGGTTGAGGCAACCATAAGGACTGCTGCTCATATCTTGACCAAGAGTAACAGAAAATAATTGCTCCTCGAAGAAATTTTGGATTACCGAGGACTTTTCACCAGCTTCTGTGTTAGCGGATGGTTTTATATTTCAAGCCGGAGCTAAATGATTTCACAGAAGCACCTTTCGAGGGTGACCAGTTTTTCAAGTATCTAAGCCGACTTTGATAGGGACATTATAAAGACGGGGGTGACTTTGATGACCCTTTTTGGTACGCAAGTGGAACGATGGAGGCCCACAGGTTTGTTGCATTGGGCTGTTTTTTGGTGGGCCACCTAGTCTGTCAACTTCATGACTTGTCCTGGAGGCAGGTTTTTGTGTCTGCTCAATTTCTTTGAAAGAAAATGTTTCCTTTTCCACGTGTCCTTGGAACTAGCTAGAGCTGAGGCCAGTTGCTATGAAAGTGATGTGCCGTGTCTTGGATTCATTTTTAAGCCGTCTGTTTTAGTGTCATAGAAGTTTCTTAAAAGAAGTTATTTTAAATTATTTTTTTTTATTTTTTTAAATGACTTTGATTTGGTGAGTTAATATTAAAAATAAATTTTAAAAAATAAAAAATATTATTTAAATGAAATGCAAAGATTCACTTCATTTTTAAGAAGTTTTTTTAGTATTATAGAAGTTTTTTTTAAAAAATAATTTTTTAATATTTTTAAATAGATTTGATTTGATGTACTAGTATTAAAAATATATTTTTTAAAAAAATTATTTCAATTAAATGAAAATGATGTAATATACTTTAAATTCATTTCATATTTAAACGGTTTGTTTTGGTATTATATAAGGTTTTTTTAAAATAAATTTTAATAATGTTTCAAACTGATTTGGTGATTTGATTTTAAAGATAAATTTTAAAAATAAAAAATATTATATTAATATATTTTAATTAAAAAATATTTTAAAAAATAATTATTAAAATAATATCAAAATAGCTACTAGATAGTTAGGCGAAAAATCCCTAAAATTTACTTCTGTTTGCTTGAAACCATGGAAGAATCAAAGCATCTTTCTAAGAATTATTTGCGAAAGCCATGGAAAGAGGAGCCATCCCTTTCGATCAAGAACAAAAGAAAAAAAAGAAAAGAAAAAAAGGCAAGGAATTTATTGAACACGACCTCCTCCGTCAGAACGCCTGGGTTTGCTCGTTTCTGAAGATTCCATTTTATATCCTCCGTGTATGCTCTTATGTGTGTGTGTGTGTGTCTATATATATATATATATATATATATATATTCTAATCGAAGTAGTTGCTTGAAAGATTCACACGTTAAGAATAAAATAACAAGAAATGGTTTATCCCTTCGCTGGAGATGTGAACATTTGTTAAATCTAGGTGTGGGCTGGGGAATAGAGTTCTCTTTTATTTTTAGAGAAATTATTAATGTAAAAAAATATTATTTTGGTTTATATGCAATACTTTTTAAATTTTTAATTTTCTAATAAATATATTCAAAGGTTATCTACAATAATTTTAACAATTTTTTAAAATAAAAAATATAAACAATATAATTTTGTTATGTACATATTTCTTAGCATTATAAAAAAATTTAAAAAAATATTTTTATATTGCTTAACAAACACTTACATTTGTTGCAAACCTCTGAAATCTTCATGGATTGTGCTTCTGGCAAAACATTCATTGTAATCTTCATAGATTATGAATTATAAATACAAGGTCATTTCAATTTTCAAAATTTAAAGAGAAGCCAAACTTGTTATAAAACTTTATTAATATTTTTTTTTAAAATCAGGTTTTGACAGTAAAGAAATAAATGTCAGCCGATAACGATTCTAATCACCTATATGATCAATTTTATTATTAACAGGTTCCATTATATAAGAAGGGCTAAACCCAGGTGTTCTTTTAACTTTAAATTGCCTAAAAAAAAATGTGTTATATAGAAGTTTTTAGGGTTTTTGGACCAATTTGTTTTAAAATATTTTATAAGTATATGAATAAAATACATGTTAAAAATCAAGTATTTGCATATAAAAACATAAAACTTAATTTTTTTTTATGATTTTTGATAGCCAAAACTAGATCAGCAGAGCAGATAATACATCACGTGTCTTATTTTTTAAAAAAGTTATTATTTACCCTTTAATGTTTATAGATAATATAGGAGTACAAATTACCTTTATTATTAAAAAAAAAATGCCTAGCGTAGCTTAGAGCCCAAGCCAAATCTATTTATGGGCCAGACACATGGGTAAGCCTGTATACCTGGTTTATTTAATTTTTTTATTAAATATATTTTCAACCCTTAAACTTAAAAGAAAAATACTTTATTTTATCATTTGTTTGGTTGTTAAAGATTTTTATTCTTATTTTTATTTGAAAGAAAAAAACTACTCCTTGTTGTCAAACTTTTTTTGAAAAAAAAAACAATGAGATATGTGTTATCTCATCTAAAAAATTGAAACTATTATTTTCTATTTTTTATAAAAAAAATTATTGTCTGATATAAATATAAGTTTTGTGCTCCTAGTTGGAGTATAATTAAATAATAAATAATTTTAAAATAAAAATTTATTAAATATAATAGGGGTGCATGTCTCAAATTAGAGTTTGATAAGTTGAGTTCAATTAACTTAGTTTTTTTATTTTTTTTTATCAATTTTTGAATCGAATGCTTTTATTTTTAATTTTATTTTTTAATATTAAATTGATTAAAAATCATATATCATAATTTATTTTAATTTATTTTCTATAAAATTATCACGGTTTTAAAATTCAGGTAAAAAATTTAGCTGATTAACTTAGATTTAATGAATTTTATATAGTATAATGGTATACTTGTTTTCTTCTTTCTAGAAAATATATTAATAATATCTTGTATTTTTTTTGCATTGAAAAAAGTATTAATCCAACCTGCTGTTTTATGAGTTTTTTTTTTTGGTTATTTGAACAATAAAAGATTAGTTCAAGGAGACGAAGTTATTCTACACAACTTAGTTTGTTGCTTTTATTACGAGTACATATATCTTTAAACATATTTATCTTTGGAAATCTTAATTTTATCTATATGGTTAGTTATTGCTTGCAACTTTTTATTGTATTTATTATCATATGTAATTATTCATTTATTTAATTTAATGCATCCACACACACATATATAATTTTTTAGTTACAATTATTATTTTTTCTTGATATCAAAAACACGTTGCAAATACTTTCAAATATATTATTTTTTCTGTGCTGATTTTTTTTTTGGAGCCCCAGGCAAGCACGGGATGGAATAGTTAGTAAACTTTCTGTTCGGCCTCAAGAGGGGCTTCTACTATCCGTATAAGAAAGTTTATTCTCGTTTGAGTTTCTGATTATCTCGCGAGGCTGAAGAGAAAATCAGATCAGCTTTGGGCCTACTCTCCCGAAGTGCTCTCTTTGCCAGCCCACCCACAGGCCTCAAGCCCAGAAAAGAACATAGCCTGAGTGGGCCGATTTGACTTAAAGAATTACAAGGGACGCTTTGAGCTTTATGGAGACTTGTTTCTCTAACCAAGTAGGACAGGGACTTTCGCCTTCGTTTTTATTTTCAATTTCATTTTGACTTTTCTTCCCCAAAACGGTAAACAAAATTAAGATAATGGAATATGTGAAAAAAATAAAAAAATTTAGAAATTATTTTAAAAAGATATACCCGTAAGTATGGTGACGGGCGGGCAATACATAGATGTATAAAACCCAGGATTTGGACTTAGAAATAAGCTTAAAATATTAATCTGAAATACTTGAAGTTTATTTATTTTTATATTTTAAAATATTTTATTTAAAAATTAAAATATTTTTATTTTTTTCCTACTTTAAATTAAAGTTTTAATTTTTTGATATGATATTTTTTTTTAAAATAAAAATATTTTTTTAATATATTTTTAAATAAAAAATAATAAGATAATTATTATTATAATACTAAACAAGCTATTAACCTCACGCTTGCTTTTAGCATCAGTGATCAAATTATCGATAATCCCATTATTTTTCCTAGTAGAATGAACATTATTTTCGTTGGAAAAAAGGTTTATAAATTTATATTAGCAAGATTCAGCGGTTTAGAATGTTAATGTTGATTCAGCAGGTTTTAAGAAGTGAATCTAATTTGAGGTCTTGGAAGAACAATTTGTTCATTATCACCTTAATCACACACATATTACAGCAAATCCTTCGTTCATCATTCTCAAATCTGATCCCAGAAAATTTCCTTCGAGCTTCAATTATTTTTCTTTGTTATTATTTTGAAAATTTTTTCCATGATTCAAATCTGATTCCGTGGAGGTACAAAGATCGAGGGGTGGACCCTAACTCACGGCGCTCAACCCACCGGCCGAGGGGACATCATTTAACTTGTTTCTGAATCCAAAGGACATGTTTAAGAAATCTATAAACAGTCTTCTTCCACCTAACAGGAAATAAAGAAGAAACATACAGCTTGCTAAGTTGCTAGAGATAAAAGGATAGCACAGCATGATGAATCACCTCGATTTTTCATTTCTTTTGTATGGTCAAAGCTGGAACTGTCTCAAGCAATATCATCTCAAGAGTCCTTTTCTCTTCGACTCCCTTGAACAATCGGGGCCGTTCTCCACATATCCACGATCCCCTCTCGTATATATAACTCTGACTCTAACCAGAAATGGCCTTAATTTCAATCCCAGTTGTCAATACAAAGCTGAATTGCAGTTCATCTTTCATTATGATGCTTTAATATCTGATAATTGAATAAAATCCATTCCTGTTAAGCTGTCATCGTCAAATGGCACCAGATTAACAGTGATTTTGAGGAGCTGAATAGCTGATGAGATTTTGCAAGAAAAAAGGGTCTTTAACTAGCAGAGCTCTTGATACGAAGGTTTGCTTCCGATTCATTTCCACCTCACTTTGTTGTCATCGATGCCTCTAGGTGAAGTCTTTCGTGATTGAGGCTGGAAAAATAATGGAGTAGGAAAGGACACAACGATGGAAGCTCGTCTTAAATTCATCGGGGTTTGTTTTTTACCGTACAAAAAGGATGACCGAGGTTTACGTAAAACGACGAAATTTTACTGTACTGTTGATGACAAAACAGATGCCAGCATTTTAATGTACGCGTAGCGTGATAAACAATCGATTTTTCTATTTTAAAATTAGCTTGCACATATAAAGTTTTTTTTCCCCTGATAAAGACAAATTATATATATATATATATATATATATATATATATATATATATATATATATATATATATATATTTTCCACTTAGTTTGTAATAGGCGATGATTTAGTATGGGTTTTTTTTATAATGATAAATATCTGAATTAGTTATATTTATCTTGATTAATCATTTTGGTTTTGAAATTAATAATTATATAAGTTTTGAAATTTATAAAACTTCAATCAGTAATTTCTAAAAAAAATAAAATTTAATTAGTTAAATTATACATTTTCAGATTTAATATATATTTATTTACATAACTTATTAAAATTTCAAACACATGGATAAACCAACATAATATATCCGGTTCATAATTTTACTATTGGTAAAATTACAGAGACGGCAAAGAACTAACTAATAAAACATTGATTAAATACTTTTTCAATAAAAAAAAAGTACTTTTTAAAAATCGTCCCAACGACGTGCTTTCGTTGTAAAATATTTTTACTTTTAGAAAGCCTGTTCTCAAAAGCTGAGGTTGCAAATTCGTGAAGCCATAAATGGGGAAGCAAACATGCTATGGATTTATTTTGTACTGGGCCTTAATGACACGGTCCTAATAGTGGTGGACATGAGGCCCACATTGGTCCCAACAGAGAAGCATCTCAAATACTGGTTGGACGATACGGGCAATACTCAGAGCCACTAGAACTCCAGCTAGCCGATGTACGATTGATTACAGAGAAGGAGAAGCCATTTATTGTTCTATCCCATTTGCTTACACGGGGCAAGCCGTAGCTGTTAAAGCCTCAGATACACCAATAAGAGCAGTAGCTCAGTTGGCGAGCTGGGATCCACTGTTCAATTCTCATGATTGACTGGAACTCATGTGGGATTTGCCAGGCGTGGATTTCCGATAATTACTCCATCTATTGTACCTCAAAGCCCTAGAAGAAGCTCAGCACTCATTTCCGTTTACAGGGGAAGCCATTTCTAATTTTTGCTAGTAAAATATACCTACACAAAGGCATTCGTACTGAATTGAATGCAAAATAAAAGGCCAAGATTTGTACTGAAAAGCATGCGTGTCATGTCCACAGTGAAAGAGTGCCAAAAAATGTGAATCATCCATCACACATTATATCAAGGGCCCTGTGTTTTTTTTCTCTTTTTTTGAGGGGTTAATCAGGTGGATGTGGTACTGGATTTAATTCGCATTTGCCAAGACAGATTTGTTGTTTTCCATTATCAGTAGCTGTAACAATCAATGCTAGTTACCATTTCAAAGTTCAAGATATGTGCTAGCTACTGCTATCAATTTTATTAAATTCAAAGATTGAATCCTGCAATTTCTCCTTCCAGCCTTACAATATGTAGAAAACAAGTTTAAACATGCCTTACTATGGAGAGAAAAAAAGTTTTTTTCCTCCAAAATAATAGTGAGATGTAAAAAAGAAACATAAACATGTTTTTGGCCTGATACAAGCAAATTTACGCCATGATTTAACCCACCTTCTTGAATTGGCATTAGCTTCATCGATCTCGATGCCTCCTTTTCAGAAGCTAATGTCAAAGGATCTACTGAATATATTGGATTGATTTGTCTGACTAATTATGATAGGAATGTCTATTTTGGCAACTGGCAACTAATAAGAAATTGCCCGAAAATAAAAATAAATTTACTTACAGTGACCAGTTCAAGTTCCAAAAGGGTTATTTCATGCATGAGATGAATATTCAAGGACGACTACTGTGGTGATAACTGTTTTCACAGGCTACACATGAGATTGGGATTGAGATTGAACAGCGATAACTATAACATGATGAGTAGACGGGGGGCATTTTGTCTTCGACTTTAATTCATTGAAAAGGAAAGAGGAGGCGACTGCAAAATTAAAGGAAATGCTCTTATTGATGGTGTTTCGTTGCTCTCGAGGTACTGTATGAGATATCACACGTCATACATCATGTCCCTATCGTACGCTATCTTTACTTTCAAAACTTGGTGGTGAGCAAATTTGCTTCGGCATTCACTTCTTGAGTTTGGTTACATGTAAATTTATAATTAAGATCACCTGCCTATCCCTAAATATGATGGATCTGTGTGCTTGTTTTCTTACAACTTTTCTCGACACAGTGGCTAATCATGGGATAATGGGGCATCGTATGTATGAATTTATTATGCATATGATATCTTGTCATGCCTTGCTGTCCCCGTTACAGCCTGCTTGAAACCGAGGGATCTTGAGTACTCGACTTGTTTAAGTAACTCTGAAAACCAGTCAATTTAGGTGAACGATTAAGTCCATGTTTGTCAACCTCAAGCCAAAAACCAAGTAGTTTAGAATTTTCTGTAATTAAAACTTGTTATCTGTTGCTCCTCTGGCTGATCATGCAAGCAGATTTATTGCAAAACATAAATAATTTAGTCTTTCGTCATTGTCCAGAGATATCACGTGACACTGGAAGCAGAAGATCCACTCGGTCTTGCAGTGTTTGTGGATTAGCTTGAGCCATTCACTAATCATGAGAAAAATCTCCCAAACTTGGTAGGGAGGAAAACAAACAATTGCTGCCCGGCAATAATGAAGTTTTCCTCGGTAGGAAAAGGTCTCATGTGCCTAAATATTATAGTGCAGATGATTTATTTCTCCTATATACATATTCCATGCAGGTGCGTTGAATAATGTGCTGTGGTGGTGAATGGCCATGTGATCTCGATATGAAGATTCCAGCTTAGCTGCAAGTTAAACAACGAAAAGCTGCGTAATAAAATGAGATTAGATTTGCTTTAATTAAGATCCCATCTCTGTTCATGCTTCACATGTCATGTATTATATCATGGAAATGGATTAAATCCTGGAATTCTTTCTGAATCTAAACCATGACAGGTTTCTCTCTATTCCCTTGCTTTGTTCTGTATGTTAATCTCCAGGTCGACCATCTCCAAACTTTTGATTGAAATCTCGTGGAGCACAAGCAAGCGGTCAGCTATTTTGACCTCCAAGAAACAAGATGCATGTTTGCTTATGAACTAATTATAAAGTAGAAGGGTGCTTTAATTAAAAGATTAGCCACTTGGAGGAAAGCTGCGTTTCTCGAGGCTGTGGTTACAGAGCAGAAATCAATGGCATGCAGATGTCTTATTACCTAAGGGAGAATCAGATACAACAAAGTAAGTGTTAAATCCCATGCTACTTGTTGTTGAGGCAGCAACATCATGCATGCATGTGAGGCTGATCACATTTAAAAGATGTCATGTCCCCCAACCACATTTGCTCTCCAACATGGCTGATTATTCAATACCTTCATGGCTAATTTTAGGTTGAAATATTATCCAAGAAAGTATTTCCTTCAACTCAAAAAGGATCCATAGAATCCCGATCTGCCATCCATGTGATGTTTCATTTTTCAAAAAAAAAAAAAAAAAAAACAGAAAGATGGGAAAAAACAGGAACGGCCATCGGAGGCCTGGTGGGCCTAGCTGCTGTAGGGTTAGTGTCTTTAAAGTTGAGTTCTCTGTCACCCAACTATGCCATGGGTTACCTGACCCAGTATTTCTTTTACAATACAGCACATATTATAATTATGAATTATAAATACATGCAACTAGACTAAAAATATCTAGTTGGGTTTAGCTCACGTGTACGGGCTGCTTTACAAAATCTTCATGTATTTTTTTTAATTAGGCATTTTCTTTTCTTTTTCTTTTTTTTTTTGATATTTTTTTATTTTAATGTTAGGCTTTTTTATTAAGTTTTATCATTCAAGTGAATCATTATTTGTACTTTTTAAAACATATAATAAAATAAAAAAAATTTAATTTAATGAATTTCATAACCTAGATTACAGGTTTCACATATATACTAAAATGAATCTAATCTATTTTTTATTTATTTATTTTTATTAGATATATATAGTTGATAAGGTAACATTAAAATAACTTTTATATGATTTAATTTAAAATTTAAACTAAATAAAAAATTAGTTCAAAATTTTATAAGTTTGAACTGTTTTATCAAGTTTAATAATTTATTAGTTGATTTGGTATAACTCAATTTATGTAAGTACAATCAAGATTTGGCCAATATAATTAAAATCTAATTTAATATTTTTAAAAAATAATTAAAGTGGTGTATATTTGATATTTAAAAATAAAAATAAAAATAAAAATAAAAATAATAACATTTTAAACTGTTGAACCCTTCTAACCCAATATCTAGGTCATTTGAGTTCATGATTCTATCTCATGAACACACTTTACATTTAATGTTGTATTGACATACAGAAGAATAAAATTATGCAAATAAATGATTGAATATGTTCCTTATATGTTTAAATAGCAATCCAATCCTCCAATGTATCCTTTTATAAATACAATTTCATCTAAGTTATCATGTTATTCATTAAGAAAATGATCTTGATTTATATAATGATAGTGGAAACTTTTCTTTGCTTGAAATATTTTACCAATTAAAAAATAAAATAAAATCACTAGACTTTTAAATTTTTAAAAATATATTCATATATAACTTAATTTAAATAAAAAATAAAAATAAAAATAAAAATAAAAATATATCATTTGAAATATAAAAATTTGAGAAAAGAATATATTGGAGAATTGAACGTAGGACACAACAGACACACTAAAAACACGAGACGTATTAAAAAATTTACAAAATTATACAAAAATAAATTAAGTCTTTAATCCCAATTATGCCCTTCAAATTTTTGTACCTCCCTCTTCTCATCCTTAATTATATTTTTCACTTGTTTTGTAAACTTTCTAAGAGAGCTGCATTAACTACCTTCTTTAATTTTTTTTCTCTCGCTTGTGTGCTTAACATTGAAGAGAGTATAGGTATTTTTTCACTTGTTTTGTGTGATTAAATATGATCCTAATATGCATAAAGTTTTAAAAATATTTCTCATGAATATTCAATAAAAATAAAATATTTATTTTTCTATTTTAATTTATATATATATATATATATATTGAATTTATTATTCTTATAAGTTTATACATTCACGTAAAAATTATTGATTCATAATTTATTTGTTTATTTAATGATTTTTTTTAAATTATGATAAGTTTTTGTTTCAAAAATAATATTTTTGATATTAAAAACATGTTTGTGTGTGTGTGTGTGAAGCTTTAATTAAAAAGATATATTTTTTCTCCATATCTCAAATAATTAGAATCTGTAAACCTCAAATAGAATTGTTCTCAAGTTAGTAAAGTACTAAAATTTATTTTGAAGGTAAAATGCGTTAATTAATTTGAGTAAAATTAATTATAAATAAAATAAAATATTGTTGAATAAGTACAAAGAAAAGTCTTGGAAAAAAAAGGATTGTTGAATACAATATGAGAAAGTTGACGGCCATATTATACCCAAGTAGAAGAAAACAACTTACCCATATAAAAAATAATGGTATATTTATAAATAAATGGAAATATAGTTGGTATATATACTAATGGCTTACCAATAAAGCTATTTTTCTCCATGAATGGCAGACCATGTATAATAGAAAGAAGGGAGAAGAAATTGATATTTTCTTGACTTTCCTTCACAAAATCATAACAAAATAGAATAGAATATTGAGAAAAAAAAGTGTTTTAGTGATCAAAAGAAAATTTTATGGGATTTTTACGAGTGTACACTTAAAAAGAAAGGAATAGGGTGGTAATAAGAAGTTGAAGAACAAAGAGTAATAAAAAATTTTCTTAGATTTTCTTTGTTTTAGCATTATTAAGAGGTAATGAATTCTAATCTAAGCTTAATTTAAAATTTTGTTGTGAAATGGTGAGAATTTGATGCTTATATACATTATGAAAAATTCAAATTTTAAGTATTGTTTGAATTGGTTGTTTGATGCTTAAAATATATGTGGAAAAATAATAAGTGTTGATTAAGAAATATTAAAGAGAAAACATGCTTCTTTATATTGAGGAATTTCATTTAGGGTTTGGGATAGGTTTTAAATTATTTTGATTTAATATTTATGAAATGTGTTATGATAAATATAAAATAATTAGGTAATGCTTAGATTAATTTTATTGATGTGAAAATTATATTATAAGATGTTAAGTAGAATGTATAATGTATAAATCATGTGCCAATTTGCTTGAGATTTATAAATGAAAATGTGTTTTCTTGGAATGTAATTTTGGCCAAAGTATAATAAATGAATAATGGATTGGTATAACTAAATTGATGAGTAGATCTTGTTTATATGTGTTAATTGATGAGTTTATTTAGGGGAATGAATTTTATTGGAAAGAAAATTCATACCTCTTTTATAAGGGATGTTTGACTAACTTTTTTTTATAGAAAAAACAAAAACACAAAAAAAGGATTTGAATTGTGCAAAGAAAGTGTATATTAAAAGATATGTTAATGAAATGTATATAAGCATGAAAAACTTTACTTTTTCTTTATAATTGATTTGAAACTCGAATTTGAAATGAGAATCTAATTTGGATTTCAATAATAATTTAACTATATACAATGTGTTATCTCTATTAGTACAAGAAAGGCCATAATATTCATTTAGAAACAAGGGATTTATACTAGAACAAAGACATTAGATATGTGCTTTGTATTGTAATATTTGTTACATTTAAATTTTTTAACGTTGAATAACTATAATTTCTTTAAATATACTATGCAATTATAGTAATTATGTCTTAAACATTGCAAAGATGAATTTTGACTAATTAATTATAATGAATGAGACTAGTGATGTCAACTTGTTTGATGACTGAGATTAATATTTAACTAGTTATTTTATATGGAACTAGAGGTGTCATCGTATCTAACAAGTAAAATCGGTATTTGAATAGTTACCTTGAATAAAATTAATGGTGTGAGTATCTCTGATGATTATGGTTGATATTTGACTAGTTACTTTGGTGATATTAGCTTAATTAATGATCGAAATTGATATTTGACTAGTTAATCTAAAAAGAACTAGTGACATCAATATATCTAATAATCGAGTTTGTATATTTGGCTAGTTACCTTGAATAAAATTAAATATCAATATATTTAAAAATTAGAATTAATATTTGACTAGCTAAATGAAACTAGTAATATTAACATATTTGATGATCATAATTAGTATTTGGTTAGTTATCTTGGATAAAGATAACGGTGTCAATATATCTAACAATTATAAATTTAATTGAGTGGTTAATTAATTATTGCCAACGATATCAATATGAGTGATGATCTGGACACTTAATTTAATAAAATTATTTAATGAAGTTATAGGCTTGACTTGAAACAAATATTTTATAATTATGTTTAATAGTAAAAAATATATTGTTGAAGTTAATAAAAAAAATGTGAGCTATATAAATTACATGAATTAATTATATAGTTTATTTATAACACATATTATGTAAATTTTCAGGTATATTATAGCAGAATGATCTTAAAAAATGTTTTGTTTTAAAATATGAAGATATAATCTTAATTCGTTAATTTACTTTGCAATGTCATTTTGAGATTAATTTTAATACGTAAACAATAATAGAATTAATGACATGTGCAATATTATTATTAGTATTTACTTATTAAACTTATATGTGTGTGTATTATTGCCTCTTTTTTTTTTTTTCGAATATCCATATATTTTCCATATAATAATATAAAAAAAAACCAAAAAATGCTTCACAACATAAGATCAAATATCTACATGTTGATTTATCTTTTAATTTACTTCTTACAAGGAAGATCAACATTTTGCTTTAATCCTTAATTAACATTGATAGCTTTTTTCATGATTTATCTATCAGTTTATGTAGTTTTCAAGTACTGCAAATATCATCCTTAAAATGTTGATATTGAATGATGCATCGATGATGCCGATGCCTGTTTTTTTTTCCTTCCTTGTAAATTAGTTTGAAGTCCTACTCATAGTGCACTAAGTCAGTCCATTCACTAAAATACTAATTTTTAGTATAAATAATCCCTTAATAAATATTTCTAACTTGGTTGCTGAAAATATTATCATAAATCACAGGTGATAATCTCCCTCCACCCTAAGAACAAATGACAAATTATGACAGCTACAGGACATAAGAACTAGCTACTTTCCACCCAGCTTCAGGTTTCTGATTTTGTTCAATCATAGCATGTGATAATAAGTGAGGTTCTGGTTTAGTGATGGGAGGGGTTTGTTTCTTTCTTTCGCACCTAAATTCGAACCTCATTATAAACGCCTGTCACTTTTGCGATGCCTTACCTGCTCATTAGACTTGTAGGATGTTCAATGGATCATGAAAATTAGTCGTGATACGCGTAAATTGATCCGGATACCCCACGTAAAAAAAAGTTCAAAGATCTTGAGCTTTCATGAATTTAAACATTACATTCGACACATGATGCATCTCATAACAGTGCTACTGTTAAAAACCTCTTAAATTATTATAAAAAAGAATTTATATAGCAGAAGAATAAAACAAAACCATTATGGGGACAGGAAAATTCAGAGTTCTGTCCTTTCAAATTTCTCTCTTCGGGAGTCCTTTTTAATGGCAGATAATAGTCTGATGCTATTTTATTTAGTTTTAAATAGCAATCTGGGAATGACTCTGATGAAGCTGACGAAACTTTGCCCACGTTATAATGTCTTCTTTGCTATTGGGATTAAACTGTATTTATTTTTTTAGTTTTAAATTATCTTTTTTTCAATCTGGGAATGACTCTGATGAAGCTAACGAAACTTTGCCCACGTTATAATGTCTTCTTTGCTATTGGGATTAAACTGTATTTATTTTTTTTAGTTTTAAATTATCATTTTTTTATTTTTAAATTATTTTAATGTATTGTGAAGGAAAAAATAATTCCAAACAAATACTAAACTATCCAAAGTCACCAATAAAATCACCACTGTTACAGTTCTATTGAAAGAGAGAAATGCAGCTGATATAAGCTTAGCTTATACTAAATAAAAGAATTAATATATGGTTTGAATTGCCTCTAGGTGCTTCACTCCAGGGGCGGGGGGGGTGACGTGGGTTATTTAGATATACCCACAAAACACACACAAAAAAAGAGAAATAAATTGTAATTTATTATGTTCAGTGAGCATTCCCTTTCCTCCTGTTTGTTTTTTTTTTCTTCTTCTCTCTTTAACGTTGGCCCACACGTGGGCTGGGAATTTGTCACGGGCCTGAATAATCTGCGTTGGGCTTGGTCCTCGTTAACACAGAAATACCTCAACACTGGAATTTCTAACATGGAGGCAAAGTGGGCAGGCTTGGACCATTTGGTCACATTCTGTACAGATACAAAGATGCCGACACGGCAGAAGCACAACCGAAGCCATCCGTTTCCGACACGATTTGCAGCTTGGTCGGCCTGGAACGACGGTGACCCGGTCAGGGTCAACATAAGCCGACTCAGCATCCTCAGCCTGGCCCTGGCCTTCAACTCCCCCCGAACATCCTGTTCCATCATCACCTCTCCTGCTATCCTGCACCACTCCCCCGTTCATTATAGCCTGCTGCAGTTGGGCCTGCAGGGAAGTTGCTGTTACCTCCTGGGTCCTTGCCTTTGCCTGCCAAACTTGTGCCTCAATGCTGAGTTGCGACGCACGTGCTTCTAACTCGGCGTTCTTGCGCGTGGCCCTCTGGACTTCCGCTTCCCTTTCCCTTAATCTTCTGGCTATTGATTCCTCCGCTGCGCCTAATAGCGCACGGTAGTGCTGCTGTCTTCTCTCTGCTAATGCGCGCCTCAGCTGCTCCCCCTGAATGAAAATGAAATCTTCATTCATTTGTATACAACCATAAGAAAAACTACAAAAAAAAACAACAGAGATCAGCACGATTGAGAAGGGAGAATTTTGGCACCTGGGCTTGAAGGAATTGATCAATCTCATCTCGTTGCCGTTTAATTTGGGTGGAGAAATCTTCTGATATTGATAACAAAGCAGAGGATTGACATGTACTAGTGCCAAAATTCTGCTGGGGGTAATGATGATTCTGTTGTTGTTGGTGGTGTTGATCACCAAAAGATAAACGAAGGCCAGTAGACACGACATTTGGATTTGGTTGAGGATGATAACTTCGATGATTGTGGAGTTGAGATAGGTCTATTAACTGAGTTGTTGACAGAGGCTGAGGCTGAGGCTGAGTTTGAGGTTGCATACATATTTTATTGATTGTTGTCGTTGTAGTAGTAACTGTTGGCGCTGTTCTTCCTCTCTTGCGTGGATTATTGCCACCTGCTTCAAATCTAATGTCATCAGATTTTATAAATATATAAATCTTGCATGGATTTCCCATCAATGTTGGTGTCCAAAATTAAGAATCTCATTATAATCAAAGCATTGGTTAAGGGGACTTGGCTAATTACCTCCATTGTTGAGTAACATATGGGATTGATCAAGATATCGTCCAGGCTGTGGTTGCAATGAATAATCCTGACCGTCTTGACCGTTTCTTTATACAAGAAGGAAATGAAAGAGGGGGAGGTTAATTAGAGGAAAACTTGGAAATGCAGAGAGCAGAGAGAAATAAAGAATTTTTAAAGAACCCAAAATACCTGTTTAGAAGGAGGGCATTAGAAGGATATTGAGCTTGGACAGCCATTACAGATTATCAATAGATAACAACTAGATATGTAAAGGTTGAGACTTGAGAGGGAGGGGGGGAGATGAATAAGTTGTATATCTATAAATATGTATGTAAGGGTTGGTGAATATGTATAGAAGGCAAAGAAAGGTGGGATAGAGAGAGAGAGAGAGAGAGAGAGAGAGAGAGAGAGGTATGGAGCAACTGTGATGAACAATAAACGCTAGCACATAAGAAGCATGAAAAGATGACCCTCGAGCCAAGGCGGACTCTTCAATGAAAGGAAAAGGAATGAGACATGAAATCGTACCAGTCCAACAACAAATAGTTCCCAGTATTTTTTAGAGAGAGGAAAGAATCAAGAAAAGGAAATTAAAAAAAAAAAAAACAGAAAGAGAAGGAGAATCAATGAAATGAATCAAGAAATATAATGATGTCTACTGTGAAGTGGAAGGGGCCTCCACCACAACCAAAACTAGAAACCATCACACTCTAGCTAGCTAGTAGTAATCTCCATCACCACCCATTTATCTTCTCATCATCTTTTTCTTGGTTTTGCTTTGCTTTCTTTGCCTTGCTCGCTAGCTTTGTTTTTCTTCTTGTGTTTTATATCCTTTCTTTCCCTTGTCACTCTCTCTTTCGATGCAAGGTAAGAAGATGGAGAGAGAGAGAGAGAGGGAGAGCGAGAGATGCGATTGAAACGAATCAGTCCAAGAGAAAGACACCTTATTCTGCTCGCTCTTTCTTTGTTTTGTTGGCTTTGCCTTTGCTTTCTCTCCTCTTCCTCGCGTGAGGTGGCTTTTCTTCAAGCGGAGTCTCGTGTTTGCTATCACCAACACCGATGCTATTAATTTATTTGCACTCCTTGTAGACATTTAAACATTTTATTTTCATTTTTGCTTTATTCCTTTTTATTTAAAAAAAGAAAAAAAAACCAACCTTGATAACAGTAACGTTGTCTTTTTTACCATCGCTGTTGGGTTTTTTTTTTCCAGAAAGAAAATAATAAATGTGTAGAGATGTTGAGAAAATCAATGGTGTTGGATAAAGAGGGTAACGTGTAGGTTGTTTTTGTATTATTCATTTTATTTGTGGCCCCATGCTTCTCTCGCCAGCTTTTCCCCACAACCACGTTTTATCTTATTTTCCCACTCATTCTATAAAAAAAATAAAATAACAATAATATATCCTTATTTTTTATTCATTCTTCTCTTTTTATTATTTTTTATTATATATATAAGGTAGGAATTGACGGTTAATGGCTTTTGAATCAATTGGCAATCTTAGTTTTTTTCCTTGATTTGAAAGGAAACTCTCACATACCAAAAAAAAAAAAAAACAGAGTGAGAGGCGTCTTGTATTTTTTTTTTTAAATTCTTCTTCTTTGGTTAACTTAGCCCCGAGTTTGATTTTAGTACCAAATTAAGTGGTCTATATTCAAGCATTTGCTTTGAAATGGAACGCCCTCTTTTAATACTTGCTCTCCTTGCTGCCTCGTCAATCCCGTCATGATCAATGCCTTATCGTCTTTACATGGATATCACACATGAAAAAACTAGAGCAGCCATATGCAAACGTATCGCCATGGATGTGCTGCATGTATTGTGGATGTGAAGATCATATTTTTGTGTTGTATATTATCCAGAACCCCAGCATCTAACCATTTCGAGGCACAATGGATGGTTCTAAATAAGAGAACGATAATTCATCTCAAAAGAAAAAAAAAATAAAGAATTTGATCTGTTTTTCATATGTAATTACCTAAAACATTGTTCTTAAGATTCAAACTTCCAAAGCTATCATAGAGAAAAAAGAAAAAAAAGGGTCTGCTTTTCTTGTTTTCATACTCATCTTAGAAAATAAAGTAAAGATCACAATTACCTACGACCAACTTGCAAGATGGTTGGCTCAGTTCTTTCCCCCTTCTTAATTAAAAGTTTGGTGATTGAGCAGGATTTCTCCTGTGATCATTTCAAATAACTAACCAATGTAGCCTCTCTCCCTTTCTTCTTTTTTAGGGTAGCATATTGAATCCTTGATTTGAGGATGCAATTGAGGATCGGAGAGGAGATTTTCAAAATGTGAACAGATCATGGCACAATATAAATCTTCATATGATTAATCTGCCGCTTCTAGAATTAATAATTGAAAAGATAAGGGGAAACAAAGACTACAACAGTTTCAATATTTTCTCAATCTATTTTTTTATCTTCTTATATCGTTTATAAAAATCATCAACAAGGACTATACTGAACATTTCGAGTCAAATCTAAAGCCTCAAGGCTCCTATATTTAAGAAATTTTGTTATTCATCCATCCCAAATTAGAGGTTTTTTTCTTACAAATATAAAGCTTTCATTTTGCATTTTTTTGTTTCTTTTTTGAACAATTACAAATAGTTTAAATTAATCTAGCATTGCCAGGAACCATTGATGGATCACTAAATTAGTTAAAATGTTCCAATCTTTCCTTCATTTTTTTTTAGCTCGGGGGTCTTTACTTGTGATCGATGAGGTTGCTAAATACTTCATAAAGATTTTGCCCTTCCCAAAACTGCTTCCCGAGACTGTGACATATATTAGGCTAGAAGGCGTAGAAGGTTAGGATTGGGTACATCGAAAACCTATAGAATAAGTACTTATTAAAAAAAAGAGAGTTTTTGAAAGTTGTGTTGCTGTGTGCGTTTCTAGAGCAAAGCTTAAAAAAGAGGAAGAGAAGAATTTCCTCTCTTGGAGGATATTTATTACCTTGGCGTTCAAGGTTCTACAGGGGTTCAAGGCTAATTATATAAACTTGAATCTATGTGATTCTTTCCATTTATGGGTAAGATTATGATATTAAGTTATAATTTATCATCTATTATATGGGATTTCGAGATAAAAAGACTTAGAGTTGTCTATTTAAGGGTAAGATAGTGACATCAAGGGATATTTTATTATTTATGATTTTGGACTACTTAAAAATAAAAAGATTTAGAGTTAGATCGAGTTATTGTAAAAATTTTCTTACTTTTAAATTTTATGGGTTATGTAATATTGATGATGACAATAAAACTAATAACCTGGGATTACATTACAACATGTTTGCCTTCATTTAATGCATATATGGTTTGTTTTTTAAGATAATGATAAGTAGACTAAATTTGGTCGGAGGATAATGCACCCTAAATAATAGCAGAATTTAAGTGTATAGATATTATCTGAGTGAACCTTATAGGTGCTCGGATTCAATTTAACAGATTTTGAAAAATAAAACATAAATTTCTCCATCGTCAATATGCTAAGTTAGATTGCCACTCCATCTCTGATCTAGTTGTAGAGATGGGTTAATCAATTGTCTTAACAACTTATTATAAAATCATTGATTGAATAAAAACTATAATTACAATTCTAAATTGAAAAAAATAAATAAAAAATTATGATATTTTAACTTCTGAAGAGTCTAAGATTTAATAATTTGATGAAAAACACATACAAACTGTTTATATAAAGATGAGAATTAATCTAATAAAAAATCCAAAGCTAAATTAAAAAAATATTTACAATCAAAATTAATTAGAGAAATAATTAAAATAGAATCTCTAGACCTAATTTAAAGGCCTTGCTAACCTTGGCTAATCACAACAAATTTGAGCCCTTATCTAACAATCATATTTAAAGCTACAACTATTTTTGTCAGACTATGTATTTGACTTGCCTTTTTTTTTTTTCTTTCTATTTTGTTCATAGACATATATATATGTCTGACATATTATACTTGATAGATATTTGTATGTTTTGCTCTCATTGGAACAAATCTACAAAACTCTTACTCCCCTATTATGTCACGGGGCATGTAAAATAAAATGAAAAGAAAGAAAGCCAACTGAAAAAGAGCATCCATGATTTTTATTTCTCCCAATGATAAGAGAAGGGAATAGATTAAGTGAGCAACACGAGAAAAGTAGACTTTGTATCAATAATCTTCCTAAAAATCATGAAGGATTTAAGATTTTAATTAATAGAGGTGATAAAAAAGGGAGAAGATACCAAAAAGGAAAAAAGGAGAGGAAATGTGGGAAAAAGTGTTTTAGTTTAGAATGACATCATGCAATTTGTCTTTGATTTGGTCCCATCTCATGCAAAGGCTAGCTTTATATATTACCTCTCCATCTGCTATAATCAATCATCTCTCGTTTCCTAGTAATACTTTCCACCATGGCAACTTGTATTTGTGTGTATGAAAACTCTCCACCACCCAATTATTCCAGACTTATTATTTTTTCCTCCTTATCAACTCACTATTTCCATTGTATTCTTGCAAGCTATCATGCATAATAAAGTTCAAATATAATCATCATTTAAAGAAATACTTCTTACTTGGGAACCAAAACAAGATCGTCAACCTGAAAAAAGTTTTAATTTATAGAATGGATCGACCAGTAAGCCTTAGCTTTGATACAACCAATTAATTAGTCCTAGATAACTTACCATATAGTCCAAACATATTCACACAATATGGACATACCAAGTCTATACAACAACAATCAAAAAAATAAAATAAAAAAAAAATAACCCAGTTAACGATCCAGTACTGTACAACTTTAGAATTTCGAGGTGCTAATTATATCTAACATGTTCTTTGAATTCTTTTTTGGTTTCGTTCCTTTGAATCTAAAGAACTTCTTTGCTTGAGGCTCAAGCATGAATTCCCATCTTCATTTCTTGTTGGCCATATGATTTGTTCTTACAACTATACTATAATTTTTGTTTTATTTTGGTAGTTAAACAAATGCCTTTTTGTTCTTCCTTTCCTGCAGGAGGTTGACCTAGAAAATCAGGGCTATTCACATCTATATATTGAATTGAAAAATGGTGTGAAGTAATAACCGTTATATTCAAATAATTACATAAAACATGTCTTTAAGGTCATCAAAGTCCAAATAAGAGAAATTATTGTAACATATGATAATCCTTTTTTTCCTAATAGTTGGCAATTAGATAATTTTAAAGGAAAGACAACTAAGTAGCCAAAAGTAACCATTGAACTCAAACAATTAGTTCTTGAAGAAACTTATTTAAATTTGAAGAATTAGGTGCTAAGTATTGTTTGAATTAGTTGTTTGATGCTTAAAACATATATGAAAAAAATAATAAGTGTTGATTAAGAAATATTAAAGAGAAAACATGCTTCTTTATATTGAGGAATTTCATTTAAGGTTTGGGATAGGGTTTTAAATTTTTTTGATTTAATATTTATGAAATGTGTTAGGATAAATATAAAATAATTGGGTAATGCTTAGATTGTGAAAGAGTTAAAGAATTTTGATATCTTGTTGTGTATACTTGTATAGAGGTTGAAGTGGTTGATTAAATTAACCTTTAATTCATATTGAATTATGTTAGTTAGATACTAAATGAATAAATAATGTATTAATTGCAAAGAAATTGAGAAAAATACATACATTTCTTAGGTAAGGAAGTTTCAGTGATATAGTTCTTTTTATTTAATTGATAATTATACATTTCTTAGGTAAGGAAGTTTCAGTGATATAGTTCTTTTTATTTAATTGATAATTAAATTATGTTTAAATATGTTAAAAGTAATAGGTAAAATATAAATGAAGTGTTAATTATGACGAATCTAAGCAATGCCATATATCCCTCTTCCATATTAGGTTGAGCCAAGATAATTTTTTTTTTGAAGGAATGAATTGTTGTATTAATTATTATAGAATTTAAATATTAATGTGTGATTGGTCATTTAATAATTGAGTGGTGTGTGGAATTTTAAAAAACTTGAAAGAATTTGCTTGTTGGAGGTTATGTTATGGAAGAGTAAAAGTAAAAATGGATAGAATTAATTTTATTGATATGAAAATTATATTATAAGATGTTAAGTAGAATGTATAATGTATAAATCATGTCCCAATTTGCTTGAGATTTATAAATGAAAATGTGTTTTCTTGGGATGTAATTTTGGCCAAAGTATAATAAATGAATAATGGATTGGTATAAAAAATAAAATTGATAATAGTATGTATTGAATTGAAAAATGGTGTGAAGTAATAACCGTTATATTCAAATAATTACATAAAACATGTTTTTAAAGTCATCAAAGTCTAAATAAAAGAAATTATTGTAACGTGATAATCCTTTTTTTCCTAATAATTGGCAATTAAATAATTTTAAAGGAAAGACAACTAATGAGCTAAAAGTAACCATTGAACTCAAACAATTAGTTCTTGAAGAAACTTATTTAAGTTTGAAGAATTTCAAGTGATTAATTATATAGCCTATTGATTTTTATTTTTTTCACGAATGTAGTTAATATTTAACTTGTCCTATGATATTTGGGAAATTATATAGAAGCTATTTTGAGCAACCATCATTTTCAAGATTGCTTAAAGAGTGGCCCGCAATGTATAATGATCCTCATTTGCATTATTTTTTATTTTCAAGATTGCTTAAAGAGTGGCCCGCAATGTATAATGATCCTCATTTGCATTATTTTTTTCCTCTAGTTATTTTGGCTAAACTATATTTTGGAAAACATTTCAAATTGAAAAAAAGAGAGGAAGAAATTCACTTGTTAGGGTTTAAATTTGAGTGGAATATTAAAAAATCTAGATTTTTCCCATATAAATAAAGAAATCAAGAAAGGAAGTAATCATGACTTTTATTTCTAATGTTGGTGGGATGATTTTTTTTGGAAAGCAAAGATTTCAAAAGAGCTAGATATAAACAAACTTGATGAAATAAGATACGATGAAGTTTCTTATGCTGCTATATTTCTAGTAAGTTTAATTTTTGACAATTAATTTTGAATAAGTTTTAATTTTAAATGAAAGTCTAATACAAGATGTGTGTTATATGATTTTTGCTTTAGATATTTTTATTGTAATATTTTTGTAATTGTTAAGATTTTGTAATATCTTTTAGGTTCATTTAATTAGATAATTAACGACTTATTAAAAAATTAGTGAAAATGGTAGGATTTTATTTGTATTCTATTTTGTTTTTATATTCAGTGTTATTATAATTTGGTTTTATTTATTTTTATTTAAAGAGTTGTAATAGTTTTGATAATGGACTTTGATGAAAAGAAATGAAATATTTTGAAGTGTTTCTTTGTAATTAATATTTAAATACTTTAACCTGTAATAAATCTTTTTTTTTCATTATGCACTACTTTAACTTGACTTTTCATGATTTTTTTTTTAATCTCATGGAATAAAAGGTAGTGCGACTTCGAAAGAAGAAAGTATGTATGGTGTTGGTGCCAACAACCTAGAGCTATCTAGCTAGCTAGCTTGTCTCAGATATAAGACCATATACAAGAAATAAATTATGTTACCTTCCATGGACATGATGTGAGCTAAGAGGGGGGAGGGAATGGAAAATCATTGATGCTTATTTGTCTGTGGACGTTGTTAGAGTGCCATTGCCTAGATCAGTAAAAGCCTTCATAGCTATTATATACTGTATATTAAAGAAAATGTTACCGCGTCAGTCTATATATATTTATACACACACACAGGGGCGGAGCCAGAAAATAGAATTAAAAGGGGCCAAAATATTAGTTGTTTTATTATTTAGATTAAATATATTAATATTATTAAGGGAGGGGTTGGAAAAAAAATTCCTTGCAGGGGCCCCGGCCCCTGCCAGCCCCTCCCTGGCTCCGCCACTGCACACACACATATATATATCGTCGATTTTCATCACCTCTGGCCAGAAAAGAGAAGAAGACAACTTAAACCCCAACAAGAATAGTTACATGGTAGGTCAAATCAAGGAATCACATTACATTTCCGAAGAGAAAGGACTTTTCTGAAAGTAATAAAAATATGTAAATAATGAACAAAAGTTATGAAGCAAGAGAAAAGATGAGAAGGGTGGCAAGACATTTTATTTATGAAATTGTCAGTAGAAGATGCATGGTAGGTCGTATTGTGAGGTGCCATCGTTTACGAGCCTTCATAAGAATACCAGCAGTCTCTGGCATCCGTTTCTCAGATGTGATAATGGCAGTCACAGGAGAGGCAGCAAAGATAAAAAGGAACTCAGTGCTGAGGTAATTAGAATCAACATCACAGTGTGGGGTGATAGATTGGTGCTGGTGGTGTGTGGGGGTCTCTCTTTGTTTTTACCGCAAGAATCAAAGCTCTCACTGCGAATCCAACCTCCCTCTCCATATTATTGTGGTCACACTTTTGCAGGTATCTTCAGGGCCCATGTCGTAGGGTTTTGGCTGCTGTCTATATTTTCCTTTGCGTGTGACTGTTTGGAGGAGTGTTCTGGCATGGATAGTTAGGTGACTCCGCGATGTTGAATTTACCATGGTTTGATGCAAATCTATTCAATTCTAAAATCTCTTGAATATATGCACATCTTCTTCTTTTTTAACCTTTTGATCTGGGAATTTCAAAAGTGGGGAAATAATTAAAGATTAGAAGGATGGTAAAGGCTGATCAATTCCTTAGCTAGGACCTAGAATATTTAGGTATGAGAATCTAGTAGATTAATACTAGTAACTCTATATATGCACACAAAAATATTGAAATAATTTAATTTCTTTTGTTTTTCTTCTTTTTCTTCTCTTTACAGCTAGATACGATATCTACGTTGATTTTAATGTTTATTTGGTATTGTAATAAATAATTTTTTTAAAGTGTATTTAATGTGAAGATACATAAAAAGCCATTTAAAAATACTAAAAAATAAATCAATTTTTTTAAATTAAACTTTTTTTAAAAAAAATACATCTAAAAATAGAAGTAAATTACTGCAATTTTTAAACGTTCACATGGATTTGATCCCATGATTCCCAATTACAATAAATGCAAAGTGAACGAAAAAAAAAAGAAGGGAAAATAACAAAACTAGCTAGCGATCTCCTCCGTCGCGGCTTGATCAAAACCTCCAAAATGCATCACACTCTTTCGTATTCTCTGGACCAAGATAAAAACAGCACTGAAATTCACACCATAATGAAAAAATAGCCACTTTGGTTAAGAACAAACGTTATAAATACTCAAAATCAGTGGTCCCCTAATCACAACAACAAGTTTGTAGTGTAGCTATCACATCAGCATAACTGTATTATAAAGTTCTCAGTTTCCCATGTAGACATGGTATATAGCCAAATGCCAATACCGGCAGGCAAGGCAGCCACCCTCCTTGGTTGTGCCTCCGGCAGCATACCCTTAATTGAGGGTGCATGGACATTGGGACCAGTTTTGAGGAATAATGACCTTTTTCACTAGCGCGAGAAAAACAAATTGAGGATGAATTTATAATATTTACACTGTCTTATTTCTCAATTTGAATATTATTAAATTTTAATTCAAACTCAATCAACGTCAATATTTTATTTATTTATGCAGCTATGATTGCCCCATTTAGGAATTCACGGCTACTACTAGTCCTTGGGGTGACATTGAAAAATGGAACACCGTGAGATTTCCTTCCCGTGGTTTTGTTTGGGGACGCAAAAGAATAAAATTTGAACTTCTTTATTAAATCTTAAAATTATTTTATAATTTAATACTACCCAGATATTAAAAGAAGGACAAAAAAAACCTAAAAGATGTTATCATGTGTGCCGTGGCATTTGAGAAAAAATGTTATGAATTGTACTAGTGTTTTCCCATTTTTAATTCTTTAATTATTTTTTTATTCTCATCATTTTTTTTAATTTTTTTAAAATTCTCTTAGTGTTAAAAAAAATTGTGAAGTTGGGTTGATGGTCAATTTAATTTGCAAGAAAGAATTTGGTCTTATTATTTGTGAAAAAATAAAATTCATGGGACCAAAATTGACATTGAGACAAAAAAATTTAGGCTTTAAAAAAAATTCTATGTGGAGTGTTTTTTTAACCATTTTTGTTTTTGGTCCTTTTAGTTTGATATTTTAGTATTTTTGGTCTGAAATCTCATTTTATTTACAACTTGACCTCTAAAACACATTGAAAAACAACAAAAAAAAGAAAAAAGGGTTGATTGTTCATATTTTAAAATGGAATGTGCTAGTAAGATAAAAGAGTTTTAATAAGAGAGACACTTTTATTATCCTTATTTCAATTCATTCAAATATTTTATATTTGTTTTGATTTTTTTATTAAATAAACATAGAACAAAAAAGTTAAATTTTCTTGTACAACAAAAAAAAAATAGGAAAAGAGAAATCATACTAACAAATCATTTATTTTAATGGAATTTAAATTATTTCTCTTTTTTTAAAAAATAAATTAGTTGTCATGTAATTATATAAAATTTCTAAAATTTTTTTTATGGTATGAGATTAAATAAATATTTTAATCTGTATTTATATTTAAGTTTTTCAACTTGGTCTTTTATTTGATGTTGATAATGTTTTATAATATTTATTATTATATATAATTCTCAATTTATTTTATTATATAAATTCATCAACTTGACGCTTTACACTAAAAATAAACTGTGAAGTTTATCTTTTAATTTCAAATTGAAGTGAAATGCTATATTGTTTTAGTATATATCAGACGAAAACTGCGAGAAGGGGAAAGTTTCTCTTAATTTTAGAGTTGCACACTTAATTATTTTTATTAATTCTATATTTTTTTAATTAATTAACTGGGTGTGTAATTTACCCAAGTTTTCGTTTCTAACTCGAGGTTTCATTTCATTTTTTTTACCATGTCATCTCTTTTTCTAACTATTGATTTTTTCTTTCTTTCATTGGATATTTATAAGACATGCATGTTGATTTTTGTATGTATAAAATTTTGAAAGAAGCATGGATGTGCAGGAAGTAAGAAGAAAATTTAAATTTGTTAGTTGCACACGTGTTCCTTGTGCATATTGATTATGGTGCTGGTTTAGAAATTATTTATTTAGTTATGATAGTTTGAAAAATATTTTTTTTTATTTTTCTAATCTAGGTAGTTGCACTAGTTTGGAAAACATTTTTTTTTCTTAACAGTATAATTGTGATTATTTTTCTAATAATTTTTTTATTAAAAAATATATATTAATGATATTTTTTATTTTTAAAAAAATATTTTTTATATTAAAATAATTTAAAAATATTATAAAGAATTTAATTTGAAATTAATAAAGAAATTAAAAGAAATTATTTTTATTTTAAATACTTTTAAAATACAGAGTAAAAACTTGCAGTTGTTGGCAGAGAGTTTTGCCATTCCAGAGACTGACTTGAAGAAGAATAGACTGAACATGGACTGAACAAAGGACAGGTGAAAGAGAGGTCAGCATTGCTTATAATTTACTAGTACATTCACAGCACTCCGCTGAGGTTATATCATTTTTTAAGAACACTTACAAAAAATGTTACGAGTATAAGATTTTTTTTTGTGGTAGAATTAGTAATGGAATACCTGCAAACTTTTTTTTTTATCTAGCTTAGTTTTGAATTAAATTATATGCAAGTTAATTTAAAATAAATTATTTAATTTAATGGATATAAATATAACTTATATAATCAATAATAATATGTAATAATTTAAAAAAAATTCAGACAATAATTTTTTTTTAATATTAACATGGTAGTAGATTGAATCGATTTGGATCATCTTATCATCTAGGTAATGAATTTTAATGAGTTTAATAACTTTGTTATTTTAGTAAATTATTTTTATTTAATTTTATGATAAAATTTAATACTTGTAAAATTAAGCATTAATCCTAAAAAAAGATGTTAATTCATAATCGTAATAACCCTGTACAAAATAAAAAAAATAAGCCATAAATTTTATTTTTCAACCAATCTAATATTAAAAAAAAGTGAAATAAAGAAAAAAATAATTAAAAAAAATTAAAGAATCAAAAACTAAAAAAAATAATCAAATTTGATAGGTAAATTCGATAAACCCGTGAATTGGGTAATCTAGGTTAAAACATCAAACCTGCAAACCGGATAATAGACTCTAATGAAATTAATAACTTATTTTTTTTCTAGACTATTGTTTATTTAACTATACTATAACAAAAATATATTATTGCAAAATCAAGCATCAAATAAATATTGAGACTTTTTTTTTAAAATTATGTTAACTTCATAGAAAATTAAAAAAAAAATCAATTTTCAATCATTCTAATATTGAAGATAAAATAAAAAATGAATTAAAAAAAAGGTTAAACTTGCAAAAATCATCAACAGGCTGATGAACTTTTTAAATTTTAATAACATATTTTTTTTAAAATTATTTTTCTTAACTATATGATAAAAAAAAATAAATGATCATATAATCAAGTTCAATTAAAAAAAAAAGCATACCTTGCTAAACTTGCGAATCAAGGCAAATAAGATTACCTCATCAAACTCAGAAATCAGGTTATTGACTCACAAAGTTTATTAATTTAGTTTTTTTTAAATTATTTTTTTAACTAATTTTCTTAAAAATAGATCATACAGTGATGCCGTGATATTTTTATGATACCAATTTGATGATGCCGTGATATTTTTATGATACCAATTTGATGTTGAGATATTGTTTTTATGTAGTTATAACCATATAAAAAATAAAAATAATTATCAACTCTAAATCCCCATAAACACATCATATTAAGGACTAAATAAAAAAAAAACAATAACTAAAAAGAAAAAATGATCAAAATGAAAAATAAAATAAAATTATGGATTACTATTGTAATCCATAATATTAATGGGTATAGCAAAAACATTGTTTTTATTTTAGATTTAACTAAATTTTTTAAAAAATAGACCATAATGAAATTCTAATATTTTTTTATACCAACTCAATGCTATAATATTTTTTTATGTCGTGATAACAATATAAAACATTAATTAAAATAAATTAACAATTCTAAATTTCAATAAACATATCATGTAAGGGCTAATCTGAAAAATAAATTATAGTAATAACCAAAGGAAATAAATTCAAAAAAAAATAAAAAAATAATTATGGATTTCTATTGTAATCCACAGTGCTAATGGATATGGGGAAATAATATTTTTTTTTATATTAAAATAAATATATAAAAAATAAATTATTAATCCTAGTTTCTCATAAATAAATTAGATAAGATCTACTTAAAAAAAATAAATCAATAACCACCAAAAAAAAGTTAAGACTAAAAAAAAGAGCATTGTAAATTACTATTATAATCAAGTGTGGGAAAACAATGTTTTCCCCGTGTCTTTTAGTTTTATAATTAATAATTAATTATATGTTCAAGTTATCAAAATTTTCTCTAACTATTTATTTTAAAAATAAATAATGATGAGAAATAATTAAGTTAATTCATTCATGCGGGTGTGAAAGAAAGAGAAAAAGAAAAAGAAAGAGAAACTCATTTAAAAGATTTTTTAAAAATATAACTTTAATATTATTTGTTTTCTCTTGAAATTGATTTTTTTTATTTCATCTGTAACTTTTGTTTTAGTGCATTAAAAAACCTGAATATAATGTTCTTGAATTGTAAGATAAAAAACATGTAATATGGTTATTTCTTTGAATGCATATTTGCACAAAACAAGCTCCAATACAAAACTATCATCTTCAATTTCATGTTTTTTGTTATTTTTCATGATGTTCTTAATAATTTTCTTGTAGAAAACTCAAAATATACTTAACATCCATTATATTATAATATTTCAACTTTTTAATTAGAACATGCAATTATTGAATTCATATATCTAATTTTCAATGTTGAAAATAATTTTTAACTATACTTGCTGAAACATATGTTGTCCAAGAAAAACTACAAGATTAATTATATCTTAAACACTTATTTTATTTAGATTTAAGATCCCTATTTGATAACCTTCTAAAAAATTTCAATAAACTTGATAAAGACAATGCATATTAAAAGCTTTTATGATCCTTAGTATTAAATTATTGAATTTTTTATGTTGTGTTGAGTGTTAAGAGAAAGAATTCAATATTTTTTAATTTTTTTTATAATTTATTGATGAGTGATATAGTTATCAATGATCAAGAGAACATTTGAACTATCTATTTTTTTATTAAGCTATCAAACATATTAGTGGAATAAATTCTTGGTCACCTTTACTTGTGTTAACCAATGATAACTTAATGTGTAGCTGTAATAGTTTGTTTTTCATTAAGACTTAGTAGCTACAACAATTTGTAATATTAAAAATTGGTTTTTCCTAAAAAGTAGAGAAATCAATTAGGATTTGTATTTATATATATGTGTTCCATTAATAAAATAAGCAAGCAATTCTTCTTACAAGCTTCAATTTTATCATGATATCAGAGCGTCTCTGATCCTTTGTTTACTTTTTCTTTTCTTTTTAATTTCTATTACTATCTCTTCCCTACAACAATGTCAACCTCCATTCTATCAAACATAGAAAACCAACTTATCATCATTAATATAGTTGTTCAAGCTCCTCTCACACTCACTTCTTTCAACTATACTTTCTACAAAATTCAGTTTGAAACCCTCCTTATCAACTATGATCTCCTTAGTTACATTGATGGTTTAAAATTGTGCTCGCCACTAACTCTCCCAACACATGACATCACTGTTTTTAATCCTGCATACAAGGCAAGATCAACTCCTTTTAATTGCAATAGTCGGTAGTCTTTCTCCTCTATTTATTTTCTTTGTGGCACAAACCACTTTTTCTCATGATGCATAACATGTTCTTGCCACAATATATGTCAAACCGTCTAGTGGCTATATTCACCAAGTGAAAAATCAGTCGAAGAATCTCACTAAATGTTCTATAAGTATTAGATATTTTATCTAATTTATCAAAGCACAATCTGATGAACTTGTTGTCCTTGATGCTCCCATAGACAACGACGATCTTACTGAATGAATTCTTAATTGTTTAGACGAAGACTACATAGAGCTTGTTCGGGCCATCCAAGCTCACGAGGCTACTGTCTCCTTTGATGAACTACATATGAAGCTTCTCTTATTTGAAGCATAGCTTGAAACACGGTCACATTCCAGCCGTTTTGGCCCAGTTACTACCAACTCCTTCACTAAGAACTTAGGTAACCAAATTTGAAAACTGTCAAGAACTAATTGGTGACTATCATTCTCTCTTATTGAGAACAATTTTCGTTCCCAATCCATCACCAACTTTTAACTTGCCATATTCCCCAAGTAGGCCAGAAACAGTCGTTTACCTACACGTCCTTATTTGGGACATTGCCAAATCTGTGGCACTCTAAAGCACACTGTTAAACACTATCTCTCCTTTCATTTGGTTCCTGTTCGTGATTCTACCACTACCAACTCCTTAAATGGCATGTGATCCTCTTGGAATCCTCAGGTAAAATTTTCTTCTCTATCTCTATCCACCACTAAATCATGGTTACTAGATAGTGGAGTTTCCTATCATGTCATTATGGACCTAAACAATCTTTCTCTCCATACACCATATAATGGACAAAATGTTATGATTGGTGATAATACCAACCTTCCCATAAGTCATATTAGTTTAGTATCTCTTCCTACACCTATTTATTCCTTTCACTTAAAAGATATTATGTGTGTCCCTAAAATACAAAAAGATTTATTATATATTGCACTGTTCTGTATCACCAATAATGTTTCTATTGAACTTTTTTCTAATTTTTTTCATGTGAAGGACATATAAATAGGGGACATTCTTCTGTAGGGCGACACTAAAGATAGAGTCCATGAATGGTTAGTTGCAACATCTCTCTCTCCTCTCATTATAGCTTTCTCCACTGTTAAAACAATGATGTCCATCTAGCACTAGCGCTTCAATCATCCAGCCTCTACTATTCTTAAACATATTATGTCTTTTTATCATTTAAATTTTTTTTCTCAAAAGAATTTTTGCTGTAAAGCTTGCTTAAGTAATAAAAGTCATAAACTACCATTTTTTATGTCTGCTTTACTCACCGTTCATCCTCTTTTAATGTCTACTTTGCTCACCACTCATTCTCTTCAAGTTATATTTTCTAATATTTAGACCTCTCTTATTGTCTCACATGTGACTATAAATACTATGTTTTTTCTTATCGTTTTACAAAATACATATGGTTCTATCCTTTAAAACGAAAGTCTTATGTTGAAACAGTGTTTCGACGTTATAAAGCAATTGTTGAAAAATATTTTCAACAAACAATTGTCTCCTTTTATTCTGATAATAGTGGTGAATATATTGCTCTTAAACAATTTCTTTTAGAATCTAGAATTAGTCATCTCACATCTCCACCACACAATGGAGATATCTTCATATTGACAAAACCAGTTTTGCACTTCTTTCTCATGCCTCCATTCTAACCACATTTTAGACTTATGCCTCAACCACTATTGTTTACCTCATTAATAAGATGTCTTCTCCCACATTAAACATGTCTTCTCTATATGAGTCTATGTTTCATAGGAGTCCTAACTTTTCCAAACTTAAAGTGGTTAGGTTTATACACATCTTCTAAACATGATTCAAAATCTCAACCTAGAATTTTTCTTGGATGCTCTCTTTTTTAAAGTGCATATCTATGCTTTGACAATCTAACAATAAACTACATGTTTCACAGCGTATGTAATTTGTTGAGTCTATCTTTCTTTATAACTCTTATCCTATTGCACCTTTAAATTTTTCTCCCCGCGTGACTGACTGGGTTCCTACACTCATTCCTGTGTCCTCTTAACCTTCACCACAATTGGCTCTTTCAGCTCCTTCTTTATAGATGTTTCTCCTTTTATGGTCTCTTCACTATGTCCTTCAAACACTATTGGAGCTCTACCTTCCATCATTTCTTCTTAGCAAGTATCTTTTTCTTCCTCTAAACCTAATCCTAGAATTGGTCTTCTTGCAAGGTAGAGAAATCGATTAGGATTTGTATTTATATATACATCTTCCATTAATAAAATAAGTAAGCAATTATTTTCCTAAGCTTCAGTTTTATCAACTTGTTTGTTGGCATCATACCCACAGTTTATACTACTCAAGCTCACATTGTTGAAATATCGTAGTTTAGCATATTTGATAATAAACCATAAAACAATGTTCTTAGAACCATCATCGTTATAATAAATAATAATTGTAATTATTTTCTTATCTTGTTTGTTACTCTCAGTTATTACATGAAAATGATCTGGTTGTAGCTTATAAAACAATCATGTCTCATCCATATTGAAAAAAATCTTTTTTGAAAAAATAATTTCTCTTATAAATATCAAATTTCTCTCCATAAAGTCCATATCAACATATTCATTTTCTCTGAAATAATATTATGTCTTTGATGTCATGTCTTGATATAAAGTTCTCGAGAAATGGAATTGGATACATCTTTTTTAAAACTCCTTTACCTTCTTGATAATTAGTTCTTTGATTATATTCACATGTTTTTTACATTGAACGAACCATTCATAAAAAACCTTCTTTAGCTCTAAGAATTTTATAAATTTGTGATGTATAATATCATCCTTTTCAATACTGGCCAATAAATACTCTAATTACCTCTTAATCTATTTAATTAAGCATACAAGATGTGGATGAGGATGCTTTGCAAGTGACTATCGAAAAAAAATCTCATTTAATAAGCCATGAACTTGTTAAATTAAACAAATACATAGAATAATGATAATTTATAATTAGATAGTATTTGTATAATTACAATACATAATATATGTATTAAATCTAATAGAAATTATTTTTTATTAATTAATATATAAATTATTAATTTATCATTAAGTAATATCTCAATTAATTAATAGGCTTTCATGATTTCAAGAGTATCATTTTACACAGGTTTAACTGGCTTGTGTGTTCAATTGAGAGTTTAAATAAGACATGCGTCACCAAAATCAGTCTCTTGTCAATCAAATTAACGGGTGAACAAATACCTTTAACAATGCTTGCTTGATGCTGCTGGGATTGCACATGATGATCATTTTTTTGCGTTAGCCGTCAAAGAAAGCAATGCCCCGAGTGAAATTGGAGATTTAAAGTTTACATCTCCCATTGAAGGGCAATACAACCTAATTAATCTTATGTAAACGTTGAAGATTCTATGAACCTAATTTCAAACATGAATGGGAACTCATCAATCTTATCTCAAGTGTTAAACATGCCGTGAAATATATATATAGTGGCTGGCATATAATTAATTTACTAAAAGTGATGGCCTGTTCACGATCAATCTCAAGTTCATGGCCGGCGGCCTCCGAACCCAGAGACTTGCGTTAAAGATAAGAATAATTGGATTCGATAAGTAGACAACATTCCAAGCTAGAAAAAATAATTATTCTTCTCTAAGTAAAGCTTTGTTGGTAAACAAACAATTAAGATGTCAATTAGGGACCGGAATGAATTATATGACCTTAAACAACACGTATAAAAGAAAGCGATTCCCTTTAATAAGATGGAGGAGAGATGCAATGGATATTGGGCTGCTACAATATTGATTATGATTTGGGGCCAATCATTCATGCAAGGCATTAGCTCATTGGTTGTGGCTACCTTGTCACTTGTAACCACTAGACAGCACGAAAGGCACGACCTAAGACCAATCTTTCAGCTAGCTCCTTTCCACACCTATACAAGCAAGAACATGTCATTTTGTATACTTAGTTACAATATGCCCTGTGTACAAATTCCAAGTCCTTGCACTCTTGAGAGTTTTTTATGGATCATGGGGACCATGTAGCCTAGAAAGATGGGTTGGATTGATTGATGAGGAGGTGGAATCAGGACAAGGGTTGGTATTTTCTTCTGTCACGTTTGTTGTTGATTGGCACTATGCATATAGATTGACTTCGATGCAAACAAGAGAAGCTTCTCCTATCTTTCAAAGGTGCTAACTAATGGAATATATAGTGATTATTTCAGAATGGATAGATAGCCTCTTCAATTTTGCTGCTTTATCACCTTCTTTTGTTGGGAAGTGGCCTTGCTTGTGGTGGAATTTAGAAATAATAACAGTCAAATCATACGGAGAAAATTACCGCCCAATCGTCATGATCTCTGGCTCCTTATCTTCATGATCATATTTACGAATCCAAAAAACAAAAGATTTTTGAGAAATTAAGCATTATTTCATCATGATCTATAATTTATCTTAAAGTTTTGCTTACACTGATTTGCCCTGAGAACTAGAATTCACTATACAGTACTGTTATCGAGCAGTACACTCAGAGACTCTTAACTTGCCCTTGTAAGATCATCAGGGCCATCATTGCATGGTTTCTTAACTTGACATCGATTCAGGAGAAGTTATAATCGACACCCAAAAGAAATTATTCGAAATTCTAATATATATTGGCCAGAATATTATTTCTCTGTGTCAAGCATGTGGAACCAAAACCATGAAAATTCCACAGAAAAAAGTTGAGAATTAGTGGCTAATGCACATTATTGAAAAATAACATGTCCTGTACGCGTGCGTGGAGCTAAATAAAGTAAGGTGCCATCAATTATATATTGTTGTAGTGATCGAGTTGGCGAGATATGCCCCTAGATTCAAGAAATAGTACAGGAAACCCTAACAACTCTATGATTCTTGACGCCGATATTGAGTATGTACGGAAAAAATAAACTTATCTCTTCATATCATTTTGATGATATTGGATCACGTTATTTTTTAAAAGGGCAAATCTTAAATATAACATAATAGGATTAACTCGATTGATTATCCTCGCAACGCGCTGTGATTATACAAAACTTCTTTTAACATAAAAAGAGAAAATGTTTAAGTGATTCTAGCAGGTCATCGACTTGATTAGATCATCACATATTCTAATCATGGCCTAACAGGCATGGTTAATAAATGTCGTTGTATATTCAATATCTGATTGATCAGCTGTTTCTGGATTTTCAATTTCCATTGAAAAACTGTACAACTGTTTTGAAAAAAATTGTCTTGGGAAAAAAAATCCAAAGTCATATATAGCTATTTTGTATTGATCAAGTATTTCAATCTGCGATCGCATTAAATCATGTCTTGGCTGGTATGATCTAGATTTGAAGGATTAAATCCTTCGAGAAATTACTCTACAACTAGTTTTCCATAAAAAAACCTAGAATATCTCCCATTCAAACGTTTGATTTCTCTTTTTATTTAAGAAGTTGATAGCGAAACTGCATTTGAAAATGAAAATGTTTACGCGCAGTTTTAGTTGCAATTAAGCGAACGATTCTGTCTAGATCTCTAGCTTGTGTCGTCGTTGTAGATGCATATAGAATAAGTCAGCTAGTTCATTTATCTTCATTTTGAAAAACTTAAAATAAAATAAATAAATAATATTTTAATCCCTTTTCACTTAATTATTGCTTAGGAGGGCACCTTCTCGGTTAGGCGTTCTCCCATGAATACTGGCTGCTTGATTAGAAGCTCGTTTAAGTCATCTTCAAACGGGTAAGGCTTCAAAAGCGATCGACATGTTTGGTTTAGGTCATTTTCTTTCTTTGTTTGTTTTTGATTTTGATTTTTTTTCCTGAATAAAAAAAGAATAGACCATCACCTTTAAGATTACATGATGGGTTGATATTTCAACACATATGCCTCACCATGCCCCCCCTACATTTGAATTCCTCTACACATGTTACTATTAATTAGAGACTAAATAACAAATATGCCATGTGGGGCTTTTCCATGTATCAAATTACTTTTCTTTAGTTTTTTTTTTTTCAAATTCTTCGTGCCAAAGAAAAAGAAATAGACCCAACTTCTATATTGTTCGAGAAAAGAGTTCAAAATATTATGATTCTCATGAATTAGCCGTTTCGGTGCAACCAATATTTGTGAACCCCAAATCTTGGCTGATCAAACAGTCCCATCTTAAGGAATGGATGACACGCTATTTTGCTTTAAAGTATCTAAGATAGGCACATATAGATTTGTTAATTAGTGGTGGTCTAATCTTCTTTCATCAGCCGGGAAAAAAAAAAACAAGAGTCTAGCTAGCTAGCAGTTGGCTTAGTGGTAGCCAAAGAATAAAATGAAATAAATGTCACGAAAATGAGGGGCCCTTTACCTGAATAGTGATTGAATTGGTAGGTATTATGTTTTAACATTTTTTTTACTTTAAAATATTTTTAAAAATATATTTTTAATGCCAATATATCAAATCAATCTAAAATTATTAAAAATATTAATTAAAAAAAAAGAAGAAGAAGAAAGATGGCCAAAACCAACACCAAACTATATATATTCCTTATATGATATTTTGTGTAATTGGTATGGTTCGGCTCATCCTTTCATGCATGGGCCAGGCATTACTAGCTAGCCGCCTACTTTTTTTCTTTTCCCAGATAACATTTATCTTAGCTATTAGAAACCGCAATGATACAGGTAGAGTTTATTTTGGGAGTTTCCAGCTATCATAGCCTATATTAATTACGTGATCGACATGTTTTGATTAACTTTTTTAAGATTAACGTGGTTATTAGGTTAAAGTATATTTCTCTCGATTAATTTAATAAATTTTAAAATTAATAATCATAAAAAATTTAGTTTTAAAATTCAAATAGGTAACTAATTAAATTATTCTCGGAGTTGATTACCTTAAAACTCACCGGAAAGGACAGGGAAACCTCTCTCAGTCAAGTAATCAACATCTATAGATATTAAAGACTTAAACAGTAAAGAAACTTCATGGGGAAGGAATAAAAAACCTGTGACTCGGGAATTTGTTTGATTTGTCATTGATACTCGTGAAAAGGAGGGAGAGGCTGCTTGGTGCAATATTATTATTGACAGTGAGAGGGAAAATAAAGGGCCTTTAACTTTAGTGTTACGCCTACAAGAGTGGAGAAACTTCATGTAAAAGATAGATTCATTGTGATCTCTTGAATAAAGAGGAAATGGGCATATTAGCTTTCGGAGACAGAGATGCTTCTTTCGTATCTTACTATACTTTTTTTCCTTTCTTGTGTGAGTGTGTGTGTGTGTCTCTCTCTCTCTCTATATATATATATATACGGAGATGATGTGAGAAGGCATGGCGGTGCTGGGCCAAATTGCACAATCATCCCTCACACACGACGGGAACCTCTGCAATTAATTAGCACTCAACCGACACGACACGAACATCTGAGTAAATACTCCACCGACTTTATTTATTTCGTAGACCAACTAACTAATATCAAAGAGAGTCCATTCTCATATTAACAGGTAATTTCTAAATCCACACTAAGTTGTGAATCGTTGTGATTCATATCAATTTTATTTTTTTACTTATTTAAAATATTTAAATAATAAAAAATTATTTGATATTATTATTAAATTTAATATTAAGGGTCAATTTTTCAACTATTTAATCCAACTTTTTATTTAGTCTAAATTTATAATTAAATTGTGTGAAAGTTATCTTAACTTGACCTGATCTATTTTGAAAGTTTAAAGACAAATTAGTCTATCAATTAAAAAAATAAAGATAAAATTAAGAAAATAAATGAAATCAATAGGAAAAAAACTTCTTGTCTCGACTCTTTTTTTAGTTTGAATTTAAAATTAAATAATATGTGAATTGTCTCAATATGATCCATTTAACTCAATTGTTTTCATTTTAAAAAGAAACTAGGCCGTATAATATTATTGGCAACATTAAAAAATTAATATTTCTTGTTTATTTCTATAATAAAATAAGTGTTAGTTGCAACATGACAAGAGGAAAGTTGAAATTTTAATGATTTTTATATTTTGAACACCAAGTGAAGTATAGTAAAATATTTTTAATAAAAGATCACATGTATAAATGAGAAATATGATCCTTTCTTTAAGAATTTCAATAAAAATTGAATTCTTTAAAGTACTAATGAATCTAAAAGTTGTTTAGGACCATAATGAACATAACATTGAAAATCAAAGGAAATATGTGGGTAAAGAATTATGTAATTACAATTATCTTTATTTACGTGAAATACTGAATAGTTGTAGACAATGTGTTTACTATTAGCCGAATAAATTTAGTAGTATTTTTACTAGAAAAGGTTCAAAATCAAAAGCTATCTATCATAATGTGTTAATCTATCAATTCAGTATTTTCAAGAAATCTTTGAGTTATTTTTAAATTGGTTAGATAATTTCTATCCACATGATTGTTTTTTCTAGTTCTTGATTTATAATAACAATTAAAAAGTTAATAATGGTGGAAATTAATTCTTAATAATTATTCAACCTTTTAGTGTTTAAAATCCATTATAATAAAAGGGTGATGGAAGACTTGAATTATTTATATTTTTACACACTCTTCCTTACTTTAATTTTATTATTTTTCTTTTTCTTTTTATGATTTAGTTTTTCTTCTAAATCTAGAACTTCAACTCATCTAATTGAGGGATATTTGAGTTACATAAGCTTTTTTTTTTTTTTCAAAGAACTTATTTAGAAATGCATTTAAAACAAAGTGGTGTTAATGAAATCTTAAAAAGCATATGACAAGCAACTTTATTGTACAAATAAGGAGTAATAAAGTCTTATGGATAAAGGATTTATCCTTGACAATAATAAAAAAATTTATTATTTTAGAATGCTACAACAAGAAAATACTCTTCTTATTTTAATTTACATACAATTTATTTTATTATTAGTATATATGTTATAATTTTGAATTAATATCAATTATAGATTTGATTATACGCTTAATATGCATGTTGGAATTCTAATATCATTTTTTATGTTGAAAGCATATTTTCCATTAGTTATACTCTTACATTCTTATAATTTTAAACATGTATAAACTCTAAATTTTTATTGTATATTTTTTATTTAGCAAGTTTTTGTAATGATAAATTAAATATTTTTATTCACAAGTCTAATATATATATTTAAAAACTTTCATTTATAGTAGATTGTTTTTATATATAAAACATGTTAGGGTTATTGATTTATTAGATCAATTTATGTGTTAATAAATCAACTCAATAGGTCAATAACATTCTATATTAAAAATGATATAACATGATGAATATAAATATGCATAATTCCAACACTGTCTTTTAACCTCCATTTCAATGTAATTTTAATTTTAAATAATATATTAATAATTTTAAGATATAAAAATTCAAATTAATAAACATAATTTAAATATCTACACTTAATTAAATATCCAAAAAATGATAACCATATCCATAATAATAATAATAATAATAATAATAATAATAATAATAATAATAATAATAATAATAAAGTTCCTTTACTTTTAGATAATTAAATTTAGTTGAAAGAACATGTTAAGTTATTGGATATTTAAAAGAGATTTTTTTTTTTAGCTTATAGTTAACTCACCTGAACTATTTTTGGCTAAATTATCAAGGTCATTAAAATCCTAACTAAGTCAAATAAGTTTTTTTTAGGTTAAAGTCTTTATCGATTCAATTAACAACCTAATAAATTTATGTTTCTTAAATTAATCTGATAAATTAAATCAAGTTTTACAACTATAGTTCCCACCACCAAACCCTACCTTCCCCTTTTTTTTCAAAGCATATATAGTTAGTTTTTCTTTCTTTATCCCCCTCGCTTTGTTATCTTGTTGAGTGTTAACTCTCTTCTTCATTTTATACATGCTGCTCCTAATTTATTCAAGTTTTCTTTTATATCCTTCTATCATACTTATTTTGATATATATTGTAATATAAAAGATTAACATAAATTGTTTATTTTATCATCATAAAGGCAAACTAAACAAAAGTTGACCAATAAAATATTAAAATTTATACAAGTTTAAAACTATAAATATGTAAAAACATAACTCATAATTAACATGTTATAAATATAAACAAAAATTATATCAAACTTGTAATTGATACCAAAACAAGATTCTAGCTTGTATATGTAAGTTTAAAATAAAAACAAAGATATGTACTTACTCATTGGACCATTTTAAAATAATAAAGATTTTGTTGTCATAAAGAAAACTCATTTATTCTTAAAACTTGATGTCTTCTTATTGGTGCAAAGAATATATACAATAAGCCTACCAAGATTTTAATGACACCATCTTAATTTATATGCACTTTCAAATAAGGTTTTTGAACCAAAATAAAAAAGAGTTAATTATCTCTCAACAAAGTAAATATAAACTCTAAATTTTGATGGAAAACTAAAACATAAAAAAAGAATAAAAACATTAAAAATAAGATAAGAAAGAGTGTATAAAAATCTAAAAAAAAATTATTGTTAATAGTTAATTAGTCACCATAAATAAAAAAATTAAACATGAATATTTTAACCGTAAATCTTAATTTTTGAGCTAGAAAAAATTTTTAGGTTTGCTCAAAATGCTTATAGAAAAGACCACTTAGATGTTATAGGCTAGAAGAAATAAGTATTCATGAACTAAACCCAAGTTTAATTTTCAATTGGAAAAAAACTAATTTTTTATAATCTAAAATATTATTTTATAATAAATCTAAGCTTGGGCTCAACCTAAGCTGATACACATATATGGGTGATAGATTTTTTTAAAACAAATGTTTTGGGTTTTACCAAAACATGTTTATTAATAGTTTTTTTAAAATTAATTTTTTATTCATCTATAATTTATTTTAAATGTATTAATATTTCATGATAAAAACCTTATATTAAATATTAACTTTTAACAAAGTCTTGAGTAAATCTCACATGTAATTTGATTTCCAATATATCCATCAACTATGTTCTTAAATAAATTTTCCAACATGCATCTTCATTTCGAATCACCTCCTGATCTTGTATCTTTTAAACAAAACTAACAAAATCCTAACTTTGAAAGCAAGTGGCCATTTCACCTTTAATTTTACCTCAAATATTCTTAAATAAAGATATCCCCATTTCAAATCACCTCCTATCTCACTCTTACATCTTTCAAGCTAACTTGATAAAAAAATAAAACCATGGAATGGATAAAAGGAAAGGACTAGCTTTATCAGAATCTTTTTTCAATCTAGCTTAATTAATATTGCATGCTCATTTGGTGATTTAATAAATGGGTTCTCATGTTTCAACTTTCTTAAGTTTCCAAAGCAGATTTTATCCAACTTCCCATCACATGCATTAGATGCATTCTTCGCGTTCTCGTGCCCTTCTTTGTAGGTTGAAAGATTTCCTTAATTTGCTTGCTAAGTTTAACCAAAATAACCTTGGGGATCTTTCTTGTAATCTTAATATCATGGGATCTACAATAAATCATGTTAATTTGATATTTTATATGTATTTTTTAAAGAATTTATCATTTTTTTTCTTAATGATTATGTAGCAGCATCACTCTTTTTGTGAAAATGCTCCATATTATGCTTAACCTAAAATCAATAAAATTCATAATAACAATAATAATAATAATTGAGGGGAAGATAAGAATTGATTTTGCATTACTATACCTGTCAATATCATAATGCTGCCTGGATCTTCTTTTTATTATTTATTTTCTTTCTCTGGTTTTGAACAGGTGGTCTATGATCGTCATCTTCGACAGCACACTGAGAACTTGAACTTGAGGTCCTGATTTCAAGTTCTTCCATCCTTCAATAATGAACTCACCGAAAGTTTTCAATCTACTAATTAATTACTGATCTTTTGTCAAACCCTTCCCTTCTTCTTCTTCTTCTTCTTCTTCTTCTTCTTCTTCTTTTTTCTTTTTCTTCTTTTTTTAACTCTGGTTCACCCACTGGATACAGGATAAATTCGACTAGTAAAAAGAAATGGGTCCATTCAAATTAAACTTGGGTCTAGCCCATTAATATTGTCCTCGGCGTCCTGCAACAAGGGACCCAATTCTCTGCTCGACCTAATGCATCTTTACTATATCTAGCGTAACAATTATAAAAAAGAGAGACTCTCGAAATCAAAGCATATCATGTGCTATTGACATGTGACTTGGGACAGATGCTAGGACAAATTATTACTACAAAATCGGATCCATATATCGCTTTTCCTAGCTTCTTCTATAGACAGGTAAGTTTATTTCTTAAAAAAAAAAAAGTACATTTTGATATTAATCCTTTATCTGCTACCCAGTCTCTCTCTCTCTCTCTCTGTGGCAATGCTTTTTTCTCCCTTTCTTTCTTGTCATTAATTGGTTTAGTTGATGTGTGATTTTTTGGCTTTGCTATGGTAGATTAGACATTGTTTATAATACTCCTTAGTGATCATGATTCATGGCAACGACCCAAATTATAGGGTTAGGTTTGCTTGGTTGCAAAGAGAGATAAGCATGCCACTAGTTTACTTTTCTTTGCAAAATCTTTTTGTCTTCATTTATCTAAAGAAATCTTCGGTCTTGAAATTCCAGTGGGGGGTTGGAGTAAGGAAAATGAAGTTCAACCATAGTTTTGCTTTTTATTAGTTGGTGTAGGTGAAGCCTTCTCTGCCCACTCTCTCTCTCTCCAAGTGGCCAAATATATGCACTTCTAACACAAACGCAAGCTAGAATCTCATCATCTCGATAAAAAGAAAAATGAAAAGAAGATAAAAATAATAAATCAAAATGTTCCACTTTTCTTTTTTCGAATATGAGGTTTTGTCTTGATCTTACAAGGAAAAAGTTGAACACGTTAACCAAATAGCTAGATTATCACTAATTCTTGACAAATAACATTTGGGAAAGAAAAAAGTTTGAACCTGAATAATTTGTTGAATATAATATTATTATTAAAATTAATTCAATATATTAGCCTTTAATTTTTCTGATCTTATTTCTTATATAATCTTTATTTAAAATTAATTATGTGATAGTGGCTTTAACATGACCTTACTAAAACTTTTAAAAAACTTTTAAAATGATATTTTTTTAATATTAAATCAACGATGTATTCGATCAATCCAAACTTCATGCCTAATTAATTTATTAAACCTACAATTCAAATTATAGACTCCATTAAATTTAACAACTTCGTGTTTTAAAACTTATTTTTAGTTTAATGATATAATATCAAAAATAGACCATCACATAATTGAGCAACGGCTTAATATCAGGATGTTTATTTAAAATTAAAATAACATCATAAAAAATAAATATAAATAAATTATAAAAATTAATTCAAAATCAATCAAATATCAAAAGATAAGATTAGTATAAAAAAACTAAAAATAATTCAATCAAAAGAAGAAGAAAAAAGATGATATTTCTTTTTTTAAAAAAAGAGAACTATTTAGCATTAAATCAAATCTAATGGACCAATCTTGAAACCTCCTTAGTTAACTTCTTATTTAGTTTAAGTTTAAAATTATTTTGCATGGGAGTTGACTCTGTATGACTGAGTTAACTTGATAGATTCAAATATAACTTAAATGATTAGTAAAATCATAATTTAGCTTTAAAAAAAGTTTCAAGATGCCATTGTTTTTAAAATAATAAGATGATAACATATTAAATTGACTCGAGTTTTACTTTTTATTTATAAAACTTATGATTTGGATCATAAACTCCACTAAATTTAAAAAAAATATTTTTTATTTAATGACATGATAACAAAAATCGAGTAGTAATCAAATATCAGGATATTTATTTTAGATTATAATAATCTTATAAAAAATCAAAATAAATTATGATAATAAATTTAAAATTAATAAAATATCAAACAATGAAATCAAAAGAAAAAAATTGTAATGTTTGACTTTTTTAAAAAATGGAAATAAATTACAAAATTAAAAAAAAAATTAAGGTAATTCACTGTTTTAATAAAAAGCGAAGCACAATAATGTTTTTCAATTCTTTTAATAGAAAGGGTAATAAGCTGATAAGTAACGACCATGGTTTGGGAGCCACACCCGTGACCATATTAATTCTCAACAAAAGAAAGAACGAATTTTAGCCAGGTTAATTATACTAAAATTACCTGCTTCCTTGGAGCCAAGTCCACGAGAAGGTTCGAATCCAAGTGCGCGAAGTTGCATGATTCTGTTTAGGGCTATGAGATCTCACTTAAAAGATGACGTAATTATATATCTAGGTTATTATTATTTGATATTATATTTTAAAAGTATTTTATAAAAAATTTAAAAAAAATTATTTGAAATTAATATGTTTTTCATATTTTTAAATTATTTTAATATGGGCATCTTAAAAATAATTTTTATTAAAAAATATTAATATAATTTTTTAATAAAAAATATTTTAAAAAATAACTATACTTATATTACCGATTAAACTATTCGAATATTTCTGTGGAAAAAAAAAAGGGGTTTTTAATTACTCACCCAGCTCGGGCCTGGCCGTTTCATGCGTAGGGTAACCTGGATAACGTTACGACAGGATTTGATTTTGTCCCTCCTTGTTCATATGCTACACAAAATCACCACCAACGTTTCTAAAACTATTGAAGTAATTTATAATTTTGGTAAAAGTTAAGATCTGGTTACAGATATGTTGTATATTTGATATTAGAATGTTTTCAATTTGCTTAAATATTGGTAAATTATCATTTAAAACCCAAAACACATCACAAAAGGCAACAGACGCCAGGTGCTAACAGGGCATCAAACAACAAAACTCTGAAAAAATGAGGTAAGATTGCAGCAGAAGAACGAAGAAACTCATCAGAAGATATGCAGAAAGACATGGTTGCTCTTTGTTAGCATCATAAATAGCATCGGAACTTCAGCAACCAAAGCAAAGGCATAGAAAGCAATTACCATATATGAAACCATATACTAAATCAGTAGAGAGCTAACAGTGAGGTATCGAGTAAGATTTTTCACGACCAAATAACATATTCGGAATCCCTTTGAACTGCTGATTTAATTTACCACTAATGAGAAGAAAATGCAGTTTAAATTAATCAGCTATTTCTTCATTGACTAGTTACCAGTTAATTTAAGGTAGCTAGATTTTTCCATATTTTGAAATTTAAATGGCAGTTAATTTTTTTATGTGTGATTGACCTAGATGAAAAATCATGCAAGACATAGACAAGTGACCCTAGCTAGCATGAGATTCCACCCTATTCTATATATGTCATTTGCTACTTGCTAGGCCCCTTGAATCACCGGCTTGCATGGATTAATTCCCTAATTAATTTCACAATCAATCAGGTAATTCATTTCTATCATATGGGACGGTGAGATTGATCAATCGCTCCGCCAGCTTGTCATGGCAGATACTGTGGCCTGCACAAACGCAGCCTTTAACTAATCTCTGAACGCCTAGCCTGCTAGCCAAGTTCTCGAATCAACGGGCAGATTTATACATACCCCATGGTTTTGTTCTCGAATAAAGAGTCAGGCTGGAACAAAGTCAATGAAACGTGAATCTTTCAGAAACAAGGAGGAATTCTATCTGATAAATACATATGGAGAACAAAAGAGAAGGGGAAATCGAAGAAAAAGAAGGGGGTAAAAGAGGAGCCATGCAACTATATATTTAGATCATGAGTGAATATACAAATACAATGCACGTAATAATTTGAAGTGCAAGAAGATGCTTACAAGTGGAAGACTTTCCCATGCATGTCTTTAAACCGATCGATAGGCATGTGTGGGTCGATACTATTGCCCTCGATTATTTAAAATGCCGACAACGTTCACTGATAGCAGGTTGGTCCACCGAGGACACTCTTCAATCTCCACTCCCCCCACGGTCCTTTCTCTTTTGTCCAATTACCTTTCCAACGTTTAGAATTTATTAACTTGTGGAGGTGCAACTTTTTTTTTTAATATATATATAAATGTGGTTAATGGAGTTGAACAACGAACCATATTTGATGGGGGGCGCTTACATCTCGAGACCTTAATTATGGTTTGGTGTTTCTTGTATAGAATGATATTCTTCAGAAATCGTTTATCATGGAGCATGTGTATCTAACATGTCATATGGAATTAGTGTCACATGTTTTTTTAATAGTATTTGAAATTATGAGAATGGTTATTTTTTAAGTATTTTTGTTTAAAAATACATTCAAATAATATTTTTTTATTTTTTAAAATTTATTTTTAACATATATAAATCAAAATTATCCAAAATTGTAAAAAATAATTTTAAACAATCAAATAATTTAAATAATTTTTTAAACACAAAAACAAACACTCCACTGTCCCCTATTTGCTCCTTGCCAACTACGCATTAATGCTCAAATAGTTTGATATTTCTTGACTTATTGGGCACAAGGACCACTCCACTTGGAATATATGTTTGCTTTGTGATTTTCGGAAGGATAATTTGCAGCTAACCATGGAGTTTAAAGTCCTTGTAGGGACCATGGCATTTTCTAATCTTGAGCATCATTTTTTTTTTCATTTGGATCAGGTCCTGAGGTTTGAGAAGCTTTTGGGACACGGCTCAAACGCCATTAGATAAAAAATTAAATGTTTTATATATTTTTATATTGTGTTGATGTGTTGTTAAAAATAAATTTTAAAAAATAAAATTATTTTAATATATTTTTAAATAAAAAATACTTTTAAAAAATAATCATTACTTACTATTACATCATTAATTATCATTTTTTTATCTAATATTCCAAATTGAGGGGGTGGAAGTCATCATAATATTATACTATATAGGTAACAATAACAAGTCTAAACCAAAAGAAATTATGGAAGACTACCTTACTAGTAATTACACTAATTGTATAATGATTCATCACGCTAGCCTGGGAATCAACCATGTTAAGTATATGTGCCTCAAGTTATTTGTAATTATTACAGAATTTGGAGTAGCGTGCCAAGACCCTGTGGTCCTCTGTGACTGTGAGACTTGACAAGCAAACAAGACCTTGTGAAAGCTTTAGTGGCATAGTTGAAGCCATAAAAAGCTCCTGTCATTGGAAGGGCATCAATCACAGCCGTAACAGTACCGAGATACACAATTATAGAGAAACCACGGTTCTTGGCTGCACATACACATGGCTGAAAACTTTTTGAAAAGAGGAATATGTATGTGTAACCAAGCATCGCAGAAAATGATGCTGCCTCGCCTATCTGAGCTTTCTTGATAGCCACGAGGGATCTCCTCTCTTCTTTTTTTAATACAAACAATGAATGTGTTAGGGAATGACCATCACATGTGATATTATTATAGATTTAATCTCCTTGATTAATCAAATCTCTATCAGCAACATAATTATTATGGCGCGTCTTTGTGTGGCCTTTGTTAAGTTGATCTGCTTGATTTGTCCAGATGGATAGCATGTGAAAATCAAAGTCCAAGAAACGGGATAGCCGAAGAGTTTGAGATTTGCTTGCTGTGTTCACGCCTTGGATCCATATGTTAAATCAAGAATAATTTGCTGTCAGGGACTTTGCCAGTTGGGTTTTTGATAATTTAAGCTCAAGGGGAGCAAATATATCTTTCGCTTCACCCTAAAGTTGGGTTACTTTGATTATCCATTGAAAATTCCCCACTTATTCGTAGTGGCATTTTATATTACAAGAGGGAACAACTTTTTGAGCTTGGAAATTGATTTCTCTCTTGCATTATTATCAAGATCCTCGTTGCCAGAGAAGTCTCTCCCTCCATTTTCCTCTTCTTTTATTGATGGCCTAACAATTTAGTGTATGATGAACCAAAAATCAATTAATAAGGATCATGATTAAGATCAAGTGGCTGAGGGCGGTGACCATGATAATGGGGTTGACAAAAATACAAATTAAGGGTCCTTGAAAAGGTGATGTTGAGATGAGTATAGCCATTGAAATTGAAAGCGATGACAGCCTTATTTCAAGGGAAGATGATCGGGAAAGAAAGATAGATATCCACCAAGAAAGGTCGTTGTGGGTTGAGAAGGGTGTATGGGAGAATAAAGGCAATAAAAGCAACACCCATTAAAGAAACCTACAAAATTTAATGGTTCAAAAAAGAGCTTTGAGGGAAATTTCAGAAAGCTGGAATTTCTTTGTCATAATGGTGTGTTCCTTTAGAAAAGTCGCCTATTGAGGATTCGTTTTATGAAGGCACCAGCAAAACCAACATGACTTTGATTCAAAGATAAATAATTGTGCAGGGGATTGCTCGGTTGCTCCATAATTATTTCAGCTAAATTCAAATCAGGCCATAGCTGGGGCCATTTTTTCTTGCCTTTGGTGGGTTCCCCTGTAATGTTTTCAAATCAGAACAAGAGGTTGAACCATCAGATTCTCTTAAGAACAGGACTGCGCAAATTCAATTCACAGTTGGAGCATCCAAACAAACTGTAAACCATGACTGGCCAGAGCCCAGAGGTCAATATTTTTCGGTGAAAGATTTCGGAAAGATTGGACATATGATATCGTTCGAAAACCAATATTCCAAATTGGGATTTTCTTAAAAGTTAAAAGGTAAAGAATATGAGAGATCATGCGAGATATTATACATGCACGGCTGCTATGAAAATATATTGCTCCTCTCGACGAAGAAAATATAACAAAAAACTAAAAACCAAGGCAAATTTACTTTACATGTACACTTACTATTTATTGCTATATTATAATTACCTGTAAACCCTTTTAAAAAATCAATGGTCTCGGTGCCCAGGTGATTTGGTCTTTTTCATTGATCCATTATTTATAATCGATCCAGAGACAAATTAGATTTTTTGTTTTTTATATAATAAAATTACTAAAATATCTTTCAAAAAAATAATAAACTATTAATTATTTTTATCTTTTCATTTTAGTTATAGCAGTTAAATGATATAAATACCTTTAAAAATCAGAAAATAATAAAATATCATACATGAGATATTTCATCTTTTCACATAAGATTTTTATTATTGTATCTGTTTGCTTATGGCAATTTTATTATATTAGCATGTGCATAGCTAGTGTCATCGTGTTAAGTGCTCTATCGTTTCACGAAAGCACTAACACTAACAGTGTTAACGGACCTTATTGCACATATACCCCAAATTCATTAACCCGGCTATTGACCCAGTTTCTTAGCCCAACGAGGCTGCCCCAGGCAAGCTTCCCTTCCTTCAATCATCGGGTCTCTTGTGAAATGTCATGCCTATTTTTATTTTTTTCGTTTTATGTTTACTTTGTGCGTGCAGAAGGTCAGGCTTAAGAAAAGTCAGCACAGAGTGTTGACCAGCTAATAACACCGTCGCATCCTTCAGTGCTGGTCAAAATAAGAGGCACAGCCTGCCTACAAAACAGCTCTCCCTTCCGGCAAAGAAATGGCCCAGTGCTCGATTGAAATTTCTAGCATATTAAGCGATCACAGGACGAACGAATTGAAACAGCTCAGCATAAACACTATACTTTTACCCATAAAAGCAGATCGCAATCAACCTTCACGGAAGACCTGGTGCAAAAGAAAATACATGACACGTGGATCTTACTAATTTCCATATCAACGACGACCTATTTTACACAAGGACATCCAAGAATGGGCGACACTAAAAGAGAAAAGTTAAGGCCACCAGACTAGATCGGTATTCAAGCATAGCTTTGCTACCTTCTATCTTCTAGACTAACCTAATCTCTATCCTCTATTAATAGACCTAACCACATCACAAATCTTCTATCTTTTCTAGGGAAGAGAAGTGTGCATCTATACTTGTCAGAGCTTGGAGGTCAATTTCCACTGTTCTAATTAATTTTTGGGGAAAATAATCCAATTCCTTTTGGGGTGGTGCCACGTCATTTTTGGCAATTTGCTCCTTCGATTCCTCACCATCCTTGGTTTCTGTTCTAGACCGAGTGCGCTGACTAGAAAGTTGGGCCTTTATCTCCATGCAAGAATTTAGATCTTCTTCGTTGCGGGCCTTGTTTAGCTTGTCAATAAGATCACTTAAAGCTGAAGCCCTCAAACCTTTTGCCTTCTCCGGCCTTTTATCAAGTTCATTTTGGTTATTAACACTGCCATTATTCAACTCGAGTTTCTGAAGCTTCTTCAATCCTCCATCAACAAGTTGTTGTAGCCTCTTACGGACATTCTCGCTTCTCCTAGGATTCGACCGAAGCTTCAACTTCTGCTCCCAAACCATCTTTTCCTCTGTGTCATCCTCTGCAGATGCATGGTCGTGGTTTGAAGAGAGTGATCCATCCTCAGTGGAGCCTTCTAGGAAAGATTTCAAAGAAAATACCTCTTCCAGTAGGCTAATATTATGCATGTACCGATCAAAAGCTTCATTTTCCACTTCAATATTTCTATCCTTGAATTCCTTCAATTTGGAAAACCTCCATTCATTTATAGCCGCGGCTTCCTGAAACAGATCCTTCAGATCAGGAAAAACCTTATTGCGCCAAAATATAACATAGTCAGCTTATTATAACACACCTTTCTGGTCAATGATTTCCTTGAACGGAGTGGGGAATGTAAATTGTTGAATTGGGAAAAATTGCTAGAAAGTTGCCTAAGTGATGCGGTTCTATGAGAACTCCTGAAACACATCCCAAGAAAGTAGGTGATACAGGGTATAGACAACCAGGTCGAAGAAGTTGAATAAAATCCAAAAGATAAAAATAGTATAGGAAGCATTTAGCAAACCAGAACGAGTAACTTTAGAACAGCAAAGCATATTTTAGAAGAAACAAACAAGAAGTTCAATAGAAAGAACAGAGAATTAAAGAATTCACGATTTCACGATTTCACAAAAAGAAAATTGAATGTAATAAAATGCATCATATTCTTGTTTTGATCCGTATGGAAATTTTTACAACCTAACCTCGGATAAGAAGTCAATAATGAAGTGAAAGTATCATCTACTGAAGTAACAGATTTCAACCACTGCGTAAGGTCGTCTCTTGCTTGATATTTTAGTGATTTGTCAAGCATCCAAGTCACAACACATGACATAAGAATGATTATGGATGCGTACAACAGGTATGCTTACAGACAGGAATTTAACTTACACTGCAGGAGGTGCTTCATTCGGCTGCTGCTCAAAGAGAGGAGCACTTGAAGCTGGAGTCTTGTCTGGAAATGTTGCATTTGCTTTAAGAACTGCATTTACAAAAATGAGGATGTAAACAGACCAAAAATATAATGGCATGAAGACAATTTACTTGTTCTTTACAAATGGATAACAAACTGGTATGTCAATTTACAATGCATCACCCTTGAAGGTGAGATTTCAAAGACAATTGCAACATTGAAAGCGTTATGTAACATTTTCTTCCCGTCACCAAAATCATGTAGCAACTGAATTTCCACACTTCGTTCTTACAATTTGTGTGACAATGCATCAAGTTTTGGCATCTAGTCTTGATACTGTTCCACATATGCAGACACCCACAAGCATACATGAGAACTTGGGGGTTGGGACTTTAAACATGTGTCCACATGCAAGAAGACTTTGCATAAGTAGTTCAGACATAAATCTAAAGTGAGCTACACAAGTCTTTAAATCAGCCGTGGCAGCATAGTGACACAGTGAAATGCATAATTTTATCGGCATGATAACAGCTTGCACATTTTAGTTGTTCCTATGTCTTGGGCATATTTATTTCAACTTTAGGCTAGTCCATTTGGTGCTTATCTGTTAGTTTCCTACTCAGGAATAGTTGAGCATGCTTAAATAAAGATAGCTTCAACTCACATGATTTATGTACGGTTCTATATGTCTTAGGTATGTTTTCATCAACTTTAGGTGTTCATCTGTTAGGTTTTGACCAAGCAATCATAATCCAGTCTGAACAATGAAAATGACATAAGTTTTCATGTGATCTTAAAGATACAAGACTTTGATTGGAGGAAATTCAACCTTCTTTACTTTATGAAGATATGTGCGCCTAGTGTTCAACCCCTCTCTCCTTTATCCTCCTAGTTATAAACGATCCTCTTTAATTCTCTGCAGCTTTTATCTAGTTACTTCCAACATAGAAAGCAGGAGGTACAACAAAATATAACGTGATGATAAGTCATTTAAGGTGTAACATGTCGAGGAGCTCATCTCTACAAACATCTAGATAAGGCTTCCAGTAACAAAAACCAAAACTTGAGCAAGAGAGAAAAAATCCTTTTTACACAGCATCTCTCCAGAACCTTTCCTGACCAAGACCTATCAGCAAAACATCAATTGCAGATTTTCCTTACCCTTCAAAGCTAGCCTGTCAAGCATTCAAGTCCCTTTATTAAATTACAAGCCTAAAAGCAATCAAGTTACAGGTCTACTAAGGAAAATCAGGTGCTCAGACTGTTGCCAGTCTTCTATAAGACCTCCTTTTTTCTTATCCATTGTATTTCAAGTCAAGTTTCTCTTGATTATATCAAAGAAAAAAAAAATAAGAATGAGAAACTAATTTGCTAATTTTGGGAAATTCTCATACAGGTTTCAGTGGGCCCCCAGCTAAACCATAGGCAGGCTCCTTATTTCATCGTCCATGAAGAGTATCCAGTTTCATAGAGCAACATCCTGTATTCAGCTCACAGTTCCTCTTTTACAATATCCATTTTTCACTTCACAACCAGCCTTGTTCCTCTATTTTCTAAACCTCGGTGTACAAATTCTTAAAGTTCTTTTGATATTTTCATGATCACATAGCACCAAAGAAATCAAACTCCATCCAGACTTTCCAGAAACTTGATTTCTCAAGTATCATCTACCTTTCACCTTTAAATCTTAAGCTTACTCAAGTTCTCTACAAGCCCAAACCTTTCATGAAATCATATGAATTCAAAAGAGTAGATTAGTACATAGCTGACCTTAAGGAATCTTAAGATGTCCTTTTTGTCAGTAAGATAAAAGTACACTGATCAATATTCAATGTACCAAAGAGGGGCACTACTTCTCGTAAAAAAATAATAATAACATGTGGGGTATTATCAAGCTGCTTACAACTTATCTACCAGCTTGCAAACCAAGAAAAGAGTAAATTCCAACACCTTAGATCTATCAAGGAAGAGCTGTCACCTAATAATGGACATAGTAGCATCCACTCTGTAAAATCCTCTGTTTGCTCCTTACTCTGTCCGAATCAATCAAAATAGATCATGAGGAAGCAAATCCCATATATTCTTTTCCATGGTCACAAGTCACAACCTTTCGTTGCCAGATTTCCAGGAATAATATTGAACATGGAAGCACACAACATATTCTAAGACAAGTAGCAATCATAATCCAAAACCCCACTGCCACATGACATTAAATAAGCAAATGGCTAAGATTTTCCTCCTTTCTTGCACACAACACACCACCTTCAACTGAACTCAACTAAAGTATCCAGTTGAAAATTAATTGTTCATGTATCTTCCTCTGCGACTCAATTCGTCAGGGGCTAAACTTACAGTAAGATATGCAACACCAGATCATTTAATCACTTCAGCCAAACAAAGCTGAATAGCCAAAGATAAAAACCTTTTCTTCAGATATCTAGCATCAAATTCAAGTTTAAGCACACAGAGTAAAAATGGCCATCAATCCGCCTACATATAAATTTATCAATGCTCAAATCTGTGAAGAAATTCTCCTTGTATCAAGGATTTTTCAGAGAATAGATTTCTCACAAAAAAAAATCAATAAATATGCATTGCAATCCCAAATAGAACCATGTACCATATATGATCATTTAGTCGTTAGAGAAACAACCTCCTCAGATGATATGAAATAAGTAATGCTGGAATGATTCTATTTCCCTAACAGGCCAAAAAGAAAATAAGGTTAGATGGCTTGACACTGTAGTTTCTCTCTAAATATTCCTTCCAAGATACGTAAAAAAAGGCATGCGAAGATAAGATAATAATGAAGGAGCATCCTTGGATTTAGAGTAGTTTTTGAATGAGAAATGCTTCTAATAAGTTTTTTCTTTCCATAATAAGACATTATATCAAATTTGATGCTGGGGCAATAACATGCAACAAAGAGAATAGTTTGGCATAATTTGCACAAGAATATAGGGGTACCATGAATATGGCATGGATTTTGTGCTCTTGAGCAGCAACTTTTGCACGACTGATAAGGGCACCTGGATAGATAGTTCCATTTATGAAAGGTTCAAAAAGTGGAAAAGATGACAATTTTTTTAAGATACATTCACAATAATAAAATGTAAATGATAGACAGACAAATATATACTACTCTAACACACATGCATGCTGGAGTAGCATCTTCAACGATCACAAACCTACCCACTAAGCATGCAGAATTTTAGATATCAGCACCAACAGTAACAATAGCATTTGCTAGATGGGCTCCCCGTACAGACCAATTTATTAAACACTAAAAATCAGCCGTTCAACACGCCACTGGAGGTGTCTACAGACCAAATAGAGTTGGTCAGTTTCCAATAGACGTGGAAAGCGTGTTAAACACACGCCTCTCTCCTTAAATAGAAATCCAAGCGGTCAATACCTAACTGCCCAAAAAGAGAAAAGAAAAAGGGTAGGACTATATCCAAATACTGTGTCGAAAACCCCAATTTTACTGACTCACAGCTACATAACTACATTTTTAGCCTTTAACTTTATTTACTACACCTATGAAAATTTCCTCGAAGTTAAAGATCACAAGCTCGAGACTAGGTGTAAAATCTCACTCGAGATAGCCACAATCCTCAGACAGATTATCATTCACTCAATGCATTTTAAAGAGGACACCGAAAGTAAATCATCACTTGTTTATCTCCCCTGGTAAATTAACTCCTCTGTTGACCGGTATTAACCAATACAATACTGCTAGGGCTAGGCACCCATCATTCACATTTGTTTAAGTAACTATCTTCGTAATAAATTCACATAATCACACCTCTTAAATTCAATTCCACTATTCTTGCTAAGTAATTCCAAATTGAAAGAAACAATACCTAACTGCGAAAACGAAAACGATACCGTGTACCATTATAAAGTACTACGTGTACATATATGTACCTGGAGCGAGCAACGTTACCACACTGAATACACTTAGGTTTGTTGAGGCCGCGGAGAGTCTTCGGTGGCACGCTGAAAGACGCGGCGGCGGCGGCGGAGATGGTGGTGTGGCCGATGTCGGAGCTGTTGTTGCTAATGACTGGAGAAGAGGCTGCCATTTAAGTGTGAGCTGTTGCAATTTTACGGCTAATTTTGCTTGGGTTGCAGAGGGTGGGGGGGGGGGGAGTGTGGGGGGTGGGGACGATTTGACTTTTTAACGTTTTCTGTCTTTTTTTTTTCCGGGGAGAAATTATAATTTAGAAGCATAAATTGAGCGTGATATTAGGAGAATATATAATGGGTTGGATATGGGCCTTTTGCGCATAAATTAGGCAAGATGAACCCAAGAACTCGTAGATTTCTAGATTCATCTATTGATGGGCCTGCAATCTGGGTGGGAGTTTAATGGGTCCAGTCATGACTAGAGAGAGAAAACCTAAAGTTTTAGAAGGCAGTTAAAATAATATTTTTAAATATTGATGAAAAGAGAGAATGTTAAATTTTAATTTGGTGTATATTTTGAGACAAAAAAAGGAGATATCCAATGGGCAAACATCAAATATACCAGCAAATTATAGAGGTATTGTTAATTTTACACTCAAGCTATTATTTGTTTAAATTTTACCATCAAACTTGCGAAAAATTTCGATTAAGATTTCTCATTATAATAACTAAGAAAATGTTAAATTCTTGAGGAAACGACATTTGTTTTAAAAAAAACAAATGCAGCATAGACGGAAACGTGGACACGAAGCTTTGAAAATGGATGAAAATCCTTGGTTGAGAATTTTTAAAAGCTTGAGGTTAATACACAAAATTATTTTATTTTGCGGTAACTTTAAAACTCCCTTTATTTTAACATTTATTTGGATATTTTAACAAAAAAGTTTAAAATTAATGCACGTTTCATAACTAATTTTTTTATCCTCTTACTTTGCATGTTTATTTTCTGCTTCAAAATATTATTTTAAGATTTTGAATTATTTTAATGCATCATAAATGAGTTTTGTTAAAAAATAATATTATTTTAATATATCTTAAAATAAAATATATTTTTAAAAATAATTACTATTATAATATTAAATACGGTTATAATTCTTAATAGTTTCCTGAACTTTTTACACATGGTTGAAAATAATAATTACTGTTATAATATTAAACACGGTTATAATTCTTAATAGTTTTCTGAATATTTTACACATCATTAAAAAATTATTTATTTAAGAGGTGGCGATTGCGTTTTGCTTAAAATCCCCTGCTTTCACATGCTTTCTATTTTAGTAAATAACTGAGCTCTCATTATTTTCCGTGGACTCTACCCATCGTAAAAAATTAAAATTCATGGGGTGTAGATATATGCCAATGTCAAACTATCACTGGCTTTCTTCTTATAAATGATAACTGGGCCATGTTTAAATTATAATTAAATTTTTATGTATTAATGTCAAAAATAAATTTTATAAAATAAAAAAATATTATTTTAAAACATAATTATCAATTTGTCCTGCCCAATATAATAAAATAAAAAAATTTATTTTTAATTGTGTTTTATTTAAAAAATTAGCTTTTAATATTATTCAATAAATTAAATAGACATCGCAATTCTAATTTTATTCATGATGATATTTTACCTGATGTTGTTACGCGTTTAAAAATTAAGAAAACTATAGTTATTGTTAGATGTATTTCATACGTGATGAAATTGTATATGGTTTAATAGAATAATAAAAAATATTTTATATAAAATATTTTTTATTTCATAATGTAATAAAGTAGTTAGATTTGGAATATTTAAATTAAAAATTATTAATATTAATATATATTTTTTAAAATTATTTTATAACCCCAATTTAAAAAATATTCTCGAAACCCGTTTCAAACGCAGACACAACCTATTTATTCCCCCAGAACACTATTTACTATGTATGGGGACCATATATATTTACACAAGAATATAGGTTTATGGAAGGCAGTTGAACACTTCTTTCTGCAAACTTACGAACAATATTTAGTGGAGAGTGAATTGGTTGCATTTGTGTTTGAAGCTAAACGTAGACACAACCTGTTTGCCTCCTCTAAAACATAATGTACTGTGTATGAAGAACCTACATATATTTACACAAAAACATAGGTTTGTGGAAAGTAGTCGAGCATTGCTTTCCGCAAACCTGCAAATAACATTTAGCAGAGAATCAATTAATTCACTTTCTACTGAATACCTATAGAGTGAAATTACTTAATTGTTCATGTAAATAGTATGCATGATTCCGACCAGGCTAAGTTTGGTGAAAAATTAAATGTATCGAACCGGGTCCTAACTAATAAAAAAAAATAATTATTTTTATTTTCAATTGTGTTTTATTGATGATGTAATATTTGTATAATTTAATTTTAATTTTAATTTTTTCTTATTATATTTTATCTGATGTTGTTGTGTGCTTGAGAAACCAAGGAAACTATAGTCCTTGTCGGATATGTTTATACGTGATGAAATTATAAATAGTTTAATTAAATAATAAAAAATATATAATATAAAGTATTATTTATTTAATGATGTAATATAATATAAAGTATTATTTATGTAATATTTGCATAATTTAATTACAATTTTAATTTTTTCTTATTATATTTTACCCGATGTTGTTGTGTGCTTGAGAAACCAAGGAAACTATAGTCCTTGTCGGATGTGTTTATACGTGATGAAATTGTAGATAGTTTAATTAAATAATAAAAAATATATAATATAAAGTATTATTTATTTAATGATGCAACAACAATGGTTAAATCTATAATATTTAAATTCAAAACCATCAATACATACATTACAACCTTAATTTGAAAAATAATATTTTAACCAGACATATTAAATTACTTTTTGTTTAACATCAAATTCAATCGTAATTTTAACCAAACATATATAAAGTGTGTTTAGTTATGTGATTGCTTCAACGGCTAAAGCAACCACAACAACTCAACCATTTAGTAATGCTCCAACAACATGTTTATATTAGTGTAGCCTCCTATTAATTGTGGCATGGCCATAAGTTTGTAAGAAGTAGTAATTTGCTATTTCTTGAGCCGGAAAACTCATGATTGTTCATCGGTTTTCTTTCATGAATAGTGGGGGCTGGACCGGTCCAGTTCAACACTAAAAATGCATTGAACCAGGTCCAATGTAACAAAATAAAAAATATTTTTTTATTTGTAATTATATTTTATTCAAAAAACTAGTGTTAAAATATTATTTAATGACACTACATAAATTAGATGAATATATTTTGATGATATAATATCTGCAGAATTTGATCGCAATCCTGATTTTATTCCTAATTATATTTTGCTTGTGTTGTTGCGCTCTTATAAAATTTAATGGAACAACAAAAAGGATTTTATATAAAGTATTGTTTATTTCACGATATAATAGTAATAGTTTAATCTACAATATTTAAATTAAAAATCATCAATATTAATATATATTTTTAAAAATTATTTTATAACTTCAATTTCAAAAGCATTCTTAACCAAACACATTAAATTAGTTTTTCTTCAACCTCAATTCCCATCATAATTTTAACCAAGTATCTATTTTTTTAAACCAACATCAATTAAAAGTATTTTTTATAAAATATTTTTTTTCAAACCACAATCATAACAGCTATCGCAATACCAAACACATTCATAAATAGCAAACCAACCTCACTAATAGTACTTTTTATATAAAAAAAAAATTTTAAATCACAATCATAAAAGCTACCACAATATCAGACACATTAACCAAATATATTAAATTATTTTTTTGTTCAACTTATTTCAGCAATAGTTTTAACTAAAAATACATAAATATCAAACCAACCTCAATTAAAAATATTTTTTATAAAATATTTTTTTTCAAATCACAACCACAAAAGTTACCAAAATACCAAATATATAAAAGGGTGTTTAAAAGTATGGTTGTAATTGTTTTTGAAAGTATTTTTTATTTAAAAATATATCAAAATAATAATTTTTTTATTTTTTTAAAATTGTTTTTAATATCAATATACCAAAATAATTTATAAATATTAAAAAAATATTAATTTTAAATAAAAAATAAAAAATATATATAATTTACATCACATTTCCATACACTAGTATATTTTTCTTCACTGCTTCACTATACAGCAAGGGTGTAGAGTTGTCTTACAAGCAAGCACTTGCTTTTATCTGTTGACTACATCAAAGGCAAGATGAAAGCCGGTAAAAGAAGTGAATAACCATCTCGATAAACTATGCAGTCAAATGAATCATCGTACCTTGTATATTACCCGATCAATACAGACACCTCTAAGCTAGATTCATTGATTCTTTTTGAAGACTTGGTCAGTGCTGATGACATAAACTATCACGCGTCAGTGCTGATAACATAATTGATTTTTATTTTTATTTTAAAAAAAGAAGAAAAAGTAAATCATCTGCCGGGTCTAAAAGAAATAGCCTGCTTTTTTATTTTATTTTTTTAGTTTTTTAAAAATAATACATTATTTTTGTATTTTTTTCAAATAAATTTTAGGTTCTTTAAATTATTTTTCTAGATAATATATTATTTTTAAAGAGGTAGGTATGATTTATCTATGATTTTTTTTGTTAATTTTATGTAGATTATTTTTTTAACAGTTATTTTTTTGTAAAATTTTTTACATAGGTAGTCTTGCATTGTTTTATTTTTTAATTTATGTTCAAAAAAATTTAATGCAAATGTCGATTTTTATGTGTTTTTTTATAAATTTATTTTAATTGATAAATTTATTAAATATAACAAGATAAATTTTTTGTATTGCGATGTTATATATTTTAATTTTAATTTTTGACTTAGTTTTTTTAATTTTTTTGTTTATTGTTATAGTTTTTTTCATTGTTTTATATAATAATTATTGAATAGTTTAATTAAATATATGTATAAGTTTTTTGATCTACATATTGAAGTTTTTTTAATATAAAAAAACATGATGAAGAATTATGTATATTTTTTTTAATGTTTTGATGTTTGTTTTTATAAATTTTGTTTTTTAAAATTTTTTATGAAAATTTATTTATTTTTACTTTCACTTTTCAATTAAAGTTTATAATATTTTTTTTTTGTTTTTTTGTTCTTTTGCTAATATTTTCATTCTTTTCAATTTAATTCTCAAATTTAAAATTTATTTTTTTGTTGTAATTTTAACATTTATTATTTTTATTATATTTTTTATTTTAGATTTTTTATGATGTTCTGTTATAATTTTAACCCCAAGTAATGGTCTAAATACTTATATTTTTATATTTTTTTTTCAATAAAATTATACTATTTTTATTTAATTTTTGCTATGATAACACTGAGATGTTTCTTAAATATCATGAAGATGTATTTTTATAATATTCGGAAGCATTTATTTTTTATATTAATTTGTTTTTTGTCAATATTTTATTTTTTAATTACCTGAATATAATATTTTTTTTATTTTTAAAAATATTTATTTTTTATATATTTTTATTTACGTGTATTATATAACTGTGTTAATTCAAGTACTATTTTTTCAGTTGTATTAGTTTAGAATTTTTTTTTTCCATGGTGCTATTCCTTGAAAAAACTCAACTCTATTTACCTGTAAAATGCTAATAAAAAACATAAAGTTCAACTCTAAAAAAATGTTGATTCTTCATGGTGACCATGTTGGGTCAAATATATTGTGCTTGCACGCCTAGTCACTGTCTTTTTTGAAAAAAGCAACCCAGGCTATGAAAATAGGTCTGTGGAAATTTATACCATTTGATCTTGACAGTATCAGATTAGACACTTGCATGGAAATGGTCTTATTAGTTTGCCGCGTGGAAAATCATGTCATTTACAGGACAGCTGGAGAGAGTATTAGAAGTTGCATTTTAAGATATTTTTTATTTAAAAAAATATTTTTTATTTTTTAAAATTTATTTATAAATGACTCGCTGATGATGAACATGGAGAGAAGAAAAACAAATTAATGGAAGATCAATTCATTGATTCTGGACGCAAGCTCCAATGCAGTAGGAGGGTAGGAAGAACCTGTTAATAGTGCAGGATTGTCCCCAGAGGTTCAGGCTGTATAGTATTCTTGCCGTGTAAGGTATTGTTGGGAACATGACGAATCATAAAAAAAAATATTTTTAAATTGTGTTATGCTCTGTATTAAAAATATTTTTTAAAAAATTATAAATATTTTTTTAATATATTTCTTAAATAAAAAATATTTTAAAAATAATCATTATCATATTATAAATTTTTTATAAATACTAGTCAAGTTCTAAACAGTATCATTTTTTTAACAAAATCAATTACTAATAATTGTTATTAAGATTCTATTTATTTCATGAAAAGTAGTTTTTTAAAAATAATTTTTTAATTTTTTAATGTTTATTTATCATTAAAAAATAATCAATAAAAAATATTTTTTACTTAAATAAAAATTTCACTTGATTTTTAAAAAATATTTTTATTTTATTTTGGATAAAAAATATTTTTTAAGAATTATAAAAAATATAAAAATAAATCACATTTAATTTTTAAATGTTTTACTTTTATATATTTTATTTTGATTTTATTTTCAATCTCACTCTTTAAAATTTAACTTAATTTAATTTTTATATTAATCTCAATCCTTGTTTTTTTATAATTGATATTTATTTTATTATTATTATTATTATTTAATTAATTTATATATTTTTATTTTTATTCTTGTAATTATTAATTATTTTATTTAAAACAATTTATAATATTATAATTATTTTTTATTTTATTATCTTTCAAATATTTTATCTATATATTTGGTGTTTATTATTTTTTGTTATTTATTTTTAAAATAATTCATAAAATTATTTTATTCAATTTCATTCTCATTTAATATTTGAATTTGTATGATTTATTTTTTATTATTTTAATAATTTTAAAAAATATTAATACATTAATTTTTAATTTATTTTTATGATATAATTAAATATTAAAAAATATTTTTTAATTTATTTTTTATAATATTATCAAATATCATAAAAAAAATTACTTCCTAGCTGCAGGGCCTAAATTCGATCACAGACGGGAAAAGAACCAATTATTATTAAACGAGTTTAGTTGCCGTGTCATTTTCAGTCTTCTTCCTTGAAATAGAAAAACAGAAGGGAAGGCGCACGCTATAATTATGAAAATACAACACGAACCGTACCAAAGAAATTATACTTAGAAGTTACAAGTTGCTTCACTACATATAGTTTTTTTTAGCTTTGCATTGAACAAGGTATATTGGGTATTTAGGATTGGTGTTGCCAATGATGTTGTTTAATTATTTTTAATTTCTTAATTTTAAATTAGTTTTTTTATTTTTTTAATATTTTAATGTATTGATATTAAAAATATTTTTTAAAATACAACTTCTTTCACAGTTACACGTAGATATTTGAAAGATTTGCATACGCACAAAACATTGCAAATGACAAGTTGACAACCTAGCGACTCCTCCCTCCTTCATCTATTATTATTTATTTATTTTTTGAGTGGCGACTTCTTATAATTATTTACACGTTATGTTTAAGTAGTCTGCTTGCTCCGCTGATCTCCAAAAATCATCGCTTAATCATTTTCAGCGTGCCAATGACTCCATGTCTTATTGCCAAGCCACGCTATCAAGAGAAACTTCACACGTCAAGTGTCCAACAGCTTAATTAGTTGTTCACTGTATTGGCGACCCACCCTGCACCGCCGGGCAGGACCAAACATTTTTTAATATAAAAAGGATGATTCAAGTTATGGTAGGAAAAGTACGATAATAAATTTGATTAATTTAGTAATATAATAAAAAATATTAGTAGATAAGTAATATAAAAAAATTAAGTTTAGTAAATTTAGGTTAGCTAATTAAACCTGTAATTTAGTAATGTAAAATTATGATAACTTTATAAATATATATACATCAAAACTCAATCCTTCATAAATTTGACATTTTGACATTGAATACTAAAATTAAAAATTCTAAAAAATAATAAAATTAAATCAAGTTAATATTTGACCTAGATTATAATGACCTTCTAGAAAAAATATAAATAAACTATAAATAAAATTTTTAATCATAAATTTTCTCTTAAAAATAACAAATAATAACTAAATCAATAAATACTAAATCTGGTATGAAAATTAATAAAAAATAATGATGATAGAGGACAATTCTAAATTTTAGGACATGAACTTAAAGGAAAAGGAAGAATTAAAAAAAAAAAGGAGTCTTATTGTCATCGAACCGCCATGAATTTCACTCTATGTGCCGCCTCAACAACCTCCTCGCCACCGGATGCTTGGGACGACATGGCGATTAGACTTTTTGATTGTTGGAATTTATTGCGTGTATCGCTCAAAAAGTATAAATAATGTCTACTTGCTGGCGCCACATTTTATTTTTAATTTATTAAAAGACCAATGTACCCATAACTCAAACAGATTACAGTGAAGACTAATTCTTTTTTATTGTTTTACTATGTTTTTTTAGTATTATTTATAGTTATAATTATAGTTATAGTATAATATTATTGCTGAATTCTATACAATCACAATACATGGTAAAATCAAAGTATGATTTCTGTTTTGTTTTCTTTAATTTAAAAGAAAAAAAAAAGATCCTTAAAAACCTGGTGTCGGCAAGAAGTTGTTATAATTTTTCAAAATCAAATAAGTGATTTTTAAAATTTATGATAGTGGTTTTCCATTTTACATCTTTTTAACAACAAAGTTTAAATATTTTTTTCTCAGTAATTTAATAGGAAAAGGAGCTGAACATCACAAGATATATAAAAGATCCATTAATAAATCCATTGTAAATTTAAAATAGATTGTAAAGTAATTGTGTCGCCATTGGCATCGTATCGTGGGAATACCATAAAATCATCTCGATTTTTTACAATAGGACGTGTACATTTATATATGTTTATACTGAGGTTTGATACACATTTTCAATTTGATCAAATGCACTGTACGGAGGGTCCTAGTTACATAACTTATGTTATGGCACGTGTTATTTTTTATATAAAAAATATAAAAAAAAATAATTTTTTTTATAAAATTATATCCAATAATCTTAGGTTTAGTTGCAACACTTAATTTAAGAATAATATTTATAATATTAATAATAATATTAAACTTGCATGATCTAGATTTAAGTGAGTCTTACTGCAATACCGGACCAAAAAATATTGAATGTGGAACTAGCTATAAGATTGTGTCATAAAAATATGATAATTAAATTAATCAATTAAAAAATAAAAAAATTAACATGAAGCAAAAAAATAATGAAAAAAAGAAAAAAAATGAATTGATTGGGTTAACCCTTCAAACCAGATTAACCCATAAAATTTAGGATTCGCGTCATGAAAATTTGATAATCAAATAAAAAAAATTAACAGGTTTACCCAGAATTAACTGGGTTAATCCATTAAACTAAGCTAACCAATTAAGATCGGGATACATGTTACGAAAGTATGATAAATACATAAAAAGAAATTTAACATTAACAAACTAAACTAAATGAAAAAAATGAATTAAAAAAAAAAACAAATTAACTTATCAAATCAGGTTAACTTATCAAACTCGAGGTCCATGTCATGAAAATCTGATAACTAAATAAAAAAATAACATTAACAAACTAAATCAAACAAAAATAATTCATTAAAAAACAAAAGAAAAAAGAAAAAAGAAAAAGACAATTCTATAATATAATAATAATAATAATATATGTTAATAAATGAAAGGTGCGGGGAAAGCTATTAAAGTATTACTTCCGTCATGTTTGTTTTTTAAATACTGGTTCTTAAAAAATTATTTTTCTAATTTTTACGTGTTTATTTGCCATTATAAAATTTGATCAATAAAAAATATTTTTCAATCAAAGAAAAATTTAGCTTAGTTTCCAGTAAAGTGTTTTCTTGAAAAATTCAGGCGGAAAATACTTTTTGAAAATTATAAAAAATTTAAAAATATTATACTATTTACTGATTATATCAAATTTGATCTTCAAACTTTTAATTGCTATGTGTATTTTGTTTTTAATATTTATTTTTTAATTTTATCTCTTAAAAATTAATTTTTACACTAACTCTGACCTCCATTTTATAATTGTTATTTTTTCTCTTGTCATTTTTTTATTTGAATATTTTATTTATTAAATTTGGTCTCATTCATTTAAATGCTACTTATTTTATTTGAAATAATTTATGAAATGTCAACTATTATTATTTTAATTTCTTTATCTTTTAATTTTTTTATTCTTTAGATTTAATTATTATTTATTTTATTTGAGATAATTTATGAATTATTTTTTTAAATTTTATTCTTATTCAACCTTTTAATTTGTAAGATTTGATTTTTGTTATTTTAATAAACTTGAAAAAAAAATATTAATAAGTTATTTTTTAGTTTATTTTCTACGACGTGACCAAATATTTAAAAATATTTTTTAATTTATTTTCTATTACACTATTAAACATCAGAAAATAATTTAATTTTCTGAATTTTTTTTTTAAAATTACTTTTTATGCAAATAAACAGGATTTTAACGGAGAGAACTCACAATAATTTTACATTTATTTTTATTAGAAAAACGATAGAGTTTAAACTCAATCCTTCGAGCTCTATTTGATCCCTTCCTCGGATTGAATAGAAACATTATCATAGTGATTTAGGTAAATCTCCATAAAAGTCAAGCTTCGAGATAATGTTTCCTTTTCATCATGTTGATTCAGGTAAATCCCCATAAAGTCGAGTTTTGGGTGGCCTTGATTCCCCACTAGTGATTGTCAATTTAAAACAACTAAAAAAATATACGAATAAGGTGAGAAATGGGGTAGACATACATCAACTATGGAAGGCCATCGTTGAAAGCATACAGCATCCAATAATATCCATGACAGCAAGTCCTTCTAAATTAAAATATGGTTGATATTAATACTAAGTTAAATTTTAAATTTATTTTTAAAAATTATTAATTTAAATCTCATAAATTTTAAAATTATTAAAAATTTATATTATTATTAATTAAATTTATTTTTTAAAAATTATTAATTCGAGTCTTAAAAATTTTTAAATTATTAAAAATTTATATCATCATTAATTTTAGATCAGAACTCATGGGATTAATCAAAATACACTGAAACTGATTTGAATATCTAATAAAAAATAAGATAAATGTTATTTTTTAAAATATTTTTTGTTTAAAAATATATTAAAATTTTATTTTTTAAAAAAATAAAATTACTTTTAACATTATCATATAAAAATAATCTAAATATAAAAAATCAATTTAAAACTAAAAATAAAATTTAAAATATTTAAAAAATATAATTGGATCACGTAAAGCAAATATTCATCCTCATTGCATGGTGATCCACAAAAAAGTGAATACTCGTTGTAACCATAAGATCTACTCTCGCACACTCAAGTCGTAGCCTAAACACCTTTTCAACACATCAATAAAATACATATATTCACAGGCCAACTTGTATCTCGTGCTTTATCTAGAGAGATCTTGGTTAATTCTATCAAGTTTAATAATACTTGATGGTAAATAATTAAAGCTGATTATACAGTTTTTTTATAATTATTATAATTAATTTTATATCAATTTTAGTTTTAAAATGTTCTATAAAAAGCGCTCAGGTAATAGTTTTTTAATTAGTTTTTTTGAAGGTCTTGCATAGATTTTGTTACTGTTCTTCACTCTAGTTTTCCAGTTTAGTTTTCTCCATTTTAAACTTTGTTTTTCCTTTTTATTTTTTTCTACTTTGGAGCTTAAATTAAGTTTTTATAAAAAGATAATCGAATCAAATTTTCTTGAGTTCCCTAACCTTATTTGAAAAAAAATGGTGGTGTTGAAATTATACAAAACTAATTGCATAGTTTCTATTTGCATCAAGTGGGGTGTAGTGAAGTTTGAGGATAAATAATTAATCATTGACAATACTCTATATTCAACTCAATAAAAATCTAATTGTTTAAACAATTAAGTATTTTATATTATTTTTAGTTTAAGTTTGATATATTTATTACATGACTAGCATGCATGTTGGTATTTTTATTTGATATCAATTGTAAGTTTACTTTGAATAATATAAATTGTATACATATAAACTAGACATCTTTGAACATGAGGCTAGTTTTGGATAGCAAACTCGAGACTTTAATCTTTATTTAGTTTATATATCTTGTTTTATAACACATAATTTAATTTTGGAGGGTTGTTAGTTGTTTTTGTTTTAAAGTTAATAGTGTAACGGTTGTATGTTCATGCAATTTATTTATTTTTATCTAGAATTATAATGATATAATGTATTTTAAAAGAACACTATACTGAACTCCAACAAAAGCTTTTTACTGTGAAACAACAACTTAATTAAAATAAATTATAAGTGAATGGTAGATTAATTTAAAAAAATCTTCAATTGACATGTTATTCTGAAACTCAAAACCTCCATCTTGCATATAAAAAAAAGAGAAAAATCCTGGTTTTTACATGGGAAGAGATGAAAAGTAAAAATTAGGTTTAAAGAGCATCCAAAATTTTAAAATAGAAAGGACTTGAGAAAAATAGGATCTATAACATGTATATTGTTATTTTATTATAGGTAATTAAGACCGATAATGGAAAAAATTAATTTTGATAATTACCATAACTAGTTTTATATTAGTTTTAGTTCTAAAGTACTATATAAAAAGAGGTAGAAGGAAACTAGCATTATATTAGATTTATTTTTAAGCTTTATTTTCCCTCTATTTTTCTTCCTATTCTAGAGTTTTAGTTTAATTTTTGAAAAAAAATATTTAAGTCAAAATTTTTTGAGTCCTTAAAACTTGTTTAGGAATACATTTAAATAATATAGCGTCTTAAAAAGATAATTGCATGCATCTTGCAAGATAATTGCACGCATCTTGCTTAAAAGGGAAAAATAAAACCTTAAAAATAAAAAAAATGATCCTTAAAAACAATTTATATTCAACTTAATCAGAGTCTTAATGTTTTAATAAGTAAATTCTTTACATTATTTTAATTTTGGTTTAATATATTACATTATTAATATGCATATTAGGATTATATTTCATTTTTTTAATTCTTATTATGCATGTTAGTTTTTTTTCTTTGATATCAATTATAAGTTCACTTTGAAAATATAAATTCTGTTATGTGCGCTAGTTTTTTTTATATGTTTGCTAAACATCTTTAAACACTAATTTAGTTTTGAATAACATGAATTGTACTGATTACTTAAAGATTACCATGGTTATAATGACAAGTGTCAACTAATTTGATTGTTTAAAATTAACCGTCAGTATCATTGCCTAACTAAGCTGAGACGTTTAGAAAATCTATTTAGGAACAATACCATCGAGTGTGATAACCGAATATGAAAAACAAGAGAGCTGAGAAATTATCTACGCTGAAACCCAAAGTGAAATATCCATTTTGCCATTTCCAAAACAAATAATGCACTGTCCAATAAGGGGTAAAATAGACATTACATTTGTCGTCGCCATATTTATTAGGATTTGGACAATCTTTTAACTTTTCTTGGAACAGGACAACTAAAATGGCTTCTTTTATTAAAAAAACAGAAAAACACTCAGATACTCCTTTTACTTGCTTAAAAAAGATTATCCAGCCCGCTGCAAAAAAGCGGGTAAAATAGCTATTGTAATTATACGAGGTGTGCAATATTGCAAAATTGCCATTTACCAACCAAAAAGAACAGGAGGGAAGACGGAAGGGGCTGCCGTGGCCGTGAGGTCTGAGGTCTGAAAGTATGGGTTGCTGCCCGCTGCTGCGAGGTCTAACTTTCAATAGTGAAGACGGTACCAGACAATTTTTTTTCCAAAAATACACGTTTAAGTCACAACAGTTATTGCGTAAGGAACATTCGAAAGTGGGCATCCTTCACGTCTCAATAAAAAAGGACATCTACACAATAAAAACGTTTCTTTATTCTTTTTGGTTAAGGAAGAGGGGGATCTGTTGTTTTCGCAATAAAAATGCCACATGTCGTCCGACAAAAAAAAGTAGTTACATGTCTTCAAATTTTGACACCGTTAAAAAAACATGCACCTGCCCTTGTAACGTGATAAATAAATAAATAATAAATCGAGTAAAAGTAAAAAGAAATAAAGTTAAAGTAAAAATAAATCCAAAAACAAAATTCAGATGCTAGCTTTTGCATGCAGATAGCAAAATGGAAATTGGAAAGAGAAAAAGGCCGTCGATATTTTCTCTTAAGTTTTAACCGCTGACTTACCACAATCCCTCACCGGGCTCCCAAGCCTCTCTCTCTCTCTCTCTCTCTCTTCTCTTTCCTTCGATTCTGATGTACTAATATATTCCCTGTCTCGTCCTCCTCTCTAAATTAATTAATTAATAAAATAAACAAACACTCAAAAATCTTGCTCTTTATAAACAAAAATCCTCTTCGTTGAAATCTCGTCATTGTTTCTCTCTTTCCTCTGTTCTTTTCCTGCTGACTTTTGAGTTTAAAAAATGGCTGAATCGGTCGAGTTACCGAGTCGATTAGCGATCCTTCCGTTTAGAAACAAGGTGCTTTTACCTGGCGCCATTATTCGCATTCGCTGCACTTCGCCCAGCAGGTAATCCTTTTTTTGTTTTTTCATTTAACTCTCTCTTGCCCCATGTTTTACTTTTTTTTTTCCATAAATCTGAATTTTTTGTTATTTGTTTTTGGTTGAGATGTTTGATCATGAATTTACAAATAACTGCATGATTATTTATTTATATCTTTATAAATTGACTATTTGCGAATTGTTTCGATGAATTCCAGTGTACAACTGGTGGAGCAAGAACTGTGGCAGAGAGAAGAGAAGGGTTTGATTGGGATTTTGCCTGTTAGAGATGCTGCTGCTGCTACGACGGAGACGGCATCTGTGGGCCCTACTTTATCCGACGACAAAACTCGTGATTCTCGTGTCCCCCCCCCCTTTTCTGCAGCGTTGATTTTTTTTTTTTCGAATCGTATGTTTGACTAAATAGAATGGAAATATGGTTGTTTAGGTGCTGAAAGTGATACCAGTGAGAAAAGCTCTAAAACTCCAGCTAGTACATCCTCGGATAATGTCAAGCTTGATGGGAAACACCAGCAAGAAGTTTTTCACTGGCATAACAGGTTAATATATTAATTCACATTCAAGTTTATTATTTTTGCTGTTTTTAAATTTTAAATTGAAGTTCTGATGGATAATGATTGGTGGGTTCCTTTAGGGGAGTGGCAGCTCGTGCTTTGCATCTGTCTAGAGGAGTGGAGAAACCTAGTGGGAGGGTGACATACATAGTTGTTCTTGAAGGTCTGTGCAGATTCAATCTTCATGAACTTAGCACGAGAGGGGCATATTATACTGCGCGGATATCTCCGCTTGAAATGACAAAGGCTGGTAAGTTTTGAATTAAATTATTTGCTTCGTACATGCATTGATGCGGAATCATTTAGCAGTAATGCGTTCTATATTGCGTTGTTGATCAGTATGCTGAATCATTTCCACTCTTTAATATTTTATTAGAGCTGGAGCAAGTGGATCAAGATCCTGGTTTTGTAGCACTGTCTCACCACTTCAAAGCAACTGCAATGGAACTCATTTCTATTCTTGAGCAGGTAGTTTTTCTGTTGTAATTTTTAGGATTAAAAATATGAAAATGCTCCACCTTTATTTGTATGTGAACCTTGTCATGGTAAGTAAGATATGCTCATTAACGAACTAATTGTTAAATTTGTATGCCTGTCATTCAAGAATGTTGATTCTTATATTACTAGAAAAGAATTAGCTTCTTCATATTGCTTTTCGTCTTATTTTGTTGATGTTCTGTAAATTGTTGTTTCATTCCTGCTCTTAGAAGCAAAAAACTGGTGGGAGAACAAAAGTCCTTTTGGAGACTGTTCCTGTTCACAAATTAGCAGACATATTTGTTGCTAGCTTTGAGATAAGTTTTGAAGAGCAGCTATCTATGTTGGATTCTGTTGATCTGAAGGCAAGGCTGTCAAAAGCTAATGAGCTGGTTGACCGACATTTACAGGTAATCTGTTCATACTCTGATAGCTAATATCTGATGCATTTACATAAAGTGAACTTGATTATTCCTCTGGTCTTTATGGACTCTTGCATTAACATTTATTTGTGGACAGTCAATACGTGTGGCAGAGAAGATCACACAAAAGGTTGAAGGACAATTGTCAAAATCACAGAAAGAGTTTCTTCTGCGTCAGCAGGTATGCCTTTTTCTTAGCTAGTATATGTAGGGTATATGTAGATACTTCAGCATATTTGAAGCATCTATTATGGAAATGAGAGCCCAGTTTTCTGGTTTCAGTCATGCAATTTAAATGTTTTTAGACATAAGCTATTTTAGATGCAAGTTATGTTTTAACCAATTGGTAGGATATTTTTGGAGGATTCATGCTACTATCAGTGATAAACAATTTTTTCTCTCCGGAGGATGGAAGTTCAAACAATCTATAAGTCCTGTCATAAGGCTTTAATTTAGAGATAGAAGTTGAAGTGCTGCATTTTATTTTCACCTTTTAAGTTCATTATCCAATGGAGCAATTTTAGCAGTATTGGGGGAAGAGGGAGAGAGGGTTATGATAATATAGTTTTTACACTTATCAGACTCCCCAGAATTATTTTGTGAGTGATGGGGCCTGAAAGGCGCCTTAATTGAAGGCTATTAGATTGATGTTGGCTGGTTTACTTAGCCATCAGATCTGGAACTATTCATCTTAGCTTTTTTTTTTTTTGTAATATATATATGGTTATGGCTATAGGTTATGATGCAAAGTGCTATCAGATTGATAAAAGTGCGGCTGCTGACCCATTAGTAAATTGTTTACTTATATATTATAGAACATTCTTTTCTAAATCTTTACTAGATATTATAATAATTATAAGAACATTTTTTTCTAAATCTTTGCTTGATATTACAATTATTATAATTTTTGGGCTTATCCATTTGATACATATTCTAGATGAGGGCTATAAAAGAGGAGCTTGGTGACAATGATGATGATGAGGATGATGTGGCTGCCATAGAAAGGAAGATGCAAAGTGCAGGGATGCCTTCAAATATCTGGAAGCATGCCCAAAAGGAGTTGAGGTATGTGTTTTTGGATAAGATAGAACAGATGATCACAATCTTTTGATAGCTGAATTTAGAGTGGCAATAAAAGTAGTTGATTCTTATCCAGTCAAGGATTTTACTAAAACTACATGTTGATGCAGCATTAAAATATTGTTATTTTGGGAAGTTTACATGAAGAAATGCCATAACTTGTGTAGATGACTTTATTCCAAATTCCCTACAGTCCTAGAAAACTCTTATGAAGACTTGATGGTGTTAGAAATTGTAAATGTCAACATTTAGATCTGAGAAGACATCTGATTTACAAACATTCCATTGCATTTAGTGTTGTGCAAACCCTGACACTGGAGAAGCTTGTATCCTTCCTCTCAATTTATACTTGCATCAATATTTGTTGATGCTGATTGGATGACCCAAGTTTTTTAGGGTTATCCATACATAGAGACTAGGTGGATCACTGTTGCATACCCATTAGGCTGCTGCATTTCTAATATCTCAGTGGGATGTCATAGAGCCAAAAGAGGTTCTTATCCTAATTTAAGGTGAGAATTATCTTCAATGGGTTACCTGCAATCGCTAATTCTCATGTTTCTGTGTTTTACCTTGTTTCCTCTAGAAAAATTTAGACTTAATTTGAATTGAAGTCTCTTGCTCAGAAATGTTCTAATCCAAGACCATAATTTCATATTCTCCTGCCTTGGGTTTTCTGTTCATTTCTACTATACCTGCACTTTTTTTTCCATTTCAGGAGGCTTAAGAAGATGCAACCTCAGCAACCTGGTTATAATAGTTCACATGTTTACTTGGAGCTTCTTGCTGATCTGCCCTGGCAGACGGGAAGTGAACAACTTGAATTGGATCTAAAAGCTGCAAAAGAACGTCTTGATAATGACCACTATGGTCTGATCAAGATCAAGCAACGTATTATTGAATATCTAGCTGTTCGCAAGGTTGACCTATTTTCAAGTGTTGTTTCCTTGCATGAATTTTTAAAATTTTGAATTTCAATTAGATTTTTGTTGGATTCATTTGTTCCACCACAGCTTAAACCAGATGCAAGAGGCCCAGTGTTATGTTTTGTTGGTCCACCAGGTGTTGGAAAAACATCTCTGGCTTCGTCTATTGCTGCTGCCCTGGGCAGAAAATTTGTCCGTATATCACTTGGTGGCATTAAGGACGAGGCTGACATTAGAGGGCACAGGAGAACATACATTGGAAGCATGCCAGGGCGTCTCATAGATGGGATAAAGGTAGCAAGTACTGTGATGGATTATATCTTTGCAATTTTTGCTCTTTCTTGTCAATATCTTTGTTGGTACACAAGCCTCTGGAAGGTATTTCAATTAGGACAGGAATGTCTATATGGGGTAGCTGGAAGTTTTCTATTATGCTTGTGCATCAGCTTTTAATACCTGAGTATTATCCACATATGTAACTCACACAAACTAGATTCCTATTAGTCCCTATCATTATATGACTGAAATCACACTTAAAAATTTGCCTCTGTAATTCTAGAGGAGAAGCAGTGATGCTTTAATTGCAATCAAAGTGTTCCATGAAACCTGTTAGTTCTCTTGAGAGCTCAATAAACAACATATGGACAGATTAAATTCTGTCACAAGTGCACTGAAATCTAAAAGTTCATTCCTTTAGATTGGTCAGATTAGTGGGAGATTATTGTCCTTTCTGCAATGATGGACTACATTTTCAGAGGAAATGGAACACAATTTCCAATTGGTCATTATTTTATGCCAATAGATGTCTCTGTAGAAGGGAAAAAACCATGATTTCTTTGATCAGTAATGCAGTTATCGGCCCAGTTCATACTCCCTGATTTGTGCCAAGCATGCGATGCCAATGGGTTTTAATGAACAAATGATCTGAACTGAAGAAGGCTCACCCAGTTTTCAAGCTCATCCATGGGATTCTGCTTCAATTTATGTACTTTATGTCCTTAGTTCTGGAACTATGTAGATTTGCATAATTTGAGCTTTCTCCTTTCTTGCTTCTTTTGATTTGAGTTATTTTTTTGTCTGGATAATACAGCATGCTCATAATTGGAACCTTCTGTATTCATGCTTACCTTTCTAGTCTAAAACTTGGGTGTAAATTAGACTGGAATTAGATAATTAAGTTCTGTACCATCCTGCAATTGATTTGTTTGTTGCGTAAGAGTTGAATTTTGAAGCCAAGAGCCAACTTCCTCTCTGGAGAAAAAGGAATATCATGTGACCAAGTTTGTGATATGTTTCTTTTTCTGGTCTTTTGGCTTTAGAGAGTGGGTGTTTGCAATCCTGTGATGCTACTGGATGAGATTGACAAGACAGGTTCTGATGCGCGCGGGGATCCAGCTTCAGCTCTGCTGGAGGTTCTTGATCCTGAACAGAATAAAACATTCAATGATCAGTATCCTTTTATTTTTGCTGCAGGATGTCTTTCACTGAATCTTAGTTTGGTCTCACTGGACACACATTTGCATCACTAATGATTAATTCCAGATACATTTGGTTTTTTCATTACTATTGTTAAAGATCCAAATTCTATCTGTTTTTCTTTCAATAGGACCAGGATCTATTTGAAGGCAAGAAGTTCATATGGAGAAGGTTTTGAAATTTAGAGCTGATTTGATGCCATTAAATCTGAACTCTGATTAAAATAACATCTCCCTCATGATAAGTATGCCAGAATGATGCTTCCTTAACTTAAGGTCTGTAGCTATCTGAATGTTCCATTTGACCTGTCAAAGGTGATTTTTGTGGCAACTGCAAATAAGATGCAGCCTATTCCTCCACCTCTTTTAGACAGGATGGAGGTCATTGAGCTGCCTGGATACACTCCTGAAGAAAAGCTTAGAATAGCGATGCAGTATTTGATTCCAAGAGTTTTGGATCAGCATGGGTTGAGCTCTGAGTTCCTTCAAATTCCAGAGGTAGAGGATTTGCTAGGGCTGTTTTTATCATTTATAAACTTCATGCTCAAGGATATCATTGCCCTTCACAATTGCAAATTGTGCTTGCTTGTGAGATTAAATTTAGTGTTTTCTTATTCTCATAGAAGTCAACCATTAAGCATTTCATATCGGTGTGAACATCTTTTAGTTGGAGGTCATCTATGGAAGTAGTACTATTTATACTTGATGAATACTTTTTGTTGAAAGTTGTCAGCCAGTGATTTCATTAGTCATCAAATGCGTGTAATGGTGTGGTCATTTATTATCTATCATAGGATACCATCCCTGTATGTTCAAATCCTGGTTGTTGAGACTTCAATTTTTCAGATATTGAATTGTGATAATATTCATGTCTGGTCAGATCATCAAGGTATCTGTATATTCCATCGAAATATTTTCAAAGGGAAGGGTAGATACAGTAATGGCATGATATTTTCTGAATCATCCAATCATCGCATTTCTTTCTTTCTAAATGCTTTGTCCAATTGTTGTGTTGTTTTTTCTGAAGTGGTTCATTCAATATTTGACTTATGGATGCTATGGTAAGTGTAATAAGAATGAAGTGTTTGAGTGGTAGAGGGAGAGGCAGACAAAAATTGACATAGTTTGAATTGTTAAAAAACAGATTTAGAATCATGACAATTTTCTGAAAGTTTCTCATAACCAATATTAATGGGGAAGGAGATCCATGTAATTACTCCATCTAGCTTGGGATGGAGACGAGTTGAATTCACCATGACCATCTGTTTAACATAATATCTTTGAAATTTTGCAGTCTCACATATGATGATCTGATTACTTCTTTCCAAACTAAGATGAATCCATGTCTTTATGTCTTCCTGCTTTGGAATTATAAAGAAAATGAGAAACAAAAGGAAAGGACTCAGTGAGATTACTGCAGATTCTGTAACAAGCTGCACATGTTGTAAGGGAATATATGTCCTGAAAGCCTTCCCAATATTGCAGGCTATGGTGGAATTTGTCATTCAGAGATACACAAGGGAGGCAGGTGTACGAAATCTGGAGAGAAACTTGGCTGCCTTGGCTCGTGCTGCAGCTGTAAGAGTTGCAGAGCAAGAACAAACTGTACCATTGAGCAAAGATATGCATCGGCTTGCTTCACCATTGTTGGAGAACAGACTTTCTGAGGGAGCAGAAGTGGAAATGGAAGTTATACCAATGAACGAAAACAATCATGAGATATCAAACACATTCAGTATTGCCTCACCTTTGGTTGTGGATGAACCTATGCTGGAGAAAGTACTGGGGGTAATGATTTTTCTCATCATTTCTTGATTTTCAACAGGATGCTTTTATGTTTAGATGCTTCTAATTTTATATGCATCAGTCAAGTTTATTTTAATAGGTTTGTGCTTTGTTATATTCATCTGCTTAGCAATTAGATTTAGTTGGTTTACTATTGTACATAAGGGTGTTAATCTTGTGTTGCTGGAACCTGATTGCGAAAATTTTCTTTATATTGAAGCATTTGCATGACAGGCTCACTTGGATGATCTTATTAAAATTGATGACATTTGGTTATGCTTTAATGGTTCCCTTTTCCAAATTGAGAATACTGAGTAGGATTGTGGTTTGGCTATTTCAAATTTCTTTGATAGAATTGGTATGTGCCAAAAGCCAAGCATGATAACTGCACTGCTGGCATCTTGGTTTTTGTCTTGGCATTCATGGAGGAAGTTAAATTGCTCAACCTTCCGTTTTGTTTGTTGGAGTTTGGATTATAGCATGCTAAAACATTTTTTATGTTGACTAAATACTGTGGTTTGTCCATTTACATCATGTAGCATGTGAGATTGTAATTTTGACCACATCTGAGAATCTTTTTCTGTGATTCAGCCTCCACGGTTTGATGACAGAGAAGCAGCAGAGCGTGTTGCAACCCCAGGTATTTCAGTTGGGCTTGTCTGGACTGCCTTCGGTGGAGAGGTTCAGTTTGTGGAGGCTACATCAATGGTTGGAAAGGGTGAATTACTTCTCACTGGACAACTTGGTGATGTAATTAAAGAATCAGCACAAATAGCACTGACATGGGTAATTCAAATTTTTCCCGATCTTCAGTTCATTCCTTGTACAATTATGAAATGAATAATTATCACTATTGAGGAAGACCATGCTTTAAACTGGTTTTAAACTGCTTATGTAATGTTTATTTGTCCTATATTGAAGAGTGCAGCACCTTCCACTGTTTGAAATGTATGATTGGATATAAAATCACAAAAAATAAGCTGTTATGCAGAATATAATCCTGTTTTATACTCAGAAAATTTCATTCAGAGATACTTAATCTGAGTCTTCTATGATGTAGGTACGAGCAAGGGCAACTAATCTTAAGTTGGCAGCTGCTGACGAAACCGATCTCCTTGAGGGTCGAGATGTTCATATACATTTCCCTGCTGGTGCTGTACCTAAGGATGGGCCCTCAGCTGGTGTGACATTGGTAACAGCTCTGGTTTCACTGTTTAGTCAGAAAAGAGCAAGAGCAGATACAGCTATGACTGGGGAGATGACTTTGAGGGGCCTTGTGCTTCCTGTTGGCGGTGTCAAGGATAAGGTATAGCCATTTGATTAGCTAGTCTTGTTAGTTTTATCCACTAAAAAAGAGTATCTTAACTGTGAAGTGGTATGATGGAGCAGTTGGTTTCACCTCTAGCACTTCTCTTCTTTCTTTCTTTCTTTCCCTTTTCTTTTCAAGTTGAACCATATGCCACAACAATGACATTTTGTTTTTTCCATTTAGAGCTTAATAAATGGATTTCTTGTACCAAATTACTGTGCTTGTTGGAAATGTTAACGTTTTATAGTTGTACCTGGTCTTATCTGTTCTTGCTGAAAATGTAAACACGTTCTCTGTTATTGTGTTTTCATATGCAACATATTTGTGCCGGATCAGATTGGTGACTTCCAATTTAGGCTTCAGTTTTAAGCTTGATATTCTTCCAAGCATTGGCAAATAATGGTTTCTTCCATTAAAATTATTAGGATCATCCAAAATTTTCTGTATTACTTGACAACTGCCTGGCTAAGCAGTTGGGAATGCCAATTGGTAGGCTCTAGCAAATTCAGTAACATTTCTTACGAGAATCAAATCTTCTTGTAAAATGGAGTTTGTGATAAGTGATGTAGCTTTCTGGGGATGTTGCTAGTATCTTGTGCTCGTTTTTTCATATATGCATATCTAATTTGATAGATTGTAGTTTTGCATGTATGTTTTTGTGGTCAATATGATGGTTATGGCTTACTTGATTAATGTATCATTTGTTTAAAAAATGGACCATAGTCATTAGTTTGGGGAAACACCATCTCTTAGCCATGAACTTTATCAATGTAGGTGCCCAGCTTTGCCCATGTGTAGTATGCATATATCAAAGGTGCAGTTTCTTAGATTGTTCTCTTTTGCAGATATTGGCGGCACACCGCAATGGCATCAAGAGAGTAATTCTGCCAGAGAAAAATTTAAAGGATTTGGTTGAAGTACCCGCTGCTGTGCTTGGCAGTCTCGAGGTAATTTTATCTGTTTGAAGCATAACGAGTCTTTTTTATCAGTACATGTTAAACATAATACTAGTCTACTATGGAACCACAGTGCCAATTCCTCTTTTAGATTCTAATACTGATTCTAGAATCCCCTTGCCTTTTTAATTCATTTACCTCACATTTCTGGTCATGTTAAAAGGATTCTGGATGGCAAATATATTCTATTTGATTCATTTGTGAATTCGTTGGTAGCGTGGACATTTTCCCCTTCAATGGACTGTTTGAGATTAGTACAGGTCAATTGCCAGAATCTCTCACATTGAGGAATCCTTTTATTTTAGATTTCTCAACCATACGAAACTTAAGCATGGTAGTCAGATGGTAAGCATTTCTTGTGATGATGCTTGCCTCACCTGTGTGCATCCCACTCTCATTTTGACAGATTTTACTGGCTAAGCGAATGGAAGACGTGCTGGAGCAAGCTTTTGAAGGTGGCTGCCCTTGGAAACAACACTCAAAATTATGACAGAACCCCCTAGGACCATATCTAACCAATCCCTGTTGACATGGTATTTGGCATGTCCCATGTAAATTGGCAGACAACAGATTTCGCCTTCATTCTGCTGCCGCCTTCAGCAATAGGAGATCAAAAGAAGTGACATTCAGTTATACTGGCCACTGGTCAAACAAGGAATGGCAAGTTCTACCGCTTGGACCTTAACATTCATAATCTTTGAAAAGTTACCCATGAATCCACCCCCCTCCCCTCTCATGCGTCATGCGGTGGCTGTATTTATAGCGGTGGCTGTATTTATAGCGGGTAAGCCACCGCATCCCTATTGTTTCGGCACCCCTTCCCCTTCTCATCCTTTTATGTGATTATAGATTAGTGTATGTAAGTTATTTATTTAACGGAGCTAGGCAATGCCTGCCATTCAGTTAAAGGGGACACTGATTGGAAGTTGTGTAAATTTGTTCTGAATGTCGAGGCTTGTCTTGACAGGTTATTTTACACGGTTCCTGATTATACCAGCAGCCGCTTCATAGTGTATGGCTTGTCTATATGTGGACGACTATATACATATAATTTGAAGGCCTAGTGAGAATTGTTGGAAGCTTAAGCTTGAAGTATCAGGCAGTATCAGGCTCGCTCTCTGCCAATTGATTGTTACATCGAAGGATTACGCCAATCATTGATTTAGTCGCGATGCAGCACAGTTGCAGCAACAATACTAAAATCAAATGATAGAGTCCAACTCCTTGATGTAACTTGCTTTCTGATCTGTCTGTTCACATGTAATACAAGGCAGGTCAGCTGAATGATTTCACCAATACTCAAGGTGTAAACTAAAGTTGTGTTGTTTTGGAGAGCAATCTCATTAATCTTAAGACTTGACACCAGGATTTCTGGTGTGTCGTAGCAATGACAGGGCATTTGAAAATGTGATGATAATTTATTTTTTAAAATGTTTTTATTTGGAAAAATAAAAAAAATAATTTTTTTTATCTTTATCTTTATTTTTTATATTAATATATTAAAATGATATAAAAATATAAAAAAATTAAATCGAAGTAAAGAAAAAAATAAAAAAAATATTATTTTAAAAGTGTTCTTTTAATGAAAAAATCAATAGGTTTTTGGAAGTTACAGCGTTATCCATAAACTATCTCAATTTTTATGAGCAACGTCAATAAATAAAAAGCTTTGAGCAGATTTATGATCGACAGATTGCGAGGGCATGCACGATGCAGTGAACCATCATTTGAAGAACAATGAACCAAATCTTTCTAATTCTTTGTGCTAGTTTGGAAGAGCACACTTCCGTCTCACTGCTTATTAATTAAAAATCAAGCAAGGGTCCTGGATTCAAAACAGAGTCACCCTGATAGTCCCGCTGTATATTCAACAAGCTCAATTCACCAGAGCACTTCCATTTTCGTGTCATCGAACAACCTGTGAAAAACAGACTTATCGTTGACTTTGCTTTAGGTTTTTTTTTTATCGTTGGTTTTTCTTAATAATATTATTAAATTAGTCAAAACTATTGAATTTATTTGAATTAGTGACCCAAATCCTAGATTTTTGTTGCTCTTTTCAAAACACTATCATTGCATGAAATTATTTTCACTGTAGAAACTGTCCATGCAAATGTGCAAGATCAAGTAAACCTCCGTTCAAAATCGATAAGCTAAAATAACTGTTGTGAGAGAAAATATTGTTAATCATGAACAAAATAGAGTCAAGCAATGTTGTTATGCATGGACAAAATGGAGTCAGTAGGAGGTGGGGATAAGACATATCTGCTGAACTAACTACAACTGAGGAGAAGGCAGATTTGTTACAGCACCGCAGGGTTTCTCAATCACTATTCTAAATCGATAGATTTAATATCTACATCTAGAAATTTTTAAAAAAGAAATTATATTATAGTGATGCTTTTTACAAATGATTTACGTTTATATGAAACCTCAAATCCCATAAAAATAACTTGAAGATGGATGTTATGAGTCCCTAGCCTTGTTCCAAACACCTTTTTTTTTTTTTTTTGTTTTCCTTAACATAAGAATTTTCACGGGTCATCTTTCACAGCTAGAGACCAGGTGTAACATATCCCCAAAAAATTTGGATGCTATTTCCACTGGATTTTATTTGTGATTGTCACAAAACAATGTAATATATTGCAATTCTATTTGTACCAATTTAAAAACAATTAAGATGCGTATATAAAAAGTCATGAGAAAATATTTTTACATCAAGTATATGCTTAAATAATTCGTCCATTAAAATATTCATATTCTTCAAGATAATATAATATACTTGATTTCAAAATATTGATGGATAATCATATATCCAAATCTGCTTGTTTCTCTTTTGATTTGATGTGATTGTCGGCCACCCAAAAGCAAGGGCCTCCATCTCCTAACCCTCTTCGGCCACCCAACAGCAAGGGACTCCCTCTCCTAACCCTCTTCTTCTCTGACACGGGCTCTCCCTCTCCTTATTTATTTGTTCCAGAAAAAAGGAGGAGGAAGAGTTGATTTGAAAGAAATGATGGGAAGCTACAAGCGGCCACAAAGACATGGAAAAAAATTGCGATGGAGGTGCATCATCACGTAAACCAGCAAAAAAGATGGAAAAATTGCAACTCTGCTTTTCGAGAGATCGAACAAAATTGAACCAATATGCTAGTAGGGAGATGCACATGTCTGCTGCACTACTTTGATATCATTTCTCTAGTCGAATTATACGATAATTTAAATTGTTTAGTTGTATGGTATTAATAGTTAAGCAGGAAGCATACCTTAATATTTATTATGCTGGGAGAGATTGAATATTTATGTAGCGATACCTGTTAACTAATCTAGACAACTACTTGGGACCATAACATGTAAGTTTATTACATCAATCAAGTCATGTTTTGCAAGGTATGCATGTATTTCAATGCTGAATACCTTATTATTTGAGATAGAATAAATTGATATATAATATTTTTTTATGTAACATTTATTAAATGTATTATTCATATTGCTATAGATGAAGGGGTACTAATTTTTTTATGTATATATTTGATGTATTATTTAATATGTGAGGCTCAAAAAGTAACAGCTGTGTTCCATGAAAAAAATTGATTAGATAAAATATGTTTTAGTAAAATATCATTAATAAATAATAAGATTATTTTTTATGAACATGGAGATATAGTTAGGAAAGAAAGTTTGTTTATGAGTGATCAAATTTCATTTACAAACATTCCAATATTATCTATGAGCTAGAGAGAATTTGGTGTTGACCTATTCATAAACACTATAAGTATATCCACATGTTAAATGAGTTAAGGTGGTGTAACTTGCTTATGAACACTTTAAGCATGTTCACAAACAGGGTTTATTTTTAGATATAATTAGATTATATGTTTTAATGTTGTAAAAATTATAAATTTAATTTAAATTTATAAAATATTATGTGAATTTTAATTATATTAAATAATAAATCATGAATTTTGATGAATTGAGAAATGTGTTGATTGATGAATTTTGAATTGTTTTAAGAGTTGAAATTTTAATTGTTGGGCTATTTTTTTTTTTTTACATGGAGTTGAAATACTTGAAAAACAACCCTACTCATATTTTTACGAGGCTCACTAAATTATATTATTTTTAAAATATTTTTGTATTGTGTCATTTTTCCTATATGTTTTTTTCTATGCTATTTATTTCATAAAAAAACTCATCTTTTTATATATTAAGACAAAAATATATAATAGCTAAAATTGTCAATGTATACACATACAAAATAGGAGGAAAATATTTGTTGACAAGGAAAAAAACTACAAGTAAAATTCTTCAAGATAATATTTCATCCTAGCACTTCTAAATGACAACATATATGCCTTGGTCCTCGTAAATTTTAAGATAAATCTAATGTTTTATTTTATTTTATTGGATATTAAATTTTATAATTTATTTTGATTTATTATCTATAAAATAATTTTAATTTCATGATCTGAGTTACGAGTTTTGCAGATTAATTGTGTTGACTCTGTTATTTTTATAATTATTTTTTTTTAATTTTACCCTTCAATATTGAACTAATTGAGAATTAAGCTTTGTAATTATTTTTTATTTTATTTTCATGAGATTATCACAGTTTTATGACCTGAGTTGTAAGTTTTGTGTTTTAGCTAGGTTCATTTAAGTTTTTTTCTCCTTTTTTTAATTATTTTTTTTAATTTCATCCTTCAATATTGGATTGATGTAAATTATACTTTATATTTTTTATATTTTTTTTATTTTAATCCTTTAACATTGGATTGATTAAGAATTAAATTTTATTTTTTTTCTATACGATTATCATGGTTCTATGACTTAGATCTAAGGTTAGGTTTGTTGAGTAGTTTTTCTTCTTCTTTTTTTAGTTGATTTTTTTTTAATTTCATCATTTAATATTAAATTGATTAAGAATTAGGTTTCATAATTTATTTTGATTTATATTATATCTTAATCTCATAATCTAAATCATGAGTTTGATCGATTAATTTCAGTGGTTTTTTTATATATTTTTTAATTATTTTTAATTTCATCTTTCAATATTAAGTTAATTGAAAGTTGAACTTTATAACTTATTTGATTTACTTTTTATAAAGTTACCTTATTTCATAACTCAAAGTTTAGAAAATTAACTTGAATTAACTCTCAGCTTATATTTTTTAGTTCAATTTTATTCTTTAAAAGTGATTGAGAATTAAATTTAATATTTATTTATTTTTAATTGCTTAGTTCAATTTTATTCTTTAAAGGTGATTGAGAATTAAATTTAATATTTATTTATTTTTAATTGCTTTAGTTACCAAAATTTTATGATCTGAGTAATGAATATAACAAGTTGACATGATTTAATCCAGATCAATCTAACATGTAATTTCAATATATTTTAAAAAATCATCTTAATTTTTTTAATCAAACTACACTTTTATCGGTTATTTAAAATGTTTTTTAAACTATCAAGATGTTTTTTAAACTATCAAATTAACCATATCATATTAAATCAATCCTCAATGTAATTCTAACATTAACATCTCAATATTTTTTTTACATTAAAAAACTAATTCAATCCAACCCACTTGTAGCTGGGTCAATGATCTACTACCAAACTGTTTAAAGTTCATCTTTTTTAATAATGTTTAGTGAAATAAGAGTTTTTTTGGGACAAATTATAAAATAACAAACATCAAAAATCATTTTGAACCAAATTTTGTTAAAAAAAAGATAGAAATTACCATATTACTTATTTTGATTGAAAACTAATCCTAACATTAAAATGATTTCCCTGGCTGGTCATGAGGTCTAGCATGAATCCAAATGAATCAATCAACAACTAAAGTTCATGCTCTTAAAGGGCTACTACAACAAAAAATAACATTAGCAATTCACCTGATTATTGCCATGACATTCTGCACTAGCAGATCTATTTAAATGAGTAATATAAACGTCTTTACTAGGAGATTATAACCAGTTCGAAGCTGTAACCAAGAGGAATGCCTCGTCACATAACCAAGACTCTACAATTGTGCAACATGCATCATCTTTATCTAACATCACCATGGCTTTGAAAGAGATGGAAGGTCATACCACCAAAAAAAATTTATCTTACAAAAATAATCTGAACCTTGGAAAGAGAGAGAAGAGCTAGCATGGAACACCAAAAATGATTTATCTTCCACTAAACTATCTTTAATGTAGTGTATAGTTTTTGTTAGATGATAATATAAATTATATTTTAGGATCTTATCTAAAACCTTAAGCTTTTAGGTTAAGATGATTTTTTAACATGGAACTTCACCTAAAATTTTAATTTTTTGAGTTGAATTGGTTCTTTGACATAATATTAGAGTCTTGATGACCAACGGTCACGAGTTCGAATCTCACCATTCTTATTTATTTGATAAAAATTAAGCACAAGGTAATGTGAGCCTATATAAATTTCAAGTTTAAAGAGCTTTTACTTGAATATATGTGTTTGAAAATAATATAAATTATATCCTAAAATCTCACCTGAAAACTTAAACTATTGAATTGAATTGGTGCTTTGGCATTTCTACAATGAACTAAAAAACAAACTGAAAAACTGATCCTATCTTGCTCACAACATTTTTTTTTCCTCCAATAATTCAATTCATGTGGCACTATAATTACAAAGAAGGAAACCTGCACGCCTATAACCAATGCCTTCGCACTATTTCCAATAAATTTACATGGCAAAGCAGTCTCACCTGAGGAATCAGCCTGATGCAAAGGGTGAAAGCCTCTTCCCCTGACCCTGTCAACAAGACAGAGAAACCAAGATATATAAATCTTTCCAGATGCATCAGTTTCTTTGAATTCATGAACTAGATTCGTGAGCCCAAAAGGCATCTGGATCTGGGCAGAACAAAGAAATGTCTTGGATTTCTAGATTAGCAATGTGCCAATCTACTAAACGAGCTTGTACTGACTTGAACAGCAGAAGGATAGTTGACAACAGCCACCATTTATTGTCCTCTCTGTCAGTAAACATGACCAAAGCTTTTTCAGATACTTGATAAAACATAACACCAAAAAAAATCTTAAACAAACAAAAATAAAGAATCGAGCTAAATTAATCAGAATTCCAACTAGCTTGGCTAATGATCACAGTAGTTGCTACTGTGATCATTAGCAGTGCGGCCAAAGTTCCTGGAAAATTACTATGTTATTGAAGGCAATACAGCATAGGATGAATTAATCTCTTTGGCCTAAGTTAATAGATTAAATCACCTTTCAGACATATCTGAGACTAAGTTAACAGATCAAGTCACATGATTCTGACTAATTTTACCATATCTCACATCTGTCGTCTCCATTCAACATCGAAAACATAAACAAAGAAAACCACCTACAGAGACTTTTCACAGAGTTCAGAGAACAGGAACTAGATGAATTTGAATAAAATATATATGTGGCTGTCAATGGGTTTTGAGCACAACTGATGCAATTTTCTTTCTGCAAGGGCCAATCAGGGATAAATGTCAACCAATCTGATCTTTGTGTGGCCTTTCTTCGAATCCAACAAATAAAGACTAAGTGGCAGATTATTAAAAATTCCAAATGCTACAAGTACATAATTTCTATCATTTAATATGTCTATGAAACATCAAAACATGAAACTAAAATCTAGGCAAGCAATGAAGAAAAAGGCTCAACAAATGAAACCAGTTAATTTACACCTTCAATCCAATACAAGCATTTAATAAGACAGGAAAACTTTCAGTAATCTACAGTAAAACTTACTAAGAGGGGTATGCAGATTACATATATCACATATGCTATGTACGGGTGAAAGACTAATTAACAAATCAGAATCCCTTGGTGCACAAAAAACAAGAACTGAACTTAGAAGTACCATTAACTATATCGTTGTCATTGAACTTCATATGGAGAAAATGAATTATTTGAGACTGGCACAAGTGTATATAGAGTTGGCATGCAGGTTATTACTGCACAATATTTGACAGTTGTTATTTTCATCTTACAGTCCAATCATTTGATTTAGGACAGATTAGATATAAAACCTCACCTTCTAATGTTCCATGTGTTTTCCTCATCATGTGGTCGGAGAGAAGAAAATCCATAATGAAAAATACCACAAGTGAAAGCTACAGCCTGCAGAAAGCAACAAAGGGGTTATAGTTTATTAAGTCGTCTAAAAGAGAGTAACTCAAGTAAGACTCATGAAGGGTGCAGAGTTTTTGTTGCCCTGAGTCTACAATTTATGTTGTATGCGTTAAGGGATGGAAGGTTTCTGCTATAACTTGTGCCTTAAAAATCTGTATCAATGAAGGTAAACTAGGCTAAAAAGAGAACTTGTTTGGAAAGCCAAAGCTCTTAAGAAGCTTTGTAATTGCAAGTAGTGATTAGCAAGTAGTTTGGGAGAAAAGTACAGCACTTTTGGTATAACTTACAATGTTAGACAGGGAGGTTGCATTCCATAATGCATATACACGAGCATGTGAGGCTCTTCTAGGTTCTCTGCTGAATAAGGCATTCAAGCCTGCAGGGAATGGAGAAAGCAAGGATAGAGGAAGAACAAGCAGAACAGCAAGGAAAGCACCAAGAGAGATCCAATAGAACTGAAGCAATGTGAGAAGTGTGACAGAAAGATCTGCCAATAGCATGATAGTAATGAAAAGCTGAAGAGCATCCTGAAACAACAAAAAGTAAAAGAATTCGGTGAAAAAAAGAAGAAGCAAGAGAGAGGTACTAAATGTATAGCCATCCAGTACCTGACAGCCAACAGGCCTAGTGTTACGCAATAAGAGAGAGAGTGGAGAGAGAAAGTCCCTTTTAAAATCCAGAGATTTCAAGGTAGCTTCATTCAGAAGACCTCCATGAATTCCCCCAGTCATCCTTTTGCGAGATAAAGATTGACTCAAGTATGGCTGCTCTTGCTGCAGCTGCTTAAGACTTCTGCTTGCACATGAGGCACTGTTCCTGTAATTTGAATGACGGCTGACTCTATAAGATGATAATATTTCGGGCCACTAGCATATGATGACTCAAGAAGCAAGAAAAAAAGCAATTTGGTCCATGTAGCATTACTACCACATTTTTCCATGCTATTTGAACAATGAAAAGTCATTGCAACAAGATGTTTGGATCACTCCATAAAAGCACTATATTGTGCAAGTTGCTTTGGATACAAGATTTTGCCTTACAAATGCAATTTTTTCTCCATCTTTAAAGCATATTCCTATTACCTCTCCAGTTAAAGACATTAAATAAAATGGTTCAAGACAACTAATGAAATATGACCATTTTACAACTTCCTAATCAATATTATTCTATCACCTGCTGTCTGTCTCTCTGCCACTTCCCAACAGGTATAACTTAGATTAGAACATGACACTAGCACACTACAGATTATAACTCTCAAAATTACCTTGTTGGTTCACCATTGCCTTTATCTACCCAGTCAGACTGGTGAATAGAATGGAGAGAACAATCACCAACCGTTACTAAGACACCTAACTGATAGTAACCAGAAGCAGTTGCTTGGAACCATCCCAGCTCCATCTTAACTCTGTGGAACTCAAGCTGGGGGTTGCCATGACTGCATATCCAATCAATGACAGGAAGTAGAGCAGAGCGGATAGATCCATGCCTCACGATCCTCAATTGGGCATTTAAACCAGCCACCAAATGATTCCAGACAGTTGCTGGGACATGCTGCAATGATGTATTTCTGCATGTCAGAAGAACATTGGAGAAGGATAAGGTGATACTTAAAATCCTAATTTATGTCAAAAGTCATACCTGACCAAGAAGATTGGTCAATAATGTGTCACTATGTAGATTATAAGGTGACATATAGCTCCCATCACCTCCAAATATTATGCACATGGGAAATCTCTTTTGTATTATAGACACTATATCTAAACGCTTCTCATCACCACCAAGGAAAAAGTCAATATAAGCAACCATTAAGTCTGGCGTCGCTCCAACCTGCATCAGTTGCCACTCATATAAAGACAAAAGGAAAAAAATAGATATTCTCCCACTTAAAAAGAAATGCAAACAGAAACTGTTTGAAAAGAAAATTCAGCAAAAAGGTAAACTGTACAAGCACTCCTTGAACTATATAGGCCAGTTTGATTGACATCCCTGTATTAATTTTGTTCTAATTGACCCCCCTTCTGGTATATTCCGTCCAATTTAGCCATTAAATATCACATGCAAGTCACCAAAAAGTCATCAAACTATCAAGGGTTAATTTCTTAATGATAGCCTTAATTATATCGTGAATAATGTTTTTTATCACAAGATTAGCATATGTTAGTTTTTTTTAATGTTTTTGACTAATTATCTATGATATTTTACTATGAAACATGTGCAACTCACATGCTAGTTAATGGAAAAATAGAAGGAATGTAATGGAAGAGGTGTCAATAAAAACACCCTAATAGAAGGAATGTAATGGAAGGGGTGTCACTAAAAACACCCTATAGTTTAGGGGTTGAAACCGAAATAAAAATGACTCAGGGAGTGTTAATCAAAATGACCTATAGTTCAGGGGATGTTGATGCTTGTGCAGATTAGCCTCACTAAAAGAACCAATATTTAACATCCCAATTTGAAGAGGTGCAGGATGACTCAAATTTGTAAAGGTGTAGAATGGGCAGACCAGCCAGTGAATAGTAAGAGCATGGCACATCAATAAATTGCTTGGGCTAGGCTATGGTTTTATAGCATACGAACCAGAATGACACAAACCACGATGGGCTTGTGCTGGTACAGCAAGGGACTAGCATGATCGACCAAAATTGGCCATGCTACAGCATAATAACATACTTATCAAAACATAATCCACTTATTTCCATGCACTTAGAGACAAATGTACAGCTTGTTTGTTTAAAAAATTTTATTAGCTCACAATTCATGAGTTATTTAACCATTAGAAACCTAGATGCACATATAATGTCAAATAATAGATGACATAGTTAGGTTACTTGTATTTTTTATATTTATTTCCTTCCATTTAATTAGAAAAAAATAACAAATAGCTGATAAAATATCATAAAAAAATAAATTTAAATGGGCTGGCACAACAGAGCAATTGCTCATGGGTCAAGGATAGCAATATTTTGTTATAAAAAAATTAGGAGAGAAGGTACGAATAAACTTGATTAGTATTTAAAAGTGCATTTTTATCAAGGTTTTATATCATCATTTTGCACTTGAAATATCAATAACCCTTTAACCAAAGCATGTTTTATAATAATATATCTAATAATATAAGAAACCTTTAATTTATGATAAATGTTCATTTTAAATTCAGCTTATCATATAAATAAAAGAATTGATTGATGAGTTTAAGAACTAAAATTGAAAGGACAAAGAGATGACCAAACTTAGAAAAAAGATGCAGGTGTAGTTCAAACCAGAATACTATTTGGTAATTGGGCCATGTTTAGAATTGTAGATCTCGGATTTAGGTCTATTTTATATAGATGAAAAGGTAAGACACAAGCCTACAACTTTCACGAGGAGCCCAAGATTTAAAAAGGTTATTTTCAAGTTCAAATTGTAGCAATAACGAATAAGTCCGAATATGTCCTGCAACCCGAACACTGTTCAGTGTTTGACCTATATCTGAAGTTCTAAAAGTCCAAATGACCTCCATTTTTTTTCCTGGAAAGCTGAGACAATTTCCTACAACTTTTATGTTTTCAAATGGTTCCAATTCTGACGTTATCAATGACGTTTTGGGCAGACAAAAGAAGATAAGGATTATCACCAAGTCAAGAGTTGGTCATCCACTCATCAAATCAATAGTTCCCAATTTTAGCATATAAAAGGAGGCATTTGCAATGTATTTAGACATCTTGGTTTCTAGATCAAGATCATGCTTTTGCTTTCTCTTTTTGTATTTTTATAATGCTTAAGTTTTATTTTCATTAATATCTTGTTTATGCTTTCCAATTTCTTTTCTTTACTTAACTTTTATCTTATTTATGTTTTTATTTTGTTTATTTATTTTTCTTTCTTTCATTATGTTTAGTTAAGTTTAGTATGTCTAGGTGAAAAGGTTACATTAATGGTGTAAGAATAAGTATAGTGTAAACTTAACATGGACTTCAATGTTTTATACTAACATGTTTTATATTTGTTATCTTGTTCACTTTTTAATACTTTACTTGTTAAATGACTAATCTAGATTTATATTGTATGACACTTGGTACAACAAATGCTTGACGCTTTCATAGCCCATACTGTATGGTATAACCGACACCTGAGCTATGAAAAGAAGTTGATTTGTTATTAACATAAGTTATAATCATGACTACCTGATAATATTTACAAATATTAACATTATTCGAATAAGATAACTAATGTAATCATGTTAACAATTTATAATCTGATTGGAACCTTCTTTGTGTGTTGTTTCCAATTGAGTAATAAGAATTTATACTATACTTGTTTGACATACTATTAGTGGATTCTCTAACCTTGATATTTTTTGTTATCATTGTCTAATCCTTACATTGATCTTTCATCTCAAAGTTCTGATCAACTTCTTCTTGTTCTTACTACTACTACTATTATTGTTATTATTGTATTATTGTTATCTATAATTTATACAATTAATCTCCCTGTGGTTCGACCCCGATCTTGCTGGGTTATTTATTAATTTGACACTCCTGCACTTAGGAGAACACATAATCTTTTGGTCGTGTCAAAACTCTTACTTATTTTATGTTATTCTCAAATGAGAGGAAATCTCTATGGACTTGACTTAAATTACAACTCTTTCAATACATGTATTTATACTAGTACAATAATTTTGGACACTTGATCAGATAACCACATCATTAAAAGGAAACTTTAAATTTAAACTTCAAAATTAATTCCAACACTCTCCTAATTTTGAAAATCCTATGAAACTTGCAAATATGTTAGGGAAGCTTGCAAATTGCAAAATTGTTTCTTCTTTAACCATTTCCCTTGGCATTCATCCCTGAAGATCTTGGATCTTTGTTTTCATCATTCTTTATCATCATGACGAGCTAAAGGCATCTCATTGTCATCTTTTTAATCTTCTTATCTTTAACAACAATATTTACTTGAACACAACTCTTCTGAGCTATTTTTCTTGTCTAGTGGTTGTTGTCACATTCTTTAGCATGGCTTTTTAGCCATATCCCTTCTTTTTTTTAAGAGCTCTTTTCTTTTCTTCATTTGTGATTCTTATTATACCACATCATCTCTTGCACATGGACTTCTCTGCTTGCACTTAGCATCTCTTGACTTCTGATATCATTCTCTTGTTTCTTATATCATTCTCTTAATGCAAGGTTCTAATTTTCTTGTTGGACTCTATCATCTTGCACCTAAATTATTATTTTGTTTTTTGGAAGTTGATTGTTCATCCACTCACCCAAGGTTTCTCCCTTCAACACATGCTATAACCTTTTAAACGCTTTATTAGACCGAACTAAATATGATACCATGTTAGAAAAAATTAGAGAAGAAGGTATGGACCTAGATTACTATTCTTTCAATCCATGTATTTATATAGTCTAAGGATAATTCTAGACACTTAATAGGACAACCACATCATTAAGAAATGCACCTAGAAGAACTAAAAATGACACAATTTAGACTTCAAAATTAATTTCAACACATTTATCATGCATGAGCATTTCTTTACAAGTGTCAAAACACAACATTTGCTCCTAAATACATTTATTTATTTTGTTGAATACATTGTGAGCTTCAAAAGATAAGAAAAACATTATTGCATGCATAAACATTTCTTGGAGATTCCCAAGTTCCAACCACCATAAAGACAGTAAATAAGTTATGGGGGTGCTAGTATCATGCCAGAAGTGAGAAGTCACTGTTACCTTGAAGTATTGACAAATAAAACACCTAAAAAAAAAGTGAAGTTCTGTAAATGAAACAACTGAAAAGTTAAGAGAACAACAAATCAAACCTTCATCCCCTTGTACAGGGCTCGAGATCGACAAGAGCGAAGACACAAGTGGTCATATTCAGACTTGACATATTCCTGAAGTCGATGAATTTTATTTCTCTGCCGCCACTGTTTCCAGGACCACGCACAAGGATAGGCAAGCACGGAAAGTATGCTGTGGACTGACCCTTCCCACCATTCATAAGCGGCAACAGAATTTATATCATCAATAAACCTGTTAAAAGCATCTTCATACCTGCATGCGGATCAAAAAAGGTTTTCCCTTTATAAATAATAATTAATAAATACAGAATAAGATGGAAACAGTGGAGGCTCGTACAATCTGTGCTTTCACTTCAAGGGCTTGCAAAGTATGTCCAGGTATGTATTGGAACAGTTCACAAAGGAGCATGTCTTAGATCAAGAATAAGTTCGATAGAATAAAATTATACAGGACAGAAATGGAAAAACAAGCATGGGATAAGAAAAGCTTCACAGTTTACTATATCTTGTCAGCATCGAGAAGTGGATTGAGTCTACCAGGGTCAAGAATTTTGATTGAAAAAAAAGGGTAATCAATGAATATTATTTGAGGAATAAAAAATTAACCCCAAACATTATATTAAAAAACTATCCAATTATATCCTCCTTTGATGTCATTGAAAGTCATCCAGTTTACTTACACAATCTCAACAATTGCATCCGGGAGAAAGTATGGAAGATGCCAGGGTTCCCTAAAAGTATTGGGGCCCATAAAGTACATTCTGTAGACATGGCTCTGACTTTCTTCAGCTCTAGTTCCTCGCACCTAGGTTTAAAATACAATCAAATGTGAAATTGTCAAAGTGCTGTATTGTATCTTGACCCATTTATAGCTGCAGCATATATAGTCGAAGGCAGTTTGCTATCAAAGTACCTCTGATAAGGAAAGTAGATGTGGAAAGTGGTGATGACTCTGGTGCTCAACTGAACTTGCACCATAACATTTACCTGATCCTACTAATTTGATTCTCGCTGTACTCAACAATAGAGCTAGAAGCACCAAAAGGAAAGACAGGATGAGGGCAAAAGGCCAAGGGCCTCCAAATGTATACACCAGCTCCTCAAGAGGAGTGTAGCAATTTGGCATCCTGTACTTGTCAGATATGCATTTATAGGGACAAGATGGCTGACTAACCCCCCCTGCAGTGGACCGGTGACTTAAATATCAAATCACATCAGTTAAAAAAAGTAGAGATAGAGAGAGTAATGTCAATCAGAAATACCTCGTACATGTATGAAATTTGCACGATTAGGAAGAAGATCAAGAGAGCAAGGAATGCAAAGACTTTCATCAGAGCCATCAACATCTTTGAAAGTACCAAGAGGGCATTCCTGTAGATAAGGTGCATCATTTAATTATAGGAGACGAGTCAAGCAAACACTATGTGTTGGTGGGTGGGTGGGTGTGGGTGTTGGTGTGGGTGTTGGTGTGGGTGTGTCTTTATCATTTAAGAAATACAAATACTATCTTGCAACAATGCAAATTACAACTGGATAGTGAAATGTAATCCTGTGAACAAGAATTCCCATCAATGTTTTGCTAAGTTGCTGATTAGACCTGGAAGTTTTTGGGAATTGAAAATTGAACTTCAAAGTACATCCATCGCAATCTGTGCTCAATACATAAAGTTTTCAAAAAAATCTCATATATCCACAATCCACCTAGTCCATTTTTTCCACTATGTTAATATTTTTTCATATTTAATTATTTATGTCAACCATTTTAGGTTAAAGAAACTAGGCATAATAATCAAATGACCAAAGCATGTATTACAACTAAGTTTATGGACACTATTTGGCTCTTCCTTGTCCTGGGATTAGGAATTCCAAATAGCATGAAGAAAAACAACTTAAAAGATTAAAAGCTAAAGAAAACCTAGTGCTGCTAGAAGACTAAATTATCAAAGTCCGCTGAAAATATGCAGGAAATGCATAAAGTGCTGACCTACCCTTGCCTATAAACTGCCCAGACTACATTAACTTCAAGAATGAAGCAACCAACAACCACATGAGGGCAGTGTCAGAACAACAGGTACCTTGCAAAATGTACCATAGAGGCCCTTTGGGCACTTTTTCCCAGTGATGGTGCCTTCCTCCCCAAAAAGACCACCATTTTCTCCAGCTCCTCCACTGTGATATCAAGTAAACTTCTTATATGTTATATGCATCTCCAAGTGATGTATTCCATTATTACAAAATAGCTTAGTTATGATATAACTAGTCTAATACATGTGGCATGAGACGAAAGAGAAGGCGGAATGTCCAGCCTTGATGAAAAGTCCACAGAGTGCTCTGTGTGTGCACGCGAGCTCTCATATCACATAACATGCCTCCCTTCTATCTATGTGAAGCATACCTGTTGTTAATTGAACCACTTATACATGCAACTGGAACATATTCATCCCCAGTGTCTATCTTATACCAATGAAAATGAACTCTTCCACCCCCACCACCCCCACCACCAAGAGGGCTGCCATTTCCCCCGCGAACAGATAGATATGATTTTTTCGCAAGCATAAGCTCTTGCAGGAAAAGAAGAACCGTCCCGCCAGAACCTCCACCAAGTCCACCAATCAAAGAAGCATTACTATTTACTGATGCTTTATCAAAGCTTTGACCATCTACCATCAAAGATCCATAAAGATTGAGCCTAAACAGTGGCCATTGGATGGAGCCCATCACTGGCAAACATGAAGCACAAGTTAGTAAGCATGATCTGGGATTGATGTCAAACAGAATGCTGTTAAGTGGAGAAACTCAAAGCACACGGAATAAAATCACAAATATTTGCAGATATGTAAAATACTGTTCAGAAATATTCAAGCATCACAGGTGAATATGTAAACAAATAGTAACATAACGTGAAAATGAAAATTTTGTTGTTAAACTAGTGATTTATGAAAATATTACCAATCATTCCCCCTCCAAGAACATTTCCATAGGACTGATTGGGACCTTGGGTTCCGCTTCCCAATTCACAAGGAAGATCAGCATTACCGTATTTATTACCACCATTACTCATGATCCCATTAAAACAACCTGAGCCCCCTCTTCCCCCATGCCCAGCACCACTACCAGCTCCTTTGGAATAGTTCCCTTTTCCAACACCACCATTGCAACCTGAAGAGGAAATCTGCAGATTAGAATTAAAAACATACAAACTGGATGCTGAGGATACCCTCTAAAAAGAGCAGTGCAATTAGAACAATGATCGCCCATCAGCCAAAAAAAGAAATACAATAATACTATTGGACTCTCTACCTAACTCCGATGCAGTAATCAAGCCATCAGTATCAATAATGATAGTTCTTGCCCTGTGGATGTGGATAATACTCCCCTTTATAATGCCATTTACAAGGAGGTCCTCGACCCGACAAATCTGCCAAATATTTAAAATTTAAAGATTCCACAAGTAAACACCAATAGAAAAAGAAGAGCTGATACATCAAAAGAAGAGTTGCAGCCATTAAATAATTCCAAATTAAAAGACTGCACAGAAGAAGGACTGACCAACACTTCGACATCAAAACAGAAATGACAAACTTGGAGCACAAACTGCTTGAAGAAGTCTAAACTGGTAAAAAAACCAAACTGTGCGGATTATAATGGCATCAGCTGTTCAGACATCAAAGAAAATTTTGAGTCCCTAAAACTACAAAAATTCCAAGAATGACATGCTGAAGATACTGTGGAACACGTGCCATGAACACATGCTTCAATTCATGCCGAAACAAGGAATATAAAGGTGGTTAATGAAAGAATGGTGGTGCTTTAGCTAATAATGTGGCAGTACAAATCATTTCTACCCTGAAAGCATAAAAAACAGATGGTAGCCAAAGCTGATCAATTTATCTATGATAGAAGCACAAATATGATGTTTCATGAGATTTCTAGCTGGTCTTCAAGTTGAGACATTAAAATATACTTGGATGACTCCACAAAACTGCAAGTTGCAAACTTAAGATGATGTTGCAGGAAAATGATGAGTTAATATTTTAGGTTCTTTGGAGTAATATTTCAATATTCTCAACTTCTCTATTCTGTTCATTTAATTCCTTAGTGCTATACCTGCTTGAACATGAACAAGATTAGCCCCACAAGAAGAGTCATTTTCTGTCTGCCTGGGAGCACAGACAATAACTAGTATATGAAATATTCATACTTTAAATTCAACTCTTACTTGAAGTGAAAACGACAGCGTGTAATTAACATGGCAATCATCTGGGGGAGTTATCAAATCTATTGGGCATGTCTGACTCTCACAAAGGGATTTTGTAACTCTGCAACAACATAAAAAAAAGGTAACGATAAAGGAAATATTATGATGCTTTAATTGTATTAATACAGCATATCCCAATACTTAAAATAGAAGTTCATACTCACACACTTCTGCTAGCATCATCATCCAACGGAGCTTGAAGTAAAGAACCAGGTCCAACCTGTATTTGGCATGGAGTCACTAGCAGTTATGCCCAAATGTACTCCACGACCTTATGCCATAATGGGCATTAGCAATAACAGAATAATCACACAAATCATAAGGAAATTACCAGTCATATCTGGAAAAACAAATGATGTGATTATGAGATTAAAACTGTTTTCAGACATCATCAAGAAATGTCACCCAGTACCCATAATTTCTAGTGAAAAAGATCCAAGGATAAAAGGAATTCACACATGATTATATTCTAATTCAAACAAGGTAAGAGTGCAGAAGCAAATAGAATAGATGACTCTTTCATGCCATTTTTTAATTCAACACTGTAATGGAATTTCAGCTTCTAACCAAATTACAGAAAAAGATGAAGAAGAAAGAGTTGGTTGGAGAGGGTAGTGTTTTTATGCCCTCCATTGTATTGTCACAGTTTTCATCACGACTTGTTTGCATAGTAACCCAGATCCAAACCACCCACATCTTTTTATCAACCTTGAATGTTTGTCCTAACATACTTCTTGGAGTGAAACATCAGCTGCCTGAACGATTACTTGCAACCATCCCTTAGAACATTATAGCGTTTCCAAATCCATGTTATAGAGTTTACAAATCTGGGTGTCGCATGACTGCTGATTAGGCTCATTAAATGCTGAGAACAAGCCATTAATCTTTTGAAGCACTTGGAGTTTCAACAAGGTACAAGGTTACAATAGACTTTAAATAAAACACAACACTATAAATAAAAAAGAATGAAACATATCCATATGCTAATGGCTTACAGTTATGTTATAGAAAAGAGACAGGGAAAGTCGCTGGCCTCGAATTGTATCACCATGACCCGTCAACTTCAGTAGTCCCTGACCATATAACCCCAAATTTGCATTTGAGCCGAGGACAGAGCCTGCCTGCAAACACAAGCGAAAATCAGCCTCAGATTTTTAGTTGAAGACAAACATGATGTATTTTTAAATGAAGTGATAAGCTTTAAAATTGAGGTTAAAACCATCATACCCTTAGAACAATCAGATTCCTGACTTCAAGGACAGAAGCAGAAACAACAGTATTTCCACCTCCATCTATTTCAATTTTGGAGTTCCACATGAGTAGCATTTTGATGGCAACTCTAAATGCACCAAAAACCTTCATTTTTGAGAGTGGAAAGTTTTAGCTCCTCAAATAGAGAATACAGGATATATCCATGCAAGGTTTGAAGCAATGAAACTCAAAAAAATCTGAAAAGAGAAAAGACTTCAAAATATGCTAAATATGGCTGCAAAAACTGGCATGTAAAGGAATTGAAAACCTTTTAAATTCGATTTCTTTTTTTTTCCCTCCCTTTTTCATCAGGGAGATACCTTTTTTTATTACTTGCATTCACTCTTATTTATTCTTAATGAAAATATCTAGTAAATATGACTGCAATAAACCAGTAGAAATAAGCTGGCTGGACTTAAACCTTTTTTCAATTAATTAGAAAAATTACTATGTACAATGTGATGATATTTTGTTTTGATGAGATACGTTCACTGAAAAAGGTCAGGAATCCGAAAACATAAGACATCCTCCAAAGTAACACAAAAAGGCTCCCCGGTCCCATGTTCAAACATCAATGGTATGAATAGGATATAAGCTGAACTGGCACTCATTAAGGCCCTTGCAAAATTAAATCTCATTCTTTCTTCACTTTATAAATAATCTATCCAGTGCAAATTGCAATATGGCTTCGGTACTTGTTTTTCTCAGTGATTGGGAGGGGGTGATGCTCCTTCCTCCAAACCTTCCCTCATTCCAGTCTTCACAATACATGCATCTTTCAAGAAATTGGAAGAGGGCCGTGTTTGGAAGAAAGAAAAACAACCAAAACCAGAAACCAGTTCCTTCTACACCTCATTTTTCTTTCTAGTAAAAATATAAATATTAATCTTAGTATTTTACAGATATGTAATCTACATATGCATTATGCATGTGTATATCTGTTTCTGTAACATAAGTTGGATTTTTCCCCATTAAAGGTTTTGTACAACATTATGAATGATTTCAAGATAGACACGTGCATATTGATTCAGCCTATACAGAAATGAAACATGAATATTGTTCAACAAAGATACCTTTATGATAGAATCGCTCATCAAAAGTTCTTCTGCTACAAGCTCAAATTCTGATACTGGAAAGTCAGACAATCCAAAAACAATGCTGCCTCCATGATATAAACTAATCTGACCTCTAACCTATGCATTCAAGGAGTTGGAAACAACGTTAAAAGTATTAAGACTTCAGAATGTGTGAAATTCATCATGCAGTGAAGAACAGTAGCATTTTATGAAAAACAGTGGTGACAATGAAGACCGTGTTTCTTCACAGATTCCACTGGAAGACAAAGAATAACCACTAAAGTAGTAATAGAAACAACAGCTTCCATGACTATGGCAGAATAATGGTCCAAGAATCTTACAACCACTACCAACAGGAAAATATAAATTCAAGTTTGTCAGTTGAAGTTCATGAAGAAAGTGTCTACTAGAGAGAAGTTCATCAAATTTCCTAGGCGAAGATGTCTCATGAACCTAGATCATTCTCTAAACAAAATTATATTCCAGATTTATATAAATCACCTTCTTCATTAACTCAAGCTTCAAATATCACAAATGACACAGGCTCAAACAACCAAGGTTTCTAAGGAAAACCTACTGTGCTAGTTCAGTTAACAACCTTCACAATCTACAACAGAAATAAACATGTTAAGTAGGTGTCATGTAAAACCATTTTATGATCTTGAATAATCATATAAAATTAATTTCAGAAGTAGTAATGTCAAGGTGGATTATAACATTTGATGGCATGTAATGTCAAGGTGGAAATGCGCCATCACAAATGCATCATTTCTTGGCACATGTGACAAGTCAGAAATTGGGTTGCAGACAACTAATAATGCATTTCCATTTCGATATTATCTGTTTAAGAAGAAACATGTCATGAATTACTAGGAGGAACAACCTACAAAGCACCAGCATGTCTAAAAGTAAAAGCACACAGGCTCACTTGACAGAAATCACATGTGTTCTTGAGGAAATATAAGCTTTGGGAGACAATGCATATGAATTATAGGTGCTAAAACTTGTTATTTGCATATGCAGAGAGCACAAACAAGCAACCCATTCAACAAAATAGTAACATATATGTATGAAGAGAAAATATTAGACAACCTGAACCCTGCTCCAAACCAGTGGAACCAAAACTTTTGCAGAATTCTCCACAAAAACATTTGACCACAGGATCATAGTAGGGAAATCAAGCAAAGGGGTTTCTGTTTCTGTCATCACATGGTCATTGCTCACTCTTAAACTGAGTAAATCTGCATTAAAGAAGGTACCAGCTGCTCCAGCATTCCCAGGACAGCCAATACTCAAACCACCTGCCACAAGAAAACATAAGAATTATCTCAAAAGAAATCATGGAAATTTTCATCTTCTTGCAAGAAGTCCATACATGATGGTAAGTAAGAAAAGATCTTAGCTGGTGCTCATGATGAAGATAGAGAAAAACATGTTTATGACTTCCAAAAGATTAAACAAATGGCAAAAGATAAAAAGTTAATGACTGCATAAGAAACTAGAAATAATAGTTAGGAAATGAGATATGGAATATGGTGAATTCAGCTCATAGCCAACAGAAAACATGTTCTGGTAATACGCCAACTTTATTGATTTCACATGTACCCTACTGCACATGTATAGATCAGCTTTGCACCTCTTTGTGAAATTAAAAAAAAAAAAAGTCCATCAAAGCTTTTGGGTTCAAGACTGGTAAGTGAATGGATTGATCTCATCAAAAGGAACTTCCAGTGTGCACTATTAAGATTTATTTAGCAAGTGGAGCCTCTTGCACATGAATGAAATATTATAAGTTAACTAAAGTTGCTTCTACTACTACATACAGATGTTTGATCAGAACAAACCATGCACAGTAACTTTCACATCTTCCTGTATGCTATAACAATCCAAGGAAACTCTTCCACCGCCACCTCCACCCCATCCTCTTCCACCTGCTGCACTAACAGTTCCATATCCCTTCCTGTGCAATCAAAACACGATGCAAGAAGTTGCATAAACAAATGAACCAAAAAAACAGCAGCACAAAAAATTGTAAATCTCCTTCCTAATCCTGATATGATAAGCAATGTATCAAATAAAAATCTCAACAGTATACTACTTCGAAAACCTCTTCCCTAATTCTGATATGTTAAGCAATGTATCAAATATAAATCTCAACAGTATACAACCCCCCCCCCCCCCCCAAATGGCAAAAAAAAAGAGAGGGAAATTCCAGTATTAAAATCTCACCACTCAGCTTCCTAAACCTTTTTAAGGAATAGAAAATGTCAAATAATTTGAAAACAGTACGAGAAGCATAAAAAAAATATCTTTCCATTTCTTCAACCAAAAAGTATAAATATAATAACCACAGCTAAGACAATAACATTGATTTAATTGTACGATAGAATAAATGACGCAGAATTTGAGCTGCTTATAGAATCCTTTCATTGTATCAAATGCCTTCACCTAAGGGGCCAAGAAATGGCTATCAATTGATATAAACATAGTAAAGCCAACTCAAAAGGAGAATAGTCAAAATATGATTGAAGATGCACTCTGCTAAAATGTCGCTGAACAGACATCCAAATCAAAACTGCTGCAAGCTATGCAGCATTGAAGGCAACATACTCCACAAAAGAATTTCTTGCTAGCTTAAGTGAGTTTTAAAAATAGGATGAACCTCTTACACAGCATAGAGCAAGTGAAGATCCAGTAAAAAATGATGCATAGGAAATTTCAGATCTAGGATCTATCTGATCCCACTCCACCACTCTTTGTTTCAAAGCTTATAGCCAACAAAGTGTATGACTGGGGAGCAAAACCATGGAGGCTCCTAAAGATTTGTCCAAAGTAACAGACAATAAAAGAGAGATGTTAAAGAAGGCAGGCCAAGCATTCAATTCCAATCAACCTTTTAAGAGTAGATAGATTATCGTAAGCTTTTGAATTTCTCTATGCTGTACAAGAATGGGGTTCCCAGGTTCTGATCACAATAGACTATAAAAAAGGGATACACTCAAAGAACGCTTCAAGGGCAATGAGACTCGTAGAATACTTTAGACATGAATTGCTCAGTAACTGAATAATTATGGAGCCTGGGATGTGCCATGTCTAAAGCAGTGTGGTTACTGGTAGACCTTGGCTGTCAACTTGTAGAGAATATAAAGAAACCTATTCAAAACTTGATCTTACATCAACAAAGATATTTAAAGAGTTCATGCAAGAGCACCTATTGACAATGAAAAGCTAGTGACCCACAGTAATGATGCCTATTTGTCCAACTAGCAGGTAACATGTCCACATACATTACCACAGCACAAAAAAAAAAAGAAGAAGAAGAAGAAGAAGCATGGATTAGTCATTCAGACAATGAATACTCACAGCTTCACAGCATGCACAAATATGCTTCCACCAGACCCACCTCCCCCATTCAGCCCCCCATCCCCACCTTCTGCAGTGACAGATCCATTCAAGTATAATATTTCCTTCACTTGAAGCTTGACACGTCCCCCACCATTCCCTCCACATTTATTCTGAGAGGATGTGCCACCGCCCTTACTACCATAGCTCCATGGCTCAGCCAAGGTTGACCAAGCATAAACATCACCACCCCAATTACTTGTTTTGTTTCTTTTCAAACAGGAAGCACCTCGCCCACCGTGACCCCCACCACCTCCATCATCCCCAACTGGAGTACCACTAGTTTGAGGCGGCGGTGATCCACCCAAGGCTGTTGTATTTATACAAGAGTGACTATCCATGGTCAAGTTGGCAGCAGAAAAAACAACTGTACCAGCAATGATTGCTGCATGTTGACCAATGTTAACATTTCCAGTCATATTAACTGTCACCATGCATCCCTCTATTGGGCATACAATTGAAACATGTGGAATTATTTCTAAGTTTCCTATTCCATAAATATAAAGATCAGAATTCAAATACAAATTTGAGTTTACCAAGCAAGTGGTATTAAGCGATCCCACTCCTAGTTCCTCGCAGGATACAGAGCTGTTTAATGGGAGAGAAATATTTAATGTTTTAACATAGCTAGAGGTGCCATTTCTAGAGTGATTGCTTGAAACTGATCCAGAACTATGTAACCCATTTCCTGACCAAATTTCCCCACCCTCATACTGCCCTGGTGCAAAAGAAATGGTGGACGGACAAAAAAGCCCTAAAAGAAAGCAACAAAAAAGCTGCCATTGCATTAGGAAAGGACACATTACCACCCACATGAACCAAGTACTTCTTGCCTGCAATTAAAACTTAGGTTCCTAAATATCAGTTGGTTCAGTGTGGTCATACACATGCGTAGTGCAGTCATTAATTCCTCAACTCTTTGGAGATATATGCGTTTCATAAAAATGCCACACCTTCAACTTGGTTGCAGCGGATATTAGCCTGTCAAGTAGACCAAGAGTTTATAAGAAGATTTGAAAACAACAAAATGGAATCAGCGGTCTATCTAACTAACCTAGAGGATTTAACTTCCAAATAGCACGCTAAGTGTGAGATGTGAGTTTTTCAATAGAACAATTCACAAATGAACTTTCCACGAAGAGAAACCAATGTAAAACAATATTTGACCACAAAAACTAGCGCAATAACTGTTATATGAAACAATATTTCTCCTCAATTTATGTAAGAATTTTTCCAGTGTAAAAAACCAAGCATCCCTTTGACATGTTGAAAATGATAAATATCGGATCTTCCATCAGCAGCACTTCAGCATCAACAACACTATTTTCATTTTTTTTTTTTCAACATTAAATTTCAACTGTCTAGACTGCCACAATTTGCTGCATGCTTAATCGTTTAGTTCTTGTTGGAAGAAATATTCTCATCCTTAATCTTCTCTATTTCGCACAGCAAGCCAATTTCACCCTTCAACAGCAATTCGACAAGCATAATGTGCTTTTGATGTTTTTTATACACAATTAATTCTGATGGCATTTCATAAATTCAAATACAGAATTTCCACTCAAAAGAGCACTAAAAACAAGCTGATCATCTGAAATTTGTTCATTCAAGCAAATCTGATCGCAATTTCAAAATCCTATGCACACATAAAACAAGTTTTAATAGCAAACATTCATTCTTACAAAGTTAATACTCGCATTTCTCACTGAGCTCGAAACAGAGCAAGAAAGATTCTACTTCTAAACACTAAAACGACAGCTGCGATCTGCCATTTCAATTCTCACTCCCAAAACTAAAAATCAAACATCAAGGGGCCAAAATTGAGCAAAAATCTCACTTAAAATCTCAATTCAGTGAGTGTGAGCGAGGAGGTACCGTGTCTGGCGAGAGAGAAAAAGAGGCGGAAAATTGTAGTGAATCTAAAGGAGCGATGCTTCGCTATTTTCGTAAATGGTTCGCTTTTTTCTTGCTTTAAACTGTTGTCTGTTTCTTTTGCTTTTGATTACGACTCCAATTAGAGTTTGTTTTTATTTAAATTGATTTGATGTTTTTCTGGTTTTTTTAAACAAGCAGAGAGAGGAGGGGGCCTTCGAGTCCATGCTACGTTTATGCGTAGCTGGCCTGAACTCTCTCATGTTTATCGGCAGTATGTAAATGTGTTTTAAACAGTGTTTTTAAATTTTTTTAATGTATTAATATTAAAAAATAAGAAAATATTATTTTAATATATTTTTAAATAAAAAATAATTATTATCAAATTCTTAAATATGCTTTTACATAAATTTTTATTTTTTTTTTAATACAAAGGAAGCGTTCTATCTCGAATGTACCTTTATTGTACATTAAAATAGCAAAGTTGCCTTATAAACAGTGAGAATTATCAGATTGAAAAGTCGAAATACTTTCCGACATATTTTTCTGGTCATAAGAATATGGAAGGCGTCCTTATCCAATAAAATATTTTTGTACAATTTTGATATTCTAATATTATAATTAAGAATAAATTAAAAATTATTTTAAAAGATTTTTAAATAAAAATACATTTAAAAAATACATTACATTACAGTATTTAGAATTCAAAATGGTTGTTCCATTAATAAAGAAAAGATATATACTTTCAGCACTGATTTAATATATATATATATAACAAAAATTTGTGAAAAATTAGTTCAAAATAAAGAGAAATGAGATTTAATTCAACGACCAAGTCTATTTTACAAAAACTTCATCATCAAAAAATTAGATATTATAACTACTGCATCATTCATATGTGTTATAATCATTAATCAATCGCACATGCAATTTTTCATTATATATATATATATATATTATGTGTTGTTGAAGATTTTCTTTATTTTATTTTTTATTAAATTATTTTAATTTTATAATTTTAGTTGTAAATTTGAATAATTAACTTGAATTAATTCAACTTTTATTGTTTGAGTTATAAGTTTGTCATGTTAACAAAGATTTTTTTCAATTAAATTTTATTATTTTATATTGAATGAGTTTTGTTTTCCATAAAACTCTTGAATGAGTATTTATATTTATATTTGAAGAAAAATAAAAATATTGTTAATATTTGTAATAAATAATCAATAAGGTAAGAAACTCTTTTTTTTTTCAAATGAATTCAAAATGAAATTAAATGTTTAACATTATAATGATCTATACTTAAATTTATAGTATAATGATATAGCAATTATAGTTATAAAATTAAATATTTATTTATTATATTGAAATGAATAATGATAAGTTGACTCTTAAATGTCAAATTTTCACATTTGAGTTCAATCAAATTAATTATAAAGATTAAATGAAAAAGCAGCAAATCAATTGTTTTTCTTATTTTGAATTTTTTTTTCAAGTTACTATGGTTTTTTTAAAAAAAAAGATTTGGTTCATCTTTTATTATTGTTTATTATTTTATTATCTAATTAAAATAAAATTAATATATTTAACTTAACTAGGTCTATAATCGTAAATTTTTCTTTGTAATTCAAAATGTGTTTATAAAATTTAAATATTATTTTTTATAAAAAAAAAATAACCGACCCGTCATATATTGCGTGTACATGGCTAGTGAAGAAATATAAGAAAGGTAAAATCAATTTTAATGCTTAAGATTTCTTTGGATTACCAAAATGCAAAGCATGTATACAAATGTCAAATAAGGGTAAACGGGTGTTCTAAGAATCTTTGTTAGGAACTAATTAAATCTACTAATTTAACCTCCAGTTTATTTTTTGATGATAGAATTTACTGTAAATCATAGAAGTTGGTGTATTAAATAGGGAAATAATTAAATTTACTAATTTAACCTTCAGTTCTTAAAATCTTTCGATTTTTTTGAATTTCAACAAAATTTTATCCGCAATGTAAACTAGTATATACTAAATGATATTTTTCTAATCAATTAAAGCATTGATTTATATTAAAAAAAATTGGAATATTTTTAAAGATATTATATATATATAAAAAAGATTTTCTTAAAAGATTTCAACTACCAACTTGAAATATGTTTGACAATCACAAGAAAAATCATTAAAATAACCCTATTACTCAATTAGACCTTGTAATTTTGTATGGATTTGTTCTTTTGAGTTCTATATATGTGTGTTTTTGTAATTGAAAATAAATAAATAAATATATCAAGATATTCTTTTTTAAGAGTTTAAGATTTTATAAATATTAAACTAACCTGACCTAATTGTGGTAATATTGGTTTTGTATTTTTTTCTTTTCATCACCATATGGGAATAGAAATTAGGTTCGTTTAGTGGGAAAATAAAAAGAAATATTGCTTTGGTGGGAAGAGGAAAGAGAGTTTTTGTTAAGGTTATTTTTGTCGAATAAAAGTTAATCTAAGAATATAAGTTATTTTTTTAATTAAAATTAGATTTTCTTTTTCATTTAAGGACATACATTATATTTTTAAGCAGACATAGATTTTATTGTCATTTATATTAAAATCCAATGAAAATAATAAATAATCAATGATAATTATGTTTAGATTATGCTTAATGAGTGGTCAAAGAGCCCCCGCTAACTCTTGTCATCAAATATCAAGGCACATAATATTATATTAGAATATTTTTTTATTTACAACATTATATACGAAAATATCAAATATTAATGATAACACCCTAATCGCATCCAATGATTTTTCCAACCACATAATTTGATCGAACTTACTGAAAGTTAATTATACCCATAATTTCAACCACATAATATCCAATGATTATTAATCTATAATTGAAACAAAATAATCTACAGATAAGAACAATCTAATGCACAAACTCGTAAAAGGTAAGAACATGTTGTTAGGTCTTATTGGATAAGGTTGTGCGTGCTCCAACTTATACCCATGCACTTTCCTGGCTGAGTTCATTTTTTTTTTATTTGATTCCTAGCTATATAATTATGAAGTCATTATATTTATAAAAAAAATTTATGAAAAGCGTACTTTAAAAAAAAATCACTTCTCACAATAACTCATTCATTAAATCGATGAATCTCAATAGTAATAGTAAATCCCACATATTCAATGACTGAACCTTTTGATGAAATAAGCATTATTAAAAAAAAAAAAAAAACAGCTGAGTTTTCACCTTTTGTTTTATCAATCCATTTCTCCTTTTTAAGATATTACTAGAAAATTAAAAAACAAATTAATGAAATATTTTATTGGCATATAATAAAGATTTAATTGACAATAAAAAATATCAACAAAATAAAATATCTAACAAGATATTTTTTAATAATGGTGTTCATGATATTTTTCAAAGGTAGTGATATGTTGCCTATTTCATTGATATTTTTTTATTTTTGATGGAATTGTAACAATAATATTTCATTTGACCATTGATAATTCTATCATTATTTATTTTTTTATTGATTTTTTCATTACCTATTTCATTAGTAAGTTGTTGCCTATTCTTTAAATTTTACTAAAAGTTTCGTAACAAGTGAAAGGTTTTTTATGGAAAAGCAATGATGTCAAGTTTTCGATGAAAATTTTAACTTTTTGTTTTGTTTTTTATGATTTTCAAGCCGACAACTGATTGCTCATAACAAATCTATAGCTACAATAAAAAAAGCATGTCTAAAAATTGATTTATAGAAACTTCACAAAGAATAATGTTAAATGGATAGCACAACCTGAGTTTTCATAGTTAAAAGATACAAGTAGTAAATTTATATGAGTAATGCATAACAATAAAATAAATAAAATCCAATACACAAATAACTTTAAAAAAAAATAGATATGAAGAACACATTATAATTTTAGTAGGAAACCATTAAAATTTCAATTAAATCAGCAATGTTAAATATACATACCTAATATATCACATAAGGTTTGAACAAGGTGAAGAGAAAAGGGAGAAGATCTTGAACCATAAGGTTTAGAAGGGAGAGGAAAAGGTAATTCATAATTGCATCTAGTTAAGCCGTATACATTATATTTTCTTGTAAGAGTTATATTATCACATTTTGCATCTCAATAAATAGTTTTTCGAGAATTCTTTTCTAAACAATCTCATAAAAATCATGTGATATATAACTTAGGTTAAAATGTGATGTACATACAGTTAAAACAGTATAATTAACAATAGTAAAAAAAATACGTGAAAGTATCTTCTCTAACTTTCACAATTATATTAGAGGCTATTTGTTTGCGTACTTGCTTCTGTATTTGCAGCAACCATAAAAACACAAATGTTTAGTTATGAAAAAATACAATTTATTTTTGGTAGAACCCATAATAATTCATGTTTGCAACACGATTTTGGCAAAGTAGTTTCTGGCTGCTTTTCTTCAAACTGTGTTTTAATGAATAGTGCAATTCACTTGCATTATTTACTTAAAATAATGAATAGTTCACTTGAATAATATTTTTTAAAATTTGTTTATTTTCTGTATGTTAAAAAAAAAACCTAGTTTAGAGTGTGGATTAAATTCACTCGCATTGTAATCTCAAATCAATTTTATTCCTAATAATATTTTATCTAATTTTACTGCATGCTCAAAAAATTATAGAAACTGTACTTCTTGTCGGATGAATTTTGTATGTAATGGAATTGTAAATGGTTTAATGGAATAATAAAAAATATTTTATATAAAGTATTACTTATTTCATGATGTAATAACAATAGTTAAATCTACAATATTTAAATTAAAAATTATTAATATTAATATATATTTTTTAAAATTATTTTATAACCTCAATTTCAAAAATATTTTTAACCAAACACATTAAACTACTTTTATCCAACCTCAATTCCAACCACAGTTTAAACCAAATATTTATTTTTTCAAACCAACTTCAACTAAAAATAATTTTTATAAAACAACTTTTTTCAAACCATAATCACAACAATTATGTCAATGCCAAACATACAAAGATATTTGTTTTGTTATCCTCGACTATTGAACATTTGTCTATAGCTTTTACATTAGATATTTGTTCATAATCATAACTTTAATTCATGTCACTATCACTACTCAAATAACTTGATGAAACAAAAGGCTTTTGTTAGACTTTAACTTGTTGTTTAAAAGAATAACAATGAACATAATTCAAAATAATCATTATTATCATTATCTCATCATAACTTTTCTACACTTTCACCATCAAAATAATAACCACCACCTTACTACCACCATTATTAATTATTATCACTGCCCTACCATTATCACCATCATTAGTCATCATATCGTAACCACTTTTAATATCATCATTACAATAATAATCACTATTATTATCATCGATATTATTATTACCATAATTATTACTACAAATTTTATCATTATTATTACTATCTCTATTATAAACATTATAAATTTTTATATCATATTATTATCAAATAAATAATAGCACCAATTAATACCCTAATTGTTATCAATAACTTATCAATTATGCATCATTTCTTCGGTTCAAATATATTCAACCTAAATTAATACCATTAATTAATATAAATCCCACATGAAATCAATTGTCCCCAAATTTCCAACTTAATTAACACAAATTAATTGATACCTATTAAATTACTCATGATTTTTTCAATTCTAACAGATTTAAGTTACAAAATCATACTCAAATTTATTAAGTGATAAATTAAATATATTTACTTCAAATCTCAAACAAATTTTAAAATACAAATCATACATTAATACAATAAAATTATCATTATAAAACAACCAAAACAGTTATATATACAAGCAGTTATAAAAACTACAAACAAACTTTAATAAATTAACTTTAAACATAGATGGGTAAGTTTACTTTCTTAACAGAGGAAAGCTTAACAAGAAATGAAACCAGGGGTGGGAAGCTGATACTACTGAAGAGGTTGGTAAGCATCAAAGGGTTATGTAGTTGGTTTTGTAAAGGGGTGGAATTGATGAAATGAGAAAGAAAAAAAGAGAGAAAGATAAAGAGTTGTGATTTTAATTGAATAGAAAAATAGAAAGGAGGACTATCAAGTTTTAATTCCTTTTAAAATCACCGATGCAATTTCAATGGCCAATTTAATACGTTAGAAGTCCTAACAAAATTGTCAACATAATTTTTATCTTATTTTTTTATTTCATCACTAAGAAATTATTATGAAAAAAATTGTTGTAAATTTCATAAGTAAACAACACTAAAATAATTTTTGTCAGTGTTCCTATTACTCTTTTTTTTTTTCTAATTTTCATATAGTTTTACTCATAAAAATAATCATGGAGAAATATTTGATTCGCCATAAAAAATTGTGCATTTTACATATTAAAAGCTTACCTGAAAGCCATGCATAAAAAAAAAACAGGACTGCCCAATTATTATTTTTTTTCCTTTTATCCTCCTCTCTTCCTTCTCTCTTTCTTTTCTTCAGACGTGGTTGGCCCATCTCCCTTTCATTTTCAACCCTACTCACCTTTTCTTTTCTCTTCTCCTCTCTTTTTGTCTTTCCTAGGCCCGGGAGGGCTTTTCTTTCCTTTCCCCCACCTCCTCCTCCTCCTCCTCCTCCTCTCGGTCTGGTTGGGCCTCCTCTCTTCCTTCCACCTTTATAATTTCTGTACTGTCAATGTGTGTAGAAGAACACGGCAGCAGCTCAGTTGAGTTTACACAGAATCATATAAAAAATCAAGGGGGCATCATTGTATTTTTCTTTTTCTTGAGATAAATCTGAAACCCACGTCAGCTGTTTCGAGAGGAAAAAGAGAACTTATTCTGCCTTATTAAGACATTCTTAAATATTAAAGCACCTGTCTTCTTAACGTCCTTGAATATATAACACATGAACACACACACACATATAACTCATATCACTCTCAAGTAAATTTTTCAGCCTTTAATTTTTAATTTTTAATTTTTATTTTAAGTCTTTTGCATATTTGCAAAACTATAAAAGGTTTTTACGGTGATTGGTACTTTTCAGTAGTGAATTAATATTTTTTTTTTATGATTTTGTATCAAAACATGAGGCTGCGTGCTATCTTTTAAGCATTTAATTTTGTAAGAAAACAAATTACTATTCCAAAATTTCAATTTATGATTTTGTATCAAAACATGAGGCTGCATGTTGTCTTTTAAGCATTTAATTTTGTAAGAAAACAAATTACTATTCCAAAATTTCAATTTATATCGGCATCTTATAAGAAATTACCACATATACTTTTCCCAGCTTTCTATCTCTATTTTCAGCTTTTCTTTGAGCACCAACTTTATTAACAATAGTGTTACCTTCATGTTTTTTTACCAAAATTATTTTTATTAATTTTTTTTAATATTAAGTTAGTTGAGAATTCAGATTTAATTTTTCTCATATATTTTTTTATTTTTTTCTAAAATTATTTTCTTGTTTTTTCTTTTCAATTTTGTGTTTTTTTAGAATTTTTTTTATTTTTTTATTTTTTTAATATAAAACTAGTTGAAAATTTAGCTTTGTAGTTTTTTTTTTAATATTGTGGATTGATATAATATTTTTATAATTTTTTTTTCAGAAATTTTTTTGTTGATTTTATGTTTTTCATATTAAGTTAGTTGAGAATTTAATTTTATAATTTTTTTAAAAAATATTGTGAATTGCTACAATGTTCTCTCACATAATTTTTTTGTTATGATTTTTTTTAAAATTATTTTTATAGATTTTATTATTTTAAATATTGAGTTGGTTGAGAATTATAACTGTAAATTTTTTTATCAAATATTATAAATTATTATAATATTTTCATGCATGATTTTTTTTGTTATGATTTTTTCTAAAAAAAATTTTATTTATTTTATTTTTTAAATATTAATCTTATTAAAAATTTAATTTTATAGCTTTTTTAAAAATATTATAAATTATAATATTTTTTTTATATTATTTTTTTTAAACACAAACATGTCATAAAGGCACCGCATTTCACGAGTTTTCTTTAAAGCTCAAAAATGCCGGAGCTGTCAATCAAACCAAAAGAAGGCTGCTCATTGAGGGTTGTTGGTGGCGGGGATCCCTGAATGCTAGTTGGAGATGGTAGTGGAATCTAGCTGAGATTCTGGGCAGGCTATGGTTGTTGAGATTTGTTGATAGTAGTAGTGGAAATCCACCAGTTAGAGTTGCCACTCGCAAGCAATTCCTTGTCGTGCGTGAAAACAAATGAAGGATTACTTTTTTGGAGCGCTTTCTTCGTTATTTTCGCACACTTAATTTTATTGTATTACTTTTTTATTGTTATTTTTTTAATTTATAAGGATTTTTAATAGAGAAATAAGCAATTTAATAAAAATGAGCAGCATAATTTTAAATTTAACTCTCGGATAGGGTTAAGATTTGACCTCATCATTTATTCATTTTATTAATTCTTTTTTCTATGTAGATTGAGACTCTTGATAATTTAAATAGGATTTTATTAATTAAGATTTTTTTTATATTTAAAATGGCAATTTTTTCTTAGGTGAACCTGGATGTCGCGCCATCCTTGCATCTGGAAGCAAGAAAAAAAAAAGGCGCGCAAGTTGAGAAATAAATTAAAAAATAAAATGAAAGGTTTGTCTATAGAAACCGACAGTTTGTCAAAGCTTTCAAAGACTGTTAACCACGGCTGTCAGAGAGATAGACATAGCCGGTCAAACACTTAAAATCCACGAACTCGGAGACGTGTATGACTCTTTAACGGGTCGTGCATTCACCGGGTCATGGATTTGGGACTCAGCCTTGCTACTCTCTCGGTGGCTCGCGACTTCTCAGTTTGATTTGCGAGACAAGTCCGTCATCGAGCTCGGCGCGGGAGCCGGACTGCCAGGCTTGACAGCGGCACTACTTGGCGCTAGTCGAGTCTTGCTTACGGACATCGCGCCGCTGCTCCCTGGCTTAGTAAAGAACGTTGAAGCGAACGAGTTGGAAGACCGAGTCGAGGTGAGGGAACTCGTTTGGGGATCGGAGGAGTCGCTGAGTCGAATAGGAGAGTTGAGGCGATTCGACGTCGTGCTGCTGAGTGATGTGTTTTTTGACCTGGAGGAGGTGGCGGCGCTTGGGCGGACGTTGAAGAAGGTGTCTGGGAACAAGACCAGGGTTTTGGCGGCGAGCGAGGTGAGGTTTTGGACAGGCGAGTGCTTCAATGAGTTGGTGAGTCAGGGTTTCAAAGTTGTAGAGGTGCCGATTCAAGAGGATGGGAGTGACAGTGGAAGGGATATCTTTGCAGTGTACAGCATAATCCCGCCGGATGAAGAGGAGTGTCAAAAGAACACGTCGGGCTCCTAAAAGGTTATGGTTATTATGGTAATGTAGTCTATTATGTAGTGTATTAATAAATATGGATTGAGATAAACTATTGATCTGGCTAAAATTTAGTTTTAAACTTTGTCCCTGCGGTGGTAACTTTCTTTTATCAAATAAGAGCGGCTACAGGCTCATAATCCTCTACAAAAACTTCGCTTGGGTAGAACGTAAGCAGACGACGCACAATAGCTTTTCCCACGGCTTCCCTCTTGATGAACTTTGAAACCAGGTCCATTAGTGAAGTATTTAGCAAATTGTTTGCAACTGGATTCGCTATTTTTCTGGTTTTATCATTGCATTAAACATCTTTGTTTTCCCATTCATAAACATGGCCACCAATAAAAGCAAATTACAAGCAGAAACCATCGCCATTATTCATTAGATATTACTTCATTGTCTCCAAAGAGTACAGATCTGTGACCTTGCAGAAGCCCTATGGGACCAAGAATTTAAAGCAAAGCCCATTTGATGTAAAAACCAATCCCACACTTGAAACATACCAGCCAAGTGCAAGATATCACTGGCTGGCTGCACAGTATGAATTCCTCGTCTAACCATCTAGCAGCTGATTATAAGAGTATAATTACATGTCAGGAAGAGCTGAAAGGGTCAGGCGACTTTCCCAGTCAATGTGAAAAACTCTTCAGTGGTGGTAACTGCTTTCGTATAATTAATAGGGGTCTCCCCTGCAGGTCAAGTATTATATATACCCCTCATCACGACGTCCACACCCTTCCAGCAAAGCATGCCACGTAATGCTCCTTCGGAACTTTACCTTCTCAAAACACTCTACTTTAAACAGGCAATTGGGTTTATCCTTTTCTTTCTCAGCCTCGGATGTACAGCCCACATCTGCTCACACACCCCATAGCTCTCTGCTATGGCTCACTATCTTTTATTCTTATCACCCAAGGTATTCTCTGGCTAATGGAGTATACCAAAACTGACCTCAAAAGGACGACAAACTCTTCTGCGCTCTTGGCAGAGACATATTAGGGCACATGTGACGGCACAAACCAAGTTGCTGAATTCAAAGATCATAACCCATCATAGCCACACACAAAAAAGTTACCATGCACTCTCAACCGTTGTAATGGATTTTCTGGTTTTGGGTGCCCTGACCCTGCTGAGACTGCTGTTGTGGAGCCTGTAAGTTCGCCGGTTGAGTATTGTAGTGGGCAAAGGGCTGAGAGTAAAGAGAATTCATCAAGCCCTGCATATAAATTGACCAAACTATGTTTTATATACTGGGAAGAACCCCACCAACTGACTTACAAACAAAAACTGCAAAATTAAGCAACAAAAAAAGAGGAGACAAAATTAACACAGCGCTGCAAGCATTTGATAAACATGCAAACATATACATGACGCCAAATTTTCCTACATGCAGTTTTGGTAGTTTTGCCTCTTGCACTTCTTTATCTCTAGAAGAGCTTCAGGTATCAGAAAATACCTGAGATTGAAGTTGGTTCGGATTGGTTATGCCAAAGTGGCTCTGCGATGCATCATCTTGTGAGGGATCATTAAAGCCAACCTGAGTGAATAGCCCTTGTGATCCATGAGCCATGTAATCCTGCAAACAGAAGTTCATCAGGGCTCAGATCAACAGCAGTCTATCGGTGATTAAGAAAAAATACATGATGTTTTCAAAGGGCAAACCTGAGACATGAAATCATTTCCAGAACCAAAACGAGAAAATCTAGCTTGAGAATTCTGATTCAAGAAGTTGCCTGGAAACCCGCCTTGGGCTCCTTGTGTAACATAATCCACAGCATATCCACTTTGAGATGCCTGCAGAGCATTTTGCATTACAAAAAAAATGTCAAGACAGAAGTGCATTCTCTACCACCACTGCAAAAGTAAAGACCATATTTGGTTGAAGCAAGACTTCAAACACAGAAGTTAAATGACAAGTTAATCTTCTCATTTTGCCTCATTTGCTGCTAAGCAATGCCTACCATTAAATACTCAAGAAATTTTGCCAACCCCTGATTATCATGTACCTAGACCAGAGTATGAAAAGCATATGAAAATACAAAAAACTGAATATTCCACCAAAGAAAAAATCTAACATCACATTCTCCGTCCATTTGCACCATCTATGAAAAAAGGAAAAAAAAATACTACTGGGCATATAACATGATCTCTACTCTTGCAGGGCTTATATACCTGAGTGGAGAAATCAGCAACATTGTAAGGAACATGCGATCCCTGGCTTTTGAAGTCATCACCCAAGAACTCCTGATTGATTGCCATCAGAGAAGGAATTAGATGGGACAAAAAAGGAGGCAAACTAAGTCAATAAAACATAATTTTTAAGGATAACGAGCCGGGAAAATACCTGGGACATACCCCCCATGGAAAATCCATCACGAAATGTTTGGCTCGATCCCTGAACTGGAATCTATTTATGCAACAAACACATTCAGGACACAAGAATACTATGATAGCAATAAAATCATATAGATGAATCAAATTGTTAAGAAAAATTGCTTACATTATTAATGTATCCAGGCTGAGATAATGCACTACCCACAGATGGCTGGCTATTTGGATTCTCCAGGGAAGAAAAATTGAAAGATCCAATGTTCCCATTGCCTTGCTGAGTGCCTTGCTGGTGTGGGAGATGACTTCCAATAGGTGCACCAGCATTGCCACGCCCAGCACCAAAACCTCGACTACCGGGCTGGGGGACTTGAGGAACAGCTCCAATTGGTCCATGCACAGCTCCACGAGTTGGAATAGCATATGGTTGAGAAGGTGGATCACCATGAAATGGCGGAATGGGGACCCGAGGCATTGGAAACCCAGCAGGATGAGCACCAGGCTTGTGGGTACCATTGGGTGGGGCAGGTGGCATATAAGATCCTATATTTGGGACAACACAATCTAACAAGTCAACTTAAGGACAGCAGAGTAGCTCAGCAGAGGAACTTGATTGAATAATAATGAGTGTGCTTCAGTCCTATTCTACTTTTGAGTATGCATATCCTCAGGGACTCATGGAACTTAAATGCCATCGCTGTGTAAAAATTCTAGGATTTCTAACTAGACAAGTGAAACGTAGCATACCCCTGGAACGGGAGTTTCTTCTATCAGCATTTGGGCTAGCTGAGGCGACAGACCCAAAATTATCATTAGGGACAATTCCAGGTCCACCACCAAAGAAAAGCCTCCTATCGTTATAAATCTGTATAAAAACATGGCCAACCACAATCAGTTCATATTTATTCCTGACAAGCACTTCATGATACAAAAGACTAAAAAAACAACACAAAAATGGAAACTTGGACAAATTTATCCTTAGTCAATGATGCTGCCCTTTCCTAGAAAGTTGAACCCCGTACCTTTTTGGGCTTTTGAAATTGTACCATACTCTGCTTTAAGTTATTCAAAGGTCCTTCAACCAAGCACTCATGTTCCTGGTGAAACAATTGTAGCAACCAGAAAGAGTAAAAATGTTTCAGTAATAGCAAAAAGTTGTGCAAATGAGAGTTCCATAGAAAGCATAACACAACAGGTAGAGAAGACATACCTTGTAGTGAGTTAATAAGCTATTCCACAAAGGCTGCTTACTTAGAACTTTCGGGTTTCCCAAGATGACAATACCATATCGAGCACGGGTTAGAGCTACATTCAATCTCCGAGGATCATTAAGAAATCCAATGCCCTAGAGAAAGGGACAGTGGTCAAGCACGCGATCATAAAAGAAAACCTTTTTATCTACCACAAGAGACACCTTTGATGGTATGTTATCAAGCAAGTTCTGATGACCACTCAAAGATATATGGCACCAAACCCATCAAATAAGTGCTTCCACATGAGTCTTGTTAGAACTAGGACCCTACTTTCTAGCATACATGTGACGGGGTGGAGGAAGAGGGCAACTTCGGGATGAGCACCACATAACAAAAAGGTCAAATGCTGAATGATAGGATCACACCCAAATTCTCCCTTCTACGACCACAATTTGATATAGTCCTACGACTGGACAAACCCAAATTCTCCCTTCTAATACCATAATTTGATAGTCATGTGACCAAACAATGCCTTTTTTATTCATGTGATTACCAACAATGGATTTGATAATGTTCTCCATTACATGTCCACGTGCACAAATGAGGATTGAAGCCATGATAAGATGATACAGCATGCACAAAAGAGTGGAATAAATAAATGAGCACACAACCCAAAAGGCTTGAAAAAATAGAAAACAAGATCAAGATTCAAAGCTCGGGCTCTGAGTTGAACAGCTACATTCAGCCTACCCCTTAAAATTAACCACATAAGTTTTGTGATCCATAGAATTTGGGAGGGTATAGAGAACCAACCTGATGTTCATTGCTCCTAACACAAGACAAAATAATGTAGTCCTTTTCCCTTCCCTGAAATGAATCAACGCTTGCAACCTGGAAAAAAATGCTAAACCATGTAGCAATTGCAAGTACATAGTGAACAGCATCTAGACCCATAGAATAGAAGCTATGAATTACCTCAATTTCCTTGTATAGTTGCTGCCTAAGGGCACCATTTCTTGACATATAATTCACAATATATGCTCTCTGTCCCTCGTAAGGTGTTATCACTCCAATCTGTAAAATGTTGTACAAAATCAAAATATTGTAAAGCAAAGAAGAAATGCACCTAAGAAAGCAAGAAGAGAAGATACACGTGCCTGACTAGGGACCACACCGCTCCTCAAAAACGTAGTTACAATTTTTTCAACATTTGCAGCCTCGGTACGATTTAGATAGGATGTCCCACTGGCACTTATCTCTTCTTGTCCCATCTAAAGAACAGCTATTGAGTTACAAAACATAGCCTTGAAAAAATATAACAGGATATACACACAAGGAGACCAGAGATTTGTAGTGCATTAAAAGAACTTGCTGGAAAATTCTTTTAAGTTAACAATATTAGCATATTAAAATAAATATATTGTCATAATTTCTTTCTGATACTATTCAGGTGGGAATATCACACAATTCCTATAGGCTGAATCACCCCAAAAAATGCACTAAGTAATTATCCTTTTTGTTTAAAGTATTGTAATATAATATAACCAATATGCAAATATCATACCTGGACATAAAAGAACATTGGACGATTTGGCACAGGCCAAGGGAAATCAATGCCTGATGATTGTCTCTCATTGACAGTCACACCATTTTGCAGAGTGCCTTCATAAAAGCTGTTGGATGGAAATTCAGAAAGAGATGGGTGCATGCGATATTGAACCTGGAGTATGAAAGAAGAAAACATAAGTACCAGCTTAGCAGCATCCTATGAAAGAAATTAAATCAGCCTTGATACAAAGAAAGATGAAACTTAGTGCAAAGTAACTAAATTATAATTGATAACGAGCAGTTCCTAACAACCATTTCATTCCAAGCAGGATAAATGTGCTAGCCATAAATACATGAGCAGACCACACACAGAGATAACTGAAATAACATTACCTGCAATCTAATTGGTTTCACACCAAGTAAAACAAGGCGCTCAAAGAGAGACTGAGCTAACCCAGCACGAGCAGCTTTCTTGCACATAATGACAGGACCAAGCTGGCAATGGTCACCAACAAAAACAACCTAGCAGATAACTACTCATCAGAACTGAAGCATTTGATAGTAAAATGGGCATGTCAAAAATCTTGAATACCTGTTTCGCCCCAAGTACCAAAGGAATGAGACACTCTGGTTCAGTCGCCTGAGTTGACTCATCAATAAGTACCTAAAATAAGGTAAAGAGTGTAAGTTTCCAATAGTTCAGCAACAAAAGATGAGGGCAAAAACAAACAATAAGAAGACAAAACAGAAGAAAAATAAGATGCATTTCTACCTGGCGAAACCTAAAATTTGCCAACCGAGGATCTCCAGCACCAACACAAGTGCAACATATGACATCAGCACTTTGAGAAATTTCCCTTTCTGTTGCTCGTTTCAGAGCTTTGTATTTTTTCTCATCACTACTGGACAGTTCTCCTGTTGATATAGGAACAGACAAGAGGGGAAAGAAAGAAAGAAAGAATGAGAACAGTATTAGGATACACTCTGAAGTCCACTGTAAAACTGTATATCAAGACTGGCACATCCAACCAGAACAAAACCAAATCTACAGCACCAGGTACAAAAGAAATTATGTTGTCAGGGAAGAGTTATTTGTACAATTTCTAGTAGCACCAGTCTCAAATCCAGAAGCCAAATATAGTTATTCCTACAACTAGCAAGAATACAATAAACTTCTAAAGATTGAGTGACAAATCAACAAGGTCCCAAATCATAATAATCCCACATGCTTTGAATGCATATGGAAATGCAACTCTATGCAGAAGTTGAGGTAATCAAATTCACAAATGAGCATCTCATTTGCAACTTGTAACTAATAATGAAGAATTCCATTTTAAATATTTAAGAGGAAGGACACACCTTGTTCATCTTTCAACTGTTGCAACTTGTGAAGTTCACTTTTCTCTGAAGTGTCTAGATGTCTAACCTGTACCAGTCACTAGTAATTAGAATCTATAACAGGAAAGCTAAAATTGAGAAGTGCACACATGAAAAGAAAAGGAAAATGAAAGGCAGGACTCTACTAATTTACAAACCTGATAGTGAAGGGTGAGATGCTCAACAGGAGAACTAACAGCTTCCCTTGATTTTGCACATAGCCTAACAACCTTAGTTGAGGAAATAAAATCCATGAAAAACAAAATTATGTCAAAATACATTTACTTGTTAGTTTAAATGACTGGCATTACAAAAGATTTAATTTGAGCACCCAGATAGTATAACATCCTATCAGAAAATAAGTGTTTTATGTTACTCCATGGAAACATGAAAAAATCAGCAAATAATTCCTAGGACTAGTTTTCTTCTTCAAAATATTAATTTAATCCTTCATAAACTAAAGATCATCAGGGAACAAAAAAAGATAAGAAAAAAATATGAAAATAACAGCAAATATTTTTTGGGACCAGTTTTCCTTTTCAAAAATTTAATTTGAGCCTTCAACATCCATCAGGGAACAAAAGAAAATTCAAGGACATGGCTAGCCATGGACTTATCCACACTAACAGAGATGAAGAAACAGGCCCAATGGTATAAAAACCTCACTGCCTTTCCAAGATCATAAAATGCAGCCCCAAAAAGAAATATTTCCAAATGTGTAAGTCAGAGAACCACGTATCAGACAGCAATTTGTTGAGATGAAAATGGGATTAAGAGGTTTGAAGAAGGACAAGGACAAGGCCCCTGGTCTCAATGTATCACTAACTTTTTCTAGTCCTGCAGGGATAAGACTGAAGATGATCTCATCAGTGAAGGAAACATGGATTCTACATTCTTGATGTTGATTCCTAAAAAATAGTTCTGTCGAAGTTAGGGACTTCACACCTTTCAACCTAAGCTGATTGCGGATATTTTCACTTAGCAACTAGGTTTAGTCCAACAGGACATATGCAAAGCATTAAAATACTATTTCTTAAATTGCAACTATTTGGAGGGGCAGATGTTATTGAATAGAGTGCAGATTTGCTGACCCAATTATTAAATTTTGGGAGGGCATAGAAAGCAAAAAAAATTTGAAGGTGCTACGTCACTCCCCATTGGATTTTACCATTGAAGGTCAATTCTTCTCAAAGCAGCCAAGGTGAGGATAATTTTTCTTAGCATCTCTCGCCTGTTGCTGTGTTGCTCTCCGTTGGATTTTAACATTAAAGGTCACTTCTTCTCAAAGCAGCCAAGGTGGGGTAGGATAATTTTCCTGACCATTTCTCGCTTGTTGCTACTGGCATCTAGAAGAGTGTCTTTGACTAATATTTGCCAAGATTGGAAGGCCTTTCTAGTTTGATCTCAATATCTGTACTTTCAGAGGGCGGTTTATTTTCTTTCTTGAGAATCTTCCTTTGTCCATATTAACAAAACATTTTAATTACAAATACAACAACAAAATTTCAAACTTAAGCTCAACAAATGTGAGTGTAAATGACAAGAATCAATTTATACTCGACAACAGAGTGGCAGGAAAAAAAATATACGAAATTAGTAATTAGGCAGGGCTTTGTGATCTCACCTTTAAGCCGGTGGCACTTATCTTCTCAGCTAGCTGATCTACAGCTACATTACTTGGGGCACACACCAAAACCTAAAGGAGTTGAAGTACCTTGAGTCATGCATGCAATCAAGTATCTGAATGAGCTAATAGCAAGCATTTTAAAGAACTTGCCTGTCCTTGTCCCTGTTTAGCCATATGATATACAATGGCGGCAGAAGTGACAGTTTTTCCTGTTCCAGGTGGACCTTGAATCAAACTTATAGGCTTCTGGAGGACATTCTTCACAGCAAGAACCTGTTAAGTGGAGGAAGATTAGGATGACTTACAGCAACACACAGTTAAATAAGGAATTCCATTAAAATAGTTAAAAAAATCACAAGTTAATAGGAGTGAAGACAACAATTTGCATTCTGATATGGAAGCACAAATATTCCGAAAAATCTCAGCTAAGTTAAGATCAAAACATTGCAGCAAGGAATTCATCATAAGCCACATAATTATCCCACATGAAAGCATCAGGGAAGTTTTTGATTAGTTCACAACAAATCAATCCGTAAAAGAACATGGACAAGCATCAGACCATCAAATATGATGCAGTTCATGGCAATGACCCTTTTTTGTTCTGGTCACAAATAAAGACATCTTCAGTGCAAGAATAATTGGTGGATCCACATAATTATCCCACATGAAAGCATCAGGGAAGTTATTGATTAGTTCACAACAAATCAATCCATGAAAGAACATGGACAAGCATCAGACCATTGAATATGATGCAGTTCATGGCAATGACCCTTTTTTGTTCCGGTCACAAATAAAGACATCTTCAGTGCAAGAATAATTGGTGCATAGAAAGTAAAGGAAAGATTCCCCCCCCCCCTAAAAAAAAAAAAAAAAGATAACAGAAATAGAAGCAACAAAAAAATCAAAACCATGTCAAAATGGCACTCAAGTGCATAAAACAATATATATCCAACAATCCATGAGATGTCCCCCAAAAGTGTTAGCTTATGTTCTCTGCATTTGAGAAACTACTGACTTGTCATAACAACACCATGAAGCCAGAGATTTTCAAGTGGTGGAATCATTAGTCTGAACAGAAAGATCCTAGTTTGAGACAAGATGCATTAACATTCAACTAGTTTAAACTTGGAAATTGGATGGGTGGTCAAGACAGCATACTTGTGATGCATTCAGCTCTGGGAGACCAGGTGCACCAAAACGGCGAGGCAATGCACTGCGAACTGTTTGATTCTCAACCTCATGGCCCAACAAGTGATGGTATATATACCTGAAGAAGGAAACTGGCATTATAAAGACGTTCAAAAACAGCAATCCATGTTCATTACACAAGACAGTACCAAGACAATGGAAAAACAAGGAGATATGCTAGCTCAGTATTAATATACAAATACACAGTGGTAGCACATTACAAGCAAATGATAACTACCCACTAATAGTAACATTAGTTTGTATAAGATGATAAGATGTTACTAGCATGCCTAATCTCCACCTTACTTCAAATAGAGACAAATAAAATAAAAAAAATGAGATAAACCAAAACATGATTCACATCCAGTTCTCATTGTCTTGTGTCACAGTAAATAAAAAAAGTGCAAACAAAATTGAATCAGCTAACCTACCCACTGACACTGGTTTCATCCACTGCAAAAGTTTTCATTGCTCCCTGCATCCGGTCAAAGCTTGTACTCTTCCAAACAAAATCAACACTAAAACCATGGCTCATATCAACAGGAACTCCCTTCATACAAATAACAACATTAAGCAATAGTGTCAACATAACTTAAAGAAAATCAGAAGTGAGAAATCAAGCACATTAGTATCAGAACTACCTGACTAGCACGAAGCTCGAGTGCAACCTCCTCTTGTGCAGTTAGCTTGATCTGAAATAATAGAGAAGTAGCTTAATACCAACAGTAGAAGCATTTAGTCATGTGTTGTCTTCCTTTGAGAATGTAAATCACCTATTAATACCAGATTAAATTGAAAATAATTAAATTGATATCAGAAGAGAGCTGCATACCACGTGCCCAACTGATTGCCATGCTGGATGAGCTGCATCTCCAGAATAGCGCAGTCGCAACTCATCACCAGGTACAAGGCGCAACTCATTGTCCTCCTATAAAATCAGCAGTTCAACTTCCTTGAAATGACAATACAGATAGAAGCATGCAAACAACAGAAATCAAGCAGCACAAGGCAGAAAAAGAAAAGAGAGTAATAAACTAAACTCAGACCCATGTTTCTAAACAAGCAGGTAAGTAATACATTACACTATGCTCAACATTTCTAAACAACTAGGAGAAATAGAAGGGAGAAGATGTTGCAATTGGCAATAAAATTTAAAAAATGAAAGAGAAAAAGCAAAAGAGTAAGCACCTTTGGAAATACAAAATATGCAACACGCTTCTTGTTAAGGCCAATATCCCATCGAATAGTGACATTATCCTTGCTTTGAGACTCTTTCATCATCTACAGGAAAATAGCATTATAAGAAGCTGCTTAATCTTTTGAAGTGTTGGAGATGGATTTTAAGGTGAGAACAATAAAACCTAAAAAGGATTAGGAAAAGAGGAGGTGCATACTTTATCATAGTCAGCTTCAAGCTTAATAAGTGGAGCAAATACATTTTGATACTGCAAAAAAAGAAATTGTCAACTCATCTGCAGAGAGCCATAATTGAATTATTGTATTTCATGTTACCTATCAAACCTAATTTAACAACTATCATTAAAGCAGGCACCTGATATGCATCTTCATACTTCAATGCTACAGGCTGAGGTTCATCATCAACACCAGGCTTCTCAAGATCTTCAAGGGTGGCATCAGGATTTGTTTTCCAAAGTTCTTCTACTTTATTTATTTGTTGAGCACTAATTTGGCGTGCCCTCAACTGCTCCTGTTCAGATGGGATCTGCAAAATACAACATATAATGATGTTCTAGACATAATAGAACCCTTTACTGATGAATAGGAAACTACCAACCTTCACAAGCCACTGTAGAAAACACCTATCATCAATTAGAGGGCACCACTGGCTCAGGTCCCAGTTCATGTCCTTCAGTGCATTAACATTCAAGCAAGGTTCCCTACAGAGGAGGACAACAACACTTTCTGTCTTGGCTGATATAAATCCAAGAAGAAACACATTTCGGCAACCACAGTTGTAGCACTCAAGAATTGTTTCTCCCAGAGGGCTGTCTTTATGGAGACAGACCTCTTTATGCTTTGCTCGAACCTAAAAGAAGTTCCAATAAAATAAAACTCAATTCAAAAGCAATGTTAAAAATTGCCTCCATACTAAATTCAACTAAGAAGCTGACAGGAAATAGGGAATGGCAAATTTAACTGTTCGGATTCAATTTTGCAGACAGTGAAAATACATAGCATGGGGGCATGGGGTGAAAAATACATTCTGAAGTACAGCACTGAAATGCTATAGGACATTTGCAAAATTAGAATCCCAAGTGTGATGGTCATCATGATCTAGAAACCAAAACCAAACCCAATGCAACATTACTAGCTTCCTTGAGACTTCTAAAATATATTCAGTTGAGTGTAAATCTCCAGTCATGATTCAGGGTAATTAACATTTAGCTGCAGTTGTCAAATAAAATAACATTTTTGTGTCATACCATTGCCCTTTCGCATATTTTTAAGTCTAAATACTAAGTGAGATTACCTAATTACTGGACCCCTCGTAAGGAAAGACCAAAGCAACCTGAAACTCTTCAATCCCAGCATCTTGCATTTCCATTCTTTACATATTTCCATATAATGGATTTTCTTTAACAGCTCAACATTTATTAAAAACTAATCACTTCAATTTCAATTAAATTCTAAAAAGAGCAAAACCCAATGCGATTCAGCACTTCCCTACTTGGCCAAAATCCCCTCTCCCCCATAAAAAAATTGCCCGAATTCAAAACAAATACCGCACAAAACTAAATGGAGCCAAATTTAAATTTTAACTCGCTCTGAGAACTCATATTTTCATTCTTAGCATCCTTTATATTCAAGAATAACATGTTCTACAAGCTACAGCCTAATCAGTAGTCAATCCAATTTCAATCCCAAGAAGAAAAAAAATAGAACCACACGAAAATCAAACAAAAGAAACGCACAAACCACACTTACCAGATGATTAACAATATGCGAACCAGAGGTATTCCCTCTCGAATTACAAAACCACTTTCTACAGGACGGCACATTACACCTTACTACACACGCAGGATTTGAAACCCCACAGTACCTACACGCGTGCTCCGTAAAATCCCCTTTCCCAAAATCATACCCATCATCATCTCCCGTCTCTTCAAAATTCAACCCTCCCATACTCGCCACTAACCCCTCCACCACCCCCTGGGTCCCACTATTCGCTACTCCCCGCGCAGCAGATTTTGACGCAGCAGGTGAATCAGAGTGGTGATCGGAATTGGAAGCGGCGGCACGGTGTTCGGATGAGGTAGGGTCTACGGAGGAGGATGTGGCGGCAAGCGAGTCTGAAGGAGTGGGCCAGTTCACCGGAGAGCGGAATTCGGGGTAGTCAAAATCGGATTCGCCTTGTGTGTTGAATTCAAGGAAGGTGTAGGCGTCTGTTGCTGTGTCTGGCTGCGACGCTGTTTCGTATAGGCTGTTGTCTTGGGCATCCATTGTGATTATCAGGGATTTTGATCCGATTAGGCTTCTTTTTTTTGTTAGGGTTTGGAGAGCGAAATGCGAAATGGGGATGAATAGGAGAGGAGAGTTTTTACTCGGGTGTTTCAGGGAGGAGGAGAAAGTGAAAAAAGGCGCTACACGCGCTGGTTTAATTGGGATGAGGAGGGTGGGATCTTTAGGTAAAGGGCACATGAGATGGGAGATTTGGGGAATGGATGGGCATGTGAGATAAGTGGGTTGGACTTTGGATGCGGCAATACGATTGCCGTACTGAGCCGGAGCGCGTGGGACTTGTACAGAAAAGGGTCTAATTACTGTGACTTCATGCGACGTTGTGGAGGAGTTGGGCAGATTTTTTTTTTCTTCGAATATTTTGAATTTTTTATTCAAATTAATTTTTTTATATTTTTAAATTATTTTAATATATTAAAATCAAGTAAAAAATATTAACAAAGACTAGTATAATATTAAACATTACCTTAATATTATTATAGAGTAACATATGATTGTTGTGTAGAACTCTTTTAATATTATGATTTTTTTTTCAAGGTATTTTTTATTAAAAAATATATTAAAATAATTTTTAAATTGTTTTTCAAGTTTATTAAAAATAAGGACCAAAATTATCATATGATAAAGTTAAAGAAAAATAAAATTAAAAAACTAATTTTATAAATTATTTTAAATAAAATAAATAATTATCAAAAGAAATAAAACTAAATTTGATAGATAAAAAAGTGAAAAACTTTTAAAATTAAAAACAAAATTTTATAAATTATTTCATATAAAACAAGTAGCAAGTAAAAGAATAGAGATCAAATTATAGAGAAAAAAATTATAAATAAAGATAAAAATAAATAATAATTAAATGAATAGAGATAAAAATAAATAGAAAAATTAAAATCTAAGGAATGAAATTGAAAAATAAATAAATAAAGGATTCAAAATAAAATATATAACAAATCAAAATATCAGCAATTAAATTTGATATAATCAATAAATAATATATTTTTAAATTTTTCATAACTTTTAAAAAATATATTCCACCTAAAATTAAATATATATATATATATATATTAATGAAAACTATATAAAACTTTTCTCTAACTATAAATTTTTTTATTAACAAATAATTTTAATGACAAAAAAATATTAAAAAATTTGAAAATTAATTTTAGAAATACCAATTTTTCTTTTATAGGTTATAAAAGAAAAATTTTCAAGAAATAAATGAGGCCCTAATAATCTGTTTATAGGTTATAGCCATTTTTCTATTTCATTCTCAGTTTTGTATTACCCTTTCATTTGCAATAAAAAAAACTAAAAAATATGTTTGCTATCCAAAAATAAAGAGGAATGTTTTTGAAAAAATAGAAATTACAACTATTTTCTATAAAAAAATCAAAATAAACTATAATAATAATTTAAAATTTTAATTTATGATGGTTTAATTATAACATAATAATTTTTTATTTAAACCAAAAGTTACTATGAAAAAATTATACTTGTTAATTAAAAAATAGATATTTATACTAAATTTACAATAACAATAAATTCATGACGCCAACCAAGTATGAAATATAAAAAAATAATAATAATGTTTTGCATTGCTAAAAATGTCTCTGTATAAAATATAAAAAAAAATTGCATTGTTCATTTTTTTTTTCACAAGAAAAAAAATGTGAAAAATTATAAAATATGCTTTTCAAACTCGGAATATTTTCAGGTTTTTGGATGAAGAAAAATTATATTTGAATAAAATATCCTAGTTTTCCTTTCCTGGCTCCAACTTTTCAAAAAATTAGAGTATTATTCTATTTCCAAGCAGCCCGTAAAAAATTCCGACTCTGTTAGCCTCGTTAACATCTGCACCATTCACTTTTAACCTAAAAATATATTTTTTATTATTATTTCAAACAAATATGCAGTACTTGGTTGGTTCAAATTGCAATAGAAATGTGATTTAATACAAGCCATGGATGTTAAATCTGGTATTAACATGATATGTGATTAAACTAGTTAGTTGCTGAATTTATTTTCTAGAAATTATTAATTTGAGTTTCACCTTCAAGGTTATTAAAAATTTATAAGATTATTAACTTAAAGAATTATAAGATTAATTAAATTATACATAAATTAGTCTAAATAATCACATCAATTTAAAAAAAAAATATAAAACCCAGTTTAGATTTATTTCTTTTAATAGTTTCAAATATTTACTTGTTAAATTTGGGTAGCCAAATAGTTAACTTGTAGAGCTTGAGAGAGATCTTTTATGTCAATTTCAATAAAAAAATTTCTAGAACAATATCGTTTTAAAATTAATTTAATGATAATACAAGTATACACCATATCTAATAATTATGAAATAAAACAACAATAATTGCTCCAACAAGAGCCTTTTGTTTTAAAAAAGCAACATCATTGGGCCACACTATACTATTAATCATAATATTTTTTCTTGACATTAAAATATATTGAATTATTGATAATATGTTTTTTATTATAAAAAAATGTTAAATTATGAGAGGATTGACTTGGTATAATCCAATCAACTTCATAAGTTTAAAAAATATAGTTTCACTCAAAAAAATCAAGATGAAATTTAAAAAAAAAATATTAAGACAAGAACATATTTAACCAACTCATGTCAATCTAGGTTAACTTGTTAAATCTATAACTTAGATCATGAAACTAAGTTAACCCCGCAAAAAGCAAATCATAAAATTTAATTCATAATCAACACAATATTAAAAAATAAAAACTAAAAAAAAATATACAATTAAAAAAACACAAAAAACTAACAATTTGACACAACTTAGATTGACATGCTAAACCGACAATTTGGATCACGTAACTGATATAAACCTATATAAAGAAAAATAAAACAAATTATGAGATTCAGTTCCTAATCAACTTGATATTGAATGATGAAATTAAAAATAAATATCAATTAAAAAAAGAATCAAATTAGCCTATTAAACTTGTAACTTGTGTAATGAAACTACGATAAGGTCATAAAAAGTGAATAAAAAATATATATGTTTCATTCCAAATCAACCATATAGTGAGGGATAAGATTAAAGAAAAAACTTTCACTATAAAAATAGAAAGAAAACTCAAGTTAACATACCAAACTTGTAATCTAGGTTATAAAATTAAAATAAGTAAACTCAATGTTAAATATGAATTTTTTTAAAAAAAATACTAAACCTAAAAAAAGCATTGTTAAAGTGAATTGTGTGAGAATATTGAGTCTCAACATGGATCACAAGATTAAGATAAAAAAATTTAATTTTAAAAAATCTCAGAAAAATATCAAAAAACATTGCTCAAGTGTTTTATGAGGCGAGGAGCAATGAATTCCCCTCCTTAATTGGTTTGTGTTAATATTTTTTTCTGAAAAAAACTTTATTTAACTCCAAAGTATTAATTACTTTATTGTCACTCGTATCTCTAACTTTTTTTATTTTATCAAATTTGCATAAAGTATAATAAATATAAGACAATATCACTCTTTGATTTATCTATTGTTAATGATAGTTAAATATTATAACCAGTTTACTCATCTTAGTTAGATATTTTTATTAAAAATATCTAAACAAACCATAGTTTGCTTGTGGTTATAAGAATTAATTTAAAGTTCAAGTCATAGGTTACAAGGTTGTCCTGGTTCAACCTAACATTTTTTTTTAAAAAAAAAATTAGAAATAATTTTATTTCAATAAAAAAAAAATATTTCCACCAACTCGACTTATATCAAGTCTCAAGACTGCAGGTCATCATATTAGCCTTCCATGTTAGGCTAGGTCTTACAACTAGGAATCTAGGAAAATTATTTTTTGTTTTTTTATTTTATTTTATCAATTATGCATAAGTATAATGAATACAAAACAATATCACTTCCTAATTTATCCATTGTTAATGATAGTTAAATATTATATCCACTCTATAAATGCTTGTTAAATATGTTTTTTCAAAAAAACATTAAGAAAAAACTTTAATCTATCTTTAGTTACAACAACTGATTAAAGGTTCGGATCATGAGTTAGAAGACTAGCATGGTTTAATACAATTTTTTTATTTTTTTAACCTAAAAAAATAATTAAAAAATATTATTTTAATTTAAAAAATAATTTTTTTCATTTATCTGACTTACACCAGGTAATAAAACAACGAGACATTATATTAACCTATCAGGCCAAATTATTATTAAATAATTTATCTCATAAATCATTGTGTTTGTTTTTTACAGGTTAGTAAAGTGTAGGAGGCGAAAGAAAAATTAATTATGATTTGATGCTATAATTATTTTTTAAGATATACATAGGTTTAACTTTATTTTAATGAAGTACATTAAAAGTATTTTATCATTAACAGTGGATAGATTTAAGATGATGTTATATAGTATGTGTCATATTTGAAATATAATTAAAAATTTTATAATTTAATTTATACTAGGTGATAACTTGAAGCTAGATTAAGGTTTTTCCATATTGTAAAACAATACAAAGAGGTGAAGGAAAACATTATATACCCACACAAAAAAACATTGTGATTTGGAACATTTTTTTTTTGTATTTAAAGCATTTTCTACTCTTGATTTTTTTTATATTATTATTTAATATTATATTCATTAAAAATTAAACTTGATAATTTTTTGTGATTAGTTTGCTATGATGTTTTCATGATATCAAAAAAATATTTTGAGATTAAGTTAATACTTTGTTTAACAAGGTAAAATCAATTATTTTATTAAAATAAATTGAAAATGTGGAGAAAAAAATTTGACACCAAAACAAAAAAGCAGCTTTTTTTTTCATGATCTATAAAGTGTGGATTTTAAAATTTTAGCACCCAAAGTTCCTTCGTCTTTTATCATTGTTTTTAGGTTTTGACATTTTGATCTTATACTTTATTTATTTTATATTTTAACCCCTGAATTTTATAGGAAGAGAAAGTAATTAAAAAATAACGAAAAAAAAGAAATTGGCTAGTTGTCTATATTCCGGTAACCAAAAAAGTTGATATTGGTCTTAATTAATGAGTTCTATTTAATAGGAGTTCTGTTATTTGTTTTTTACCCATCATATTATTATTGAAAAAGGAAGATAAAGGCTTGGATTTTTTTATATATATTTTTGACATATTAATTTTTTAATTTAAATATGAGTTTATTAAGGTTTATAGGTTGTTTCTCAGATATTTTTATATAAAAACGGTGAAAATAATTTTGATGAATTCAAAAAGTAGGTGGTCACAATGTTATCAGATGACATATGATTTATCTATTTTTTTTTTAAAAAAAGATAAAAGATGATGGTCAAGCATGCAAGTTTAATTCTATAACCCACACGATCTAATTTTCTTTTGAATGGCTTCATCAATTAACCAGACACATTAGCCCACTTAGACGTAAAAACCTTGCTTTTTTATTTTATTTTATGTTGTTTTATATATTTTTTTCCTTAAGTTTCAACTAAAATTCATTAAAATACAATGGGGATGTTATTTTTTTTAATACCATTTTTTTTACTTTTTAAAACTGGGTTAGAAAATTGTTTTTATTATATTATTACGCACTCTTTTTGTACATCCTTCATGACCTTTTTTTCCATGATTTTCTCATGTATTTTTATTTTTATTATTTTATAATTAAATAAAAATAAAAATTCAATCAAGTTCATAAATTTAATCAAGAATTTAACAAATTAACTTAAATTGATCAAGTCATTTCAAATATTATCATCTTAATATTAAAAATAAAAATAGAAATGACATTGCCTTGGTATTTTTAAAAAGTTAAGCTGAATTTTGACTAAATTAACAGGGATATTCTTTAACCATTAAATTGAGTATGTCACATAAAAAAATTATAATCAATTTAATTTAAAATTTGTTCAAGCGAAGCTAGGACAAGGGATATTGATGTCAACATGGCCAGGCTAGGTTGCTTTAATAGTATTTCCAAAGAGTTTAGAATTCTAGTCCGTAATGTGATTATGATCCTGATAAGATGTTGTATATAAAACAAATATTATGGTATCAAATTGCCAAAAAAAATATCAAGCACTTTAATGAGATAAAATTGCTTTAATTAGATTTTTAAAAAAATTTCCTGACTTAAAAAAAAAACATAAATTATATTTTTATAGAAAAGAGAGATATTAATAAGAAAACGAGAAATTATACTATCAAATTATTCTATTTAATTAAAATTTTAATTATTACTATTTTTTTTAAAAATATTATCATATAATTAATTTTTTTTGAAAGGCTCAATGTGAAGGTAGATATCTTAATCTACATTTATCTTCAACTTCTTATCCTAGTCTCTAGTTAACATTACTAACTCTTTTTAATATTTATTTGTGTAAATATTTCTCAATTTATGTTATTAAAAATATGTACCAATTTCTTATTTCACAATTAATTCTCTTATGCTAGAAAACATGTTGACAACATTTATATTTTTTTTACATTAAAAATACTTTTAATTTGACGAGCATACACTAATAGAATTGGGATTGTTATTGTTTATATGAACTATGACAAGATTTTTCTTTTATGTTTCAACCATCAAACTTTTTTAATTGCAATTTCATCATCCCAAGTTAGATTAACATGGGTTTTTTAATTTGAATCTTCTTGCACACACAAAATGTTTAGGGATATTTTGGTGATGAATTGAAGAAAAAATATTGCAAAATAAGATTTACTTGCAGATAAAAATGAAAATTAAAAAAATAAAAACCGAATTTAACAAACAAAACAAAGCAAATTCCATGTTGATGCTGGCATAGAAAATTTCAATTTATTCCCTATTATTTTCATTATACCTATTGGTTAGTCCTTGGTATTCCATTTTGGTGTTTTAACATTTTAATCCTTAATAAGTTGTGAAATGAAAGAGAAAGCCAATGAAAAATGCTATGAGAGAGAAAGTGTTGGATGATCCGGGTGTTAATAGGTTGAACTTCTTTAGAGGAGTACGTCTCAAAATGCCAACAAAAAATAGGCTGGAGTTGTTAATGTTTTGTTAGTTGTTTATTTTTTATGGGATTAAAAACTATATTTATTTTGAAAACATATCTATAAAGGTTTTTAATATGTTTTTTACTGCAAATAAAAACAATTAAGAAAAATAGTTTTAATGGTCCTAATCTCAAAATCTATTTTCTTGTGTCCAACAAATATTGTAGTAATTTCTCTCTCCCAAAGCTTATCTTAGTCTTTCTACCTAATCATTTTAATTTCTATCTCTCCCAAAGCCTATCCTATTCTTGTGCTTCAGTTGCTATAATATATGATTTTGTTCTCGCACATGTCACCTGTTTTCTTTCTTATCTTCTTTTTCTGTGCAACTGCTATATTGGGTTTTATCCAAGTTTTATTGCTATATGCTTTTGGTGCACTGCCAATGGGGCAATAAAGCTAGTAACTATGTAAACTACGTGAAAGAGAACAAGTAGATCACTGTCTATTCTTAGAATAAAATGAATCTTCCAAGGTCTTGTTTTGGGATTGGTTACAGAAACCTTAAAGTTCTGAAATTTTCAATTTATCTCAAAGTCTTTAGCATCCCCTTCAAGGAGAGGGGGGTAGCTTATTATTGCGTAATATAAAAAATCAATTTGTTTTTGTTTTAAATTATTTTTTTAATTTTTTAAAATTATTTTAATGTATAAATATTAAAAATAAATTTTCAAAAATAATATAAATTATTTTAATACATTTCCAAAAAAAAATCCAATAGCAAGGAAAATCATGCAACTGGTTTTCTGCGTTGTTTACTGTGCATCAAGCTAAACTGAAAATGGTGCTTTTACGGGAACAACACATCATGCCTAGAATACAAGTCTTTAAACATTCATATATATATATATATATATATATATTCTAAACATCTGGAATAGATAAATATTCGGATAACAAAGAAGACAAATTAACAGCGCTCCAGTCCGTCCACTGCAGCTGACTTATACCTAGAATCCCGTAGACAATCACCATCTCCATGGTACTGCAAAACGGAATTTTTTTTACGATATGCGATTGAGTAGATCCTTTTCCAAAGCAGTCTTCATCCTGAAATTCAATATAGTCTGCTCGTGAAAAATAGTATCTTAAATCATGAAACCAAATAGATGAATGAATAGATTCAAAGTTCTAAATTTTTACATGGGAAAAGTAGACATTCAGTAAAGATTGATTAAAATGTTTTGAGTCTCTGATTCGCTTGGCTCCCCTCTATTTATTTTCCAGCCCACCTTGTCCAAAATTGGATTAAAAGCTATCTTTCCACCCTTATCCTTCATGTTTTGCCGTTAAAACCCCATCTAAACAGGCTGTTATATTCCAAGAGATGGGCTTTCAAGTCCTCGGGATAAGAAAACACTCATTGGAATTGTTTTGGTAACCAAAGGTCGTCTAAAAATGCAGGGCTGATAAGTGACTATAGACTTGAGGGGAATACAGGGAAAAGATTACCGAATAATAACTTTAGGAGATGCTGGAGTGGGCAGAAACTTTGATTGAAATGAAAGGGCAAAGCAATAAAAGGAGGAGCCAGGACGTAACATGGTGATGCCCCCCTCTGTCCCTCCCGTCAAATTAGATGCACTACACTTTTCATTGATGAGACGGCAGTATCCATAACATATTGATTTACAGCCTAATAAGAAAATTTCAACTCCCCATTTCCATCCACTTAAGCTTAACTCAACTCGCTGATTACATTTGTATGCAACCTATTAAAACTTGCCAAAGCCAAAAGCACCTCAAACTTCTAACACTATCAGTTCGACTGCGCAGAAACTCGTGCCAGGAGGAACATAATAGCATTATGTTATCCAACCACGAGTAAAAAGCAAGCGCTGAAGTAAGTGCCCAAACCACCTTAACAAAGAATGAGATAAGATATATGCGTTGACAGATACAATGCAGAGAAGGGACAGCAAAGCAAAAGACACAATGAGCGCTTACGCTTTTCCAAGCATATTGCCCACAGGGTCAAATCGAAAAGGTATAAACGAAAAAGACAAGGATTAGAGTGTTTGACTTGAACTTAAAGAATGAGTGGTTACCTTTCGTAACTAGACATCATTCATCATCTTCATGATGGCGTTTCCTAATCTTCTTCTCAGAACGCTTTATATCTCTTCCCACCCGAGGATCATCAGAGCCAGAGGCATCAGGATCAGACAAAGATGATGCCTTCCTGCTCTTCTGCTTGTGCCTTCGACCAGAATGCTCATACTCATCTGAATCAGAATCATCAGAATGCCGATGACTTCTCCTTCTCCTCTTTTCCTTCCTACTCTTCCTCTTACGGCGTTTCCGATCATCCTCTTCATCTGACGACTCGTTCTTCTTTCTCCGCTTCTCCTTCCTCCTCTTCCTCCTATCCTCATCCCCATCCTCTGAGTCGCTACTTCCTCTCTTCTTACTCCTCCTTTTCTTCGACCTTCCTCTCTTCTTCCTCCCAGAATCTGAACCATCATCATCAGAGTCCTCCTTCTTCCTAGATGACTTCCCCAGAGTACTACTCTTCTTCTTACCATACCTTTCAGCAATAATCCTCTCAATCTCCGAATCCACCTCAGAATCCGAAGTCTCACTCTCATCCTCATCATCGTCGCTCTCCTCGCCCTGAACCCCTCGTTTCCCATTCCCTTTTATCTTCTCCAACCCAGACAAAACCGCAGCCTGAACTGCTTCCGCATCCTTCTCTTTATCACCATCCTTAACACTCACAAAATTCCTACATTGAAAGGCAAGGTGGCCTACACGACCACATCTCTTACAAGCACCACGAGCCTCATCAGCATTGGATGAGGTAATACGGGCAAGCGCCAGGAGACCCTGAAAGCTGGCATAAGCATTCTCACCTTCAGGCTCAGCGGTGGAGGACTTCTCCTGGGATGATTTTTTGGAGTCATCCTTGTTAGGTGCATAGGGGTCATACCCAATTGCACTCTGCCATATACCGTGAGTCTGCAAGGCTGCACTACTGTGCACCCTGTTGTTCGCCGGCATGCGAACTCTTCCTGCTGTCGCCGGCATCTTGAAATATAGAAGTTGATCTGCGATAAACGAATTGAATAAATAAAAACTAATGAAAATTTTCGAAATTCCAATTAAAAACCTAAAATAGGGCTTGTGATTTCAAAAAACAAAACTGTTAATTAACCTATTCCCAAAAATCTAACTAAATCAAACTATTCAAACCCTAAACCCTAAAATATGCAATCTATTGAATCACGAGGAAGGAGGAGTTGATCGCTTACCAGATTAAAAGGTGGAGAGAGGAGTTGACCGCCACAGGCGAAGGGGTGTGACGCGTCGGTTGGCTATCAGAGAGAAAAAGAGATGGGGTTGGGGGAGCGTAGAGGAATTTGAGAATGGAGAGAGAGAGAGAGCAATTTTAAAAGAGGTCCATTCCTAGTTCTGAGTCCAAAGCGGCGCGTTTCATGGTTTCTGGATAACGCTGTTGTCTAAGACTATTATAGTATTGTTTTTTTTTTAATGTTTTTTATTTAAAAATATATGAAAATAATATTTATTTTATTTTTAAAAATATATTTTTAATAAAAATAATTTAAAATAATATAAATTTTCTTTTTTTAAAATTTTTTTTCAAAAACATTTTTTTAACATAAAAACAAACCCACTATTAACCAAAATACCATCGTAGAAGTTGATACTGACCTTTTTTATAATACACCATCCACAAGGATACCCGCCGCTTATCTTGTTAAGCAGTCTCCGGTGAGCAACTAATACTTGATCAGAGCCGTTTAATTCCGTGTATGGTTTAGATAATGGCCACGAGTTCCTCTTCCTATTTAATGCTTGAACACCTTTATTCAAACAGCATTGGACAATTATATTGGATTCTAATTGGCTAGCTTTGAAAGAAAAAAGATTCACCTATCATTTCCCTCTTAGATAACTATAGTGATAGAGATTATTTTTTCCCTCTTTCTTGAGGTCAAATGCACCCACCCGAGTATAATTGTTATTATTTTTTAAATATTTTTTATATTAAAATAATATATATTTTTTTATTTTCAAAAAAATATTTTTAAAACTTCAAAACTATTCTCGACGTTACCTTGCTATAAGTTGAGAGTCCTTGTTTACTTGAAGAAAACATGCATTGAGAGCCTTGGCTAAGTTAAGACTAGCCAATAGTTCTTAGTATTCGACCATGTTGTTTGAGATAGGTAGTTAAAAAATAAAGCTTATACTGAAACATTTACCCTCAAGGCTTGTCAAAACCATCACGACTCTATATACATTAGAATTAGAGGAAAAATATTAATTGAAACATAAATATCAAATTTATTAAAAAAATTATTTTGAAAAAGGGTATCAATTGAAATAAAAAATTAGAATAAGAAAAAAAATAATATCAATGATTATAAATATTATCTAAAAATAAATATATTTTTGTTTTTAAAAATAAAGCTCATTTATATAAAAAATATATAAAAAATTATAAATCAATCAAAATAATATCTTCAAAAATTAAAAATATACAAAATAATTTAAAAAAAAACTTTATTTAAAAATACCTAAATAAACAAGATAAAAAATCATAGAGAAAGGATATTAACGGAACCATAAATTAAAAAATTATTAAGAAAGGTATCAAAATATTTAAAAAATAAGAGAAAATTAATATTAAACAATAAAATTAGAAAAGAGAATGACATATAAAAGAAAATGCTGATTCACTTTAATTTCTCAAATGATCTTAGTAATTAGATAAAAAAAAAATCATAAATAAAAGAACTTGAAAACTAAATTTTCAATAAAGCAAATGTTAAAGGATGAAATCGAGAAAATAAATAAATTATACAGAAGAATTTAAAATAAAAAATTATGATTAAAAATGATGATGAAAATCAAAATAAAAAATAAATGAGAGGAATTTTTTTTATTGAAGAGTTAAATTGAAAAAAAAAACTACTTTAATAAAAAAATAACAATGATTAAATTGAAAAAATAATAATACACTATAAACTTTAATTGGATGATAAAATTGAAAATCAATAAAATTTTAATAAAAAAACTAATTCAAAAAATTATAATTCAAAAGAAAAAAAGATTGAATTGAAAAAAATAATATATAACAAATTATAATTGAAGGATTAAATTAAAAATAAATAAATTTTTTATAAAAATACTAACTAAAAAATAAAAATAAAAATAAAAGCACTAAAAATAAAGAGGACAAACATGTATTCTAGGGAATAAAAAAAAAGAAAAAAAAATAGCAGGGCAAAAAACCATTCATTTGTCGCTAACAAATGCCAGATTTAAAGCAAGGTAACATAGTGACGCTTCAATAACATGATTTAAAAATAATTGTAGCCATCAGGAGTCGCCTGCATACTGAAGTATGAATAACATACACTGATAGCTTTTTTGATTGAAAAACTAATCGATCAGTATTAGAAAACCAAACCATCCTCGTAGGACATGGAATTAAAAAAAATGACCTGAAAAGTAAATTAATCATTTTATTATTCAAAAGAGTGAAAAGACGCATGTAATCTTGAACAATCCTTTAATAATTAATGAGTTATTAGAAAAGATTAAATTAGCATCCTCATTTTATTTCGAAGGTAAAATCATAATTTCATTGTGAAAGTGAATAGCAATCCATGCGTGAATGTACAGTGACTTCTCGTAATTTGGAGTTTCTGTTAATGTTAATGTTAATGTTTTTATCAGCACAAAGGAATCATGTACCGTGTCTCAATCAAAACCTTAAAACCTTTCACTTGTATAAATAAAATAAATTGTATTTGGATTCGGATTTTACTATGTATATCTGTCATCTTCACAGTATTTTACTTACTCATTGTACTTATAGAATGTTCAGTGGGCCGTGAGAATTAGTCGTGGTGCGTGTAAACTGGCCCAAACACCCCACGTAAATCAAAAAAATAAAAAATAGACCGACTAGTTAAGTGGAAAGGTTTTTTTTATTGTATCTGGATTCGAGTTTTTATGTGTATATCTATTATTTTCATGATATTTTATATGTTTATTATATTTGTAAGGTGTTTAATGAACCATGAAATTAACCATAATACACACAAATTGACTCAAATACCCATATAAATAAATAAAGAAACCCCAACTAGAATAAAGCAGAGATTAAAACAAAGCACGTTTTCTCTTCCTTTGTTCTTCGCTTCCTCTTCTTAGCAACTCCTACTCCTGACAATAGCATTTCAACCCTTGATGCTTCAACCAAAGATATAACAAACCGAACCTGCAAAAAGTGCGCAGAGGATTCCATGACTTTAGTTTAAGTTCTCTTCGAACAGTTCCTGTCAGTCACGCTACAAACCTTAATGGACTTGAAATAGCTGGCACGGAACTAGTTCTGGAAAACGCAAACACCACTGTTTCAACAGCCATCTACTTGTTATATTTATTATATTTAATATTATGGTAATTTTTATAATTATAATTTTTAAAAATATTTTTAATTAAGATTAATTTGATATTTATATATGTTTAATTAAAATTATGATTAAAATTAAAATTAAACAAAAACAATTTAATGTGTTTGTTGAAAAATACTTATTAAATTAAGGTTATAAAATAAGTAAAAAATATACATATTAATATTAATAATTTTAAATTTAAATATTGTAGATTTAATTACTATTGTTACATCATGAAATAAATAATAATTTATATAAAATAGTTTTTATTATTTCATTGAATCATCTACAATTTTATTATGTACAAAATTCATTTGACAAAAACTATAGTTAATTTAATTTACCCTACATTAATTTTTTAAGAAAAAACTATTGTTTACATGATAGTGCAAGTGAATTTAATTCACTCTAAACTATTTTAAAAAATAAACAATGTCAATAAATTTATAATTCATTTTATTTTATTTTTTTAAATTATTCACATAAACAAAATGAGTGAATTAAAACTCACTTGCATTATTAACTTAAAAAATAAACAGTATAAGAGAAATTATAATTTATTATATTTTTTTAAAAAAATTATTCATGTAAATAATACAAGTAAATTAAAATTTACTCATATTATCGATTTAAAAAGGTAAACGGTGAAAAAAAAACAGCTAAAAGTTATTTAGACAAAACCTGTACTTTAAATATGAAATGTACCGAGCTCCATAAAAAATAAATTATATTTTTATTTTTATTAAATATTTATTTTGTTGTAGTTATTTCAAATATAAAGACAATCACATAAACAAACACGCTTCCGGAACTTCTGAGTTTTGACCTCCTTGCCTTGGCTTGCGGATTGTTGAGAACTATATACTTTAATTTTCAACGGTCACCAACCACTTTGGTAGTGATGATGATCTCTTTTCACAATGCAAATACATCACCCATCTATGTCTATCAAAACAAAACTTCCCAACTCCTTGCTTTGATTACAGGCGGCTAGATCGAGCTAGCAATTATCCTCGAACTTGCCAGCTTTTAGCGACCTGGCCTTTCCTTACTCATGGTCATTTGACTGAATCTCTCAGGCTGACAAAATTATGCTGCACTGTTATATTTGCAGCAGTTTTACATGCCCCAACAGCAATACAAATACACATATGAATGCTCTGAATGATCACAAAAATGTCGCCTATGGCCAGTTTAAAGTGGCAAAAGGTGATGGCGCTTTGAAACCGTACTTATGCTAGAGGTCCTGAAGAATTGGGCCTGTTGTATGTCGGCCTAATCTTCTTTTAAAAGCTAAAACATTAGCTTGGTCCTATAGTGCAGGGCCAGGTTCGTTCCTGACAACTTCAATGACGATCATAATTTTAACCTGGTCAAAGAGCACACATGATTAAAATCACAACTGAGACTTTTGGGAGGGAGGAGTGCCGTCGATATCCGCCACAGACCCATCAGGCCATCAAGTTGTTGAACTCAGAGGAGAAAGAAATCATAACTACAATATGCATGTGTTGCACGGAGAATATTATTAGGTCCTTTGACATAACAAAGAAAGAGAAGTCTATTGAAAACTGTAATTCCACTGCATATCCTACAACCTATGACCCTATAACCAACCTATGAAATACAAGAATATCCCAACCACGAATCTTTCTAGTCCTAGTTCCCAACCACTCAAGTTTTACCAAAGAGTTCCCCAGGCACAGAGGAAATGCTTCCCAAATAGGACGGCAAATAGAAGAGGAAAAGGACAGAAATAAGTCAGTCAGTCATTTACATATTAGTGAAATATTGTTCCAACAGGGACAATCGTACCAATGGTTAAGAGTTTCAAGGTATCAACAAGCACACCCCCCTGCCTGAGGCTGTGTCTGGGATGAAGCTCCACCAGAAGACTTTAGGTTCACATCAACCATGTCCTCTTGCTTTGTTGAAGAAAGTGCCTCCATTCCTGGTAAGGCTGCAGCGATTTTTCGAAACAATGGCTGCACAAAATTTCATCGATGAAGTAAGAGACAAAATACCAAAAGTAAATAAATAAGGAAACCAATACATTCTGAATAAAAAAACAGCAGTCACGTCAAAGGACAATAAGGCATTGGATCCTAAGTTTTTTTTTGGGGGGGGGTGGTTGGGGGGGGGGGGGGGCGCCGGGGGGAGGGGAAGGTCTGGGCTGTGGAGTCCAGGTGTAGCTCAAATAACCATTAAATGCATATTATTGGGCAACGATGGACACCTTCAAGAGATGGCTAACTGAAAGATGGGAAGCCCACCTATCAGATTTCCTTTCTTCTCTTTGATATCCCAGACATGTAAAGATCCCTACCATTAGACAAGGTAGACATCTGGACTATGTCCGGTTGAGACTTCAGAACAGAGGGAAAAAGTTATTAAAATATGTAATTAGAATGGAAAAGCATGATCTTGTAAGAGCTTAAGCAGATCAATAGACAGTATTGGAGCATATAGGGCTGTGGAGTCCAGATGTAGCTCAAATAACCATTAAATGCATACTATTGGGCAACGATGGACATCTTCAAGAGAAGGCTATCTGAAAGATGGGAAGCCCACCCATCAAATTTCCTTCCTTCTCTTTGATATCCCAGACATGTAAGGATCCCTACCATTAGACATGGTAGACATCAGGACTATGTCCAGTTGAGACTTCAGAACAGGAGGAAAAAGTTATTTAAACATGCAATTAGAATGGAAAAGCATGATCTTCTTAAGCAAATCAATAGACAGTATAGGAGCATGTAGGGCTGTGGAGTCCAGATGTAGCTCAAATAACCATTAAATGCATATTATTGGGCAACGATGGACACCTTCAAGAGATGGCTAACTGAAAGATGGGAAGTCCATCCATCAGATTTCCTTCCTCTCTTTGATATCCCAGACATGTAAAGATCCCTACCATTAGACAAGGTAGACATCTGGACTATGTCCGGTTGAGACTTCAGAACAGAGGGAAAAAGTTATTTAAATATGTAATTAGAATCAAAGAGCATGATCTTGTAAGAGCTTAAGCAAATCAATAGACAGTATTGGAGATATAGGGCTGTGGAGTCCAGATGTAGCTCAAATAACCATTAAATGCATATTATTGGGCAACAAGGGACACCTTCAAGAGATGGCTAACTGAAAGATGGGAAGTCCATCCATCAGATTTCCTTCCTCTCTTAAATATCCCAGACATGTAAAGATCCCTTCCATTAGACAAGGTAGACATTGGGACCATGTCCGGTTGAGACTTCAGAACAGAGGGAAAAAGTTACGAAAATATGTAATTAGAATCAAAGAGCATGATCTTGTAACTTAAGCAAATCCAAAGCCAGGTTTGGAGAATAGTTCTTTTATTCAAAAGAGAATAATTAATTGGCCAGCAAAATAATTTCTATGCAAGCCTACCTTCTAATAGGTTCACTGAAGCAAAACAAGGCAGAGAAGAGACATAGAACCCTTTGCACAACTTCGTGAGGAATTAAAAATGTCATGATCACAAAGGTAATGGAAAAAACAATATCATGCTCTTAATCTACCCTCAATAGATTGAAAAGGAAAAGGCATGCGATGGACCTGCATCTGATTTTTCATTTGGCTCTGAACTTTCTTTCCTTTTTCTCTCTTTTTACCCTCTTCTTGGAGAGCATTGGTCATTAACTCATAGAAGATACTAGTGATTGTGTTCATTTTAGGCTAATGAAAAACTCAACATCACCAGGACGTAGTATAGAGGGTGAGCATGAGCTAGAGAACAAACCTTGATATTAAAACCAGCTTTTGCACTAGTTTCGATAAACATGACGTTAAGGTCACGAGCTTTAGCTTCTCCTTCTTCTATAGAAACTTGCCTGCCAAATCATCCACGGAACAAAATGTTAGTGGACATGAGGCAAGAAAAATCAAAGACTTAATTGATCAAACTGCAGAAAGGGAAAACAGCAAAAAATTCAGATCTGTCAGTATTTGTTCTGACCACAGATTTACAAGCCAAAATGATTGGCTAAGATCAAACAGATCATGGCGGACCAGCAGAAAGTAATTTCAGAAACAGTGCTTTTTTTTTTTAGATTAACGTGGGTGTCCGGGCCAGCTTGCGCGCACCACGACTAATCCCACGGGCCCTGAAGTTAACGACCATGTAAGCCTCCAGTAGCCATCATATGAGCAACCAAGGACTCGAACCTGAGACCACAGAGGGAGCAAATCCCTTAATCCCAAACTCTTACCACTTAGCCACCACCTAGATGGTTCAGAAACAGTGCTTTTACTTGTGTGTGTGAGAGAGATTGTGACCCAGAGTAGACACAAAGCATCATAAACAAGCCACACTGATCATGGCAATTCTTAACAATCTAGTGCCATTAAGCATTCACCTCTTCTCCACAAGGTCAGTTTTATTCCCAACAAGGTCAGTTTTATTCCTCTTCAATCCATTTTGAAGTGTTCAGGAAAGATTGCCGACCTGAAACATGGACTATTGAGTTAGGAAACGTCCATGAAACATGAATGCCTTATTCCTAACAAAAAGTTTGGAAGTTAGTTTAATGTGTATAAGAGGGGGGGAAAAACCAATGAGACTGAATTACAATACAAGCACATAACCGAACAAGTTTATGACTTCACAAAACCAACATGCCAATCAGGGAATTAGCAACAAGACAGGTGAATTTACTTGATCTCTTGTAGTACAAATTTACTTAAGATTGATAGATGACAAGGCAATAAGCAAACAATCACGATGATGATATTGCTTTAAAAACTGCATACTTGCAACATCAAATACAATGACAGCAACTGAGGAATCTCTAATGTAACTTGGAATGAGGCTTCTGAATCTTTCCTGTCCAGCTGTATCCCTGCAAGCATAGAGATTAGCAGAGAGTCAACCATCCACAAAGGAGAAATTGTCATGAGAAATAGTAAACCACACAAACATAAAAAAAATCAGGATAAATAATACATGCACATGTTTACATAACTATATCTATAAAAAAATAGGTACATGTGCATATGTCGTGTGGCTTATGAACAAATATTGCAATCATATTCATGAAAATAGTGACAGTAATATGGACCCTGACATCTACCAATGTGATGTGCACATCTCCATTTCTAGCACTTTTAAGAATACATATCCTTCACAAGGCAGTGCCGCGTCAACTCTTGATTTATCTCCCTTCAATGAATTGCCATTCATTCTACTCAATACAAAGCTTATGCCATAATAAAATTTACGCATGTATTCAAATGTAAAATTGATCCTTGATGACCACAGCATTATTTTTTCTGTTTCACATCATATAAGTTCCATCGCCTTGGAGCGCAATATTGCATTGTCACATATGTCATGGTAATGGTATCTATATGACAATAACCATTCATTATTAATCCTTTGCACGGTGAACTGAATACATATAGCCCCGCTAGTGAATCAAGAGTTCAGTGCAGGATTCGTGTCCAAGGATTACGCATATTGTATTTCTCAGAACAAGAACAAAATTGCACTTTGTTAAGGTGATGGATCTAACCACAACTGCAAACGAATAGTTCTGTCTTCAAGATACATGGTTTTTGATAGAAAATCAATGCCAATGGTAGCCTGTTCATCAGTTCAAGATACATGCAAGTTAGATCAGCAGCACAGGCTAAATACTTTTGAAATCATGAAGAAACAAACTATAGGTAACGACAACATCGGCCAACTCATCTGACTGACTTCCCAGAAAAAGAAAAACGAGGCAAGAACTAAAAAAAAAGAAGGAAAGATTATACATCAACAAGAACAAAGCATAATTACAATTTTCTAACGACGAAACACCACATTCTATATATAAAAAAATAACCCCGAAAATAATCAAAATTCCTTGACTGTAAAAAGAAAGATCTCACAAAAAAATTATCATGTTCATTTATACGATAGTGCGATCTTTCAAAGAATAAGTAACTTCAAAACCCAAAAAAAGGGTATGTCAAAACAACAATACATATCAGTGCACAAAAAAATTAACAGATTTAGAACAAGATGAATCTGAGTCCGGGGCAAAACGAATAATAATGATCTGGGTTTTACCTGGTAGGTGTTATCGAATTTGTCATACATGAAGCGAGTGATGATGCTGGTTTTACCGACTGATTGGTCTCCCAAGAAGACCAGCTTGTACTTTGCAAGAGCTGAGACTGGTGCCATTTTTTTCTATTATTTTTTCGGAGATCCGTAAATGGTCGATTAACCAAATCGGAGAGAAATGGAGATTTATAGGTATTTGCTTTAAAGTTGTACAGTGTTTGTGCTTGGTGATTGAGCTGCGCAAATAGCTGAGAAATTCTTATGAAGAGAAGACTGATTATCGGTATTTGACGTTAACGGGTCGGGTTGAAGTTTTGATTGTTTCCGCCATACTTTTGAGATCCGGTCCGGTTCAAGACTCAAATTTAAGTTTTAACTGAATCATTAGCTTATTCTGGTCAGTTTTTTTTAATTAAAATAATATTATTTTAATAAAAAAAAACCAACCAGTTATTGACAGGATCTTGACGAGTTAACAAGATCAATCCTCAGTGTCCCATCAGGTTTGATCTTTTCTCATTTTTTTTTAATCCAGCTCGATTCTAGATTCTAGCATTGGATTAGCCAATTCTCATATTAACCTATATAATTAAACCAAGATTTAAAAACTATAATTTCAGCTTTTATCGAGTTTTAACTCTTAACAACGTTAATTAGTAAGCTAAAGGTACACATGTATTACAACATTAATTTAAGTTTTTTTTTTTAAAAAAAAATTATCTTTATTAATTTTATTTTTTTAATATTAAACTGATTATAAATTTTATTTATAATTTTTTTAAAAAAAATATTGTGTATTACTATGATGTTTTCTCACATGATTTTTTATTTTATTTTTTAAAAAAAAATATATTTGTTGATTATATTTTTTAATATTAAGTTAATTGAGAATTTATTTTTATAATTTTTTTCTTTAAAACATTGTTAATTGCTACAATATTTTTTCACATTGTTTTTTTTTATGATTTTCTTTAAAATTATTTTTTTAAATTTTATTTTTTACTATTAAGTTGATTAATAATTATAATTACAATATGTGAAGGAAGTACCGTAGCTTTTCTCGTACATTACTATAGATTGCTATAGTCTTTCTTTCCATATAGTTTGTTTTATTTTTTTCTAAAATTATTTTTGTCAATTTTATTTTTTAATATTAAATTGATTAAAAATTGCAATTACAATTAAATACAAATAAGGTTAAATTACGTAGAGAAAACACTTTAATTTTTCTCACAAAATACTATGGATTGATACAGTTTTTTCCTTGCATGTTTTTTTTTCTAATTTTTTGTGTTTTTTTAAATATTTTTTTCAAGATTATTTTTGTCAATGTTATTTTTTTAATATTAAGTTAGTTGTAATTTAACCTTGTAATAAGGCTTAATCATGTAGGTAAAACACTACAGGTTTCTTCATAAAATACTGTGGATTGCTACAATATTTCTTTACATAGTTTTTCTTATGATTTTTTAAAATTATCTTTGTCAATTTTATTTTTTTAATATTGAGTTGGTTGAGAATTACAACTATAAGTATTTACAAATAAAACAAAATCATGTGAAGAAGTATTGTAGCTTTCATCACTAAACACTATGAATTGTAACAGTATTTTTAACATGGTTTTTTGTCCTTGTTTTTTTCAAAAATTATCTGTATTGATTTTATTTTTTTAATATGAGCTGATTAAGAATTTAGTTTTATAATTGTTTTAAAATATTGTGACTTACTGTAGTGTTTTTCCATATGATTTTTTATGATCTTTTTAAAATTATTTTTGTCAATTTGTTTTTTGAATATTGAGTTGATTAAAAAATATAATTACAATAAAACTAAATCATATGGAAAAAGTATCGTTGTTTTCTTCAAAAAATACTATAGATTGCTACAATATTTCTCAAAATGGTTTTTTTAATAATTTTTTTTAAAATTATCTTTGTCAATTGTATTGAGAAAAACATTGTAATTTTCCTCATAAAACATTGTCAATTGCTACAATATTTTTTCTCATGGGTTTTTTTCCTTTTAAAATTATCTTTGTTGATTTTTTTTAAATAAGTTGATAGAGAATCTAGCTTTGTATTTTTTTTTGCTTTTTATCAACATAAACGTTAAATCATGTGGCAAAAGTATTGCATTTTTCCTCACAAAACACTGTGAATTGCTACAAATTATTATGTTAAGTGTTGCACGTCGGAAAATCCGCACGTGGCGTTCGCTTTGGTGATTTTTTTTTCTCTCTATTATGTTTGATTTGATCTTGTTGGATTTGTTAGGAGTCGCCATCTAATATTTAATTGAAGGTTACTAGGAAACTCGGTTGTACTGGTCTTGTCAAAGATTCGCGGGTAAGGGATTAGTTGTGGTTAGAGAAGATATTAGCACCCCTAACGCACCCTACCTGAGGTAAGCTGCTTCATGGACTTGATGTGTTAAAGAAGTTTTAAAAAATTTATCTTTACATCGGATTTTAGAAATACAACTTCCATACAAGTTTGTACTTCTACATCGTGATCCAATCAAAATATCAAATCCTTTTTTATTCTCTGTAATTTTATCATAAATAAAAATAAATATTTATAAGACAAATACAAACACACACATGCATTTTTTTTACATCCACATTACAAATAAAAATTCAATACTAAAAATTAAAATTACATCAAACAATTTAAAATTTACAACAACAACCATTCAAAAATGCATAACGGTGCTGGGATCAACTCTGTGAAGCCAAGAGACAACAGGAACAATGGCGGCGTGTTGCCCAACGCACCACCGCCACATAAAATGCCGGATAAAGTAGGAATCAGTCACAGTGTCCTCCCTTCTTCCTCGCCAACAAAGACTGCTACTTCCATCTGCAACCAGAAACACAAAAGAAAAGCCACAAACAGTTGATTTTAGCTTTTTGAAACTCTGCATTTTTCCCTTCTCCTTCTTCAGATCTGCTCCTCTCTGCATCTTGTTCTTATTTCCTTTTCTTCTGTTTTAGATGGCCGACAGTTATGGGGGGGAGCTGCCAGTGGTGGTTGCTGCGTTGACGGTCTTCACTCCTGTTGGCGGCAGTGGTGGTCGGCTGGTTCTCGGTCTTCTTCGTCCTCTGATCTGGTGGCTGTTGTCCGTGACCGCTGAAACCGTGGTGGAGATGGGCTTGCTGGAGGTGTTGAGGCGGAGGAATGGACAAATTAGGGTGTCGTTGCTGGTGCCGTTGTTCGGTCGTTACCGGGGAAGGAGCTGCTGGGGAAGGCTGAGAGAGGAGAAGGACGGCGCCGCCGCCGCCAGGTCTGCCAAGAGAGGGAAGAACAATGGTTGGCCTAGAGAAGAGGCTGAGAGGTGCTGGTTTTGTGTTGATGTGAGCGGCGACTTGGAAGAAAATCAAAACCGAGCAAAGGGAGGAAAAAGATGTGGCTACCATGTAAAAAGAGAGGCGGCCGTGTTTGGCCAAAAAAAGAGAAAGAGCTGCAACGTGGGTAGCTTCAGGAGAGAAAAAAAATTCAAAACCCACCAAGAGGGGCGGTCGTTGGCAAAGAGATAATGGTTAGGTTTAGGGTTTGCTTTTTTGTATTTTTCTGATGTTTCAAAATTAACCCCCCTGTTCTTTGTGTTAAAGGTTGCTATTTATAGGTAAAATATTGCTTGGATTTCAAAATTGGTCCCTTAATTTTATTTTTTGTAAATTTTGATTTTTTTTTTATTTTTTTTGTATTTTTTTTAAATAAGCAATATCAACATCGACTCAATGAGGAAAAACAATGATTTTAAAAATAACACATTAAAAGTTGAACGCATTCTAAATATCTTTGAAAATTTAAATTCTTTTGAGATGATATTGAAAATGCTAAAAATGATGCAAATATATTTAAAAATGTATTTTTTGGATTTTCATTGTTTTTCTCTATTTTTTGAATTTATTTCTAAAAATTTATCAAAATATGGATCAAAATTGGAGAATAACCCAAAATTGGGTTATGACATTAAGTTTCTAAGTTTTTAATCACCAGCACAACTTTTTTTCCGTCATGAAATATTAGCTCTATCATACTTTTAGTTTCCATTACTTATCTGGTGCTGGTTTATAATTATAATATTATTAAATACATTAATGTTTATAAACCTACAATAGTGTGCGGGCATTCCATCTCGTATTTATTAAACTCGGTAATGTTACAATGACTTGTTGATAAGATGTCTTACTCTTATTAGGTTTTATTTCAAATCGTTTTGGATATTGAAATAACTAAATCCAAGCGATTCATTTTGCAAGTTAATTCATTACTCGGGTAACCCGGTTAAACCTATATAAGTCTTCACTAGGTTATTATTAATGATTTTTTATTTTATTTTTGTCTAAAATAATATTGTTGTAAAATTGATCTAAATTGATCATGTGACAACCTTATTTAAACCCAAGCTCTAACGACCAAATCTAAACTGGATCTAATTACAATGAAAATAAAATTAGATGGGATGATGAATTTATTCTATACTTAGACACATTTCAGCATGGACGGGAATAATAAATTAATTCATTTATCCTTTTCTAACAAACCATTAACCTAGTTATTAGGAGCAATAATGTAATTTATTAAGGACCAGTCAGTCATTGTTATATTAATCGAGGACAACAGTGTTTTTTATTTATTATTTGCACAATATAATAACTAAAATACTTTTAAAATCAAAATAAATCTAACTTAAGTTTAAGAATTAATTCATCATTTTGTTTTATTACCCTCGTAATCATGATTTTTTAAACTTGAAACTAAGGGTTGATTCATTTTTTTCTCATGATTTTTTAATGATAATCAAGCCAAATTAGAGGTAATTTTGTATTTTATAAAATTAAAAATATTTTAAAAAGTTATTGATGTGTGCGATGGCTTAAGGTAGGGGAAATTAACTATATGCAGTGGTGTTATAAAACTCTTGACAACTTCTTCCCCAGTGAAATGACGCGTGATGGTTTGTATAACAGCTTGGTTTTAACAATTTTTTTCCCTCTCTTTTCTTTATGATGAACAAGTTGTCCAATTAGAAAACCTTTAACTTTATTCTATCATCTTTAAAATGATAGATTTTTTAAACTTTGAACTAAGAGTCGATTCATCTTTCTTTTCGTAGTTTTTTTTAGTGATAATATGGCTAAGTTGGAGATAATTTTATATTTTATAATGTTAGAAAGTAGAATAACCATCAACCATTAAATGATATTATCTCAAATAATTGTCCTTAAACTAGGTTAAATGATATATTATTTTCTCCATGCAAGTTGGTATATTTTAAAGGTATCAAAACACATATGAAACTTTAAATAAGGTCAATTAATTCATTCACTCCATACATTTCTTCTTCGTTTTTTGGCATTTTTACTTATAATTTTTTTTAATTATTCCACATAAAATAATAACTAAATTCCATGTATTTCTCAATTGGTGTACTTAAAATTAATTTAACATATGGTGGAAATTAAACTATATAATAAGACATGCAAAACAACAAGTCAACTTCAATAATATGTCATGTTCTTAATTCATCATTTCAAGAAATTCTATAACCATATATTTTGGTCATGAAATAAATTGAGGCCATAAACATATTACTAGATACTAGTTTTATTACTAAATAAATAATTGTATTATTCATTATCAGTTAACTATTTCCACCATCCATTATTGGTTAGCTATTTTCATTATTCATTATCGTCTATTACTAGTTAATTATTTCGACCATCCATTACTCGACACTAGTTCCATTACATTTTAACTACTTACACCACATATTATTAGATAATATTCATATTATTAGATAACTAACTCCATATGTATTACAATTAAAATATTAACATACCATATTTTAAGAACTTATAATTACTTAACTAGATAAACTATTAAATTAAAATATCAAACACCTACCTCATATCAAAGTTTTAAATGCATTATCCTATGGTTGTGCCATTCTTGTAACCTTTCCAGTCCTGTTAGAAATTTTCAATACTATATTTTATCCATTCATTATTGAAAACTCTTTTCAAATTACAACATTTTTACTTTTCTTAACCAAGTAATGCACAATTTTGATTGTAAATTTAAGAAATCACAAGTTTTTTTTTTTAAAAAATAGTATTGTCAATTAGAACGTCGATTCATATTTGCATAACTAATCAATCAACTATGCATTATTGAATTTTATTAGTGTTCTTAATGGTTGAACAAATAGTCGACCAATTTGATTATTCAAATTAAACAATAGTCAATTTTACTATTTCTTTTATCAATCGATCAACCGAATTATATAATAATCTTAAAAGATCAACAAATTTATGCAACATATCAAATATTATTTTAATTATTTTAATTCACAGAATATTCATTTTATTTTTATGTTATAGAATATCACAAAACAAAATATTCAACCTCATAAATCTATTTTTCATAACTCAATACAATATAATTTAGCTTAAAAACCACGGATCATCGTGAATGATTTTATTAGAAAAGTTTCTTATCTCTTATTTTCAAGAATTTGGAAGACTATAAGCAATAAAATCAAGTTTTAAATCTCCTTCCAACTACCTTTAATTCTTTAATCTAAATCCTTTTAATGTTCACAATGGTAATTTTTCATAATTGTTCTCGGGTAAAATCTCCTCTCTTTATCTTCCTATGGTGGCCGGCCACCTTGGCTTTCTTTGGAAGCCAAGTTTGCATTTATATGTCTCATGTTTTCTTTATTCACACTCTGACCCCTATTGTTTATTGTATTTTTATTTTATCTCATTATATACTTTCTTTCTAATAACTCAATGCCATATTATCTCTTTATTTTGTTCAATTTCACTCATCTTCTTTTAAACTTGAATTTTCTTTGATTTTAGTTCATTCATAATCTGATCGATTTTTCAAAAAAAATTTGCCAAAAGAGATTTTCAATCGAGGTTTACATTAATGTTATCCTATTTTTCTTATTTATATTTCATCTTAGCATTTTATATTTGGACCAAATTTTTTATATTCTATTAGCCTGAAAAATTATAACCGGAGGTTTGCATTCTCTCCCTATTTTTAACGGCTCTCTTTCATCTCAAATTTCAGAGATCAAGATATAAACTAAATAATAAATGAAGTTTTGTAATGAAAAGTGAAGCCCAAAAAAAGGGATGAAAAAGGAGAATCTTAAAATCACAAGGACCAAACTATAATTTACCATGCCACAGTGATAGAAGGGCTGTTTTTTTTTTTTTTTGGCCATGTCAATGCTAATCCATGTTTTCTCAATTTTATAAAATCAACAAATCAAATCCTATTTTACAAACTTAAGGGGCTATCCAACGTCGTTGCACTTTTTACACTGCGAATATAACATTACTCGCGAATTGAAAAAAGTCATCTGCGTTAAAATCATGCAAATAGGGCGGAGTAAGAAAAAAAATTAAAAGGGGCCAAATTAAAAGAATTATTTTAAAAGGATTAAAATCTTAATTATTTTACATAAGGGAGGGGCTGGGGAAAATTTCCTTGCAGGGGCCCCGGCCCCTGCCAGCCCCCCCTCCCTCCGCCATTGCATGCAAACATAATATAAAGTCATGATAATTGAAATTGTAATTTGTAATGTAATGTAATTGGAATAATTATTCACTTTTTTTTTTTTTAAACTGTTATGGTATTTCCTAGCCAGTTTATTAGCATGAAAATGAAGTTTCTTCCTCATGGGCTCAGCCTGAGATTAAAGTTACCCAAATGGGCTCAGCATATGATGGGGCGATCAGTTATAGTTACTCTTTCACACTGATCCACCCAACCCTGAAGGACGTGTGCGAAGCCCTTAACCGAAATGGAAGCAGAAAGCTTCCACTTTTCAGGGTTTTAGACAGGGTTTGGGTTTGCTTCTCAAATTCTCTCCACTTTCTCCTCTGCCTTAAACACCCAGACCCAGCTCCCCAAAACAAATCTAGTGGCTTCATCTCATGATCAAGGCGTTTCCAAGCTTTACATCATAACAAGGGGTTGGTTGCTTCAATTTTCTGTAAGAACTCAAAAATCGATAGTTTTTTTAACTCTTTTTTTCACTTTCTGATAATTTAGCTTTGAGTAGCATAGCCAGACAGCTCCTTTTGGATTCGGTTTTACTCATTTTCTCTCATATTTTTCGTTCACCTTTGTAGTATTAATGCTGATTATAAACCCAGAAATCACATAAAAAAGGGTGGTTCTTGATTTCACCATCTCCAAATGCATCGTCGTCTTGCAATATTCACCCACAAGATTTTCATTAATACCAATCCTATCCCAACCACAACAGCCACCGGCGCTACCTTTTTGTACATTCAATCCAATCCCTTAAACCCCAGGACTAATGGGTTGGCTTTCTTTCGTTTGCTATCATTCACTCCGGTGCACAGGCGTGCACCGGACCCTGACGACCCATCCAACCTGATGAAGGAAGATGGTGTCTCAGTTTGCTCTCAAATGTGGATAGAGAATTTTCGAGAACCGGATAGAATTTTGAGCAATTTGACAGCTTATCTTCGCCGGTTTGAATTGTGGGTATTGGCTTATCAGAAAGTGTGTGCTGATGACATGGGAGCTTATATGCCCCGCAGTGCTATACAAAGGTCTGCATTGGAGGACTTGTTAGCACTTAAAAATGCGGTTCTTGATAATAGGTTTAAGTGGGGTGCCAGGTTGGATTTTTTTATAAAGTCCCCGAAGGATAAGACTGACTATCAGTCTTTGTCGAAGAGGAAGATTAAGGCAATTTTGACAACTACACAACCGGCGGCATTTCAGGATAAGATAGTTCAGGAGGTGTTGTTTATGATTTTGGAGCCGATATATGAAGCACGGTTTTCTCAAAAGTCATTTGCTTTTAGACCTGGTAGAAATGCACATACGGTGTTGAAGGTGATTAGGAGGAATTTTGCTGGGTATTTGTGGTATATGCGAGGGGATTTGAGCACAGTTTTGGATGGAATGAAAGTGGGGTTAGTGATAAGTGCTTTGATGAGGGATGTGAGGGATAAGAAAGTGATTGATTTGATAAAGACAGCATTGACTACTCCTGTGATCACTAGTCGTGTGGAAGAGCCAAAAAAGAAGACGAAGAGGAAGTATCAGAAAAAGAGGGTTTTGGCAGAGGATGAGCCGAAGCCAGATCCATATTGGCTAGACACTTTTTTTGGGTTTGCACCTGAGGAGGCAGAGAAGGTTCCTTCATGGGGGCACTGTGGGATTCTCAGTCCTCTTTTGGCTAATATCTGCTTAGATGAATTGGACCGTTGGATGGAGGGTAAGATTAAGGAGTTCTATCGTCCTTCAAAGAGTGATGTCATATGGAATAGTCCAGAAGGGGAAGCAGAACAGGGGAATACATCTTGGCCAGAATTTGTGCCAACAAGTGGCCCAGACAAAACTAGGAAGATGGATTATGTTAGACATGGGGGTCACATTTTGATTGGTATGCGAGGACCTAGAGCAGATGCAGCTACATTGAGGAAGCAATTGATTGAGTTTGTTGATCAGAAGTACATGCTTAAGCTTGACAATGAGAACCTCCCGATCGAGCACATAACTAAAGGTATAATGTTTCTTGATCATGTGTTGTGCCGAAGAGTTGTGTATCCAACTCTACGCTACACTGCCACTGGTGGGAAGATCATTAGTGAAAAAGGTGTGGGCACCCTTTTGTCAGTCACAGCGAGCTTGAAACAATGCATTAAGCAATTTAGGAAGTTGAACTTTCTGAAAGGGGACAGAGATCCTGACCCACAGCCTTGTTTCAGGATGTTCCATGCTACTCAAGCTCACACCAATGCACAAATGAACAAATTTTTGTCAACAATGGTTGAGTGGTATAGATATGCTGACAACCGGAAGAAAATTGTGAACTTCTGTTCTTACATTATAAGGGGTTCACTTGCAAAGCTTTATGCTGCAAAATACAAGTTGCGTTCACGTGCAAAGGTGTATAAGATTGGTTCTCGGAATTTGAGTCGTCCTTTGAAGGAGAAGAAAGGGTCTTCACCTGATTATCACAATTTACTAAGAATGGGCCTCGCGGAGTCAATTGATGGGCTTCAGTATACCAGGATGTCTCATGTACCCGAGACTGATTACACCCCATTTCCAAGTAATTGGATACCTGATCATGAGAAGGCATTGCTTGAATATATAAGGCTTGATGATCCAAAAACTCTTGAGGATCAACGATTTCTCATGAGAGAGCAAGGTCTGGTTTCACCGCAGGACTACATTTCGATGCTTGTTTGGAACTACAAGCGAAACGCTATTTCGATGGATCAGCTTTCCCTCATAAAAAGTGGTGGAAATAAGGCAGAAAGAGAGCAACGGTTGCTCTTGGGCTCTGATCGTGATAGTTATGATCAGAGAAGCAAAGAAGAGGAAGAGCATGAAGAAGAGTTTGATGTGGCAGAAATATAAGGTAATTGTTGTATTATTCTGTGCTTGCCAGGCAACATTTTCTGTAATTGGACTGTTACATTTAGGGGAAGCAAAGTAGAATGGTTTCTTCTGCAATGCGCCAAATCGCTTATGATAAGAAAATATGAACTTCTTGTATAAATTTAAATAAACTTAGCCAATTTAAATTGCAGAATACACCATTGAGTTCACGCTGGCTGCTATTTCATTGATGTTGGTTTTGCATTTTGCTTTGGGCCTATCTGTTTGCTTTGTTGTAGATCATTAAGATGAGGTTGGGAGATCCTCGAATGACTACGCGGGAGCCCATTCTGCACATATTATCTATCCCGCATTCCTTATTGCAGAGTTTTCATGAAAATTCCTTTACAACTGTTTTTTTGGTATGTGTGTGCCATTCAAGGGTTCCTTTTGAAAGGTAGGGTATGCCAATGGCTTCAATCCTACTTAGTTTTCTTTGCCTTTCTTCTATGCTTTTTTTTCCCACTACTTGCTTCCTTATTCAGTCTCCTTTTCGCTTCTATGCCTTCACCCCTCCAAGATATGTGTATTTTGTCCTATTAACGGCTGACCAATTTTGTGGGGGATATGTTGAAGTTTGGCCCACAATTTCTAATATCTTAGAATTGTACATTGAGTTTCACTATTTCAGTTGCTCTTCTTGTTTATCATGCACATATGGTCCTATTTTTAATCTGTGCAAATGTTGAGACCCCCATAATTTGGTGACTTCATAAAGCCCTCATTGGGTTCAAGATCCTACAACACCATGGCCAATAGTTACATGCCTCCAAGGATGACCGTGGGTGAGAATTTATAAAATATGTTTTTGTTATAAATTTAGGATTCTAAATTCTGACATGAAATGTAAGTTATCTGGTTCTGATTATGATATTGTATTAACTCGGGGGGCTGTGGTTTGCATTTGGGAATTTCCTAGAGATAGGACTGCAGTTACTTGGGATAGTTCTTGATGATGCTCGGTTGAGTTTTCATCTGTCGAGTCTTCACCTGAGTGCCACAATTTGTTAGAAATGGTCCTCGTGGAGTAAATTGACAGGCTTCAGTATACCAGGATGTCTCGTGTGCCTGGATACCTGATCAGGAGAAGGCATCACATTAACATATAAGATTGATGATCCAAAAACTCTGGAGGATTAACGATGTTGCCTCTGTTGCATTGGAGAACACGGGCTGATTCCACCTCAATTAATTCTACATTGTGATGCTGGTTTGAAATTCTGACGGACCAGCTTTTCCTCTTTAAAATGCAATCCTGACGGATCAGCTTTCCCTCATGAAGTGGTGGTAATAACGAAGAAAAGAGCACCAGTTTCTGTAGGGCTGGGGTCATGATATTAGAAAATCGAAGTAGCAGAGGAAGCAAAGAAGGGTCTCCCGTTGTAGAAATGTAAGGTAACTTCTGATTTTTCTGTGGTTACCATGTAAAATTATCTGTAATTGGGTTCATACCGTTTAGAGATAGCAAAGTTGAATGGCTTTTCCTCCATGGAACAAAGCTAAATCAGCTACGATTAATGAATACGAAGATTCTTATATAAGTATATTTAGTCAACTTCGAAGTTAGAAGAGTCAACTGACTGCATCTTGATGATGTGTTCGAGAGATCTTTGGATGATTCTATGCAAGATCTAATCCTGAAACTGGGTTCAATCCTTGTTTGCAGGCGGTTTTTGCCCTTCTTCTAGTGTTTTTTGGGTCACTGCCTGCTTCCTTGTGTACTCTCCTTTTTCTCTGTAAGCCTTCAACACCCTTACACCCCATCTCTATCTCCCTCTCTCAATTTGTGTGCTTCTTTATTATGGTTTGACCAATTTCATTTTGGTATTTCTTGAGTCCAGTTGATCTAATACAAGCAAGCAACAAGGGCTGTCTTAAAAGTAGAGTAGGACAAAAGAAAACATATGTTCTTATAAATACCAGTTTGTTCTGAACACCAAGATTCTAATTAATTCCAGTAAAAACAAGATATCACAAGTAAATTACACCCCTTTTTTGCCGCAAATATGAAGAATAAATTATAAGTAATTTAATTTAATTACAATGTGGGTTGTATTTGAAATTGAAATTTGAATTTTATTCCCATTCAAGCGACCAACCAACCATGATTCTCAAGACATCTCTCATATCACTCATATGTGACTTGTGTCGATAGGGATATCTCAATGAGTTGATGGAAAAACAGGAGGAATGTTAGGAAAAAAAAAGATTTATTATCTAGTTTTAGAAACTAGAAAACTCTAATTCATTTTTAGAGGTTTTAGGTAAGTGATTGATTAAATAATAATAAAAAATATCGATCATATTTTATACATTTTATCTAAAATAAATCCTTACATTTGAAACTATAGCTTAACAATAGAACCCAATCCTTACATATTTGAAACATGAACGTTGGACCTAAAAAATAATAATGATTAGTTAGGTTATGGTCTTTTTTATTTGATCATTTATGAAATGAGCCCAGATGCCTTTACTTACTTTATAGACTTTTATGAGATTATGTTAATCTAATTTATGTTTATTTATTGTGATAGGGAAAAATATACCCCAAGACTAAAAAATTCTTGAACAAACATTTCAAACAACAATAATTATAAACAAATATTAAAATAATATTTACGTGATTTTTTTGAGTATAAAATCAAATGTCATCATCTAGAAGATGACTTCGAGCAGGATAATAATTTATTGGCAAGCTGAAGAAGTGGGGCAAAAATATATTGTCAGGGCACCTTTAGGTATAGATTAAAAAAAAATATATATTTTAAAAATAAAATCTGTCTTAAATATTTTTCAAAGGGATAAGACTTTTTAAAGATATAATGATTCTGGAGTTTATTTTTAGATGAAAACAATTAATACTTAATATTAGATCTCGTCCTAGAAAATTGTGGTCTGAAAAATTGGTTGCTATAATATATATATATATATATATATATATATATATATTTTTTTTTTTTAAAAAAAGGGTTCGGAAACAACACGCATCCTTGTTGGCCGCCGCCACCTCGAAGATTCACACGAGATTATTGTATAAAAATTACTTTTTATATGAAAATAATTCTAATATTTATTTAATAAAATAAAAAGGAAATAATTGAGAATCTTTATCTAGCACAAAATTTCACAACGAACAAACATACACTTCCACTCATAAAATCCCAATAATGGGCCAAACCATTACACATTGAATAATCTTGATGTCACCTGTTCTCCCAACCTCATTATGAGATGTTGATTCTAACGTTATAAAATCTTAAAATCAAATCTTCAGCGGTTTCGTATCCTTAGAGTTGTTAAGCAATGGGTTGGATCCCAATATTTCAAATATCCATGTAAAAGATAAAGGGGTAATAACAATTTTACCCTTACTGGTCGTTGGAAGAGGATGAGGTTGTGTCGGCGTGTGCGTCTCAAGCGCTGGCATGTCTCTTGCGCCTACGCTGAACCTGCAAAAAAAAAAAAACGATTTGATTTTTGGGTGGAAAAGGCTGTAATTTAAGGTTTATTTTGAGGCCTACTGGTTTAGTTGTTTGTGCTAGTGTGGCTGTTGGTTTTGTCTCGGGTTAACTGGTTTAGTGGCGTGGTTGAGTGGATATCAACTTAGCGGTTGTGAGTGGCTCGAGCCATTTGTCGTTTCCTACATTTTGCTGGTTGGTGTGGTGTTTGGTTCAGGCTATGTTGGCGGCTGCCATCTTGGTGGTTTAATGGCTGTTTCTGATGAGTTGGAGGGTTAGGTTGACGCCTATTGTGGTTGGTTTAGGTGCCAGTGTGGTGGCTTTATTCAGACTGGCGGTGCAAAAACTGTTAGTGATTTTTTTTTTTTTGCATTGGTTTGATCTTGGAAAATGAGAATAAAAATGGGTTATTTCAGCTTGCTCAGACGCATCCAGTAGCCGATGGTCCTTGTACGTGAATTTCGACTCTTCATAATCCATGAAATGGTGTACCAAGTCACTCATTGGCCAATTTGCAGGCTATAAATGTTAATGTTAGTTTGAACAAGTGAGGAGCAGTTTAGAATAAACAGGGGAACCCGAACAGCAAACAAACTAGATCATTGCCTTTATGTAAAAAAATTTATGTTTGATAGTTCTATTTTTTAGCAAAGGAAAAAAATTAAAATTATACTGGATTGATTTAACGTGATTTGATTGAATTGTGAGATTTAAAAATAATTTAAATAACAAATAAAAATTAATTTAATTAAAAAAATAAGATAATATTTTTTAAAAAAATATATTAAAAAAATCACATATTAGATCATTTTGGATTAATTTGTTAAATTTATTATCTAAATCATGAGACCCATGTAACTATATAAAAAACAAAAATTAAAATTAAAAACAATTTTTATTCAAACAAATATTAAAAAATAAAATTAAAAATAAGATTTAACTTAAAAATTATTTATGTTGACATGAATTAACCTATCAAATTTACATCTTAAAATTGAGATAAACCTATAGAAAACAAATTAAAATAAATTATAAAATTTAATTTTTAATATATAGTAGTTGGATTTCAATTAATTTTAAAAATAATTATAAAAATATTAACTCTTTGTTTCAGAGAGAATTAATATAATAATATTTTTTAGTTAGCTAACTAAAATGATTTTTTTCACTATTTTAACTAAAATTTAATTATTAAGCTTTATCCAAATGGGTTGATATTCCATCTTGTCTCACTCATCACCAAATGTCATCATAAACTTACTTGTACTATCTTTTCTTTTTCTTTCACGCTACTTCTTGGCTTGCATATTAAACCTTGCTTCTACAATGAGAATGTTCTCGTGAGCTTATTTAGTTTTGATTTTTAAAAATATTTTTGAAAAAAATTAAATAATATATTTTTTATTTGAAATTAATTTTTTGATATTTAAAAAAAAAAGAAAAAAAAGCAAATGCACTCCAAGGACATTCAAAAGACAAGTTCACCATTTACATTATTCAAATCTCTATTTTTTTCCTCTCATTTTTATATGCCCATATATTACTCTACTATTAAAAGGCATCCTTTTCTACGGATTCTAGGCACACCATGTGCATTTCAAGTGCCTACCACATTAACAGATCCCACTGTATCCTGCGCACGGTAGTTGTAAAAGTCAAAAGACTAGAAAAAAATAAAATAATTCGAGTCCTAGCCACCATATTGATTTTTAACCAAAACCTTGACAGTTTGCTTGCTTTACGTGGCATATACAATTAATTCGGAGGGGTGTTCTTTCGGACGATGATTTATGGGGGCCTTAGATCATCCCACGCGTGCAAGGCACATCTTACAACCACTCTGTCACGTGTCTGTGCAAGGAGCTGCGTGCTTCGAATTGGCTTAATTGCCTTGTCGTCTTCTCCCTTTGAATCCAGGGATGCTTTTACCGTTGTCATTTCCCAGAGCTTACGTGGCTGTACATGATCCCAGAAAGAGGGGCCAAATTCCAAAATAATACTTAATTGCTAAAAGAGGGTGGAAACGACAGCGTCCTCCTGTAAATTAAAAGGGAAGAATAGATTAGGTAGAACTAGCTGTGCCGTTACATGACAAGTAGTTCATGATTAGGGGCACCGTTGCTTCTGCTTTCCACTCAGATTCAAATTAAAACAAATCAAACAGTAATTCTCACCGACACCCAAACCCCCATGGTCATGTACGTAAATTTAAATCCATGAGATTTTAGTGTAGGAACGTCGTTTGCATACATTCATTGCTGACACTGACATTTTGATATTTGAGGTATTTAATTATTTATTGATCATGGATAAATTAAAAAGGTTAATTAGAACTTAGTTTCTATATCTTCATTAAAATTAATTAATTAATTAACCCCTGTAATATTATAATTTGGTAGCCCTACGCTTCGCCATGATTAAATTAAATTTGTTAAATAAATGATTAATACTATAATTAAGTTTAATTAATTAAATTTGTTAAATAAATAATTAAATTATAATTAACTCTTAAATCAAAGAGTGTCGTGATTTTATTGCATGCAAAAAAAAGAGAGTTGAGGTGTCACGAAGGTCTCGTGGCATGGGGCGTCAATGCAGGCACTCGATATTCGCGGGTCTACGATAATAAACAATAAACGTGGCAAACTAAAATGGCTTGAATTGAATTCAGAGTCAGAGTGATGTGCGGTGTTGAGAGCTCGTTTGCAGGAGCAAATACAATAAAAAATGCTACTCTCGAAGCATGGGAGGATGAGTTTTTAAGCTAAGCTAGCAACTGATCCAGTGGACTCTCGAAGTTAAGGTTTCGGATTTCCACTTCAAATTTCCAAGAAACGGAGAAAATGCGGACCTCCAGTTTCTCTTGCTCGCTCACAGCTCTATTCACTCTGATTGTCATGCAGGTCTCGATTTCAAGAGGGCAATTAGCTCCAAATGAAACAAGAATTCTTTTCCAGGTTCAGCAACTCCTTGAATATCCTCAGGTTCTTCAAGGATGGACTAACTGGACCAACTTTTGCTATCTCCCTCCCTCACCTTCTCTAAAAGTTGTTTGCTCAGATAGTCATGTAACTGAATTAACTGTCGTTGGAAACAAAAGCAGCTCCTCTGCATCTCCCAACAGCCCAAAACAAAATACCTTGTCTGACAACTTCTCTATAGATGCTTTCTTCACCACCCTAACAGAGCTTTCAAATTTGAAGGTGTTGTCACTGGTGTCCTTGGGATTGTGGGGTCCCTTGCCTACCAAGATCAACAGGTTTTGGTCTCTTGAAGCACTTAATGTCAGCTATAATTTCATTTATGGCCAGATTCCTCAAGATATCCTGTCGTTAAAGAATCTCACTAGTCTTGTTTTGGCTCATAATTTGCTGAACGGAACAGTCCCAGATCTCAGAAGCTTAGTTCTACTTCAAGAGCTAAATTTGGGTGGCAATCATCTTGGTCCAACCTTTCCTTCGCTTGGTAACGATCTTGTTACCATCATCCTGAAGAACAACTCCTTGAAATCTGTTATTCCTTCAGAAGTCAAGAAATTCAATCAGCTTCAGCAGCTGGACATCTCTTCCAACAAACTCATCGGACCAATCCCAACTGCTTTGTTCTCTCTTCCTTCTCTTCAGTATCTTGATTTAGCCCAGAATCAATTAAGCGGGGCTCTTCCAACAAATATATCTTGCAGTGTTAAGCTTCAATTTGTGGACATCTCTCATAACATTTTGATTGGAAAATTACCTTCCTGCATTGCAACCAACACTTCAACTCGGACAGTCATCAGCTCATGGAATTGCTTGTCTGGCGGTAAAAATGCAAGTTACCAGCACCCTTACTTGTTCTGCAATAAAGAAGCATTGGCTGTGAAGCCCCCATCTAGAAGTAAGGAGCACAAGTCTTCCACTATCAAACTTGGAATAGTACTTGGTATTGTTGGAGGTGTTCTTGGGATCGCAGGTGTTCTTGGGTTATTGATTTTTGTGATCATTAGAAGATCAAAAACAACAAAAGCTGATGATCATGTACATAGCATATTTGATGGATCTGTTACCAGTAAAAGGTCTGTTGCCAGTAAAATGTCTGTTCGCAGAGCCGTTGATTCAAGTAAGTCCGCCTAGCTACCATTTGATTTTCTCTCCTCTTTGCGTTTTCATGTGAAGTTAGTTTGGTGGATTTTCAAAATTACGCATGATATGAATTTCCACAGGGCGTGTGCCTCAGACGATGAGGTCGGCAGCTATAGGGCTTCCGCCTTACCGTGTCTTCACATTGGAGGAAATGGAAGATGCAACAAACAACTTTGATCCATTGAATTTTATAGGAGAAGGATCCCAGGGACAAGTAAGACTCGGAACTTTTCAATGGGCTCACATCATGCCATGGCTACTAGAACTCATCATTAACAAAGCCCTTTGAACTAAATGCTATTCTGTACTGTAATCTACAGCTCTATAAAGGTTGGCTCATGGATGGTTCAGCAGTCCTGGTGAAATGTGTGAAACTAAAGCAGAAGAATTTGCCTCAAAGCATGATTCAGCAGATTGAGGTACTATCAAAGCTGAGGCATCTGCATTTGGTCAGCATTCTCGGACACACCATCGTCACATATCAGGATCATTCGAGCACAGCTGGCACAGTATTTGTTGTCCTTGAACACGTCTCCAATGGATCTCTAAGAGATTACCTAGCCGGTAAAATACCAAAATCACTTATCATTTTTTTGAATCATTGCTGTCTTGCTGAAGCCTAAAGTAAGTAAGATTGTTGATACGACAGATGAGAGAAAAAGGGAGATGCTGAGATGGCCAAAAAGAATGGCGATTATCATTGGCGTTGCGAGGGGAATCCAGTTCTTGCACACTGGAGTTGCTCCTGGCATTTTTGGGAATAACGTAAAGGTCGAGAATGTTTTGTTGGATGATACTCTTACTGCGAAACTCAGTGACTACAAGATTCCCCTGTCATCAAAGGTGAGGGCAGAAGGATTGAGGATTGAGATTCTTCATATTTGAAGCACTTTGGATTCACACTTCTGAATTTCTTTTGTTTTGTTTTTTGAACTTTGCAGGTAGGCTCGGAGAGTCCTCTCAATGGACAAGATGCGTTCAATATCAACAGGCAAGTCTTCCTCCTGTTTTCATTTTTTTCACACCTTCATACTACTGAATAATCAAGGTCATCTTGCCTGAGTCCTCTTCCTGCATGCAGTAGTGAAAATGCAGAAAAAGAAGATGTCTATCAACTAGGTGTCATTTTACTTCAAGTCATTACGGGTAAGCTTGTCACATCCAACCGAGCATTGGACGAGTTAAGGATACAGGTAAATACATGTGCAATATAAATCTGATAACATTATTTTGGAGCTGCCTTTATACGGTGCCGAGCATGGGGTTATGACTGCTTAAATCTTTTTTTTTTGGGTTCAATTTGCAGCTCGAAAAAGGCTTGGCAGAAGCGCCATCGAAGTTACAGGCCTTGGTCGATCCATCTACAAGGGGTACTTTTGCATATGAATCCCTAAAAACTGCAGCTGAAATGGCCGTTAATTGCCTAAACAAAGAATCAAGAGCTCGGCCATCAATAGAAGATGTACTTTGGAATTTGCAGTATTCCATTCAAATTCAGGAAGGATGGACTAGTACCAGTGGAAACCTTGGCGGTCCACACTCGTCTTCTTATTAAATTTCTAGACTCGTTTCTCTGTAATTGACTACGTTTCTCTGTAATTGATTATCATAAGAAATCATATATGAATTTTTTCCCGTCATTTGTTCTTTTTGCCCCCCCTTTCTTTGGCAATTGTTCACGATACTGTAGATTTGAGATGTAATATTTAACACATAGTTAGAAAGGTAGATACAGAAATCGGCTGACTTGGAAAAAATTCGGTTGACTTGGAAAAAATTGGATTAAAAATCCAAATTAAACTACTAATCCGATAAATCAAGGCTTGATTCTATTAAAACCCGACTTTTTTTAAATTGAAATTGGTGCCTTACTCACAATCAACGATTCAACTCGCCGAGGGGTGTTGAGGAATACAAATGATATATAGACGCGTGCCAGAACATGAAATGCTAACATGCTAGAACAAAGGATGAATTCGGTTTTAGGTTGCTTGGGAAGGTGGTATAACTTATGTTATTAAAAAAATTTATTTTTTTTAATTAAAATTTAATATATTTGTATATTTTGGATGGTTTTGATATGCTAATGTTAAAAATAATTTTTAAAAAATAAAAAAATATTATTAACATGTATTCTAGTATAAAAAATTATTTAAAAAATAATCGTTACCACATTGCAAATATACATATCCTTTTAAATGATCATATTTTTTTTAATTTGTAATTTTTTTAGGTTAAAAATTAGTTTTTTTATTCAAATTATTTTGATAGATTAATTTTAAAAATAAAAAAAATATTATTTTAATATATTTTAAATAAAAATACTTTAAGCAATAATTATTATTATAATCCCCAACAATCTCAAAGTATCAGGAAAAAACTGCAAAATGAACCTATCCAACCAATAACTACCAGTGAAGAAATGCATGCATATTTTATCAATAGCAAAATAAATATTCCGACACGTGAAAAGTGAGATACCGCATAGCACACAACCATTATATAGGTCCATAAACAGGAGAGACAAGCCGTTATACAGGCCAAGATAAAACACGAAAATTATGCTTGTTGTCCGGACAAGAATTACTGGTGGTACTTGTTGTCATGATGGAATAGGAAATATTAGTTTACTGGCTGGGTTGGTATTAATAATTATTTGATTTTATTATTAAATTTAATTTAATAGATTAATTTAATTTTTTTATATTTAATTTTTTACTAACTAAAATTTAAAATTAAATCTCCAAATCATAGTTTGTACACCTGCCCTGATCCAAGGCCCGAGTTCCAGATTTTGCAGGGTCGGTCGGGTCAATTTCTATTTTAAAAAAAATTCAAAATAACGTCGTTTTAGTAAAAAAAATAAAAATCAATAGATTGCAACTGAATTTTTAACTAAATTTTGCCAGATCGTCCGGGTTTTCAAGTCAACCCGCGCGGGGAGGCAGGGTCATGGCTTATCATATTTTTTCACCAATCCGACCCGGTTCCAGCCTCGGGTCGGTCGGGTCCCGAGTCGACCTGCAGGGCCTAACCGAGTTTTAAAACTATACTCCAAATAACTTTTTTGATAAAAAAAAACTTGGTCATTTAGTAAAAAAAACCTTAATGATAAAATTAAAAAAAATGATAAAATTAACAAAAAATACTTTGTACCCAACTTTTCATCTAACCCAAGTTTAAAATTAAATTATATGAAAATTTTATATATATGGTCTAATTGACTTGATGAGATTAAAAGCAACCAAGCTAATCATTAAAAAAGGTTCAAGGATGGAATTGAGAAGAAAAAATAAAATTGACAAAATAAAAGATCTCCCGACCCAATACCTTGTCTTGATTTAAAATTAAATCATATGAAAGTTGATAAAACATGATCTAGTTGACTTGGCCTATAAAAAAATTCAGGTAATTATTAAAAAAATTATAAGAACTAAATTAAAAAAAAATTAAAAAAATATAAAAAATTAAAATAAAATGAGAATAAAAATAGGACGCCCAGTAGTTAACTGAAACTAGTATAATTTTTGTTGCAGTCTTCTCACTTTTATTTTATAAAAATATTTTTTTAAAAAATATTTTTTAAACTTTTTAATATTAATTTATTTTTTAAAAAGTTGGTTAATTGAAAATGTTTCAAGTCAAGAAAAATAACTAAGCCTTTGTTTTAAAAGTGTTTTTATTCTCTCAATTTTATAATACTTTCTGGATTTTTATAAAAAATAAAATAAAATGAAATAATTTAATTCTTTTTAAAATTAAAATTCATTAAACTGAAATCTAGAAATCTTTGTTTTATTAATTTTTTAGTAATAATAAAATTGATTAATGAATAATTTGATATTTTAATAAATATAAAATACAATTTAAAAATAAAGAGTGTTTTGTGTGTAAATTTAAAAATAAAAGGCAATTTGCCGCAACCTTGTGAAGTCTTGTGTTCTACCACGACCTTTCTATTCTACTGTGTTTTCTACTCTTAATTAACAAAAACTCAGAAGAGGCGGTGATTTCACCCACCACCTCACAAAACATAACGCGCAGTCTTAAACTTAGCCCTCCCTTCTCGCTGTCACGGGGAGAATACTCTGGACGGGGAAGGAAGACTTTACTCACTGATTAGTGCCGCCGCTAGACTTTTCCGTTGTGATCTTAGAAAGAAAGAAAAGCCTGACTTCCTCTCTTTCGAGAATTTAAGCCAGGTCTCTTCTTAGTTCCGGATTGACGGAGCGAAATGGGACTATCCCCAAGTTCTATCCTTCTTATTTATTAAAAATTTAATTTTATAATTTTTTATAATTTACTTTATATATAATTACTTCATACTCATGATTTTTATTATAAATTCACTGAGTTAACATAATTTATTAATATTTTTTTTAATTTTATATTTTAATATTATATTAATTAAAAATTATATTTTAATGTATATTTACTTGAGACTATCTCTTAGCTTGTAGGTCTTAACACAATGTTAAAATTCTAATTTTTTTAGAGTGGTATCTCATTAATAACCTGGACCCTCTGAAAAGAGTATTTTTCGCTTTTTATCTAAGCTGTGCAAGAAAGACTCAAAGTTAATCCCAAAGAATAATAAAGTTTTATATGATTCATCATGAATTTTGATTTATTTATTTTTAGATTATTCTAATCTTGTTATTTAAATTACAAGTTTTAACTTAGATTGATTTAGATCATTTTAATGTGTTTTTTTATATTGAATTTTTATTTTATTTTATTATTTAATAATGAAATGATTGAAAATTATGTTTTATAATTTATTTTGAATTATTTTTATAGGGTTATTTTAGTTTCATAATCTAATTCACGGAATTAGTAAGGTAACTCATATTGACTCATGTTATTTTTTTATTTGCTTTCTTTGAATTTATCTTGGTTTTATCATTTAATATTAAATTAGTTAAAAATTAAAATTTATAATTTATTTTAATTTATATTTCATTGAGTTATCATGATTTTATAACTCATGTTATAATTTAGAAAGTTAACTCATATTGACATTAATATTTTTTGTTATTTTTAATTTATTTTATTATTTTATTTTTCAACATTGAATTGATTAAGTATTGAATCCCATGATTAATTTTATATATGATTATTATGATTTTATGATTTATATTATTAATTTAATAAATTATAAATTTAATAAATTAACTCAAGTTTCCATGAAATTGGTTTAATATATTATTTTTTTAATATTTTATTAAATAAATATAATATAAAGGACTAATTGAATAGATTGCCCAAATTGAATTGAACCACTTGTCGACAAGGAGTCTCTGTACAAGTCAGGTAAGATGTTGCCTCATGAAAGATGTGTGTGAAAACGGACCTTCGAAATTGCATTGCTAATATATAGTATATACAGATATCTTGATGACTATTTACCCGTGAAAGCAAAAGGAAGACGCAGAAAAGCTTTATAGGTCAACAAGTTGACTTGGAAAGTTAAGTTGCTGCTGCAGTCCTTTTTGCTGCTAAGGTATGGATGAGCTTAATAGCTAGGATATTCATGTTTTTGGCAATACTGACACCCAAAATCTCAGATATCATTAGCAAAAGGATTATTTCATCTCGTCAAATTAAATGGTGACGAGCAAATGGATGACTTCTGTTATTCATAATGCAAGAACCCTAAACAACAGCTCAACAGTAGATTTTTTGGTGACGTCAAAGCAGCAGCACTGGAATTAAAATCAAGCCAAAAAGGCTATTTTAGTATGGATCCACAGCCACTAGCTAGGTGGCTAGCCATTTTTGACCACTTACAAAAAAGCATGGACTGTAATTCCATGATTATCCATTCCACTTTATTGAAATTAAGACCAGCGCCTCATCCTGGTGCTAAGGAAATCAGACCTAAGATAGACCAGTAAGTCAACTTCGCAAGAGTTTTAATTTAGCCAATGGAGTTATAGAGCAGTGCAAAATGTAAAGTATTGACTGACTGAGATGGAAAAATCATCCTTTAAATGCTCTATGATTCAAGACCCTTTTCTCTTTGTTTAGCAGTGGAAGAAAGATAAGAATACCTTTCACCTTGGCTACATCTCTGGTTATAATTGATCTTCATGGAGGATGCTGAAGGGATTGAACTACAAATCACAGGTTAGTCAGATTATTTTTACTATATATGCGCTGCTTCTCCATACATGTACAGATTATTTTCTTTTCTATATCGAATTTAGTTGTCGTATCAGTGTCCAAAGCATATGATTAATCTTCCATTCATTTTCTTATGATCTTCTACTTCAATCGAAAACTTTAGAACCCAGAGTATTCAGAAATTGCTTAAGTAATTAATTGGTGACCAACATGAGATAGGTAGACCAGTGGCTTGTATTATTTAATCCAGTTTTTTGTCCTACATAACCCCTCATGAAATAATCCAGCATATGAGATAAATGAAGCAAGACAAGTTAGTGAAGCCTGTTCTTCTTGAATTAGAATCTGTTTAACTTTCAATATACGCAGTTAACATGCAATCATGCCATGAATACTCGTAAATGGACTTAAGGCAAGAATAAGTGTGGGTGGTCAAAAACCTCTGCAAGCAATAATCATCTTGCTCTTCGCTTGTTTGTATTCAAGTGAATGGTTTTGCTATTTTCCAGCTGCAGATGATAAAGAGCCAAACTCAAGTAATGATGCCTCCTCTATTAACAACAAAATGCAGCTACCAAAACTCATTCATTACAAGTGGTGGCTCCGAGTGACCTGCTATATACTATTTCTTCTCTCGGGGCAATCTGCTGCCACTCTTTTGGGAAGATTATACTATGACAAAGGTGGGAATAGCAAGTGGATGGCAACGTTTGTTCAATCTGCTGGCTTTCCAATCCTACTTCCCCTCCTTTTCTTCTTCACTTCTTCTATCAATTCCAAAACCGCAACAAATCCCATTAGCTCTTCCTTTGCAAACAAACCAGAAGGTCCTAAACTATCCACTCTTACATTTCTATACATTGGCTTTGGGGCACTCTTAACAGGTGACAACTTGATGTACTCATATGGACTATTATACCTTCCTGTCTCCACTTATTCTCTTCTCTGTGCAACTCAACTGGCCTTTAATGCACTCTTCTCCTTCTTCCTTAATTCACAAAAGTTATCTCCATTTGTGCTCAATTCTCTAATTCTTCTTACTGCTTCAGCCTCCCTTCTAGCAGTTAATGCAGACTCTGAGAACCCTGCAGGCATTCCCAGAAGAAAATACGTAACTGGATTTTTCTGCACACTTGGTGCATCAGCAACATACTCTTTGTACCTTTCCCTCGTGCAGCTTTCTTTTGAGAAGGTTATCAATAAAGAGACCTTCTCTACCGTGTTGAATATGCAAATATATCCATCTTTTGTTGCGACTTGTGGCTGTGTGGTGGGACTTTTTGCAAGCAGCGAATGGGAAAGTCTTGAAAATGAGATGAAAGAATATAAAGAAGGAAAAGTATCCTATTTGATGACTCTGATTTGGACTGCTATTACATGGCAAGTTTCCTCAGTGGGTTTGTTGGGGTTGATTTTTGAGGTATCCTCTCTTTTCTCTAATGTCATAAGTACACTGGCTTTGCCGATTGTTCCCATTCTTGCTGTGATATTTTTCCACGATAAGATGAATGGTGTGAAGGTTATGGCAATGCTGTTGGCAATCTGGGGCTTTCTTTCCTACATTTATCAACATTATCTAGATGATGCTAAATCCAAGACAAGCCTTACCAGTGAAAATGAGGTTGCTGGCGCACAATTGGAGACTGGTTGATAGTTTAAACACAATAGAATTAATGTACAAGGTAAGAGCTAGGAAATTTAAGCAAGTCCTATAAATATAGAACAATTGCAGGGAAGAAGTTTCTTTAATTTTGTATAGTCATTTTACCATTTCATCTATTACGGATTTGTAAATAAATGGAAGAAATCAGGGTTTGACCTTCACATGCAACTTTTGTTTTTTAGCTGGACAATGGAAGAACATGAAGAAGAAGCTCATCATCGACAAATAAACCACGCAGCTTCTTTTCTAGACTAACGTATTCCTGATACTTGAAAAGCTTGCTCTAGAGTCCCGAAGGACAGCAGAGGAAGAGAGAGCTTGTCAGGCCCTGGTTCCTAGTTATGCCCCTGCGCTTTCCGATAAAATCCTAGTGTAAGTAGGAATCTCTATAAAAAAGGATTTGTGTTAGAATGGTTATAACTAGTTAGTCAGTATTAATGAATTTTGAATTTAAAAGAGGGTGAATCAATCATTAAACACTTGGGATGTTAAAATACTTCTGTGTTTTAGTTTTCAACATCTGTCCCGGCATTATAAGAAACATATTGCGCGCAAATTTATGCTGGTCTGGTTACAAAAGAATTTCAAGAACAAAGCCTATCACAGAAGCACGTTTAGACTACAATCTTGATAGGCTCAGCATGACTATTGCGCAGAGATCGGTTCATCATGCAGTTTCAATCAATTCATTCTGTGGACTATCGTAATTCACTTTCTGTAATCTTGAGCTAACAAGTAGCTTAGCGAGGAGCTCAAGAGGCATGATACATGCTGAAATAATATTCAGCTTTGTTGCTGTGTCAGAAACTAGAGCTGAGTAGCTTAAATCGGACTATATTTTTAGACCTGCTGGCAGTAAGTTGCATATATATATATATATATATATGGAAAAGTTAGAAAATTACAATAACGAACTTGGTCTCTGTGTATAGACCTCCCATGCAGAGATATGAGTGGGTGTGTTTGAGACTGTGTTTTAAAAATATTTTTTAAAAATTAATTTTTTTAAATTAATTTTTTTATTTTTTAATATTATTTTAATATGTTGATATCAAAATTAATTTTTTTAAAATAAAAAAATACTTTAAAAAATAACTACTACCACACTAATATAATTTTGAGTTTTTGCTAACCAGTTAAAATTTTCTAATATTGGTTTGTTGTAATCTAGATTCTTTGTCTATATATCCAACTTTGAAGAGTTAAGAGGATTCGACTGTATAATAATGATCTTTATAAAATAATAGATTTTGAAACTTCTAAAATCTGTGTTTTATCACTTTGGATTTCATGAGGTTATGCTTCCATATCCATCCAAATTAGACTCATTAAATATAGGTTTTTGATCCAAAAAATAATTATTATATATATATATATATATATATATATATATATATATATATTAAAGGACTTCTATTCAAACATTGCATCTTCTTCTTTTTTGTTCCATAGAATTTCATATCTCAATTTTTTATTTTATAATTTGATTCTTTAAAATTACTTTGATTTGCGTTTGGTCTTAGTAATTAGTTTTTCATGTGCACGCACGAGGGTCTCAAGGCATTGAGGAAATGTTATGTCACTTGGTTAAGTCTTGATTTTGCGAAACAAAATTTAATTTAATTGATTTACAATAAAGGGATCAAAAACCTTAAAAAATGTTAAGTTCTGTTTTTATCACAATCAAGGACTGATTTGCATGATCAAGGAGCAAGTTCACGTGTTTTTTTTTGGTACTTTAACTTTTGTTTTAATCTAATCTTATTGTATTGATTTTATTTGAGATTTAACTTAATAATATATTTTAGTTGTCTTGATATGAGAATCGTACAATATTAAAATAAATTTTTGGTGTTCTGTTAAAGCTTAATTATATAAAATAAAATAGAATTAGTCTAATTAAAAAAAAAGTGTTAAGGAAATAAAATTAAAACTAAAACAAAGTACACGAACTAGGATAAAAGGGCGAGAAAAATAGGCGTGCCTGCAACACATGCACCAACAGGAGGAAGGGTCCCATGTTCTTTAGATGGAGCGTGCGACGTTCAACAACAACAAAAATAATGGCTTTTGCAGCGGCACGAAAAGCGTCGTGTCATGATTTTGAACTAATGACCAAGAGTCTTTATTTGATTTTGTGCCTGACCTGATTGATTTTGTACTCCCCGGTTAATTTAGTTTTTAGGCTTTAAGCCTTGGTTTTTATCCAAAAATAAAAAAATAAAAAAGATTGCTTTACATAATTAGTTTTTACAATATTCCTATGAATAAAAAACTATCATAAAATAATTATAAAAAATATTATCTAAATTATATTTGAAATAAAAAACCATAAATAAGCCTAAAATTGCTAAAAACTAAACAGAGGTTATTGAATGGCCAAAAAAAAGGGAAGTACAGGCGGATAGTGTGTGGCCAAATTATTAAAAAAGGGGGTTAATATGATCAAAATAGAAAACTACAGGGACCAATAGTGATTTTTAGCCATTAAGAAATGACCTAGTGGGAGTTCAAATTCGAGTCACGAGGAGGTCCACTCCTATTCAAACCAACCAAGAGGTTAGCTGACGTGGCGCATCAGTATAAATGACACATACTTTCTCTCTCCCTCCAATCCCAAATAAACGAAATAAAACAAGAAAAGCGAAAATAGCTCTTTTTATCTTCCTCCTCTACCTGCTCTCTGTCACAATCACTTCGTGTTTTTTAGTTTCCGTTTTGCGCTCCATTTCAAATTCAAAAACAATCGCAACTACCTCCTTGCAGAAACATCTTGCAGTTACAGAAGAGAAACCTAAGGTTTCTTCTTCTCAAATGGCTACCATGGAGAGCTTGATTAGTCTTGTTAATAGAATACAGAGGGCCTGTACTATTCTCGGTGACTACGGCGGTGACTCTGGTGGCGCCGCTGCCGCTTCTTTGCCTACTCTCTGGGAGTCTCTTCCCTCTGTCGCCGTTGTTGGTGGCCAGGTCCTCCTCTCTCTCTATATCTCCACTCACACTGTATTTTTGTTATATATATTTGTGTGTTTTGGAAATCTGAAGTGGACGCGGTTGTTTTTGAAAGTTTCTCTTTATTTTCCTCTTTTTTCTTACTTTGTTTTTCTGTGTACCGTGCATGCATACGCATCATGTCTTTGTATGTGTTGCATACGTATGATTTTTTATGTGTTTTGATATTTTTAGTGAGTGTAGTAGTTTTTTTTGAGCTGTTAAGGACTGCTTTGTATTTCTGTTTCAAATGAGAATTTATTTTTTGATCTAAGGATTTTATTTATTTTTCTCTTAACTTGAATAAAATTAATTTATCGAAAATGCAATATAACAATTTTCTGGCCATATATTTATGTATATCCAAGTGTATATTTATACGTATATAGGTAATAAATATTACAATATGTATGCTTTTGTGTATTTATTATTGTAGAGTTCTGGAAAGTCATCAGTGTTGGAGAGCATTGTGGGTAGAGATTTTCTTCCAAGAGGATCAGGTAAATTTTCAATTTATGTTTTTCTTTATTTCGTTGATTTCAGTTTAAAATCTGATTGGATGCTGAGAAATTTAAAAGAAATAATAGAAAATGTGAATGTTTTCTTAGGTATTAAAGTTTCAAGTCAACTGAGTCAAACTACTTTAGCAAATAGTTTTATATTTACTTCCTGCTTTGTTTTGTGGAACATGTTTTTGGTCCTGCAGTTTCCTCTTTGCTTTCTCCTACATTCTTAGTTTTGGACTTTGTTTTGTTGTTTACATGTGTGAATTTAAACTGAAACTTAAAAAAAATGCATAAATTGAAAGTTTTCGAATTATAAGTTGATGTGACTTGAGGAAAAAAAGAAGAAAAAAGCTGGAAGTTATGAATCTCATTGAAAGTTTTGGAATTATTAGTTGATGTAACTTGAGGAAAAAAAGAAGAAAAGTTGAAGTTATGAATTTCATATGATTTTTTTTTTGTTTCTCGCTTGTTTGGATTAATTACATCAATAATGTTTTGCATAAAATTTGGGTTATATATTGGTATAGCTTGAAATTTGATTGCACTTTAACATTGAAAATAAAATGAAAAATGAATAATTTTTAAGTTTCCTTGGTTTGATTGACAAGAAAAAATATTCCTTCCACGTTTTATTTCTTATGGTTTTCGTGTGATTTTCAGGGATTGTGACTAGGCGGCCTTTGGTATTGCAACTGCACAAGACAGAACCAGGGATAACTGAGTATGCAGAGTTTCTTCATAAGCAAAGGGAGAGATTTACAGATTTCGGTATGTGATCTGTTATGCTGATTATAATGTATGATTGCGTTGCTTGGTTACATAATCTTTCAGAAAGTAGTTTTGTTTTCTGGTGAAAAATGCTGACCAGATATGTGTCTTATCTCCCAGCCTGCTCCAGATTCCCTCTCTGTTTACACTTTTGACATTTTGCATTGTTTTTGTGCTTCTGAATTTTGATATGATTAGATGATTTATTTGAGATGACATGTTTCAAACATGAGGGTTCTAATGGCTTTCCGATTAAAATTTCGATAGTTTCATAGTTGAACTATTCTCATGGTATATTGGTTGACTACTTCCAATATTTCAAATTTGATCTCTCTCCTTATTTGGCCATATTAAGTTGTTTATCAGAAAACTGCCACTGTCACAGGATATAAGTTATTTGGCTATAAAATGTTTGTGTTTCTCTACCCTTTTCTTATCTTTTGGAGTAGAAGGTACATTTACCAGTGGTTAACTGTATTTCTTCGTGTGCAGCTATGGTCCGAAAGGAAATTCAAGACGAAACTGATAAAATTATTGGGAAGTCAAAGCAGATATCTCCTGTTCCTATTCATCTGAGTATCTACTCCCCAAATGGTAAAAGAACTTGAGCTGTTCAGCAAACATCATATTACATCTATTTTCCAGAACACCATTTATAGTGACCCTTATCTTGACTGGATCATAATAGAATCACAATTTCGTTTTGCATATATCAATTTCTTGCAGAATGTTCTCGGTATATCATTTTTTTTTCCTTTTGCAGTTTTCAACTTGACTTTAATAGATTTGCCTGGTTTAACAAAAGTTGCAGTAGGTACACTTCTCTTTCCTTCTCTTGTATGATTCTGCCCTTTCTTCTGTTAAAATGCGTGTGCTATTTTTGTTAGTGCATAACTAGAGATGTTTGTTAATGATAGAGGGTCAGCCAGAGAGCATTGTTAAGGACATCGAGAATATGGTTCGTTTATATGTTGAGAAGGTAGATCAAACTTATTTTTGAGCAATTTATTGATAAAATTTATCACTTAATGAGCATTAGATGTAATATTCATATCATAAATTGCTAAAAATATGCACAATTTGTGGATTTAAGATTGCATACACTTACACTAATGACTAGATTTACTCCATTATTGCATGTCTACCCTTTTTCTTTCTCTGAATTTGTGCTATGGTTCTCTTCATCAGTTATGCTTTCTAATTTGCCTCTCTGGAGGACTCTTGTTATTTGTCTTTAGCAAAAGCAAAATTTTGGTGGCTAAGGGAGACTTGATTAGGGGCTCCAACTGCGCTACACGTGTGCTCCAAACCACAGTAGAAGCTCTAGGAGTTTCATTTTATTAGTCTTTCCGTTTTCAGTGTTTTTAAACTACTGTATAATGTCTGTTTTCCATTGATAATAATGAATGAAGTTTCCAATACTTGTGATTGGTTTTTGATATGAATTTATGAGGTATTGCTACATTTTTTGGTTAATATTGATCTGTTGTTTTTTCCATGTAATCTCTAGTTGTTAATTGAAAGGAATTTTTTTTTTTATCATCCCAAATTTGTGAGAATTGATAAATATATCTATTTTCAAGTTCTTTATGATCTGCTTCTGCACCCCTACGTTTTAATGCACTAACATGTGACCAATGGAATGCAGCCAAATTGCATTATTCTGGCCATAACTCCAGCCAATCAAGATATAGCAACATCTGATGCTATCAAACTGGCTAGAGAAGTTGATCCAGCAGGTTTTACTTTCTACTCTCTTATTTTTTATAGGACTCACCCCAGCCTTACATGGCGTATTCCCCTACTTTTTTTTTTTGGTGTTCTTTCCTTGATGTGGAGTTTTTCTGTTTCTTTCCAGGTGAAAGGACATTCGGTGTGTTGACAAAGCTTGACTTGATGGATAAGGGAACAAATGCACAAGATGTAAACTTTCTTGCTTTTCTCTGTTCTACCACAATTCTGTAGTACTGAAATGTTTTGCTTCAGTCTAGATGATATGTGAAAAATGTTAATCCGATCTATCAATTGAGTCCAAAATGGGCATGATTAGAGTATTCCATATGTTTTATGACTGCAAATAAAAATCAAACAAACCCCCTTGTACTTTTATAAGTTAAGTTAGTGAGCATGTGTTTCTTTGCATTTGATAATTTATACTTAATTACATTCCTCTCTGCGCAATTTAAGGTTCTTGAAGGAAGGGCTTACCCGCTTCAACACCCTTGGGTTGGAATTGTTAACCGCTCTCAAGCTGATATTAATAAAAATGTGGATATGATTGCTGCTCGTCAAAGGGAGCGTGAGTTTTTCTCCACCAGTCCTGATTATGGACACTTGGCTGGCAGAATGGGTTCTGAATATCTTGCAAAACTTCTGTCCAAGGTTCAATTTCTGCTTTATATGCAAATCTAACTACATTTTCTCCACTTGTTATCCCAACTTGTTTATCAGTTGCTAAATGTCAAGTCTATTAGGGTGAAATTCTTCTTTTCCCTTATCCCCTCGTTTTCAGAAACTAACTCTGCATGTCTAATGTAATGTTGACAGTTTTCCAGCTTATGTTAGCATTTTTCCACTTCTATAATTTTTTCTCAATTCCATGTACAATTGCTGATCACTAACGACAATAATTGATGTGTTTCTAGCACTTGGAATCTGTAATTAAAACTCGCATACCAGGTATCACATCTTTAATAAATAGAAGCATCGATGATCTTGAATCAGAGTTGGATCACCTTGGTAGACCTGTTGCAATTGATGCTGGGGTGAGGAGTTCATGTAATATTTGTTTATTGTTGATAGATGGACATCAGCTGGGTTGATTATTTACTAATTGTTGTTATGTGTGTGTAACAGGCTCAGCTATATACTATTCTAGAGTTGTGCCGAGCATTTGATCGTGTATTCAAGGAACATTTGGATGGAGGGTACCATAACAAACTTTGTTTTTCACCATTCTTTCCGTTAATGAAACTGTTTCCAGCTGTTAGTGGAAGCAGCATCATAACACAATCTGTTGCTTCATTTTGAATCATATCAATAGTAAATAAATAAGGCCAGGCCTCAGTTTTGATTGATTTTGTGTTCAAGGGAAACATGCATAGTTGCATTGAAGGAATTCTCATTCTCTTGATTGAAGTGCACTTGTTCTTTCATGTTATATTTGAATAGATCAATCTTAGAAATGCCCATCAATTCTTCATTATGAGCTGTTTGTTTTTGATGATATTGTTTTCCTTTCTAATTATCTGAATGATTAGATTCTTAGAACTACTATAACCAGTTTTTTTTTTTTTTAACTAAATCTCAGGCGTCCTGGTGGTGATCGAATTTATGGAGTTTTTGACTACCAGCTTCCTACTGCTTTGAGGAAGCTTCCATTTGACTGTCACTTGTCTCTGCAAAATGTAAGAAAAGTGGTTTCAGAGGCAGATGGATATCAACCTCATCTAATTGCACCAGAGCAAGGTTATCGACGTCTTATTGATGGTGCACTTAATTACTTCAGAGGCCCTGCTGAAGCTTCTGTAGATGCCGTAAGTAACCATGTTTCTTGTTTTAAACTTCCATCATCTGTTCTTCATGGTGAGTTTTCATATTAAGTAACTGATAATGATGGATAAGGAATTCTTATATGTTCATGAGGTGTTTGCTGGTCTGAAGCCGCAAGAAATTTCATGGCTATGGATGATATCTAAGTGATATGTATTCAAAACATTACAGAAGAAAAATAAATGGAAGTTTGGCTAACTTTCAGGAATCCTTTTCAAAGTTAATTCAAATAAGTAGTGTCTTATAAGAATAAGAGTCTCTGGATACGTAACAAAGGTTTGCATCACAAGATGTGGTCATAAAATTCTGTCTCAACTTTCGTCATTCCTACAAATTCCGTCAGATCTCATCCAGTCATGGAATCTGCAATACGTTCTATTGATCGGTGTTATCTTGCAGGTTCACTTTATTTTGAAGGAGATCGTAAGGAGGTCAATTGGAGAGACCCAGGTTTGGAATTCAGAAACTTTACAGGTGTATGACTGGAAAAGATCTAGAAAGAATGATAATTAGTGATTTGGGAAATGAACAGGAGTTGAAGCGCTTTCCAACTCTTCAAGCTGAAATAGCTTCTGCAGCCAATGATGCACTGGAGAGGTTCCGCGAAGACAGTAGGAAGACAACTCTGAGGTTGGTGGAGATGGAATCCTCTTACCTAACTGTTGATTTCTTCAGGAAACTTCCCCTAGAGGCGGAGAAGGGTGGAGACCCAACTGTCTCTAATGCAGACCGATACGCAGAGGGGCATTTTCGTAGAATAGGATCAAACGTATCCTCTTATGTTGGTATGGTGTCTCAGACACTGAGTAATTCAATTCCAAAGGCTGTGGTTCATTGTCAAGTGAAGGAGGCCAAGCGATCTTTACTGGATCTCTTCTATACCCAAGTGGGTAAAAAGGAGGTAGGGAAAAAACCTTAGCATTTCTGATTCTCCAAGTTGATGTCATATAAACTTGGTGTTTTTTTTTTTTAACCATCTGCCTACTGCAAGACAATTACAAGTTCATGTTTTATTGATTTTTCAGTCATTTGTTCTGTAGGGAAAGCAACTTGCAGCATTGCTAGATGAAGATCCTGCATTGATGGAAAGGAGGCAGAAATGTGCAAGAAGGCTTGAGTTATACAAAAATGCAAGGGATGAGATTGATTCAGTCTCATGGGCTGCATGAGATGAATCATGAAGAGAAAATCTGATATAGTTAGTGATTGACAGGCATGATACGGCAGGCGGATTATATTAGCCTCTCGTGCAGCCAATTCCAGTTTTTTCAGCTGGGATGATCTTTTATATATCCTGAATTTTTCTCTGTTGCAAGTCTTTCAGCCGCTTTCAGTTGCGGATGTCTAGTAGATTTCTCTTATAATCCTTGCTCAGGATTTTTTTAATTTTAATTGTTTGATATTTTTTATGACTTTTCAAAATATTTTTATTCAGAAATATAGTTAAATAATATTTTTAATTTAACATACCAAAACAATAAAAAATTTAATTTAAAATTTTCATTTGGCATTCTTTCTTGGAGCATTAGCAACTGTAGCCCGTTTGTAGCCATGATCTTCAGCCCATTTATTATTATTATTTCTTTTATAAGCCATCTACGGCCTTCAGTCTTTCTGGGGCCGACATGTATTTTTCCGTAGGAAAACTCGCTTCCAAGAATGTAAAGACTATCATAATCACAGGGTTCCATCCATTATAATATAACACTGCTCTTAGCGGGTCTTTAGTTGGCACACGCTACGTCCCTGGTAGAATCAATTTTCTTTTCTTATGTAGAGGATAATGTTCAGGTATTGTGCGTGTTTTTCAGCTGTAAAAAAAACATATATTACTAATCTCTTAAATGCATATGAATTTCAGTCAACCTCATGTAATAGAAACTAGAGTTCTTAAGTTTTAAAATTAAAATTAATAGAGGAAGACATATATATATATATATTCTGCAAAAATCTTTAAATTCAATAATATGATGAAAAAAATAAAATATCAACAATTTATGTAAAGGTATAAAATGTCCTAATAAAAAAAAAGCCAAAACAATTAAAACATCTTTCATGTATAATTTAAAAATCATTCTAAATTAAGCTAGTTACAACGAGTTAACCTTCTTATAAAACTAAAATTTTAAAATAATCTAGTAAAATTTCAACTTAATTTCATGATAAATAGTTGGCACACACTATATTACACTATATTACAAGTAGGATATATATTTTTTAAAATGTACATAAATAATGTTTATGTGAATGTTTTCCAATGAAAAAAAAATATGAGTCATTAGTCCAAAATAAAGTTTCAATTAAAAATAAATTTAATAATTTTAAAAATATGAGTCATTAGTTTAAAATAAAGTTTTAATTAAAAATAATTTTAATAATTTTAATGCTAGTATATTAAAAAACATGAGAATAACACAACACTAGTATATTTTTGTGAGGAACTCTTTGGAAGTTTCAACAAACTCAGTGTTGATGGACAATTTTAAAGTCTATTATCTTGAATCTTTATCTAATTTGAGTTTAATACAAAATTTAATGAGGTTGATTTAATATGACAAAGTTATATTATATTTTTAAATAACATATTAAATCAATTTAAATTATATTTTTAAATTATATTTTTTATTTAATTATATATTAATAAAAATAAGCTAAATTTTCTTCACTGGTCATACCATAAAAAGTTAAGTTTGATATATTTGACAAAAAAAAAATTTTGTTTTCAAATCTCACTTGAAAACTTCTAAAAAAACCCTTACATAGACTTAATATACCTACTATTAACCTCACATTACCCTTCAATCTCCCCCCGGAACAAGAAACAACCTGATGAAAAAATATTCTAGAGTCTCCATCTACATCTTTCACTAAATTAAGGGTTTAAAATACTCTAGAATCTATTAAAACTAAGAATAATTTTATTTTGCCAAATACATTACCGAACAACATTTTGTTATGTCATGAGAATCATATATTAAGTTAATCAAAATAAATCATCAAAAGTTCATGCTCAAATCAACTCAATATAAAATGAACAATTTTTTTTTAAAAAAACCCAATGCTATAAATAAATAAAATTAAAGGATAAAAAAAATATCATGTAACACTATTATCATTTACAATATAATATATTTATATGTATTGGAAAACTAAGAGATCTTGTAGTTATTTTTAATTAATATTAAAATAAAAAATTCTTACATTTGATATTGTAGTAGTGGTTTTTTTTAAAGTGTTTTCTATTTAGAAATATATATAAAATAATATTTTAAAAAAATTATTTTGATATTAACACATCAAAACAATTTAAAAAAATTATAAAAACATAAGTTGAAGCAAAAATAAAAATAAAAATAAAAATAAAGAAATCAATTTTGTTCAGAATCATTTTTGAAAACCAACCAACAAGCTCTAATTCATTATATCACCACGGCCCCTATCCCAAATCAGAAACTTCCCGTTCACTTTGACCCCTTTCTTTCTCCTCCAAGGTCGAATTGTTTTAACCAATGATGAAAGTGAGACTCAATTTTCCATTCTCTTTTTCTTTTTTCCAGATTTATGGAAACAATTTACAACATTAGAAAACTATTATTTAATCCTGTGTTTTTAATAAAACGATGAGTTAATAACTTGATTAATCTTTATGTTTTAGTGTCAATCCCTTTAATTTAAAAAATTAAATCTATGAACATTAGCGGGCTTTTATATATGTCTAAAACTTAGTTATTTTATTAGTTTTCTATGATAATTTAATTGGTTTTTTTTAAATGTCTTTTATTTTTATTCAAAAATCTTAGTCTCACTTACTAAAGGCAAAAATAAGATTGCATTTGAAAAGACACTTCGAGCATTTACAGAAGAATTTAACTGTCAAGATGCTATTATTAGGCCTCATTAGACAACGCTAGCCCTTAATCAAGCCTGTGATCGAGATCCTTGTTCAAGCATTATGTTTTACAGGTTAAGCAGCAAATAATGGTGGAAAGATGAACAGTAATACACTATTTTGGCAATGAATTATTCAAACTACAGCGTTTCCTGCACTCTCAAGCTCTTCCAGTGCTGCCCAGAGTTTTGGATCATTATAATCCTTGAGGAGAAAGGTAGGGTTTGCTTCCATCAGCGCATCCTCTGGGTTTCCTGTAGTCAACCCAACAACTGGCAACCCGGCTGCCACTCCGGATTTTATCCCTGAAACAGAATCCTGTTCAAGTGAAAACCAGAAAAGCAAAGCATCGGATTTCACGAAAGAACAATGGCTTGGAGCAATATTTGGAGGGAGCTGAGGGAAGAAGGGATACCTCAAATACAAAAGTGTGGTCTTTTGACACCTTGAGTGCTTCGAGAGCCTTCAAGTAGGGGTCTGGGTGTGGTTTTGGATGCTCACATTCACTTCCTATTATAAGAGCTTCAAAGAAATCTGTGAGCCCCAGAATCGATATGATGAGTTCAGCATTCTCTCTTGGAGCGTTAGTAACTGCAGCCCGTTTCAAGCCATGATCTTCAACCCATTGCTTCATTTTGTATAGGCCATTTACAGCCTTCAATCTTTCTGGGGCCAATCTGTTTTTCCATTGGAGAAATTTCATGGTAAGGGCTTCAGGAAAACTTATAACAATTTAAGAAACATTGGCATTTTACCTCCGAAACACAGCTTCTTTATCAGCAAGAAATTTCATGCCTCCTTCAATATCATCAGGGAAGAGAACCAAAGCCATATCTTCATTATGCTTGCCAGAAAGTTTCTCAGAGAAGAACTTCTCGGTAATAGGAACCCCTCCGTTGAAATTTATCTATTACAAACCAAAATGTTGGTTAATCCCCTCCACTTCATTTTGTGTGATTTAACTCATTTGATTATTGATCAGAAACAACGACCCTACAAATTACCTCTTGAAGCATTTCTCGAAAGGTAAAGTAGTGAAGGGGATCAGAATCGCATAAAGTTCCATCAACATCAAATAATACAGCTTCCAGTGGAGCAAATCCGGAAAGAGAGCTTTTTCTGCACCCAGAAAACGAAGACAATTGAATCAAGATCATCAATCGCCATGGTTGGCGAGTCGTGCCCCTGATTTCTTAACCACCAGCTAAGCATCAAAATTGCATCGTCAGTCCAGTTTGCTTATCATATCATGCACAGTGACTTGGTTATTATTATTTTCAATCCGCCTCTATCCATTTCCTTCCCCAGGGCCTAATCTATTTTCCACAAAAAAAGCTGAGATGTTTGAACTTCAGGCAACGTGAAAATGTAACTCTTTTTGGATCTGGTTTTTGTTTCAATACCATTAGAAACATCATTTCCATCTTCGTGCTTACCATACATTTAAAATTTGTTTTACATTCAATAAAGAGGTTCCATGAAATAATCATCCGAGAAAACAATATTTGGCTAGTTAGGTGGATTACAGAAAACAAGGGGTGTGTTTTCAGCTGTCCTAGCACTCAGCACCACTTGATCATATGGATTCATTACATTTTTTATTCTCGTGTCTCAACTCTGAAGTTTTATGCTAACGCCTTTACTAATATCTGATAAAATCTCTCCCTAAATGATACATGCAACTAAAACATAAATAAAACACCTGGTGTAGAACCAGGTAATTAATTACAAAACAGGACAGAGTGGATTGAGACTGAGACACAGAATCATAGGCAGTAAAACCTTTTTGGTTTTCTAAACATCCATTGACTTACACAATCAACATTAAAACTTGGAAACGAAGATCAAGCAAGAAAGGAGATCAAGAGAAATACCTCTCAACCGAGTTTTCACCAGAAGAAACTGTCATTGCTATAATTTGATGCGAGGCTGCAAATAGCACAAGGGTCTATCTATACTCCTTGAGAAGAGAGAGCCTGTTCTTCTTTAAGGGGGTATTGAATGAACGAGAGGTCCCAGAGCCGAAGATAATTGAAGAGAACCAAATAGGGGAATCTATAAAAGGGTAGCAAAAGACGCGGGTGGGCTGCTTCACTGCCTTCTTTTTGCTTGTTCCTTGACTGAATTGTCGTGTTGTGCATCAGCAAGCGGCTCAAAGTGCTTTTCATATCTTTTTAATTTTTTTTAGCTAATGCATTTCACGTTACTACTTTTTTGTCTATTAAATACTGACATGACCACGGCCCGCCGTTTCAATATTAACAAATATCAACCTAGAAGATGGTAAAATGATAAAAACCTGGGTCAAGAAGTTTATTTCTTTTATGATTTCAGTTTGAGTTATTAGGTGTTTATACGATGGTTATTTAAAATTTATATAATTATTAATTTTAAAATTTATAAAATTAATTATAATATATACAAACTAATCTGAATATTCATATTAATCTAAAAAAAATATTCACAAACATCTTCTAGTCTAGTATTTTGTATTTTCCTATAGCTGATACTCTTTAGGACACATAAATTTAATCTCAACATAAACTCTGACTGCCAAGTTAGCTAGATTGGATTGTGCCATTATCATTCTGTGAATCGGTGTAAGGTTGGGAGGGTTCATTCTGAAGGGCTATTTGCAAAGACGTGGCTCCGAAAGTGACAAGAGTTCCGAATAGTAATTATCAGAAAATGCATAATCAGATCATAATGATCGAATATAAATTTGTTTGCAGATTACACACCGAAAGTAGAATACAATATTGTGATTCCATTTATTTTCAAGTAATTATCCCAATACCTTTGAGAAGCACTGCATACGCATGTTCTATATGAATGTTAGGAGTGACACATCCCCTAAAACCAAATGGACGCCATTCATTATGGGCCAATGCGCTTGATGTCAGACCGCAAGCAGCTTCAGGGGGTAAGATACGCAAGTTCTATTGGAAAAGAATTATTCAGGTAAATCATAATCCTTATAGTCACCAAGGAGATTATTCAAGCAGTAGGTTTTGCAGCAGCTGCTTGCTTATCAAGTTCTTCCAGAGCTGTCCACAACTTTGGATCTTCATAATCCTTTATAAGAAGTGTAGGCTTTGCCTCCAGCAATAAATGTTCTGGGTTCCTGGTAGCTAAACCAACAACAGGCATCCCAGCGGCCACCCCAGCTTTTATGCCTGAAACTGAATCCTAACCAAGGAAAAACAGAACAGACTGTTAAGAAAATCCCCCGAGCTTCAGAAGCTTGGAAAATAACAAATCCAAGAAGAAGACCAACCTCGCACACAAAGGTGTGGTCCTTTGACACATTGAGTACTTCAAGAGCCTTCAAGTAGGGTTCTGGGTGTGGTTTGGCATGTTGACAATCATCCCCAATGATAACAGCATGAAAAAAATCTGAGAGGCCCAGAAGCGAGATCATGAGTTCAGCATTTGCTCTTGGAGCATTCGTAACTGCAGCTCGTTTCAGCCCACGGTCTTCGACCCATTTCTTCAATTTGTAGAGACCATTTATAGGCTTAAGTTGCTCAGATGCCAACCTGTTTCAAATAGAAGAGGTTACATGGTTTGGACCAAGAGAGAATCTCAACAAAGGAAATAACTGGTAGGAGATCTACCTTCGGAACATGGCTTCCTTATCCTCCGTGAATTTTAAGCCTCGCTGGAGATCATCGGGAAAGAGGGACAAGGCAATATCCTCATTATGCTTGCCAGCAATAGTCTTAACAAAGAATTCCTCCGTAATTGGGACCCCATCATTGAAATTTATCTGTTGGACAACGCAATGTGATTAGTTCTCCAATCTGGATTAGTAGTTTTCAAAAAGTATAGCTTAAGTGATAGGTCTATTAATTAGACAGCATGATTTAACGTATTCACCTCCTCAAGGAAGGAACATCTCCTGTTACAGCTTTGCATGGTGTGATGCATGTGTGTGGAAGAAAAATATGATCACAACGCAATGAAGACCTGAGTTTTCAGTACAGAAGCATTACCTCTTGAAGCATTTCTCGGAAGGCATAGTGGTGGAGGGGATCTGAATCACAGAGAGTCCCATCAACATCAAATAGTATCGCTTCCAAAGGAGCAAGCCTGGAGAGAGAGAATGTACTGCATCCAAATTTTTTTTTAAAAAAAAAAACACGAGTGTGATCAAATATTGAAGAATCCCAAACGGCGAACAGTACAAATCTTTTATTACCAGCTTATCAGGCAGTTACTTTAGCATCAAGAACCATGTCATAACCACTTTGCCACTAGATTGAGTCACTAATATCCTTTCTCGTCATTCATTTTCTTCCAACATTACATGATTTTGACAGGAGGACAAAAAAAAGATATAAAAAACTTGTTCATTTAAGCTTGTTTCATCAGGCACATGTCAATGTATGAAAGATGTGGGCTCCTAATTATGATTTGAAGTGATAACAGGACAGTTACTAACTTATTAAAAGCATTCATAGCCAACAGTTCCAGATTTGGGAGCAACCAACTACTGTGAACCTATCATATCCTAGCTAGCTTCCACCACCGGTTCCTATCAACAACACTCATGCTTCGATTAAAAAGGAAGATCAATCCTAACAAAAACAACTACGTTTTGGGAAACTTATAAGACCCCTGTTTACTCTCGATGAATTGTCCTAAGATAATAGTGAAAAGAAGAAAAAATAATATCGATAGCAATGCACGCAATATCATCTAGCAGATCAGAGGGGAAAATAATAATAATAATAACAAAGACTTGTGGGTCTTCCTATTACTGAATCAATACGTATATGATGGAAACTCTAAAATGCATTAAGAAACAAGATTATGAAAATCAAGTCGATGGTTAGAGGGATCATGACTCCAAAAATAAAGAGAAAACCAACATCAAAAGAATGAAATAAAAGAGACGAACACAAACACATTAATGATCTTAATTTGTATACAAATCTAAGAACTAAAAGGACCCAATAAATAGCTTGCAAATATCAAAGGAAAAAAGGAAAAAAAACGCACGCATCACCAACAATATTTTCTGCAGAAGAAACCGTCATGTTTTGATGTTAGGGAAGCCTCGAGTGTTGTCGCTTGCTTTATCTAAAAAACAAATATAAAAATGGTTTGTGTTGTGAATTATGTGATATATGAAGGGGGCTGGTTTATTGAAATAATTTAAAGGCGGTATAAAAGAGAGAATCACTCGCTGGAGGTTGAAAGATTCCAGTTGCCGACTTGCGTCGCCTTCCTGTCCCCTGATCTCTGTTGTTTTGTTTTTTTCATTATAGCTCCCCGCATTTTCTACAAATATGAATTGAACTCCCTTTTCTTTCAATTTCTTTGGATAATAGACCATTAGTAATTTTTACCAAATATCTTCTCCAATTAAGTGAGTTCCATCAACATAACGGTTTAAATCTTTAGGAAAGTGGCTTAAGATTAATGGATATCTATGGAAAAATAATCTTTTAAAAATATTTATATATATCTCTAATATTGAGATATGGTATAGAAAATTTACGACACATGGTTCCTTAACTTTAACTATATTTTATCTATCTTTAAAAATAAAATTGGCATTGTTTAAAGATAATTCAATCTTTGTATAAAAATTATTAATGATTTTAGTTACTGAAATTCATATTTATAATTTGTTAAAAAATATTATACAATGAATGTTGATGAAAATGAATTAATATTTAAATAAATTAAGCAATTGAAAATCAAAATACTATGTAGTATTGAAATCTCGAATGTCACATTTCTGTGACTTATTTTAATAAAATACAATAGTTTTTTTCTTCCATCAAAGTCAGTTTTGTTAAGGGACTGTAAATTTTGTTAAGAGTATAAACTACTAAAAGGGTTGCCAGTATTAAATATAAGGACAATTAACGACAATTAATGAATAAATGAAACTAGAGGGGTCTTCTAGCTAAAGTGTTGCCTATAGGGATGCCTCTTGTTATTTTTGGACCCAACTGATTTTTTATCCTTTTAAAGATTCGTTTAGAGCTGGTTATTTTTTAAATAATTTTTTATATTAAATTATATTTTAATAATTTTTTATATTTTAAAAATTACTTTTATTATATCATATCAAAATAATTTATAAACACTAAAAATATATTAATTTAAAATAAATAAATAAAATTTTTAAAAAATAAATTTTCTAATACGTTTTTGACACGCAGAAACGCTATAGAAAGCCATTTTCTTTCTTTCTTCTTCTCAAAATTAAAAAAACAAAAAGAAAGTGGTAAAGTTGAAGGCCTAAACGCTGTTTAACATTTTCCTGGAAATTAGTGGCGTAAACCCACCCACCTGAAAGCCACATAGTTGTCGTCTATCTAGTATCTTTATTGTATCGTTTTATTTTATAGTGTACTAAATCTCGATCAAAAAATTATTTATATATTCTTCAGAAAATTTTCTTTCTTATTTAATTTAGAAACAATTTAAACATGTTTATGATGTTAATAACTCGTTGTCATCCATGCAAAAAAACAAAAAAAGGTTTTAATAAAATTGAATTAGCTATCCCTTTAGATGAAAGATTCATGATGTTGGATTCGAGGTTGGATTGCTCGCAATTATTTAATTCAATTTGATATGATGAAGATAAATTAAATCATCTTATAATTAATGAGCGATAAGTACAATTAATCAAATCTTACATGATAGGCATAATACGGAATTATATCAGATTAATTAATTAATTACAAAAAGGAGTGCATCGTAATCTAAGGCTAAAAGCAATGGGTAAGAATATTCTCCTATTATTCCGACAACTCCTGCCTAACCTTCGAAGCTTCTAAGTCTTCGAACCAATAAATTGACTCGATTTCCTCTCTATGAATAGTAATCTAAGGCTAAACTCAAACAACGTGCAAAAAATAAAAAGGATGCGCTGTCATAAAAGACATGAGAAAATACAAAAACGAAATAGGCGAAACATTAAAAAAAAAAAATCAAATCTTTCTCGGGTTTTGGTACCTCTAGGCAGTCCCCCCACCATGATGTTGAAGTTTATTTTTTGAAAAAAAAAAAAATATATATATATATATATATTCTTAGTTAATTTTTATTTTTTATGAGGTGTTACCAAGCTTTTTAAGTTTTTTTATTTGAAAAGAATAATTTTTCTATTTTATTTATCCTAGTTTTTCATATTTTATTTTTTTTATTAATATTACTTGGATTTTATAGTTTTTTTTATATAAAAGATTGTAATAATTTTTTGAAATGGAAGACATCTGGAGAATAAAACATGCTTGTATAGAAAAGAGTAAGGATGTTTTCTATTGGGAAATAAAAAATCTAGAAACTAGTGTTGTTTTTTTTATGCTAATTGTTTTTATTAAAAAATTTAATATTAAAATACATAATTGGACATGTCACGTAAATATATTATATTAAGGATTCATGATGGGGCACAAAAGTGTTGTGTTGAGACCTGTATAATAGAGCAACCCACACAATGTTAGGATTCACGATGAGCTGGCTTACATACAAAAAAAAATATACATAGTGGGGGACAGTGTCTAATTGAGTTCTAAATTCAATGATGAATTCCTTATAATTTGAGAAGACTGATACATAAGTTTTTTTTTAAAAAAAAAATATTTTTCTTTCTTATTTTTTTGTTTTTTTATATTACTATTCTTTTTTTTTTATTTGAAAGGAATATTTTTTACTAGTTTATTTTTTTCTATGTAATATTTCTAGGTTTTCTAGTTTTTTCAATATAAAAGGTTTTCATAGCATTTTGAAAAACGAGACTGTGAGACTGTAATGAATAAAAATTAAATATTTCAGATGTTTTTTTATATTTATAATATTATTGGTCTTTCAAGAGTTATGACTTATATAGCAAATTTCATTATTCTTCACTCATATCTATGTCACAACCTTATTTCTACAAGGGACTTGGGATGTCATAATTAATTTCAACAAAAGAAATTAATTCTAACATTTTATAAAATAAAAACTAATTTATTATAGACGTTTTAAACTGTCCAAATGTTTTTGTTTTATGTTTTATTTTTCAAGTTTAGCAACTAATATTAAAAAATAAAGCCAAAACATTCATGTATTAAACTGATAAAAACTTATCAAATAGATTCAGTGAATCTTAACAAATATTGTTTATGGAATGGGACAAAAAAAAATTCCAAGACTGAAAAGTTATTTTTTTAATTAATCAAACCCAAAACCGGGTGCATAAGACTGATTTAAACCCAAAATCCACATAATCTAGGGCCTCTAAGCTTTAGCAGCTTTGATATCAAACCCGTATATTTTTGTTTTTTCCTCAATCACATCTATAAGGTTTTGGGTTTGGATAGTTTTCTCAACCAATAATTATTTAAAATTAATTTTTTATTTATTCATATTTAGTTTTAGATATGTTAATATTTCATATTAAATTATTTATGTTGGAGAATATTTTTCAATAAAAACTTAACTCTAAATGTAAATAGCTTTTATATTAATCTGATATTAAATAATTTCTAACAAATAAAATTTTTTTCTCTAATTTAGAAGTTTTATTAATAATAAAACCAAACAGCATGAATTTTTTTAAAAAAGAAATATTTTTTTAATTCTTTTTATATATTCTTTTTTAGTTTAGTAATTATTTTTTATTTTTTATTTTTTTGTCCTGTATTATTAGGCTTTTCTAGTTTTTCTATTTTTATTTTCCTATTATGTAGTGCTCAGGTTTTATAGTTTTTTTTTTATATAAATAATTGTAATCACTTTTTCACAAGTATAAATGAATAAAATTAACTATTTTAATATCTTTTTATTGTTATGATATTCTTGATGTTTAAGAATTTTAACTTATAATAAATCTTGTTATCCCCACTCTCAATTACAAATTGATTTATAAAGTTTTCATTTACTCGCTGTTTTATGTGAAAGAATGTATGAACAATATTGTTTTATTCCCTAACACGCGCATAATATATATATATATATATATATATATATATATATATATATATATATATATATATAGTTTTCAATGACTATTATATTTTAGAACAGTGCAGGGTAAATCGTTTTTTTTTTTTTTTTGCAAAGTTAATATATGTTGACCTCGAGTCTTTTGCTACTATAAATATTAAAAGACAATTTAGTTATGCATCTCGAATTTCAATTCTATGTATTAAAAATTATCTTATGTACCACAAGTATTGAAAGTAAACTAGCACTTCTTATTCCTTCTCTTTTTAATACTTTAGACTTAAAAACTAGTTACTTACTAGCTACTAGCACTTCCTCTTATTCAATTTTGGTCTCCTCCTTTCAATCTTATATAAACAATAAAAATAAATAGATTTTTATATAAAATCAAGAATCAACTAAATGAACTAAATGACAAGATGTTTTGTCGAGGCTATAATATTCTGTAGAAAATGAAGAGGAACAAATTACAAAGACCGCCTAATCCTAATAAAAACTAGGGAAATGGAAGAACCAAGAAACAGGAGCACTGTTCCGGTGCTCAGAGAATATGCACACATGCATGATTAGAATTTATTATGAATATGAATTTATTTTAATAATTATAATATTTTATTGATTTCCAAAACTGTAGTAAAACTCCGAATAATTTATTTTCCTTTTATTTTTAGAGACACGTAATCCAATCTCTACGCACAAACAAGTGCCCTTAATTAGTGGCAGTCTAGTTCTAGGATGCCCCAGGTTTCGGCAAGTTGATGAGAAGTTGATTACTTCTTTGCTACTCTGGGGTCTCTGCTTTACACGAGCCAGCTGTGGCGTGGTGGTTCCAAGTAAAGAGACGAAATAATTGGTTATTTCCTGGAAACTTTTTCCGGGGGTAGATATGGTTCATGAACCGGCACACTTAAGGTCAAACTGATCATATCAAACGACATTATATGGGTTAGATAGATATGGTAATGACATTATATGGGTTAGATAGATATGGTTCGACTCATGTGACACAGGCATCACTGTGAAGGTTTTGCACGAGGGCTTGGTGATACGGAAGTTTTACTAGATTCTGATATTTGGGCTCCATTAATCCAGTACTTGTTTTGCCATTGCATACAGTCCAAATTACCTCCGTGCACTGCAAAGAGCCGAGTATATACTAAGACAAACGGCGGCACTCGGTTGAGCTTTTACGTGGAGTAGAGGCCATAGCAAACCTGTCCGGATTCTCGAGGATGAAGTCTTCCCTTAATTTATAACCTCTTAAAGGAAAGACATGGGCGATAGAACAGAGAGGGAAAGAGTACGGCATTAGCTCCGAAACATGCTACGTACAATCATATATTGCTTAAGATATTACTCTAGACCCGAGGATAGTGGGACAAGACTACTGTTTTAAATTAAAAATCGAACAAATTAACAAGATTGGTATATTAGTAGCAATGAAAAACTTTGAGAGCTTGAACAAGGTTTCATGGTGGCATCTGACCTACGCAACACGTCATTACTCGTTCGACTCATGCCGTACAGGGCTTGTAATTGTCGTGTAAAATATCAGGGTTGTCATCAAACACTATCTTTGTGGTTGCTGCGTGAAAGGTTCACGCGCACTGCACAGATATTTTAAAACCTTTTTGAGTGAATTTTACTGACGGCTTGCTGAAACTAGTGCTTCCCATCGTCATGGCTGATGTGGTTTCCTGCCAGTCTCCGTCGGCATTCTGCTTGCGCGTCTTCTCTAGCCTGCCAAGTAATGTCCAGCCAGCTTGGCTAAATTCTTGCGCTCATGAAACACAAATAGTTAGAACTTGGAACAGGCAAAGATAATAAATGGACTCAACTTCGGAGGACCAAATTAAAAAAAAAAAAACGAGACGACAAAAATATTTTTCATGTCCATGCAACTGATCCCCAAAAGGTATAAAATTAAAAGGGGCTCAATATCTGTGATATCTTCAATTCAATCTTTAAAGATTTAATTGCTATAAACTAATAAAATTAAATTTTATTTTACAAAATCAAGCATCAATACATCATTAAAATATACTCAACACCTCAAATCCCTATCCATATACAAATAAAACAACCCGCAAAGCCGATACCTGTATAATTGCAATGCTAGAGGGCCAAATTTAAAATAAAAAAAAAATTGAAGGAACAAAACATAAAAAACGAAAAGACAAACAAAATGAAACTATTGTAGATTACTGTTGTATCCACATTGTTTATTAAGGAGGTCTATAGTAATTTCGACTTCAGATTTGCAGGGCTAAATTAAAAAATAAATAAATGAAGGACCAAAATATAGAAAACTGTAGGACAAAATAAACTAATGTGGATTACGGTTGAAATGTACAGTAATTCCTCCTTCAGTTTCAATCCTTTTGTAATTCTAATGTGATGTGATGTCAAAATTCTTTGGAATGCTTGAGACTGTGACTTCTGTAACATAACACAAGATGCCAGTCATCTCAGTGGTCTTCATTCACATTTTATGATCCAAGTTCAATGTTTTCAGAAGAATCTGTTATTTACTCAAAATCCAATGCACACTTTTCAGTTGAGCAACATCATGATTTACTGTGTTGTTCAGAATTGTATTTTATAAACTTTAAATTTATTTTTTTTATATTTTTAAACTGTTTTAATGGGATAATGATAAAAATAATTTTAAAAAATAAAAAATATTTTAATATATATATATATATATTTAAAAAACAACAACTGTTATCACCCTGTAATCTTCCTTATAAATGTGCGTTTCGTGTACACCTTCCTACCAATATAAATCAAAGCCAGTGTGATAATAACTAGTGAGAAAATTAATAGATGCCCAATCCATGGGCTCTTCTGTGGAAATGCACCCAGCTGCCCTCCATTTTACAAAGTTCTCCAGTCAGATTGTTTGAAGTATCCAATCCTAGTTACATCCAAACTCCCTCTCCAATCAGCCATCATGGTCCCGCAGCTTGTCCGTGTGAACAGCTAACATATATTTCCACGAATGCACATCTTTAATAAATTAAATGTTTTTATGATAAAAATATATCAAAATAATATTTTTTATTTTTAACATTAACGTATAAAATATTTAGAAATATTAAAAAATTAATTTAAAACAAAAATTCAAATTTTAACAAAAACATGGCCCAAACTCATTGCTGAACACACGAGTGGAAGCAGAATAAAACGTGATTAGAAATGCACGCTAGAGAACTCTTGAATTTGGCAAATTAAAGACTTCTTGTTAAGACCAAAGACTTCAACAACCAAAGGAAAAGCGCTATAAGGTTGTAAAGGAGAGAGATTGCAGGTTTTTTTATATTTTACTAGAACAACTCATCCAAATACCAGGAAACAACTCATCCAAATACCAAGTGTGTAAGAAATTATGATAGTTATGGTTTAAAAAAAAATTGGTTTGAGAAATTAGGTGTCCGGATAAAATTACATGCATGGATGAATTTTTAGTACATGTAAAATGAAAAGTAAATCTAATAAAAAACAAATTATTTTAGTTGAAACCAAGGTTTGAAATACATAATTGTATGAAGGTCAATGTAAGAAATAAAAGCTATATTACTAATTAAATTAGTTTGTTCTTCTGTAAAAAAACAGAAGCCACCACGTTACTAAACACTCAATTAGAAGGTCGCTTGGAAACAACCATATCAGAAATTCCACTCAATGAAAATATTGTTTTATCTCAATGTCAAACTTGGCAATGCCTCCCAAACTAAAGAACATGGGCGGCTTGTTTCGCTATAAATACCACAAACCTTGTTTATTTCATGCATTACCCCCTTGTCTTCTTTGCTTTTATTGTCTTTGCTCTTTGCATACCGACAACGGTTCCTACTATGCAGTTCCTTTTGTTCCTTTCAGGAACTATGCTTTTTATCCAGACTCTAGCAGAGGCTGCAACATGTAGCGACTGTTTCATTCATTCTAGGGCAGCTTACTATCCAAATTCTAATGAAAATGGAACAGACAGTAAGAGACCTCTAATAACATATTTAAAAACAATTAGATTAACCGTGCACTTACTACCAATTGAGCATCCATTCTTACGAGTCTCTTCTTATGAATTGCAGCAGGCAGATGTGGATACGGTTCATTTGGAGCAACCCTTAACGACGGAGATGTATCAGCTGTATCTGACCTCTACCGTGATGGTGTCGGCTGTGGTGCTTGCTACCAGGTACTGATTAAAAGCATCATAATCAGTTGTACGCAAAATATTAATAAAAATAATTGCATAACAGCATTTTTTTTTTTCCTGCTATAGCATTACATAGCCTGATTCTGATATTGGTTCTCTTTATATGTCGAAATACTCACCATTGTGATTTACTGAACCAGGTAAGGTGCACCGACAGTCAATATTGCACTGACAAAGGAGTCACCATTGTTGTAACCGACCATGGATCAAGTCATAACACTGACTTCATTCTCAGCAGAAGAGCCTTTGGTCGGATGGCTCAAACAACAGATGCGGCCGCATCTTTATTAGCCCTTGGAGTAGTTGATGTTGAATATAAACGGTAAGATTTGTGTGATGACTTTATGCAGAAGACCTCTTATTTTTTGATTCACAAGAGACAGGTAAAAGAAACTTATGACTCAATCAAAGAGTCAAAGGCTACGCTTTTAACAGGGTGAGGAAAAAGAAGTTTATTGGTTTTAACCATCAGCACGGCCAACACTTCAAATAATCTCCTCAAAGATGAAGTCTTAAAATAGTAGGGTTATCATGCATCATTATTACAAAAAATGCTCCCATGGCCGGCTATTCCATCGTTTTCCTAATGAAAACTTCTGCTCTGTATTTCATGAAGGTTTGTCAGGGACTAATTCAACTCTTTCTCCATGCAGTGTTTCATGCAGCTATCCAAACAAAAACATAACCATCAAAATCGATGAGAACAGCAACCACCCTTCTTACATGGGTTTTGTCGTTTGGTATCAACAAGGAAGGAGGGATATCACTGCTGTTCTCCTGTGTGAGGTAATATGCACTGTATGTAAATATTAAATGCACCTTTTAATCTTCGAAATAATTTACTATCCAATCACTTGATTTCGTATTCAGCTTCAAGAAAACTATGTGTCACCGATGATATTAAAAGGGAATTTTAAATAGTAAAATATGATGGCAAAGGGAATATTAGCTGATATAACGTAGGAAGAAGAAAATGAAAGTAAAGATAGTAAGAGCAGCCACTAGTCTCTAGCTCATTGTATAAAAGCAAGCAAAATTAAATCGTCCAGTTTTTACATGTTATTTGAGTCGGTGAAACTGTTACTAACAAAAGTTTTATGCGCAGACACAAAATTTTGCGTGCAAGGTCTTGGACAGAAGCTATGGAGCTGTATGGACAACTACTTCACCCCCCAGTGGACCCTTGTCACTTAGAATGTTATTCAGTGAAGAGGATGGAGATGAGACATGGGTAGTTCCAGTCAACAACATACCTAATGACTGGAAAGCTGGGCAAACATATGATACAGGAGTACAAGTGAACTCATAAAATCATGGGAAGCAGATAAATTTATCCAAACAAGCCCCTAGCTCTTCATTTTATTTATAATTTTATCTTTTTGCCTTTGTACACTGGTATAGGGTCTAATAAGAGAGATTCATGAAAGTTTAATGTTGACTGTAAAATTTCCAGGTATACTAATAAAATTTGAATTTTTTTTTCTTTACTCTCCTCCTTATCTTTAGCCAGAATGTCTGCTACTAGTCAACATCACAAATTTAATTTAAATAAAGGAAAAGACTCCACTTATACCTTTAGATGCTTACAAATCAGTATACTTTGGCGCATAGCAGAGTTACTGGCGAATAAGATTTCCAACTTCTACACCATTGATCACCGTTGGAAATAGAAGGGTGCAAGAGGGGGGAAATTCCTCAAGACATTTACAAAAGTGAAGTCCAACACTTCCTTGTTCCATCTAACAACTACCACATGTTTGGCGTTATTTATTTCCCTTGGGAAAGCTTATTTATAAAGATTAAGACCAGCCCGCGCTGCTGGAATTGCTACCTTTTGATCGTAAATTTGGCAGATCACCAATGGCATGGTCCTCAAGGGGGTTAATATTTTAGGTTTTCCAATGTATTATTCATCCACTCATGACGATGAGATGTGTAATTACCATGGCCTTCATTGCTGTTGTTAATACCAAGTACTTTTCTGAGTACTTTTCTGCAACATGTCAAGAATATCCGGAACATGTCAAGACTCAATATTTAAGAATCAAAGTCAAACAGAAAATCATTTGTATTTTCAGAAACGGAAAAAACTGGTACCAAACCATGCAAAATCTAAGCCAAATTTTAATCGGTCAGCTAATCACCTTGACCAAATGTTACAATGGGATCATCCCATCGTACTCTTCTCTTCAGCATTTTGTCAAGCTCTAGATCATCCCTGCAAATACAACATGCATCAACAAATTGCTATATCACACAAAGGTTCATTTCTTTCCCTATCTTTCTTTGGATATAAAAGAAGACCCCAACATTTTTCCCTCATAAAAAAGAACAATAATATTAAGTTAAAAGAAAAGCTTTAAAAAAATGATGTGATCCTTTAATGAGAGAAACAAAAAGGATACAGCAGTCCACAATGCTATTAAATAAAATTAACAATCAGGGAGCTTTCATCATGCATCTTATTCATCCAACACGCTAATCTAGTGTTAAAAAACATTCAATCCAAGATTTCAGTTTCAGAACAAACACACTGCCTATTTTGCATCGAGAAATTGTTCATTGCTAATTCTTAACAGATTGAACAGGTAGCCTTTGAAGAAAATTTGGAAAAAAATGGATATTGAAAGTGGCTAGCTTCTCAGCTTCTTATTTACATCCAGTTTTCTCGTCACACAGTGCCAGTCTTTGTTGCCGGGATGATGGGTTTAGCAAATCAACTTGAAGGGTTTTCCTTTTCTTTTCTTTTCTTTTTTTTTGGTATTTTTTTAGCCAAATGGTATTTTTTACAGGAAGCTGAAATTCTATCAACACCACCAACAACAATGATGACAATTGCAGATGTGTCCAATAGTTAATCAATGACTACTTTAGTTTGCAACAAGCAATATTATCAGAGACTTTTGGTAAGGGATACTGGAAGAGTGTGACAAGGTGAGAAATTCGATTAATAGCGGGCAAAACAGAACTGACAAAAAATAAGAGAGAAACGGAGAGATTCCAGAGGTTTATTTGGTAAAATAGCTAGCATAAAAAATTTTCAGTTGACTGATACAAACATGAAATTACGACACATTCAAAGCAAATACTGGCACCAAGGCATTGTTTGGTATGCTTAGTCTTACCTAGTCCGCGCAAATAACTTTTCCTTCTCCAGGTCTAACTCCTCCAACCTAGCTTCAGCTTCCGCGTTTGAGCCAAGCCCTTTCCCCACTCTAACTTACTCTACTGATTAAACAATGCAGCAAAGAAGTAAAACTCATGCTTCATGTATGAAAAAAGGATAAAAAGATAACTAAAACACGAAAAGAACAAAATAAATACAGAATGGTCCGAAAATAGTTACAGGAAACAAGGAACACTCATGTTGCAGCATGATACTTTATCGAAGAAAATTCCAAACCTATTGGAGGCTTCATAATATTAGTGCCCTAAGGACATGTCTTTGGTTTGTTAAGGGCATCATAATATCATTTCCCTCAACAAACCAAATAGGCATCCAAACTCCAAACAGTACTAGGATCCAAATTAACTTACCAACTAAGCCCACCATCTAAGAGCCTACCCTGTTTTCAAAACCCATGCTGCGAACCACATGTTGAATTTTTCTGGTAACTATGTGTATGCAAACACCTACACAGAGAGAGATAAAAAGCCATTAAAGAACTGTGCAAACTGCAAAACCCCAATCCTTGTGAAATAAACATCCATCCAAACATATAAACAACTTTAACTAATATCAACAAGGCTCTTTTATCCCAAAATATCTTATAGTTCCAAGACAATACCAGTCAGATTTAAGTCAGTGAATCCACTACCACAGAAACAACTAGAGTATCAAATTATGACATATCAGACCACTCAAGAATGTGCGTTCATAAATACAAGTTAAAATACCACCCCGGGTTTTTCTTCAACTTTTTGTTTCAATCTCAAGTAATTATCCTTTGATATGCGCTCTTCTGCTGTATTGAGTAGTAAAACACAGCTAAAAGCATGTTCAAAGTATCATTGGTTACACTCTCAAGTAGGACAGGTTTCATGAAACCAAAACATAAGCAAACACCAGCTCGTTCACTTCTCCATGTTACTCTCAAGTATAGAATGCCACTGCCCTACACCATGATATTCATTAAGGGCCACCAAAATGTTCTAGTTTAAATTAAGCATCAATAAATGGAAGCCAAAATTGTAATAAGAAATTTATGTGTACAATTTAATGCTAAAAGGAGCAAGAATTATAAGAGAAAAGGCACTATTCCTTTTTCCAAGACAAAGAAGCATTTTCCGGCCATTAGTGGTAATTTTTGCCTGATTCAATGTATTTGCAAGCTGAATGCTGGAAATATTTCTCATATCACAAGGTCACTTAAATATAAATATAACCCTATCGCAAAAACTCACAGGCTTGATGAACCCCAAGTTTGGAAGACATGTTGAACCCTCAGCAAATGTTACTGATAAATCTACAACTGGTGTTCGATTATTCTCACCACGATCCATGGCAGTCCCCTATAGTAATTTAGACCACAAGGCCCTTCCTGATAGTTTCAACGTCACAAACACAAGAAACAAAGGGTCTATTGTTTCACCATCAAATGAGGTTAAACCCAATTTCAACAAAAGCGTTTTCACTTATGTTCGGAGAGCATAAAATATAGAGAGACTTAATTGGTTTTACACCAAACATTTGAAAATGGAGTATTTTAACACCTTTTGGAGTGAAAAAAACCAACTACCACAACCAACCACCTATGCATGATTTAAGAAATTCCTACAACACTAAGTCCACATCCTAGAAACACACAGAAAATCTTATTTCCCATCTTAGAACATCTTTACCCCATAGTTCAGTTTATGATGAAACAAACAGCAGCTTCAGCTTCCACAATCACATGTAAGAAATCCGTATGGTTAATGTGTGCCAGAGAGCTGATACTGGTTAATAGAAGGTTTGCATTCAAAAGAACTCACAGTTGAAATGAATATGTGAACAGACATTGCGCAGATGGAAAGAACAGAACTATTTAATTAACCATGAAATAAGACAAATTCAGCGCATGAAATGAGCAAAGAGATCAAGCACTTTAGGCGCTCATAGAAACTTACAACAATGATGCGTCCTTCTTAGTTTTAAAAATTTCTTCCCGCTTACCACGACCAGTAATCAGACCAGTTTTTGGCTGTTCCTTTGAAGAAGCTGAACCAGATGATTCTTTCCAGTTTTTCCAGGTGTAGAAATGTCTTGAGCCATAGATGCACGTGAATTACCACTCTGAGTTGAACGCTGCCGTGATGATTGAGAATTATCAGGTGATCCTGATCCCTCAACATCCTTCTTGCTTCTCCTTGGGGGTGAAAGATCTGACTCGCGTTTCGGTGAAGGAGAATAGTGCCGTCGCCTCTGTTGTCTTGGAGGTCAGTATCTTCTCTCAAAGGCTTCATTCAATTTGAGCAGTGGAGAAGATGATTCAGTATCAACCCTACGTCTTCGAGGTGGTGACAAATCAGGATGCAGACCACTGGAATGTTTGGATTTCGTATCAGGTTCAGGTGATGGAGAATGATGGAGTTTTCGCTGCCTTCGTTGTGATCACAGATCACTAACTTCTCCTGAAGGCTTCATCGGCGGTTCTGGAGTTAGAGTATCATTTCGATACCTTCATTGATGAGGTGGTGACAAATCTGAATTCAAATTTGTATCAGGTGCAGGAGATTGGCTATGGTACTGTCTCTTCAGTTGACGTGGAGGTGAAAAATCTGTATCATCTCCACCATATTGCAAAGAATTCCCTTCATGCTCAGGTGAAGGCATGTTGATCTGAACTTTCCTTTTAGGAGGAGGATACAAATTGGAACAAGGATCAGCAGAAATCGTACGTCTAGGAGAAAATGTAACCCAACGATTTCCATCCTCTGCTATTGCATTGTAAGCGCGTTGAGCTCTAATTAGCTCCAGTATACTCGTTCGTTTAACTTCTCTGTCTTCTTCGTCAACTTGAGGCTTCTCTTCATCTAGAAACACACGAGAATAACACACAAACACATTATCAAAGCAAGATCCAAATCCTCAAATACACTAAAGTATAGTACTGATATTTTTTATCTTTTACCAGCTGAATCATGTTCTTCCTCTTCTTCAAGCTTTACTGGTTTTTTCCAAACAGGATCTTCATCCGCAACCAATGGCGGAGCCACAGAGGTAAAAAGGGGACAATTGCCCCCCTTAATTTTTCTTTTTTTATATTAAAATATTAATATAATAATATAGTGAATGGTTGCTATTGAGAAGTTGTTATCGAAACTCATTTCCTTTCCTTTTTTTTTTTTATCTTACCCTAATTGTATAAATTTTTCTTTTGCTTTCCTGTCTCTCTCTTATATACTTCTCCAGCTCGCTACATGGTTTTCTTCGGTAAACAATTTTTTCTTCAAGTATAGTTAAATAATTAACTTTTTTTATTTTCTCTTTATATTTTAATTAAATTTTATTTATTTATTTATTTATTTAATTTTTATATATTAAAAATATTAGAATTTATGATAATTTAAAGGTTTTGATATTAATATGTTTAAAATAAATATTTAAATATCCTAATTTAATCAATTAAATATTTTTTTATTATAAGAAAATAAATTAATATTTAGGTAAAACGAGTATTATCAATATTTCTTGTATTGATAGAATAATTTATTGAAATTTAATATTTTTATATAATTTATTTATAAATAAAATACCAAATAAAAACATACTTTTTAAATATTATTTTTTAAAATATTTATAAATAATTAAATATAATTTAATCAACATATTTATTATATGCACATAAATATATAAGTTTTATGAAGTAGTTTTAAAATGTAAAAATTAAAAAAAAAACACTTATAATTAAATTTTTTTAAATTAATTTTATTTAATATTAATTATTATATATATTTTAAATTAATTTTTAATATATATATATATCCATAACATAATAATTATTAATAATTTATTCTTTTATTTAAAAAACTCTAGTTCCATCACTATTCACAGCTAAAATATCAGGCTGTCCGGTTCAACTTTCTTTTCCTGCCTTTCCTCTTTTCTTCTATATTGTTTGTTTCGTATTTTTTTCAAATACTTTTTGAATCACTTGCATTTGTTATTTGAAATTATGATAATGTTTGGTAAAATATTTTTTACTTGTAAATATATAAAAATAATATTGTTTATTTTTAAAATTTTATTTTTTATATTAAAATATTTAAAATCAATAAAAATATTTTATAAACATGGAAGAAACACATTCTTGAGGAGTATTTGGGATTACAATAACAGTAATTATTTAAGGTATTTTTTATTTAAAAATATATTAAAATATTTTTTTATTTTTTAAAAAATATTATATTAATAGATTAAAATAATATAAAAATATAAAATAAAATTAAGTAACCACATTCCAACATCTTTCTACCAAGCGCAAATATGTAAATAGTTATTGACCAAAGAAAAACAAAAAACATGGAATATATACTGAGTTTTTATCTTAAAACAAATAATCATAAAAATTAAGGATAAACAATTCAAAACGCATATAATAAATAGAATAAAAGAGAGAGAGAAATCTAACCAGTGAAGAAGTAGGAGTATTTGCAGCAACCAGAGAATTCTGATGGAGGCGTCACTCAGTTGTTGTGGCAGGTTAAAAACATTAATGATATGTTTATTTTTATGTTTTAAAAAATTAAATTTTTTATTTAAATTAATTTTTTATATTTTTAGATAATTTTGATATACTATATTAAAAATATTTTTTAAAAATAAAAAATATTATTTTAATATATTTTTAAATGAAAAAAGTTTTGAAAAGCAACTGTAACCATATTTTTAAATATGTTTTAAGGTAGTGTTTAGTATTTTTTTTAAAATAATTTTTAATTTAAAAATTTTGTTATGTTTTTGAATAATTTTAATATATTTTTAATAAAAAATATTTTAAAAAATAAACATAATAAACAAAGGGTCTATTGTTTCACCATCAAAATGAGGTTTAGTATTTTTAAAAAATATTTTTTAATTTAAAATTTTTGTTATGTTTTTGAATAATTTTAATATATTTTCAATAAAAAATATTTTAAAAAATAAACACAAGAAACAAAGGGTCTATTGTGTCACCATCAAATGAAAAACAAAAAACAAATTTTGTTATGTTTTTGAATAATTTTAATATATTTTTAATAAAAAATATTTAAAAAATAATTGTCTCTATAATATCAAATAATATTATGAAAAAATATTAATAAAACAACAATAATAATAATAAACAACATCAAATTCAACTATATAAGATTATAATGTTCAAAAATCTAATTTAAAATTTTATTTTTCACTAATTATTACATATTTTTTAAAATAAACTCAAGAAATTAATATAAATAAACTAGCAAACTTAAAAATAAAAGTTATGAACAATAGATAAAATAAAAATTAGTAAATATAAAATTTTTATTTGATGAAAAATATCAGATTTAATTTCTAACAGGATGAAATATTACAAGATTTTTATGTAATTATAATATATATATATATATATATATATATATATATATATATTTCAACAAGATTTAAATAGTACTGTTTTGAATTGTAGTCATATATATTATTTTTGATATGTTTTATTAAGAGTGTTTAATAAATAACTATTTAGTTGATAATCAAGTGGTAAGAGTTTGGGATCAAACTTTATTTTTTCTGTGATCTCAGGTTTGAGTTTTTAGTTATTTATATGATGATTACTAAAGACTTACATGATTATTAATTTCAGGATCTATAAAATTAATTATAATATTTGTAAGTTGACTCCAATAGCTATATTAATAAAAAAAAATTAATAGATTTAGAAATTAGTGGTGATAGTATAAATTAATTAATCTGAACATTCCATATACACACGAGCACACACTTCTTTCGCAATGTTAGTGGACAGCCCTGCTAAATTGAAGTATCAAAATAGTCTCTCAATGAATAACATTCATGTCATTGCTAAAGAAAGCCAAAAGAAGGTCTATTTTCTCAATCCTATTTCGAATTTTATGCACGAAAGATACTATCACACGTGTGCAATTTTTCTTGGAAGAAAAAGGTAAATAAAGTATAATGTCTGGCAACATATTGGGACCAAAGACTTTCCACTTGAAAAACCGAACTTTCATTTGTTCACGTCGGCTCGTCTCCTTAGCTCTCGAAAAGAGAAGCATGGAGTTTTTAGACGAGGACGCCAGACCTCGATTCCTCTTTCAATCTCGCCCGATCCCATCTTCACTAACCGATACCCAAACCCAACAAAAACCACTTAACAAATTGTTCCTCTTCCTATCAATCTCTCTCTCTTCTCTTTTGTTGCTTCTCTCATTTCTCTACCTCCAAACGGAACCAATCAGATCCCTCCTCTTCTGGGTCTCCGTCTCCCTCCTCGTTGGCCCTTTCGCTCCCTCTCACCTCACTGGAGGTGACATTCGTGTTGGTCAAGGCCCAATCCTTGAACCCCTTGAACAAGAACCCGAATTTGTAGAAGAAAAACAAGCTAGAAAAAAGAGATCAAAACCGATTAGATCTGAAGAGATTGTGAAGAATCCGATTCAAAATGTGCAAATAACAAATGGGTTGTCGAGTAAAGGGAAAAGGGCTGAAACTTTGGCGAGTGATGAAAATGGTTTGGTTAGAAATGAGAGAGAGGAGTGGAATGAAGAGGATTTGGAGATTCTGAAGAAACAAATGGTGAAGAATCCTGTAGGGAAGCCAAGGAGATGGGAGGTGATTGCTGAGGCATTTAATGGAAGGTATAGAGTGGAGAGTGTGATAAAGAAAGCTAAAGAATTGGGAGAGAAGAAGACGGGTGATAGTGATTCCTATGCGATATTTTTGAAGAACAGGAAGCCACTGGATACAAGAGCTGAAAGTGGGAGTCAAGGATTAGAGAGTGATGAAAGTAGGCAGGAGGTTGGCGGTGGATTGGGGTGGACTACAGGAGAGGATATTGCTTTGTTAAATGCGTTGAAAGTATTCTCTAAGGATGTGGCAATGAGGTGGGAGAAGATTGCAGCTGCTGTTCCGGGGAAGTCGAAGGCAGCTTGTATGAAAAGAGTTACTGAATTGAAAAGGGATTTTCGGAGCTCGAAAGCTGGTTCTGAAAGTTAGAGGGATGTTGGATTTCTTTGTTGATTATAAGCAGATTATAAATTTGAGGCAGCATTGTGGAGGTAATGGATGATTGTTTCACGACATCTCTATACTTTCCCCCAAATACTGGAAGTGTTTGCTTTTTTGTTCAAGTTTTGTTGATTGAGTTTATGTTTGCTAATTGCTTGATATGGATATAAATCTATAATAATATACATGTCACTCTATATTTGTGGAGGCCATCTTTTGATAAAATTTGGTGTCCATTTTGGTTATTGCAATGTCTGGACTGCTGGGAGTCTGTAATTATATTATACACCGTAACAATGCTTTAAACATTTACTGGCTAATTAGTTCAGCACCACACACATGTAGTCTCCAAAAACCATATTTGATCATTTGGTTTTGATGTTGTGGTTGCCAATTGGATGATCTTAAAACTTCCTTCCAAAAAGCTGCCAGCTAAAACAGCTGGGAAATTTTGTTTGAGGTTGGGCATCCATCTGATTTCCCCCCCCAAGTATGAAACCTTTAAATTGCTTGCAAACCAAGGGCACTCGTATTTAATGTTAGATCATATTGCTGTATTGCTTGCCACTTGTAGTTTGGCCAAGGATAAAAAGGTTAGCTTTCCTCTTGTTAGATGCAACTTCAGAGTACTCTACAAGCATGGATTATTGATCGTGCAACATGAATTGCACAAAAAGGATTTTGCTTGAACAATAAGTGGGAGGTTCATACTTTAGTTGGTGGAAGGGGGTTATTCAAATGTTTATTTTTTTCAACTTCTAAGAAGCATGAAATGATTCTTGAGTGAATGAATGCATACAGTTTAGAGTGGGGGGGGGGGGGGGGAGGGGGGGAGATAGGATGGAGTGGATCTCTTAGGAAAAATAAGAAGCTTTGAGGGTTGGAATGTCCTTAAGAAAGGGATCATTGAACACCCCTACCTCGCACATGTTATTGGATCACTTACACTTTCAGCACTCGTTTTTTACTTGTTGGTCTAACAATGTAGAAGATGTACCTCTTGGAATTTCTTACTCTTTACCTGTTAGTGTCTTATTAAGAGACATTTGTCAATTAGAAGTGGTTTTGATCCTGGTATTTTTTTTATTAGAAAAAGAGCTCTAGTCACTTACTTAGAGAGCAGGGCATTTTTAATGCTGGAGCATTCCTAAACGATGTAGTAGCTGAAATATTATTAATGGAAGAACATGAAAGGCAAGCAAATTAAAATCCATATGACTTAACGGTAGCCTGGGACATAGTTCGCACATGTGCTTGGTCATAAGCAATGAAGGATAGCCTAACTCATCACTCTTTGATTAAGTGACTGGGTACATCTAAGCCTATATTACTGAATTTTATTTGGGTTACAAAAAGAAATAACAAGTCTTACCTGGTTTCAATTGACTTGGCGAGTTGCCCATGTTTGATGGGCCAATTACAAGTTTAATTTCTTGTAGTTTAAATTCTGACCAATCCCTAGTTATCTAAGTTTCAAGACAACCTGCAAGATTATCTCAGGTTTATTACACACGAGTGCTTTTTTCATGAAATTCACAACAATTTATCTATCCGAAAAGAAAACCTTGTTAATGCATAGAATTTTATGCATCTTTAATTGTTGGTGGTTGTGTAGGGTGTTGCTATTCCTATGTAATTTTTCACATTATGTACTGTTTTTGGATGAATTTTAAAAATTTACAGATGTCCTCCTCCCTTTCTGTCCCCTCTCTACTCTCCTCCTTCTCTTGTTCTTCCCATCTTCTCTTTCATTCTTTCTCTTCTTTCCTTCCTTTCAAATCTCTCTTGTCCCTCGTCAGCTTTGGTATCACAGCCAGGTTAATGTAGCCGGGCACATCCATTGTTATTGGATTTTATTATTGGGCTTAATGTTATTCTATTTTGGATGAATTAAAATTTTTTACAGATTTCCTCCTCCCTTTCTTTCCCCTCTCTTCTCCTGCTCCTTCTCTTCTTCTTCCCAGCTTTCTTTCTCTCCTCTCATTCTCTTCAAATCTCTCTTGTCCCATGTAACTTAGGCACCCTAAAGTATTAAATGAGCAAACCGATGATATCTCGTAGCTACCCTAACATATCATTTATTTTCCTTGTCAAGCTAGCACTTTAGTATAGGACCAAGTTTTCTATGTTAGCTATAGTAGGTTGGTTGAACTTCTGATGGCAATGCTTTCTTTTGTCTTTTAATTGTAAGTTTTAGCTATATATATGTTATAACCCGAGGATGGAAGAGGAGAGAATTTGTTCAAGGTAAAATTAAAGTGAGCTTGTTAAGCTTGTTTCTAGGTTTGTATCTCTTTGGTGGATTCCATTGAGTGGCGAGCTATCCTAAAGTCCAGTCTCATTGTGATGTGACTGTATCAGTGAGATTTACGAGTTTAATCCTTGTTCTTCCTCTCTGAAATGGTGTTTTCTGTATCTCTAGAGGGTTGAACATTACCTTTCCTTCCATTCTTCCATGTTTCCATCCATTTCCATCATCCTATCCTGACTAGAACTTCCATTGAAACTCCAGCCTCTCCCTTCCTGTATCGATTTTCTATATTTCATAGGAGCGTGTAGTTTGAGGTTGTGTGATATTATATGATATTTAAAAGGGAAGACAAGTTTGGAAATTTTCTTTAATGAGGGTTCAGTTTGGCAGAGTGCATTAGTGCAAGGAATACTGCCTAGTGCAGGGAATGTGCTAGGCCACATTATCTGGTTTTAGCTGCATCATGCAGGATTGCTTGGTTTTGGTGAACGATGTTGAGCAGTTGTATGGAAAGGAGAGAAGCATGGTGTTGAATGCAACTTTATATGCCCTGTAGTATTCAGAAGAAATGCAAAGTTAGTGCATTGTTAGGGCGCCCATGGCTTATTTCATTCATCATCATAAAACCAGGAGTTGCATCTTTCAATTCCATCGTTAATTTTTGTAAAGTTACAAAAGAAAGGGAGAGAAATACGTAAGCCCAGACGCCTTCTCTTTCAGATGTTGGAACATATTCAAATTCTACAAGCTATATAAAAGTGCAGAGGAAATCTTAGAATCAGATCTACTACCGGTTGCTGCCATCTGAGTATTACCTATTTCTGCCTTGATTTTCACTAGAAAGACTCGTCTTGATCCTCGGTTTTTTCATCTGGAATGAAACTCTTAAATATCATAATTTGTGAAGATATCATCAAATGCCGTGCAGTTCTGTGAGTTAGGGATAAGAGGGCGGCATCAGACAGTCTGTCGTTGTGCGTTGCTCCACGGGTGTTGTCGAGTGCTGGAAATTTTTATTTTTTTCAATTTTTGACCCTGCAACTAGCTGGCGGATTATATTGCAAGTATATGCCTGTAAGGCCTTTTTGGACCAGTTGAAGAATTTGAAGACTATGGCTGGTGATAGGTTCTGTAACCAAAATGTAATTAAAGTTTATGCAGATTTGGCTAAAAGCTGCTATGTAATCTGCAGTTTGCTCTGATTTGTCTTTTGAAACAAATCATAAATGTTAAACTGGACTGGCTGAGTTCTGCATGTTTGCGAGGGTTGAGCTATGCTCTCATCCTAGAATCTGGCATGGGTGCTGGTTTAAGTGAAAACTTACAGTCAAATACTTCACCCAAATTCACTTGGATAGTTTGTCTTGTACTCCGACAATTAAAGGCCACCATATCACCGAGACCTGCCATTTACCAGCCCCTAGTGTCTTTCAAAATATTGCTCGAGACTCGAGAGTGATAAAAGCCAGTTGAGCGCTACGCGCGTGCTTGACAGTCTGCATATTTCCATTATCTCGAAATTTTTCGGGGAATTTTACTTACTAAATGTGATGTGGAAAGTATGCTCGAGGATCCCTGGACATTCAGCGTACCTAAATTTAGAGGAAGCTTCAGCATGGGAAAATTTAAAGGCCAATCCATGGTGCGTCCTCAGGATAAAATGTAAACAGCTGCAATGTTGGTTTCAAGATTGAAGTTCATGAAGCTGTCATGTTGTTAATTATTGTGGGGCTTTTAGGAAGCATAAAGTTTAAGGTTGTACTTGCCAAGGCCTTGTAACCAAATGGTCCGAGACAGTTGGGCCCAAGGGGTTGCGAGTTTGACCCTCTCTCCCAATAAAAAGAAAAACCCGCGATCCTTCCCTGCCTTGATAAAGTTTTTTTGAAAATAACCAGATATGTTCAGCCCAGTGAAAATGCTACAATTTTTCCATTCCACAATTATAAATGCGATAAACAATATGAACTCTGTAATTAAAGTTGGTGAAATGAGAATCCTGAGGGTGACAATGTCATCACTTTGGTTAAAGAAAAGAGTTAAAGAGCAGAGACCATCTGCCTATCCGGAGTTGCCTAATCCGAGGAACTGGTCCGCAAGTTTCGCTACGGAGTCGGCAAGGCTGTCTGCTGCTTCTTGGATTGATGCCTCTGCATAAACACGTATAACATCCTCTGTTCCAGATGGCCGCATGAATGATCGCCCTCGAGGGTATTTTGCTGAACAAAAATAATTGAAGTAGACATAGTTAGCCATATGAAGGGAAAAACAAATTTGTAGTTTGAGAAACCCTCATGTGCGCGTGCAAATGCACATGCACATGAACATCCCATCCATTGCCACAAGGAGTATTTGTATACTATCTACATGCTTAACGTTAATTAACTAGAAGTTACATTTTTTTTGTCAACATAGCACCTTGCACTATGCAGTCTGCAGTCAAGGGGTTAGCGTTGGTGGTCAGTAGATAGGGGGACAAGAGAGTGGTGTTACCACGACAGATTGAATTGGCCACCACTACAGATATGAGGAGCTACAATGGCCTCTTCTTGTAATGGTGCATTTTTTAAGCTCAAATTCTTCAGAAGAAAGATTTGAAGCTCTGACCTCTTGCAAATGCAAGGAACTCACTACTACTAAGCCAAAGGCCTGTTGATAACTGGGATTTTCATGCTTCTATGTTATTAATTTTTTTTGTCTTCTAATCAAAGCTGAGCAAAAAAATGGATGGTGTAGACCAATAGTGAAACTCAGAGTATGCAAGAAAAACACAGATGCAAATCTAAAGGCATAATGTGCAGTTCCATAAAATCAGGTTTCAAAAATGCTATTACCAACTTCAATGTTGATGGCTTCTTGAATGAGAGGGGGTCTCACGACCACAGTTTCAGCATTTGCCGTAACAACAGCTGTTCTGTCCACGACTTTAACCTGTAAATAATCCAAAGCAGCACAAGAGTTAATTTCTGAATTTGGAGAAAAACATATGTTGTGTAATGGTTACAAATGGAAGCTAGTTATTTTCTTAGCCTATTTGACACGATGCTTCCATTAGAGTTTCAAAATTGCAGAAAGGTGCATGATGGGGGACAAGTAGTGTCACAGACTAAAACATATGGTGAGAAACCTAAACTCAAAAAAGGGGCTTCTTCATGATAAGTAATCAAGAAAGTAAACCTTAAGCTGCCTGCTTGGTAGGTCATGGTAAAGCTCACTCCAGTTGTGTATTGACCATCCCTTGTATTGTAAAATGGCTTCTACCAACAGCAAACCACTTAAAGCATCCCCAACAGCTTGGTTGATCAAGTTACTAACTGCCAATAGTCGCAAAGCAGCCTTTTGCTGTTCTGAACCTGAAGGAACCAAATGCTTCATGATATTTGTTGACATTCAAGACTATCAATAGAAGATCATATCAGAATTCAGAAATAACCTTTAGATTTGAAGGAGAGCTCATTATTTCTGGCATCTAACCAAGATAAGAAACCCTCCGAGAACAGGATGGTGCCATGGCCATTGGCCTCAAAATAGATCCCAACATCATACTCAGCAGCTTTCTCATGCAAGTATTTCACTCCCGTAGGAGTAAACACAACTTCTAAGCCCAACTGTTTGAGATAATCTGTGGATGCTCCATTTGCATAAGCTGTTTGTACAACCCCAAGACGAGCTTCATAATTTTCATCTACATGATTATCCCCTTCCATTTTAAGAATACTTAGTTGCTCCTTGATGAACAAAGCAAACAAAGATAGTATCTTGTCCCCGTCAACAAGATCGATATTGCTGGCGTTATTTGATTGCACAGAAAAATAAACAAGCCGATCAGCATCTCCATCCAAACTTGCACACCTGAAAAACTAGAAATGCCCATGCAATTAGCTTCCCCTGCTACAAGTAAGAATCAAACGAGACAAGAATATCAATTTCAGCAAACATAATACACATCTGATTTGTCTTAGATTGATACCCCAAGAGGCAAGAATAAATCTGCTGCTAATAATAGTTACAAGCATCAGTTATACATTTAAAAGAGAAGCATAAAAAAGTATCATTCATTCTGATTTAACCATTCAAATAACAACAAATCCATGCAGCTTAAACCCATTAACAGAAAGCTATAATATCTTGATATGAATCTACGGTAACAAACATGGAAATCATTGCCAAATTATATTATACTTAACTCCATATTAAACAGACTACTATGAAATGCACATGCAGGTAACTAGTGCAACTTCAGTAAAATTAAGGCTTTTGCTGCAAGGTAGACTACCAAGAAAGAATAAAACTACTGCAAGATATGAGGAGATGGCTGACCTAATCCCAGCATCTTTCAAATAGAATCCTTGTGGAACAACTTTTTCTTTCTGCACATAATCAGCACCCACTCCTTCATTAAGTACACCTCCTTCCTTTCCAGAATTACGAACCTCAATAACCATGCTGTTCAACATCTTCTGTAACACTTCAAGTTTTTCTCCACCCACACCATTAGCCCCATCCACAACTAACTTGTCATCTGTGTTGTTCATTTTGATTTGATTTGGAGTCAGATCAACCAAGCACCTAATAAATCACATAAAACACCTAATAAATCACATAAAGAACTTAAGCGGAGACAATTTTTTGTATTTGGAATCGCTTAAGTTTGAAAGTAATCACTTTATTGGTAATGCGACAAACACTTTGTGTCTAAAACAAACCTGAATGAGCTTGAAAGCTGTTCAAAGTAATCAAGTTCAGTCGCTTTCATGCCCTTATTTCTAGCACGAACCATCCAATGTAATTGGGGAGTAGTTAAAATTCCCATATCAGTGGCAGTAGCTCCAACGATTGAATAGACACCCTTCATTTAAACATAAAGAACAAGCAAGAAAAAAATGATTTCTTATAGATATGAATAAAGAATAGGTCCAAGATTACACATTTTCTCTTTCATACTGGGGATTCATGGAAATTGGAGGGAGGGGATACCTGTTTAGCAGCTTCAAGGAGTGATTCACCACTAGGCCTCGTGTCTCTTCCCAACAATATCTCCGCAGACCGCACTCCATCAAACCGGATGTTCTCCTTCTTCACAAATTCATCTATTAACTATTTAACAAGATAAGAAAAACCGACACACCATAAGTCCAATATTTTCTCCAATTTAATCTAACAAAATCTATGATTCTGCTCCGAATGCTATACAACTAATTGGTTCTTAACCAATCAACCAAAATTGAAACTTAAAATCCATGAAAGAAAGAAAAGGAAAAAAGAAGAGATAGAATTATCCGATAGTGACCTGAACGAGATGTTGTGGAGTGGGGGAATTGGCAATGGCATCAGCGAAGGGCTCCCATTCCTGAGTGAGCATGCCACCACTGGGGTCAGCGATTTTGACACCATTGTCATTGACTTTATTATGAGAAGCGGTGATCATTAACCCGGTCAGTGATTGGGTTTTCAAAGATCGAAGAGCTGCCAATATCCCAACCCTGAATACTGTTGATTCCAGGATTGATGCATCTGCTCTGAACCCTGCTGTACCATATGATAACTTCACTCCTGAAAAAAAAAAAAGAAATTTGATGAAAAGATGGAGTTAACAATGGAGAAAGTGAAGATTGGTACCTTGAGGAAGTGGGTACTGAGACGAGGAGTTGAGGATTAGTGATTTTTGATTGTCGTTCATGCTGGTTCTGTTGTTCAATCTTCACACACAGAGAGAAGGATGGTGTGTGCGGGTCTGTTATTCGTTTTTTTCGAGTCATTGCACTGCTTAGATTTCTTTCTTTAGTTCTTTTTTTTTTAATTTATTTTTTTTATTTTTTTATATTTTTAAATTATTTTAATATATTGCTATTAAAAATAAATTTTATAATAAAATTATTTTAATATTTTTTAATAAAAAATACTTTAAAACATGCTTTTTAAATTAAAATATTAATCATGTGCTTGCATATCATTGTGCCAATTTTTTCAGGATAAATAATATTTAGTGAAGCAAATGTAAAAAAAAAATATTAATTTTATTTTAATTAGATAATTAAAAATATGCAAAGATATAAGATAGAAGAGATTTTAAAAAAATAAGATAACGAGAATTTAGAAAAAAATATTTTTATAAAAAAACAATATAACTCAATTCTTAATGAATTAAATATAGGAATATCAAATGGTATAAAAAAAGACATAAAACAATATTCACTAATTAATTATAATTAATATATAAAAAAAACTTGTAATATTAATAATAACTAATCATGGTCATATCAATTTGGGTTATTCTATAAAATTCATAATTTAGATCATGAAATTAGAATAACTCAATATAAAAAAATAAAAAATTATAAAATTTATTTTTTAAAAAATATCAACTCATGTTAAATTTATAAACCCATAAACTGGATTATTAGACTCAAAGCACTCTATATGAAACAAAACGTAAAATTCAATTCTTATTCAATTAAATATTAAAAAATAAAATTAAAAATAATTGAAAACTAAAATTAGAAATTTAAAGAATGAAAATCAAAGTTGTAATAGAAAATAAATTTTATATTTTATTAAAAGATGAAATTAAAAAGAATAATCAATTTTGCAAAAGGATTAAAAAATTAAAATGATAAGAATTAAATTGATAAAAATAATATACGATTAATTTGAATTGAAGAAATTAAAAACAAATAAGACTTTTATAAAAAGAACAAAAAAATTAAAAATCAAAAGAATAATGATAAAATAGAAAAACATAATATATGACAAATTAATATTAAATTATGAAATTTAAAATAAATAAAATATTTATAAAAAAACCAAGAACAAAAATAAAAAATAAAAAAATATAGGCTAAATTTCAAAATATCAACAATAAAAATGGTCAAATTATCATTTTAAAAGAAAAAGAGAGAAAAGAAACAAAATAAAAAAGAAAGCCTCACAAATAACAAACTAATCATTCAATTTCAACAGGCATTGCCTTTAAAAAAAATGTGGTGACACTTACAATGACATGGTAAAATAATAGTTTTGAATAATAGAAAACATCACAGGCATTGTTGGAAGGGAGTGGACGTCTCGTACTAGTAATTGCTATGCATACACTAGCTATTTCTTATTATTTTTTTGTTTTTTTTTTGTGAAAAAATTTATTTGCCCTAACTTAATATGATGATAACAAAAAACAAATATTGTAAAAAGATGAAAAAGCCTTTAAGGTCAATTTTAGATTTTGGTTTCCTCCATCTTGGTTGTTTTAGTGTGTCATTTATTCTTTTTATTTTATTTTTTATATTTATTTAAATATCAAATTATCCTTAATTTGACATAATAATTATAAAAAAATCATTGTTAAAGTATTAAATTGCACTTGATGCTATATTTAATTATTTGTTTTGACTTTTAAGAATATTTTAATTGTTTCACCATGCTTTTTAAAAGATTTATTTTTCCCTAATTAATTTTATGTTGACTCATGGATTTTATGAAAAGATATTAATAGCTCTGATATCTAGTTTCAAACTTGTTGCTATGAAACACAAAATTACCATTATCAACGTTTTTTAGTATAGGTGAATAATACACAAAATTATTATTATATTATTTCAATGAATAATATTTCTTAGTATGAGTGAATAAAGCTTTTTTAGCTTTTGTTAATGTTTTGGCTCCCATAATTTAAGAAATGTTTTAGTTAGATATTAGATCATTAGCATGTGCTACATCATGAGTCAAATCAATTTTTATAATGTAAAAAAATATTCATGCATTACTAATATTTTTTTCTAGCAAATAAAATTAAATAATATGAGAGTTGATCTGATTAACTTGATAAGTCCAAAGATAATTTGCACGACTAATAAAAATATATTGTGATTAAAAAAACTCAAGACAACTTTTTTTAAGAAAATTAAGACGAAAACATATTAAATCAACTTGAATTAACTTGTCAAATATACAACCATAATTATTAGACCATAATAACCCCAACATAAAGTAAATTAAAATAAATTATGAAATTTAATTTTTAAATAACCTAATGTTAAAGAATGAAATTGAAAATAAAAATAAAAAATGACATAAAAAGAACCCTAATCAATCCATATTAACTTGCTATCCTTGCAACTCAGGTTATAAGACTGGAATAAAATTATAAAATTTAATTCCTAATCAATCGAATGTGGAATGATAAAATTTAAAAAAAAATCAATTAAAAAAATCACACAAAAAACAACTCAAATCAACTATAGTTAATTCTAGAGGTGAGCAAAAAAACTGAAAAATCAATTAAACAAAGAAAACAGGAAAAAAAATAACCAAAATAATCGAACCATGAAAAAAACTAATTAAACTGATTAAAATTTTAAAAAAACCAACCGATTCGATTTTGATTTTATAAGTCTGAAACTAAAAAAAAAACAAATTGAAACAAAAAAAATGGAGCCAAACTGGAAAAACCAAGCCAAATCAGACCAAACTCAGTCAAACCGGTTTGAACTGGTTTTCATCCTAAAAAACCAAATTGAATTGAAACCAGCTAATTTGAATCAATTTTGGTGTGGTTTCATTTTATTTTTTAATTTTTAATTTGGTTACTTTTTTTTTTATAAAAACTAAATCGAACAAAAAATGATCATCCTTATAAAAACTAAATCCAACCGAAAATGATCATCCTTAGTTAATTCACTAAACTTATGGGAAAAAGGATGGTTCTAGGATGGTTATGTAATGATCCATGACCGCTAAGATTGATGATTTTTTATTTTAGTTTTTTAGTAACATTTGTAAGGGCAAATTGAATAATAAATCAAATATAGTCGTAAACTTACAATATTTTAGAACTTTTTTATTGATTGAGTTCATGAGTTTCTAACTCAATATTTAAGGTATTATCAACTATATTAACAACAACAACAACATAGGAGTAAGTTAATAAAAGGTGAAAAAATATTATTTTTTTAACCAAGTGATTGGGTTTGGGTGTATACACAGGAAAAACAATTCAACAAGAAAGATCCAAGTTGATGCTGTAAGAAGATGGGTCATTTCAAGTCATAAAAGAATTAATGATAATATCTATAAAGTGGATTTATCAGGCAAGTATGATATTAATGTTACTTTCAATGTTTGTGATCTTTCTTTGTTTAACGTTGATGATGATTTATGGATGAATTCTTTTAAGAAGAAAATGGATAATGTGATTAAGACTACATCAAAAAAATCTATTGTATATTTTAATTGGTCAATTACAAGATTAAAGGCAAAAGGAGCTCAAATATGCATTCAATAAACTTATTCAAAATATTTAAGTCAAAAGGAATTTCAAAGAGACAACATTAAAAGGTAAAGATCAAATCCTAGTTAATTTAATTCATACACAACAAAGACCTAATTCATCACTTCACATACTTAGTTAAATTTTATCGGAGGCTTGTTGCATTATTAAAGAAATTTAATTGAAGTAGTTTTCTTGTTTGATTGGAGTACCAAGTGGTGACAACATCTCTAATTAGCTAAGAATTCTTTTAAAGCAAAGATTTTATTCTACATCTAATTTTTCTAATCTATCATGAGCAGTAATTAGGCTTTTAATTTAGAGTTTTTTATTTTATTTTAATGTTTTAGGTCAAAACTTTGAGCATTATTTTATTACAAGTTGATGATAGTCTATTACATTGATTATGGATTTTTAAGTATAAATGGCATTATAAAAACATTTGTTATTTTAAGTTATCAAATACATTCTTACTGCAATTTTATATATGTTTTGAGAGGTTTTTTTGTCTTTGATTATCAAAAAACTTATTTTGACTTGTCAAATAATTAATTAATTTTCGTTAATCTTTTATACTTCTCATTCACAATTCTATACAATTATTGGAAGAAAATTTATTTAATCATAGTTTTAGTGTCTCGATATAAGTTATCGTTGTATCAAATTCAATTCAAAATCTAATTTTAGCTTTTTTAAAAAGTGTCTTACTTGGTTATCTCTTTTTAGATCTTTATATTTACATGTTCACATTCGTTTTATAAGTTTTAGACCTTCTAAAACTATGATCTATCATTTTTAACTTGGAACTAAAAGATATGTGAGTAAGTTGATTATTTCATGGAAATTGTTGTTCATTGATGACTAATCATGTAATCAATAAACAAATAGGAAACTATGATCTATCATTTTTAACTTAAAAGTAAACACCCTCTCACTAATGTTATTGAGCATAATATTGTCCATTGATATGAAGTTTGGAAATACAGTAGAGTCAACATAGAGAGTTATAGAGGGATATCTCTGAATATAGCAGCTACTTCGGCTGGTTCTCTTTTTACTTTTCCTTTTCCCCTAGTTTTTTTTTTCTTGCCATTTACTTAGGCTGCATGGGATTCTTTTTAGCCTTCGTTGAGGTTTCCAAGTCTCTGCTGCTGAAAATTCAAAGTCTTTGTTTTGTTCTTTTCCTAAGAACTAAGAGAAGCATTCATACACAACTAGGGTGGTGGGAAATTTCTAAGTCTTGTGCACAAGTCTTTATTCTCCATTTTTGTAAACTCGAAGACTCTTGCAAGTTGAGATGAGGTTTATAATTCTGGCTGGTTCTTAAAAGTAAGAAGACTTTAATGGATGACTGCTGCTTTTAGCCCAATATATATTCGTTAATTCATTCCACAGGTGTTCAGGCCACCCTCACCACATTCAAACTCCAAGAAATATAGGATCGTGGCCAATAAACATTCAATAATTTTTTTAATCGATGATTTTATTGGAAATATAAGCAGTATTTCCTATTAGGTTAAAAATTTTAAACCTTTCTAGCGGAATTATTAGTGATGGAAATTTTTTCGACAATTCCATCAGCTTGGTCGTCAATAATATTTAGTTTTCTCTGACGAAATAGGCGATAGGAACATGTCATTGATAATTTATTTATTGATAGAATGACGATGAAAACTGGTCAATATATTTTATTGTTTTTGTGTTAATACTTTATTGGAATGACTAATTACTGATGAAAATGTCTATGGATAGTAAATTTCTAACATAACTTTTTTCAATAGCTAGTTTTTATTGATAAGTCCTTTAGTAATATAAATGATTAACAGAATTGTGTTTACTCGCTAATGTAATATTACATCAGCATATTTTAATTGTCTAGTGGTGAACCATGCTAATACAATCTGGAAGAGTGAAAATGAAATTAAAGAAGTGTACTGTGATAAGGATAAAGTTCATAATAATAAGATTGACGATAAACACTAATATTTGTTACCTAGTGCTTTATTGTTTCTAGTTCTCTGTTTGTTTTTGTCTCTTCAAATGAATCCTTTTATAACTACAACTCTTATAAAGAGTTTTTATTGTAACAGACTTTACGTGTATATATATGGCTGAGAAAAAATAATTTTACTCAAGTAATTTCAATTGTAATTTAATTCTTTCATGGTATCAAAGTGTCTCATAGTTAACGCTTTCAACGATCCTATAATTGCTACTTCAGATTTTTTTTCTTCCGCTGCGTTACATCTTCCAACTCAAGTTATTTCCATCAAACTCAATAGAACTAATTTCATTACCTAGAGTGCTTAATTGCTTCCTCTATTACGGAGTTATGAACTCATGATAATTATTGATGGTTCTAATTTTTATCCTCCTTAATTTTCCAATGAAGAACATAAAGTCCAAGGTATTACTAATTCTCCTCATTATCTCCTATGGTGGTTTCCACCATTTCTGGCCTTGAAACTTCTTATCTTGTTTGGCAAGCCCTTGATGCATGTTTTGTTGCGCCATAACTTGTTGAATTTCTCTTATCAAGTGAAAGTTGCAATCTTTGCAGCAAGGCTCCTTGTCTTGTTAGAAATTTCTGGACAAAGTCAAAACTCTCACAGATGAACTCTCTACTATTGGCAAACCTATTGATGATTCTGATCTAATATTATATGTTTTTAATGGTCTCAACTCTTCATTTCATTCATTTGTCACTATGTATATGCTCCTCTTCAAAGAGAAATCCATGTCATTTTCATATTTTCATGCAGCACTATTGAACCATGACCTTAGGCAACAATTTCATAGTCAGTCTCTTCACCATAAGGCAAGTTTCTATGCTCTTTACTCACATAAACCTACAGCTAAAATAGGTTCTCGTCACAACAGTAATAAATCTTGCCTCTCAAGGGTATCTAAAGGATCGGGTAATGCTTCCTCTTAGTTTCGGTAACCACTACCTCACCTCTCACACCCATCTTCATTAGCTTCGTTTGACTCTTGTTCTTGATCTTCATGTCAAATCTGTAAGTGAGAGGGACATCAAGCCTTGGATTGCTTTAACCACATGAATTACTCTTTTCGAGGACATCATCCTCCCACTGACTTAGTTGTCATGGTTGTAGAAGCCAATATAACTTATTTAAATTAACATCAATGGTATGCAGACAATGGTGTTAATATTCATGTTACAACAGATATTGCTAATCTTGTAACTTCTCACCCTTTTAAAGGTGATGCTTCTGTGGGAGTAGGTAACGGTACAGGTTTGCACATATCTCATATTAGCAATGCTTTTATTAAAACCCTCTTTTCTACTACTCTTGCCTTAAAAATGTTGTTTATTGTCCTCAAGCATGAACTCATCTCCTCTTTATCAATAAATTTTGTCAAGATAATAATGTCTTTTTTGAACTCACTGGTTCTGATTTTTCTGTTAAGGACATCCTGACAGGGAACATGCTCTTGACGGGACCAAGTGATAATGAATTGTATCTGATCAACCTTCATCAATTATCTGCTTCACCATATGATGCTCTCATAATAACTATTGGCGTCAAGGCTCCTACTTCCATCTAGCATTGTTGCCTGGGCCATCCTTTCCTATAAACCCTTCGTCGTGTCATTTCTAAATTTTCTCTTCCAGTTAGTGATTCCATAAATAAAACATTAGTTTGTGCACCTTGCCAACTAGGCAAGTCTAAACAATTTCCCTTTTCTGATTCATCAAGAGAATTCACTTTGATGTCTGGTCCATTTCCACACCTTCATTGAGTGGTTGTCGTTATTATGTTATTTTTATTGATGATTTTCTCATTTTTGTTGGATGTTTCCTATTTCAAATAAGTCTGATGTTTATTCTACATTTGTTAAATTCAAGCTTTTAGTAGAGAAACAATTTCAATTCACAATTCAAAAATTTCAAAGTGGTAATAGTGGTGAATATTATTCCACCATCTTTAAACATTTTTTAAGGGATAATGCAATTTTTCATCAACTATCATGTCCTCATACTTCTCAACAAAATGGTCTTGCTAAGAGGAAACATCATCATGTTATAGATATGGGACTCACTCTTCTAGCTCAATCAGGTTTATCTAAGAAATTTTGAATTGATGCTTTTCTCACTGCTATCTTTATCATTAATCAACTTCCTACTAAAATTCTTGATTATATCTTACCATATGAACGTCCTTTTCATCTTCCTCCAGACTTCATATTTTTTCAAGCATTTGGATGTCAATGTTTTCCATGTCTTCATCCTTATACAAATGATAAATTATCATATTATAGCATGCCTTGTATTTCCATTGGTTATAGTTCAAATCACAAAGGATTTCGGTGTATAGATCCTTCCTCTAGACGTGTCTATATCTCTCGAAATGTGATTTTCACGAAGAGCAATTTCCTGTACACTCCATTATCACAAATCATGTCAGCTGCGTCTCCTTTTTATGTAAGTCTCCAGGCCTGTTCTTCACTCCTTCTTCATATATTTTCTCCTCATTCTCTGATTTTTCTCATCCCCTAGTAACTTCCTCACCTACTCAAGTTCTTGTTGGCCTTACCTTATATGATATTCATACTACTCTAGTTATTAATTCAAATGATTATCATCTCCACTCCTCTCTCCTATCTCTCCATTCTGTCTAACCCGAGTCTTTTAAATTTATTCTCATGCCTACTACACCAGCTCTTGGTCTTTCTTTTGATCACCACTACAATGTCATCCTTAACCTCTAAAACGATGCCCTGTCTACTAATGAGCCTTCCACAAAAATAATCATTAGATCATAGACTGGTCATCATAAGCCTCATAGGTTCCCTGATTTTCATTTATATTCCACTCGTCACCCCCTTCAAGCTTTGCATGTAGGTCTGGTTTGTGTTGAGCCCAGTTCCTATGCTCAAGCAACATTTATACCTGAGTAATGTGTGGCAATAGACAGTGAATTTCAGTCCTTGTTACAAAATGACATGTGGTCACTATGTTATCATCCCCCCTGGTAAGAATTTGGTTCCATGTAAATGGGTTTTTAAACTCAAACGATGACCTGACGGTAGTGTTGAACATCACAATGCTAGATTAGTCATTGTGGGATATCTACATAAAAGTGGCATTGATTTTCTTAACACATTTAGCTCAATCATCAAGCCTTTTACTGTCCGAATGGTTCTTGCCATCGCTATTTCTTTCAACTAGGATATTCATCAACTTGATGTCTCTAACGCCTTCCTTCATGGTGTGTTAAAAGAGAAAGTTTATATGACACAACCCAAAGGATTTGTTGATCCTACACACCCCCAATTTGTTTAAGCTTCATAAATCTCTTTACGAGTTGAAATAAGCTCCTTGTGCCTGATTTAATCGATTGTCTACTGCTTTTTTGGCTCTTGATTTTTAAAGTTCACAAGTTAATCCCTCACTATTTATCTATCATCGTGACAATGTCCATGCATTCTTCTTAGTTTACGTGGATGACATTCTGGTTACCTTAAATGATCAGGATTTTATTACCACTCTTATATCTCAATTACAACTTGAGTTATTATGAAGTATCTTGGCCAGCTAACATATTTTATGGGAATTAAGGCCATTCACAATTCTTTAGGGTTACATCTTTGACAAACCAGGTATATAATTGATCTTCTGGATCGTGTGCAACTCACTAGTATCTGTCCATACCGTGCACTGTGTGTCTCCAGGTCTAAGCTATCCAAGTTTGATGGAGAAAGTATTCCAAACCCATCTGAATATAGGCAAACAGTGGGGGCTTTACAATATGTAACTCTCACACACCCTGACATTGCATACTCAGTAAATCAACTATGTCAACGCATGCAAGCACCTACTTTTTTCTCACTGGACAATAGTCACACAGGTGTTATGATACTTAAAACATATACTTGATTATGGTTTCTTCTACAGACCTGGTTTCTTTGCAATCAATGCCTACTATAACTCTGATTGGGTCGATCATCCTGATGACAGACACTTCACCTGTGGCTATGGTGTTTTTGTTGGATTTAATCTCATATCTTGGTCTACTAAGAAACAACCTGTAATGTCAAAATCTAGTACTAAAACAGAATGCAGGAGTTTGGCTCTAGTTACAATTAAGGTGTATTCGCTGAGAATATTATTGCGTGAGTTGCAGGTTTCTCTTGCTTCTGCTGCAATCGTATGGTGTGACAATATAAGTGCCTTAACTCTTGCCTCCAATCCTATTTTTCATGCCTGATTAAAAACACATTAAAATGGATTATCATTTTGTCAAAGAAAAAGTAGCCAACAAAGATATACTACTTTAACATGTTCCCACATCTCTACAACTTACAGATAGTTTTACTAAGAGACACATAGCTGATCAGTTTTGTTACCTCTAAAATAATTTTTTCGTGACAGATGTCCCTACCAGTTTACGAGGAAATGATAAAAGATAAAGTTCACAATACTAAAATTGATGATAAATACTGACATCTGTTACCTAGTGTTTCATTATTTCTAATTCTCTGTTTGTTTCTATCTCTGTAAATGAATCCTTTTGTAACTACAACTCTTATAAAGAGTTTACATTGTAACAGACTTTATATATATAAATGGCTGAGAGAACACAGTTTTACTTAAGCAATTTTAGTTGTAATTTAATTTTTTCATACTGTTCATGTATTAATGTATATGCAGCAACAACCTGTATCTTTTTTTAGCATATCTAGTAATGTTTAGCAAGTTTACTGGACTTCATTATACATGACTTAACAGCCAGTTTGCAAATTAATTATACGCCAAAGAAACCTGAACATAATCAACTTTCATCTACTTTCACTGTTTTCTCTGATTAGCTGTGGGATACTTAGTTTCAGATTAATCCCATTTCATTGCCTGCAAAAGACAACAAGAAATGCTCTGTCATGCGGTCGGTTATCTTACAGTTTAATAATACATGACCCTGTTAATTCATTCATTCGCACCAATAACAAGAGAATGTGCTTACATTTTTCTCTTTGTGACATTATTTATTGCAAGTTGATCCTACTTGCATTATCAAAGCTCCCATTTGCATAATATTTTGTTTCTTTCTTGCTGACTTTTGACTAGAATTCACAAAGAGAGGGTTTCCCATCACATGGAACCTTCACTAAATATGGCGTTTTTCTGTACTACCTAACTGTGCTTGGATAAAGAATGACCAAGAGTTGACTTAACTATGTTAGATGCTAAAACAGAACATGTTGATTCTTGCTAAAATCACCAAGAAAGACAGGTGGGGGGGAAGCAAAGTTAAATTAACATGACAGATCCCATACCAGATAGGGTCAAGAAGCTATGGGATCATTGGAATATCAGATCTGCTATTCTTGCTAGCCTCTCATTGCAGGTCTTTCTCATACTGTTTGCCTCCCAGAGGAAACGCACTGCCCACAAATTAGTTATTTTCTTGATCTGGTCGGGTTACTTACTGGCAGATACAGTGGCAAACTTTGCCATAGGACACATCTCCACCAGCCAAGGCACCAGCGACCCCAAGCATAGAGACAACAATGATCTCTTGGCGTTTTGGGCTCCATTTCTTTTGGTGCACCTTGGTGGCCCAGACACCATCACTGCTTTTGCTCTTGAGGATAACGAACTCTGGCTTAGGCACATGCTTACATTCGTCACGCAGGGCTTGGCTACCCTTTATGTCTTCTTCCTGACACTTACCAGTAATAAGGTATGGATCCCGACAGTCCTCCTTTTTTTAGCTGGTGTAATCAAATACTTCGAGCGGACATGTTCTTTATACCGTGCGAGCATGGATCGGTTTCGTGACTCTATGCTCGAAGATCCAGACCCAGGACCCAACTACGCCAAGCTCATGGAGGAATATGATTCGAAGATTGAGGCCAAAATCCCGACAGAAATAATAATAATTGAGGAGCCTGATAAACAAATGCCGACTACAGCTCGCGATACACAAATTAAGAAATTGAAAGATGATCTTGAGGTTGTGCAAAGAGCTTATTACTACTTCAACATTTTCAAAGGACTGATTGTTGATCTCATCTTCAGCTTCAAGGATCGGAATGAGAGCCGCAAGTTCTTCCACAGCATTGATGCAGAAGATGCTTTGAAAGTACTAGAGGTAGAGCTCAATTTCATCTACGAAGTTCTCTTTACAAAGGCTGTTGTTGTGCACTCCGTAATTGGATATGTTTTCCGCCTTTTGTCCTTCATTTTGGTTTTGGTTGCCCTTGCATTATTTCGTTTCAATGTCAAGAAGGACAAATTTAGCCCGCTTGATGTTAAATTTACGTACGTGTTGTTGTTGGGTTCCGTTTCGCTTGATACAATAGCCTTCGTCAGGGCCATTTTCTCTGACTGGACAGTGGCTGATCTCAATAAACCAGGGAAACATCCCGATTCTTGTTGGAAATCTTGTGTGGCCTTTTTCTCTGCATGGAAAGTGCCCCTTTTCAATGTCAAACGTGCCATCTTTAAACTCATTGGTTTTCGCAGCTGGTCTGAGTCAGTCAAAGGCTATAATTTGGTAAGATACTGTGTCAACAGACCTAAAAGACGGATAGGCATTTTCATGGACAAAGTTCTTGATTTTGTGGGTCTCAAGGATTTTTTTGATGGGATTTTTCGAGTGTCCAACAAGCGATTCACTAGTGAACTTTGGGAAGATATATTTAATGAGCTGCAAAAGAAGTCCGATTCTGCAGATGATCCAGAAGATGCCAAGACAATATGTTCAGCAAGGGGTAATTTGGCTCTCCAGGACAATGATTGGGACAAAAATCTCAAGGAGAAATTAATGCCTTACGTTGTCAATGTTACTTATGATGAGAGTCTTCTTCTGTGGCACATCGCAACTGAGCTCCTGTACAACAAGGACGGCAATGCTGATCAGAGAGCTGATGATAAAAGTTTCTGCAAGCTCCTTTTAGAATGCATGTGCAACTCCTATGATGTTACAGATCAGAAATACGATAAAAAAGAACTCAGTATGCTCCTTTCAGATTATATGATGTATCTTCTCATTATGCAGCCAGCCATGATGGCAGCTGTGGCTGGTATTGGTAAAATAAGATTTCGAGATACCTGTGCTGAAGCTGAAAGGTTCTTTAAGAGAAGGGATTTAGGATCCAATAAAGAATGGGGAGCGTGTGATAGCATTCTTGGTGTGAATACAGAGGTAAAGCCTGTTGACGTGAAAGGAGATAGAAGCAAGTCAGTATTGTTTGATGCATGTAGGCTGGCCAAGCTTCTACAGCGAGAGGAGAACAGATGGGAGCTACTGAGCAAAGTGTGGGTGGAATTATTGTCATACGCTGCAGGTCACTGCAGAGCAACTGCCCATGCCCAGCAAGTAAGTAAAGGTGGAGAGCTTATTACTTTTGTTTGGCTATTGATGGCTCATTTTGGCCTAGCGGACCAGTTCCAGATCAACAAGGGCCACGCAAGAGCAAAATTGATAGTTGGCAAGTAAATGTTGATAAATTGTTGTAGCTAATAATTTCTCGGGGCTTGTCAGATTAGATAACTGTGTTTTGTCTTTCTTTCGACACTCCTTTTTACTTTGCATTTAGCAGTATCTGAAACTAGAAATTGACCTGATCCATCCATGCTGGCTTGAGGTAGCATATATTGATCCAAATCTAAAAATGAATAATCTAGTCCACCTTCACTACTGTCAGTTAATTTCTATTTAACAATGGCTTTTCAAGATTTTACAAGGCACATGGTTATCTAACTGCGAGCCTGCTTGCTTGTTCATCAACTTAATTTTTATATCAGTTTGTGCCTTGTGCAATAAGCGTTCTGGGAGATCATAATTTCCCTATCTGCTAAAGAACCAAGGCTGATTGTTTTAGGTATATTGAGTAATTGTTCTGGTCGAACTGTCACAGCTTGCTCTAATCAACTGTGTATTGTACTTCAATAACAAATTGTTCTCTAGTAGAGAAGCTAGCAAATTGTTCTTGTCAGTAGAGAAGCTAACAGAGTAGCTGATTGGGTTGCCAGACAAAGTTAAAATGAAATTTATTACTGGCCCGCGCTACGCGCTAACATCTATCTAGTATCATGATAATACATGTTTTTAAAGTTTTATTTTTAGAAATATATTAAAATAAAATTAATTTTTAAAAAAATTATTTTTGATAATATTAAGAGCACTACTGTACTACAAGCCAACCTAGTTTTTCTTAAATGATTAAATGATGCTAAGGTGATATAAGTATTTCTAAAAAATAAAACTTGGGTTATTAGCACAATTGAGTTTAGTAAGTTAAGTCAATTTAATAATACAAATAAAAAATACAATGAAAATATTTAAGGAAGATAAAATTTAAAAAAAAATAATTTGATAAATCATTTCATACAAAACAAATAAATATTAAAAGAATATGAAAAACAAATAAAAATAAAAGGAATATAAACAAAATCTGAAGGAAAAAATAATTGAAAAAATGCCATGAAATTTTAAAAGATAGGGTATGAAATTCAAGGTGAAGATAGAAAGAGAAAAAAAACACTTCTCGCACTAGCCTCAATTTTTTTTTATTTTAAGGAAAAATATGTTTTTTGTGTTTTTACCATGCTAAAACCATGAAAAGACAGAAAAAAAAAAACCCTTCTTAACAAGTTAAATAATTTTCTTTTTTTTTAATTTTTAAAGGCATTCACATCATTTTAGGGTGTAAAGAAAATTATAAAGACAACAAATATCATGGCCAAAAGTCATTTCACTATGAAAAAAGTGTAGAGACCAATTTATTTTTAATCAATTTACTAATAATCATCCCTTGAAAAACATTGTTATACCCCATCAGCTAGGCCACAATGTTTTATAGAGAGGGGCAAAAACATAAATATGTTGTTTCAATTTATAGTGTGCTTCGTGTTTCCACGTCACAGTGTATTATTCACGAGGTCTTTTAGTTTTTTCTAGCAAATAACTTGTTTATTTTAGTTTTTTTGCACTTATAGATATTTAGTTACTGATTAAAGTATTAATAAATTGCTTCTTAATATACATAGGATAGAAACAGGATTGTCAGCATAAATAATAACATATTTTTTATAATATTTCTTTAGATATCAATCAATTTAGCATTTACTTTTGAATAAAATCCTAGCTTTTTTATGATGCTAGCAGTCATTTTGTTAATTATTCTATTTGAAACTGTTATGTAGAAAAAAAAAATCATGTTTGTTTAAGAAAAAGGGGATATTACATGAATCATGAAAGAATATTTTCAAAAATAATATATTTTTTTCTATAATTTTATTTGTTTTCTTTATTGTGAATGTATTTTTTTATAATTATATAATTAATTAAAAAATAAATTCCAAAATTTTTCAACCAACATATCATTCTTTTCTTTTCTAATCATTTGTCTCAAAAATATCAAAAAAAAAATATTTTTATTAAAACTTAAATTTGTAGATGCAATGAGCTGTTATTTAAAAAATAATTATTCCAGTGAAATAAAACACAAAAAAATAAAATGGAAGCACGTTAATTAGATTTATGTGAAAGGAAACCTTTGTTGTTCTTATTTCAGTTCATCTAAAAAAACTATTTGTTGATTCTAAATGCTTATGATTTTTATCAGATTAAGAACCTAGGAAAGAAAAATATTTTATTAATTATAGAAAAATATGTTAATAAAAAAATCTTAAATTATAATATGGTTCTTTTTTCAATAAAGTTAAAATAATTACATTTTCTCACAAAAATCAATTCTATTGCATAATTAAATAAAAGAAATTACAAGCTTATTGTATAATGTGATCAGATATCTTAATGTATAATTTTTGGCTCAATTTATAATTAAATTTATAAGCTTTTGTAACATTTATTACTATATATAATTTTTATTTATTTTATTAAATAGTATATATTATTTTTTTTATCATTTTTAAAACTTCTTTATAACTACACGCGGCGGAGTTTGAGCAAATTACTAGTAGTTTAAAAATAAAAAAGTAGAAGGTCATTTTCGTAATTCGGAAGACTAAGTACAGACCCGGAAATAAAAAATTCGTTTTTTCCCGAAACAGAGAAACAAATCCCCAAACTAAAAGTCTGAAAGCCAAAACATGGGTCTCCTGTCGTGGTTCAAAGGAAGCTCCAAACCCGAATCAAAACCCGCTTCTAGCTCCACGAAACCCGAATCCTCCCCGCCCTCCGAAATCCCCGGTATGAACGGCGCCGTCGAGGTACCCCGACCACCCCCCAAGAACGTCACCGTTTTCGAGTTTGGGTCTGTATCTGCTACTGCGGATAAGGTTACCCTTGCCGGGTTCTGCCCCGTATCCGACGACCTCGAGCCTTGCCGCTGGGAAATCATCCCGGCGAGTGAATCCGACGCTCCTCAGTTTCGTGTTGTATTTTAACTGGGCATTTCAGACTGGACTAGTGAAAAGGGACCCTTTTCTACAGTTTTTTTCCGAGTTTGAAACCTGTGTTTTAAGAGAATGAGTATAATCTTACCCAGTAGTAATTATGTTGTTCTCTGTCCGTTGGATATCTATGATACTTTTCGGTAATGGGTTTTGGTTATTTTTGGTGGTTTAGTAGAGTTTATTTATTTTTAGTTATTTTTGCTAGCTCCTTTTTTGGTTTAGCAATAAGTGAGGAAATGTTCTTTCTTTTTTGTAGCTTAGGTTGCTATTTTGGATGAAGAAATTATTTGTAGTAGTTATAGTCTTCGTGGATTAACTTGTTGGCTGAATTAGGATTTCTTAATTATGGAGTCACTGCAATTTAGATGGATTATAGGTATTTTGTTTAGTCACCATCTTATTAGATGGTTAGATTCTGAAGCTTGTATGCATGCTGCCTAATGAACCCTTTTGAATTTAGAACCCTTTACAATGTTGTTGACTGGTAAATAGCTCCACCCTGATTTGAATTTGGTGCAAGGCATTTTTGACTCGATGTGGCTGCCTTCAAGTCAATTCTCACCTGGTGGTGAGGTGGTCACGTAAGCGTAATTTGTTTAATCATCTCATCATCTGAATGGTGATTGCCCTTGGAGTTGGAATAGTAGTAGTGTGGATAAATCTTCTACTGTTAAGGCTATCCTTAACTTGAGTTGACAAGTATGTCTTGTAACTTTTTTCTCATGACAATTAAGTGATTTATGAAGCGTGTGGTTAGCTGGCTGCAATCACTTTGATGTTGGTTGGTGGCTGTTTATAGAGCTAAGCGTAGGTATTGAGATGATAAAGAGCTGATTTAGTTGTTTTTTTAGTGAGTATGTTGGAGGGTTATCAAGGATTTCATAGAGATTTAGGCCAGGGTTTTGTTAGAAGGTTAAGAAGGTGGTATCACTTGGAATGGAGCTCTTGGTACCTTGAGTTGACAAGTATGTCTTGTAACTTTTTTCTCATGACAATTAAGTGATTTATGAAGCGTGTGGTTAGCTGGCTGCAATCACTTTGATGTTGGTTGGTGGCTGTTTATAGAGCTAAGCGTAGGTATTGAGATGATAAAGAGCTGATTTAGTTGTTTTTTTAGTGAGTATGTTGGAGGGTTATCAAGGATTTCATAGAGATTTAGGCCAGGGTTTTGTTAGAAGGTTAAGAAGGTGGTATCACTTGGAATGGAGCTCTTGGTAGCTTGGTTTGATTCGATTGAATGTATTGCTAGGTCTGTTTTGAATCTGTAATGTATCTATGCATGTTTCCAAAGAGATTTGTTGGAAATAGTAGCAGAAGAAAGATAAGCAGGGCCTTGGGCAATTGCAGATAGAGAGGAAAACAATTTATACATGCCCTAGCAAATATCAATTCAGGTCGCAGCAGCTTTTCCCCCTTTCAAAGTAGAAGCCATCTATTTCTCTGACTCTGTTACCTTTTGCTTGCAAGCGGAAGGATAATAAAAGCAACTACATTGAGAACAGCTTCAACTTTTGAATTTGAGTTATAATTTAAAAGTTATATTTCCTAAATAATTTATGATGAAAACAGGTCAAGTTAGAAGATGTTTGACAAAAAAAACTGATTCAAAGCAACTTTTTTTATGAATGAAAAGGTAGAAGTCAAACATTTTAACCTTTTGATTTCATTTTGTAACCATTTTTTTGTTAAATTAGAAGTTATTTCTAATTGATATATCTGTTTTTTCAATTTAAAAAAAAAAAAAACTTAAATCTGTTTGCACTTTGACAGAAGGTTTTATTATTGATTGCAGTGCTTCTTTGACTATATTGTGGGCAGTTCGTGAAAGAAAAGAAAATTGAAAGGCGTGTTAGCGAGTTGATTATTTCATGGGAATTGTTGTTCACTATTGATTAGTTATGAAGTCAATAAACGAATAGAAAACTATGATCTATCATTTTTAGCGTGGCATGAAACACTTTTAAAAGCTCTTGTTTAGATAAAACATGCAGGACTGGTGTAAACAAGGTATAAATTCAAGCCCTCTCTTGTATTGAACCCTCCCTAATGGCATTGAGCATAATGTTGGCCATCGATATGAAGTTTGCAAATACAGTAGAGTCAACGTAGAAAGTTATAGAAGGATATCTCTGAAATAACTCGACGAAATGAAACCATTGCAGTATATTGAGTAGATTAACACATCCCCGACTTACAACTTGCGGAGGATTGTTAGTCAATGGGCTGTGCATATAGCAGCCACTTCGATTGGTTCTCTCTTTACTCTTCTTTTTCCTTGGCTTATTACCTCTTTCCGAAGGCCTGAGAGTTGAGATGGTGGGAAATTTCCAAGTTTTGTGCACAAGTCTTTATCCCTCAAAGTTACTCTCAACTGTCAAATATCTTAATCAGTTCACAATGGATACAGGCCTAAATGATATGTGTGATGTGTAGCTCTCCGTTTTCGTAGACTCAAAGACTTGCAAGCTGAAATAAGGTTTTCAGTTCTGGCTGGTTCTCAAAAGAAAGAAGACTTTGTTGGATGACTGCTACCGTTAGCCCAGTATACATCCGCTGATTCATTCCACAGATATTCAGGCCACCCTTGCCATATTCAAACTCCAGGAAATATAGGATCATGGCCAGTAAACTTTCTCCTATACTCACCTCTCCAAGCACATGTTATCATCTATCATGGCTTCACACTGCAATATTCTTAGTCATTTCCACCATCTTTTACACCACCATGTTTTGTTGCTCGAGAATTGGCATCCCTTACAACAAGCACTGTGCCTGGATTGTCCCTGAATCAACCAACTCCTAATGAGGTTACTCAATTCACCACATCCCTTTTGCTCCAGACCAAGATGGGTCCTTCCTTAGCGGGGAAGAAATATTGACTCATCCAAACTCATCTCAGTACTTCTATCCTCTGTAAAAAAACTAGTACACTATGCTAACACAGTAAAGACACTCATCATCGATGATACTGAAAACGTGACCCACACTGTATTATGAATTCATGAGTCAATTTTTGTTATAAAAAATATCAAAAAAATAAGTTTTAAGAGCAAACAATGTGTTATTTAAAAATAATATTTATAATATTAATAATAATATTAAATTTGTATGATTTAAATTTAAGTAAATTTAACTACAACATTAAGTTCGAAATCTAAATTTTAAATTATGAAATTTAATTCTCAATCCAATAGATATTAAAACATTGAAAAAATAAACTAATTAAAAAAAATCAATTAAATTAACCTGCTAAACCAAGTTAATCCATCAAATTTAGACCAAGTTAATCCATCAAATTTAAGATCCGTGTTATGAGAAAGTAATAACTAAATAAAAAAAAACTTAATATTAACAAAAAAACTTAATTAAAAAAATTTAAAAAAAAACTATAACTAAAAAACATATATTTTTCACTATGAATTTATAAAATACAATTCACAGTGAAAGGTTGATATATTTTAATTATAGTTATAATATTAAAAGATAAAATTAAAAGAAAAAAAATCTAAATTAACTGAATTAACTCATCAAATTAGGTTAACCCGTCAAACCTGGAATTCATATCATGAGAATATAATAACTAAATATAAAAAAATTAATATTAATGAACTAAATTAAACAAAAAAATTTATTAAAAAAACAAAAAAAACTATAAATAGAAAAAACTCTAATAAAAAAGAAATAAGTCTGAATTAATTGGATGAATATATCAAACCAGGTTAAACCGTGATAAAAATTTAATAACTAAATAAAAATAAAAAAATTAATAATAACAAAAAAAATTAACAAAAAAATTAATTAAAAATAAAAAACAAAACAAAACAAAAAAAAAGAGCTCAGCATTTAAACATTTTACTGTGAATGGTATTGTGTAGCGCGCAGTAAAACACTGGGCGTTTTAGTCATAGTCAATTAATATATCATTCAATTAGAACACCATGTTTGCTGAACAGTAAGCACACATATATGAAGGTGAGGCTCGCTGTAACAAGAAAGAAAAGTGTCCTGCAAAGCACTGAAATCAACATTTTTTTACACTAATGAATCAAGTGGCTGCATCTCAGAGCATGCTGTAATCATCATTATCGCTCATGCCTATGTAACACATTATGGCAATAACAAATACAAAAAATGATGAAAGCTCCATCGCTAGCGCTCCCCATCCAATAACACCGGCATGCTTTAAAATAACTGGTATTGCAATGCTTCCAATTGCTGAAGCTCCGGTCAGGAACTTTGTTGCATTGACCCAACTGTTTCATGAATAATCAGGAAGCACACAGCATAGCTAACTGCTTTAGCGCTCTATTTTAAACTGACAAAAAGTCAAATGTTGACCTGGAATCATTTAAACGTCAGAGCCTTACCCACTATCAGATTCTGTGAGAAATGGGGAGCTATTAGAACCCACAAAGAACAGCAAAGGCATTGGAAGAAGCACGTACATTATTACTGCAAGAGAAAAGAAGTTGTCATCAGCATTGCTAATTTCAATCTCGTATATCTCAATGACTGATGAAGGCCGTCCTCTGTTTCACAAGCATCAAATTTAACTGAATGGAAACTATTCAGGATAAATGCAAAGGCCCCTCTACAGGAAATGAAAAGAACTAACAACGAATTATCCAATCAAAGCAACACAACCAAAATACTCTTACATGCTCAATGTTCAGTCACATTAGAACTACAATATCTGTGAGCTCAAACTAATTAATGGACACCCTCTGTGATCTTTAAAAGAAAGAGTTATGCCTTATCTATCCATGGACAAGAATACCAAGCATGACTTTTCTAAGACCACAGTGTATGTGCCTAAACAAGCAATTCAATTTAAAGCCAGGTAAAAATTATGCATAAAATGCATTAAAGTGCATGCATGTTCTTGTTCATGTCCATATAATTTAAGGAGGTAAAATGTGGCAAGCTACCGGTAGAAGATAGTTAGTGATATTTGTTCTTGAGAAAGAAAATTAATGCCATGCAAGGTACAAGCAAATAGCAGACATCGCTTTCATTTACAAGAGGGCAACAGTGAAATGTAGACAGAATCATAAGAAACTCAACTTTAGTTCTGGAACAGATGTTGAGAACTAATATAAGAGCACAGAAAAAAGCATCCAGTATGACAGGTTAGTTGGAACAATATACACTTACAATAATTGTGCCAGGTAGGGTTATGTCTACAGGAATGCAGCAGGTGATGATTCTACTGGTCAGAATTGCTAAAGCGTCAGCACGCCAATGTCCCAGTTGTGAAGAGTTGTGAGTACTTGAAAGGGGTTTCGATGCGATAGCGTTTTGTAATAAAGATAGGCACCGTAGGGATAAGTTTAGTTAGTTTGTTAACACAACTACACATTCAAAAGAAAAACCTCATGACGATAGAGTGGATGCTTAAGCAAATTCGGATTTAGAGAACTAGTCCATCCTGAATCATAACTTCAGCTGGCACAAATTCTTGCATAACCTGCAGGTCACTCTCTTTTACTTCATACTGAAAATTGCGATTTCATTTTCATTCTGCTTTTCCTATTTGATTAATCACACTGAAAGAGCATGCAACTGATTCCTTTCATATGAGCAGTTGCGAATACTTTAGAACCAGGGAAATCTAGAACATTTTCAAAGATTCTGCACATGAAATACAGTATCAGTATGAGGGTGTGAGAATAAATTAAAAGATTCCTGTAACTGTGAACCTTACATTTCCAGGAACATGGTAAGTTTCTCACTTTCAACGACTAGATTATGCAGTCATGACACCACAAGTCAGATAAAATTCAAAACTTCCGAGTTAGAAAATATGAACAACAACAACAACAACAACAATAATAATCATCATCTTAGGCAAAAACTCGCGGTCACTTAGTCTTACCAGTTAGCATCGGCCACCAGTTATTGTACAAGGCACATGCCTGCGACACAAAACACAGGAAAGAAGAAAATTATCATTAACTGGGCCATAAAATAATAGTTAAACTAAAAAGATTGAAGGTAATTAGAAAAGAAAAGAGTACAAACCAAGATTTGCAATACAATTCCTCCAGAAACCAAAATGGCCAAGAAACCAAGTTTGCCAATACGTAAACAGGCCCACAAGTAACCCGGTAAGTCCGGCATCATCACCTCACCTAATCATCCATGGAAACAAACCTGTTGAAATTTCATTCATGCAAAAGTAGGAATAACCCATAAATAATTCAAGCTTCTTCAATCGCAAACTAATCCCAAAATTGTATTTTAAACTGATTTTAAAAAATCACCTCAATTTATCACAAACAGAAACAAAAGAGAGAGGAAAGGAGAGAAAGCAGTGAATTGTGAATTAAACAAAGAAAGTAGATTGAAAATTAGAAAGGGAGACTAAATTAAAATTAAGGAGAGATTTACGTACTGTTGATGGGGCTCTAAAATTATTCTCCGACAAAGGCAAACTAAGTGGCTACAAGTTACACCTTGCAAGGAATCTAAACCGTCCTTTTTCTTCGGGGGGTATGTATGGAAAATTGGAAATGGACGATTTTATGATACGTCACATCTCAATTACAACTACATGTTAAATGCCTTTTTTTTTTGTATTTTCATCCTCAATTCTTTTTCAATTGCATCCTTTTATTGCCAATTTGATGAGTTACAAATTAAACTTGTAATAGAAAGTAACAATACCAAACTATAAAAACCCCACGGGACCAAACTGAAATTCACATGAAAAGTTCTTTTCAATCCACATATTTCTTATTTCTTTCTTTACCATACTTATAATTTTTAAAATTTTATTTTTGACTTAAATATTCATTTTATTTATTTTTATGTTTCTATGCTTGAGGGAAAAAAGATGAAGTCATGAAAAAATAAAGAAGAAGAGATAAAATCATTAATTGGCATGAAAATATCTTATCTCAGTGTTAAAAAGTTTTATTCAATGAAAAAAATTTCATTTAAGTATTTTTTAACATCTAACTTGCTGGAAAACTAGATTGGGGCTTGATAATTTTTTTGGAATTGAATTGATTTATTATTTAAAATCATTTTAATGTTGATTTAAGATGGAAAAAAAGGTTTAAAGGGGTGTTTTTATGCTTTTTTTTTTTAAAGAGTTGAAAAATAAATAAATAAATAATTCTAAAAGTTTTCAATAACAAAAGGTGGTTGTGATTGAACCAATTGATGATGGATGATATTTTATATTTTAAATTAAAATTGGATGGGTGCGCTTTATCTGTCTAATTTTTCTATAAAAAAAATAGAATGCTGGCCTTGTAAACTTAGCCTTACAGATCAACATGTGCTTAACTTTTTCTCTTTTATAAAATAGGGTTTGCCCTTTCCAAACGATGCTCAAGTTGTTTTAGTGAGGGCTTGTTTTGAGAAAAAAAAATATTAAAAACTGATTGAAATAAAATAACTATAACTATAGTAATTTTTTGGGTGTTGTTAATTAAATATTAGTTTTGAATTTGTTTCCAAATGAGATTATATAGTTTACACCATGCCATTGTAACTTATCTCACATTTCACCATAAACAGTGAGCTTTTTTAATTTTAATTGTTAAATTTTTTTCCGAGTGATTTGATCATTTTATGACTAAATTAAAAATCAATTAATTCAAATTTATTAAGAGATGGAAAGATTGAAAAAAAAAAGGGATTAAAATGAGAAAACAGAGAAAATAAATGGTAATTTCAAAAAAAAACTACCCAAAGTTTACTTAGTCCTCTTTTTCAAATGATAAAATTTTAGTCTCTTTTGTTTTATAAAATTCAATTTTGATTTGAAACTTTATTATTTTTGAATTCATGGTTTGAGAAATAAAAGAGAGTTACTAGATTTTAATCATAGGGGAAAATAAAGTCCTAGTTATGACTTCAAAAAATATTAGTCTTGATGTGAAAATTAATTAAAAATTGCACTTTTTTTTTATAAAAAATACCTCCACCTTTTGGTGGTCAGAAACTGAAAGACAAATAACACAATGTTTGCCTTTATTTTTATTTTTTTAAAAGAATAATTGAGACCAATAACATGTTTGTCCTATTTGCAAATAAAAAAATAGAAAGGGCCACGTGAGCGAGCCTAACTTGTCAGATTTAATAGAGCCCAATTTTTTTTTTTAATTGATACCTTTCTTTTTATACTGTTTTTATATATATTTAAATTAATTCTACTTTTTTTAATTTTTTATTGTTTATTTTATCTTTTTAAAATAAATATTTTTTTATGATTATTTTGTATATATTTAATGTTTCGAAGAGGCTATTCTAATTCATTTATAAACATTTTTTCTTTATGTTTTGTATACATAAATTGTATTTTTATGACGTGTTTATAAAAATAAAAAAAATATTAAAATTTTGATGAGAAAAAATAACCTCTAAGATAAAAATAAAAATATATGAGTTAAATAAAAAAATTTGGATTGAATATTTACATATTATATCTTTTAGGAGAATAATTATCTTTTTATTTTAGCATTTCATAGCATGAGCACCTTTGTCTCAATTTATCAATTATTTTTCATGTCTCTTGATTAAGAAAATCATGGTATAATGAAATGCACTTGTAATATTATCATATTTTTCTACTGTGTTAAATATTAACCCTGGATTTTAAATGCAATGTCGTGTCAACGAGTCTTTTTAGCATCTACTAATTCAAATGATTCTCGTTTTGTTTTGTTACTAGTTTATTAGTTTATATTTTGTTATACTAGATTAATTATTTTAAAATAAAAAAAAATATTAAAAACATGAAGAGTTTTTTGACAATATCATTAAACCTAGTTAAATGGATTAATATTAAAACCCTTCATCTCAGCTAGCTTAATTTTCTAATTAAACTATATGAAAACTAACTCAAATTAAATTAATTGATTTTATGAATTCAAATGTAATTTGAATGACTAATAAAATCATAACATAACTTTTAAAAAAAAATTTAAGGTGACAGCATTTTTTTTAAAAACAATATCAAGATAATAACGTATTAGATCAACTCTGGTCCCTGCGCAACTGAAGTCATGGACTTTATTGGATTAAATAACTTTTTTTATAATTATTTATTTATTTAATTATATAATAAAAATACATGCTCAAAAAATTAAACATCAACCCTAAAATAGATATTTATTTAAAATTATTGTAACTTTATAGAAAACAAACAAAAATAAATCATACAATCTATTTTCTAATCAATTTAATATTAAATAATAAAATTAAAAAATAAATGATCAAAAACAAAAAAACAAACATATTTGGTCGGTGGGTAAACCTACCAAACCCAAGAATCGAGTAACCTAGGCTAGCACACCAAACTCGTAAACCGGATTATAAATTCTATTAGGATTATAATTTTTTAAAAATATATTTTTTATTTAACTTCATGATAATAAAAATAGACGATTGCAAACAGAACATCAACCCAATACTGACACTTTTTTTAGATTACAATAATCTTATAGAAAATAAAACAAGGCTGAATTCGCAATTAATCCAATATCTATAGATGAAATAAAAAAATAATATTAAACTTATTAGACCGAAAAACCATATCAATTAGCCAAAAATTAGCCAAAATTGTAAATAAATTCATAAACTTTATAAAGTTTAATAACATAAATTTTTTTTGAAATTATTTTTTTAATACATATATAAAAATAGATGATAATAAAATTAAATTTAATTAAAAAAATATATATCACTCAACCTATAAACTAAAGTAACTTGAATTATTTCAATAAACTCTTAAATTACTGTAACTCTATAAAAAAATAAAATAAAAAATTACAAAATTTAATTTTCTTTCTCCTTAATAGTAAAAAATAATATATGATTTAATTTTCTTTTCATGAAAAAGAAAAAATTAAGAATACTTATATTTTTATTTTTTATGTTAAAAATTATTTTTAGCCCGGACGGAGCACAGCTCGCTAGTTACTTCTAGGGCAACCATTTGATCGACATAAATGATAATGCCCAGTTTTTTCAATCCTTCCGTTTTAGAGTAATAGCACTTTAGATCCTCAAAGGAAGAACATTACACAACAGTCACTCACTCAAGAAAGCTACATTTTTCTTTGAGCAACATCAGTTTCAACTTTCCCTTCCCTCCCCTCCTTTGGCTCCTGCAAAAACAGAAGAAACAAAACCCATGTCCTCGACACCAAAAAGGCGCCCAAAACGGGACTTATCCAGTAGCTCTTCGCATCCGTCTACTTTATCATCTAAAATTGAACCACCCCATAACTTGTTTCCTTCAAAGCAAGAGTTTCTCAGACTAATCGCAGTACTTGCAATCGCATCCTCGGTAGCTCTGACCTGTAACTTCATTGCTAATTACATCGATCATTCTACAAAACCCTTCTGTGATACCAATTTAGACTCTTCAGATTCTTTATCCAGTATGTAACCCCTACTTGTTTGTTTTCTGGTTTTTTATTATTATAACCTGCCTTTTAATGCAATATCATTAGTTGAACAAGCCAATAAATGTTGAATCTTGTGCAGTTTGAGCTTGAGTTGCATCACCTCACAAAGGATTAAACTTGTGTTGCTTGGTTTCTCATAGATTTCTTCTTGCCCATGCTTTGTGTAAATTGTGTTTGGTTTGTTATTTTGCTGGGTTCATTGTTTTAGAGCTTGACATTTATAATTAGAGATTTTACGATCCCTAGCCTTTTCGGACTCCAAATCGAAACCTTAAAGCATGGGATTGAGTTTGATTGTGGGTGTTCTTACTTTTGTTACATACATTATAGTTTGTGATCTGAAGTAATCTTTTCTCAATCTACATTTGCAATTTCCAAACTTTAATTGTTTTGTTATTTGTAGAATCAGCAAGAGCATATGGTAGAATTTTGCTGAATAAAAGATTTTATGGGTCCTTGGAAGACAGAAATATTTTTGAACAAAAAAATATTATGGATTAATGTTGAATTGGTAAAACTCACATATCATGTGCAAGTCTAATGCAATGAAGCTCTGCCTGTTTTTGATTTTAGCATTTTGAACATTCTTTTTCAACCTTTTGAGTTTTGACTTCCGACTTCTTTCAAATATTTAACGGCCAGTGCTACAGTATATCCTAATATTGTAGTCCTTACCAATACACCTCAACTCAATGTGATACTTTTTGCTTATGTCAACAATTTCTCTTAACGCATGCTCACTTTCAGATTCATGTGAACCTTGTCCAAGAAACGGAGAATGTGATCAGGGAAAGCTAGAATGTGCTCGTGGCTATAGAAAACACAGAAACAAATGCATAGAAGATGGCGATGTTTATGAAAGAGCTAAGAAACTTGTCTGTTCTGAGAATCTTATTCATTCTAGTGTGATGATTTTCTGACCACGGAAGAAATAGTCTTTCTAAAATCTTCCATTTGCATACAATGCATCTGCAGTTGGAGGGGGTAGAAAATCATCTTTGTGAAGCCTATGCTGATGTCTTGTGCTATGGGACTGGGATAATTTGGGTGTGTAACTTCTGCAACACTCCACAGTTTGAAAACCATATCTTCCAGACTATTATTTGCTCACGTTAGTGAATGTGGTGATTCTTCTATGGGTTTGTTAACATGATTATTACAATTCATTTTTAGGTCCAAGAGGATGACATATTGAATGATTTGGATGGACACCAGCTGTTGGACAACTATAGCTCAGACAATCCAGTGTATGTTTATACCAAGATGAAGGCAATGGAAACCATTAGTGGAGTATTGCAGACAAGGACAAATGCTGATGGGTATGCTGTTTATTTAGTGAGCTTTCAGACCCCTGGTTTGGAAGGCCCCAATTATTCTGACATTTTCTTATTGGTAGGAAGAAAGAGTTTAAGTGTCCAGACCTGTTGGTGGAACATTACAAACCATTTACCTGTCACCTTCGTCAATGGATTTCTGAGCATGCTCTTGTTATCATGCCAGTTTGCACATTGGTAATTCACTTTTAAAGTCATGCTCTTATGCTTTAATTTAAGCATCAATTTTAAAGCATTCTCACTGTCTTGACACCTACAGGTTGTGGGATTTGCATTTTTAGTTTGGAAAATTCGACAGAGATGGTATCTATTAACCAGAGGGGAAGAACTTTACCACCAGGTATTCAATGTTGGGACTTCTAATGGTGTAAAGACCTTAGCTGCATGATTATTATTTTTGATGATTGCTCTTTGCCATAGCTTAGCTCTTGCACAGATCACCATGCGTCATTTAAATGTTCTTGATTCAAGACCTGATTTCATACTTCTCAAATCTACTGTTATAATTTCAGGTTTAAATTTGAACGTGTTTAGATAGATCAATTCTTGGAGGACAGAGAGCTGTAACCTGCCCCCTTTTCTGCATAGAAGATGAATTATTAAAGTCTGTTTAGAAACAATATTTTAATAGCTATAATCCTTAAAATGTCAATCTTTAGGTCCGCTTGCACCTGCAAGGATAAAATTTATTATTTTCCTCTCTGGAGTTCGGATTCTTACTAGGGACTGAATTTATCAGTCTTCTTTTGCTGGTTTAATGTAATCCTGTAAAGTTGATATTATGATACTGCACTAGATGTTATAATGCACACAGTGGCAACTTGGCACTAATGCCTCTGCATTAACAGGATTGAGTCAATTGACCACTGATATGTGTCCCCATATTCATTTGTTTTACTCTTAAAAGAAATAAACACTAGTTGAACTGTTGTCTTTTTGTAAGGTTTGTGACATACTTGAGGAAAGGGCCTTGATGTCAAAGAGAGTAAATGCAGAATGTGAATCTTGGGTGGTGGCCTCTCGATTACGGGATCATCTGCTTTCTCCCAAAGAAAGGAAAGATTTTGTTCTGTGGAAAAAGGTATTAATCTATGAATCTGATCATGCCTATAATCGTGTATCTTTCCCCATGGATTGAAATTGCAAGCGAAATAGTATTCGCTCTCATGTTGACTTGCTTGAATTGGTTGGGAAGGTTTGCTCTAGCCATCATTTTTTTTTGTTTTTAAGAACTATGAGGATACAAGCATTTTTAGAGGAAGGAGCTGTTGCTCAAACTAACTGCAGCTAAAGAGGGGTTTGCTTTCTTTAATCAATACTACCCATCCTTTAAAATATCTAATGTTGAAAATTTAGAGGACCATATCTTTTGTAATTTGTACCGGCACCTTCAGCTTTGGTTAGCTTCCATTTTATGTTAATATCTAATTGTTACTTCTCCAAGGCGACCAGTTTCCACTATTGTCATCATCATCAAAGCATTTAGCTAGAAATTTTTGATAGCATTTGTTGTAACTTTGCCAATCCTGCACTCAAATATTTTGAGACCAATTCATTGCAATTAGAACACTTGTTTGTTCTTTCTATTGAACTTCTTAGCATTTTTCATTTGTAATGGAGTTTTGTGATACAATGACTTCTATGCCTGATAAATTGTTTGGTAATTAATGATCTTATGTTTTGTGGTGATAAGTCATTTATATCATACAGGTTGAGGACTTAGTGCAGGAAGATTCTCGAGTAGATCGGTATCCTAAGCTAGTGAAGGGTGAATCAAAAGTGGTGTGGGAATGGCAAGGTACAAGAGCTGCATTATTTCCTTTCTCATGCAAATTGTGTCCTAACTCCTTATTGTTCTCGTTTCATTGTTATCAACATGGGTATGTGAAGAGTATAATTCTAACTTTGGAGATGAGGGGCTTTTGGCAAAGTGCCTTAGAATATAAATGAACAGTAGGGACTAATTAATTTAAGAATGATCTGACACCCAGAGCAGGTTTCTTATGACTAAAATGGTTTCCCCCATGCTCTGCATTATGGTTAATTAATTTTTTTTATTTCCTTTACATTGTAAACCATAATGAACGAACTGACCACTTTCTGTAAACCATAATGAACAAATCGACCTCTGGAATCCTTGGAGTTTGATTGTTATTTTCTATTCAATGCCACACAATTACTAGTTGGTTATTCCTTTGTTGTTAAATGGCTTTCATCTTTTCTGTTGTGGGGTTTTGCTGCCTGTTACTTTTAGAGTGCTTCCAGTTGGTGAAACAAATATTAATTTTCAAGTGAATGGCATTGCTATCGTGAAATTGGGATAGATTAAATATAAGAGGCTCTCAATCCTCTTTTTCACTAGTCCCAACTCTTGTACAAGTTCTCTGACTTGAGAAAACACAGGTTAACAAAAGTTAGCATTGTGAAACTAATGGCATGAGTTACATCGCAATCAATTCAGCTGGCCTAGTTGTATTCACACAGCAGCAGCCTAAAAAGTATGTGTATACCAATGAATGAAGGGTTCAAAATAATACTGGAATGGCTAAAATAGAATCAATATTGACTCCAACCAGAAAAATGGTGCTTATTATCCAATGGCCATTTTAAAATTATGTTTGATCTGTCACTTTACCAAATTGTACAATTGTGTAGTTGGCAGTTTATTTTGCTTTCTGAGTTGGATTGACATGTGTTTTATCTTTTTTTCATAGTTGAAGGTTCATTGAGCTCGGGGAGAATGAGGAAAAAAGTAGGGTCAAGCAAATTAAAGTCCAATGATGGCGTAAAAGAAAATTTTGATAAAGAACGCCATGAGTTGAAGCCTGGTGAGTGCATGATTTAATGCTCTTTGTTTCACAATTGCACTTCATCCAGTGACTTGATGAACTTGACCTGTTCACCAATCCCTTTCTCAAGTTGCATTTTTCTGGGATTTCTTTGCATGCGGGTATATTGTTTCACTAACATGTATAAATGACAAATGTTTGTACAGAGCCCAAGATATTGATGTTTTGACCCGAGGTGCTTTGTCCTCACTTTTGAGCTCAATCGTCCAAATCCTGGCAAACATTTGGAAGGTTCTCCTAGCTTGTGTATTGAATCGATTTTGTATAAAATGTCTTTTCAATGGAAGAGAACATGATAGAAGGATGTAAAACTTTTTCGAGTTCTGGAAAACCTGTGAGTTCCATGGATGAGTCAGGTCCTCGGAGGTTGGGAGGTGCCCTATACATTTTCTCTTTCCCTGGATTGTTGCTAATAGTTGAACATTTGTTTCCCTTTTTGAAGCAATATGTGAGGCCAAATGGGGTATTGGGCGTAGGAATTCCTTGTACATGGAATTATCGTGTGTAATCTGATGAGATGTAGCTAGTACTTTTGGCTTTAGAAATTAAATTATATTTTCAGAGTGTTGCAAGTGATCTACCAGCAACAGAGATTTCATGTTCTGCTCTATCTCATGATATCTGATTCCCTCCTCCTAATCTTGTTTTAAAGGCATCATGGAACCATCTTGATCTGAAAAAAAGAAAAATTGCAAAATGAATGACCCAACCTGGGTTCCTGTTTGGATGCAAGTGACCCATATGGTACAGGCGGCTGCAGCTTTTTAAAAAAAGACATGAAAATGGGAATTTAAAAAAAATTAGCACAGTTGGAAATTTTTTGTTTTGGCAAATTAGCACCAAATTAAAAAAAAATATATATTTGGTAAATAGTAATTTAAACAAAAATGTAATTGACAATACTGACTTTGATTAAAAAGTACAGTAAAGTAGCCCTAACTTTAACGTTAAACTAATCCCAAATACAAACCATAAATAATATTTTAATCTTAAACTATAATTCTAAATCTCAAAAACAAACTCTAAATACTAATATTAATTATTAACCCTAATTACCAACCCTAAAAACAAAAACCAACTAAATATATAATTTTTTATTTTATTTTTTGTATGTTTTTCAATTTTATTATTTAGTGTGAGGTTTTTATTGAATTTTTTTAGTGTTGGGTTGATGGTAAACCCTAGACAAATCAAAAGAAAAAAAAAAGAAATTTATTATATTTTGTTAGTGTTTGTTTTTTGGGTTAGTGATTGGTGTTAGTGTTAAGGGTTTATTTTTTAGATTTAGGGTTATGGTTTCAGATTAAGAAATTGTACAGAGTTTTTATTTAAGGTTAGTTTGGATTTAGAGTTAGTGTTAATTTGTGGTTTGACTTTTTTGGTTAAAGTTGTTATTCTTAATTATATTTTTGTTAAAACTGTGTTATATGTATTTTTTTTTAACTTATGATATTTAATCAAAACTTTTGATAAAGTTTGTTAGAAAGGAAAAATACATGGAAAAATGACTGAAGACTACATTGATTGCTAGCCAAATGTTCTGCAAAGTGTATATAACTAGAAATAAATTAGTTGCTCTTTTGTTTAAAGTTTTAGGTAATGTTTGTTTATTGTTATGGGACTGAAAAAACAATTGGAAAAAAAAAGATATTTTGTTTTTAAAAAACATAATTTTACTTTAAAATTATCCTTATTTTATTTTCTCAACTAAACATATTATTGTTACAGGAGTTAAAAAGCAATTGAAAAAAAAAGGACATTAAAAAAAAACATAATTTTATTTTACAACTATCCTTGTTCTATTTGAGATTATTGTTACAGGACTTAAAAAACAATTGGAAAAAAAGATATTTTGTTTTAAAAAAACATAATTTTATTTTACAATTAGCCTTGTTCTATTTTCTCAACTAAACATTTACTCTCCCGTCCTTCTACATTTGTATTTATATTTTGAGATACTAGCCAAATAAAATTTAAATTAAGGAATCTGATTTGGAGATAAAATAATAAACTAGGAAAAAGAGGTTTAAAGAATGTCGTTTTCATCACTCAAGACTAATTTTACTGTGGATTATAACAATAAAATAACTTTTTTACCCCTAAATCAAATAACATTTGTCTTGATTGATAGGGGTAAAAAGGTGGGTCTTTGTTACTTTTTATGAGCGGTAAAAATATTAAAATGCCATTGAAGATAAAAAAAAATAAAAAAAAATGCTTGGCATTCAGGGATAGTTTCATTTTTTTTTTCCAGTTTTGAATGCGCAATTAAATTATTTAAATGCTCGAAAAAAAAGGTTTTTTATAAAAAAAGATTATAATAATTCTATAAAAAAATAAAAATAAATTCTTACTATCAATTTAAAATTAATAAAATATCAAAGAATGAAAAAAGCTGAAAGATAGAATTTAAAAAACTAGGAAAAAGGAAAAACAAAGACTCTATTACAGGAGGCTAGCTGTGTAACCATAACCGTATTATCTATTCCGGTGGTACATTATATATCGCATATCAGATTTTAAATTTGAAATTGAAAAAAATGAGTTTTTTCCCTAAATATAGTGATCTACATATAAATTATCTGTTCAAGATGATTAAAGGTTGAGATCGCCGGGCCACCCTCTTTTTTTTTTTTTTTTTCTGATCTACATGGCCAGTTTAAAATTGCTTCCACGGAATAAAATGATTTTGGGTGATTACCAAACTCTCCCTGTATTTATTTATTTAATTCCAGTAAATAATTTTTCCTCTTCAATTTTATCGTTACATGCTGTGTGTTTTAAAATCTATTTGAAATTGTGATTATTATTACTTTTTAAATAGCTTTTCATATCAAAATACATGTTAATAATATTTTTTTATTTTTTAAAAATTATTTTTAATATTAACATATTAAAATAATTTAAAAATACTAAAAAAATATTAATTTAAAGTTAATAAAAAAAATTAAGTTTTTTAAAAAACATTTTTAAAATGTAAAATCAATTAAACCTTAAATTTAAATGTAAAACATTGTTTTGAATGAGGTATCCATGTTGAGAAAACGTTCCAACACATTTGGTGGGCGCTTAATTTAAAAACAAAAATGATTTTGTTGCTTGAAAATTCTGAAAATGTAGGGACCCTATTCGACATCATGTCCAAAACTAAAATTTTTGTGTTCAAATCACGCTTTTTTGACATCTTTTGCCTCTTGAATTGTTTTGTTTTTTGACATCTTTTGCCTCTTGAATTGTTTTGTTTTCCACTTTGTTCCTTTATTTTCCTTATAATTTTCTTTCTTGTCCAAAGTTTTATTTTATTTATTCTTTTAATTGGGAAAGAAAAGAGAAAATTGCAGGAAATAGAAAGTTAATGGTTGGTCGAATCCCAACAACAAAATAAGTCATTTATAGTGTTAGCTAGTTCTATTCTGTGAGAGATGTTTTATTTGGGTATTTTTTACCCTTTACTTTGCCAAAAAAAATATATCAAGATTGAAAACAAAAATCCTAACTTAATTTTGTATTTCTTGATCAAGTTAAGGGTGTTTCAAGCTAGGATGGCGTTTGTTTTTGATAAATATACTCTAAAATAATGCTTTATATGATAAACTAACTGATCCAATTTTTTAATCAATGCTTTAGGAGTTAAAAATTGAGCAATTAGATAATTCATTATTTGATTATTATTTAAAAAAAAAAACAAGGTGAATAATCATTGAACAAAGAAAAAAACAATCAGACATGTGACGAGCATCATCCTACCCAAATCTAAGTAATATTATCTTAATATTTTTTTTAAAATAAAGTTAAATAATATTGTTTTGATATGTATTGTTTTTAATTCACATCGAGTCATGGTATTTTTAATTAAAATTTATTTCAATAAATTAATTAAAAATATATCTAAAATATTATTTAATAAAGTATAATTTAATTTTTATTTTTTTAATATGATTATAATATATTTTTCTAATATTAACAAACACTTTTATTATACAGTACTTTATGAATAATTTTTTATTTAAATTTAATTCAATTGAACTTTTTTGTATGTTTATTTTTGTTCTTGTACAGTTAGCAAGAAAACTTGATTTAATGAAACAAAATTGTTACCTAAATAGTACATAATTTGTGTGGCGTGTTTAATAAATTAAGTCAGGGTTATAAAAAAATTTTTGTCATCTCCAAAAAAAATTAAAAATAAAAACCACAGCCAATTAAATTTATTTCAGTCAAATCAATATTTAAACAGAACCATTGAATTATATTTAAACTTTTAGATTGAATGAATTTCATTATATTAACTCTAATATAATTTAATTTAAAATTTAAATTATGTAAGATTTCATATTATAAAGTCAAAATCAAATTAATAAGAATAAAATTATGCTAGTAAATTATTTTATTTAGATTGAATTTTTATTTTTATTTTTTTCTAAAAAATATTTATATGTTGAAAAACATTAAATATCGTGACACGATGGAAGATCATGTTGTTTTTTATTTATATTTATTTTTTAATTTATTTTTTTGTTATTATTAATAATTATTCTAGCATTTATTAAAATTTTATTAAATAGACATCACCTTGTCAATTCACATTTGAAATTTTTCATGGTTAAAAAAAGAAATCAACAATGCCCACACATTTTTTCATATTGAAATTAACTTTTGACCCCGCAGATTTTAATTTAATCCAATAAAATATGTGGTGATGAATACTATACAACTGGTGTTGTTTGCCCCTTTGGATGGACTTGTTCATTTTTTAAAAATTAAACCGGGTCCTTAAAGTTTTTTTTGGTCGATTTGATCTTGATTGGATGGTAAATAATATAAAATTATTAAAATAAAAATAAAAATTAAATAAATATCAAATATTAGTAGCATACCATAAGTTTCTAGAAATATATATTTTAGTCCTTTAATTTTAAGAGTAACATAAATTATATGATTGCAGTGTCTTAATTTTATTCAAATTTAATTTTAATACATGAGCTTATTTTTTTATTTTATAGTATAGAGAATCATCTTTAGTTTTCCATGATAAAGAAAGTAAAATATAACTAGAATTGATTTAGACCACCAAAACTATTAATGTTTACATTAAATGATTACATTTAATAAAAAAAAGTTCATATTAGATTTTATTTTTTACTTTTAAAATTCATGAAATAACATACCTAAACCTAGTTTAATTTTTTATTTCGAGTTAATTTTGGGTTTTGAGATGATTTTTTTGATTTTTTCAATTTATAAATAAATTTATCATGATTTTAAACGTGTTTTTTATATATTTTGAGTTAAAAAAATAATTAAAATATAAATTTTCAAATAAAAAATATAAATCTTACTTTTTCAACCATCAGAATGGCCTAAATTTAGGTAATAAAACAATGTATTGCTTCTATTTTTTTTTTTTAAATAAAAACTTACTAATATAGATTTACCAATACAGATCCATGTGTGGGTCTTGATAAAATAAGCTAGTCAGGTTGTCCTGTTTTATAAAACTCAACATTTTTTAATTTTATTTTTAAAAAAAATTATTTATTCTCTATTTTTTAATTAATTATTTATTTTTATATTTTTTTCTCTAGTTTTTTATTTGCATCTAGATTAATACTTTTTTTTTAGAAAACCTCATTTAAATTATGATTACTTTTTTTTTTGTTATACATTTAAATTTTTTTAAAAAAATTCTGTTTCGTATATATATATATATTTGTATTGATGAATTTTATTTTTAAAAATAAAAACATTATTTTTGGATAATGTTTCTAATATGTACAACCCTATAAAGTATTTTATTTATTTTATTTTATTTAAATAATTTAATTTGTATTATTGTTTGCTTGAATAAAACTTTTTAGCAAATATAACATGATAAATATTTCAGTTTATAAAAATAAATATCTCGATATATATATATTTTTTAAATTTTTTTATTTTTATTTTCAGTCATTATTCATGGTTTTTGTTTATTTATTAGCTCATATAATTCTTGTTTTATTTGATTATATATATATATATATGTATATATAAACTTTTTTGTTTTTTACTTTTTTTTTAACCACAAGAACATGTCGAATAAACTTTTATATACACTTTTTTTATTTGAAAAAAAATACGACAAAGCACGGGCAGGTATCTAGTTTACACAAAAATAATAACAACATCATCCAGCAGCTTCATTAAAATCTTGAACTTTTTAAAAAAATTAGCAAACATTCAATTATTTTTTTTTGGCAGAATAACACTTTTTAAAGAACTTCTAGTGAAATAATATATCTTTACCTTGTGGAAAGCATAGCTTTTACTAATTATTATTATTATTTTCAAGCGTAGTAAGATAACTTTCACATTTAAAAAATATAATATCTAGTAAATCTCGCACTTTCCATTCACGACAAGTTAACATTAATTTTAACATAGATAAACTCAGAGACTCCTCCTCTTCTCTCTTTAATTGTGTTTAAGGAAACCATAAGAAACTTTCTAGAATGTCATGTCATGAGATTCTTTTCATCAATTATTCTATATGATATAATCTTTTTTTAATGTTCTAAAATTCTGATTTACTTTGATGATATAATAGGTGACTGTATCAAAACAACTTGACTTCAAATCCATACTTTTTTTTTTTATTAATATGGATATTTTAATTAATTTAAGTATACCTTAACTAATTTTATAAATTTTAAAATTAATAATTATATAAACAATGTTATATCAGCAACTACAGTTCTCCCGTAATCCATGTTGGTAATCCATGTTGTTAATACAATAAGGGAATGCATAGCTTCCACAGTAAGCTTTGATAAATTTCCTTTAGCACAATTTGGATAAAAGCCAATAGCTTCCACCAATTTCATTCAAACAGGAGATAATTAAGTACATGCCTGTAAATTCCTGTGGTTCCTATGGTGTCTTATATGTTTATTGAATTTGTAGGGTATTCAATAAGCCGTGAAAATTAGTCATGATGCATGCAAGCTAACCCAAACATCCCACATAAATAAAGTAATAATAATAAGAGATAATTAATTCCTAAAAAATAATTGATGTTATTTTTTAATTCGTAATATCAATTAAAATTTTAATTTTCGGTCATGGCATTAAGTAGTTTATAATTGTGACATTTAATATATGTCTGTAAAAATATGCTATCTCACCAACATTTTTTGGTTTTTTATATTGTTAATTCATCTTTTTTCCCCTCTAATTTATGCGTTAATTGCTCAATTTATACAAAAATCTTTGGTTGAAGCTGGCAGAAGGATAATATTAGTGTGGCATGGTGGATGATGATGTTAGGATATGACACACTACCGAGGACTAAACGATACAAAATTGATAATAGAGGGATCAAAAGCACCATTAACCGTAACTAGAATGAATCAATCAATGCGAGCTTTGATCTTGTATAATACAGTTACCAATATAGAAGGGTATTCGAAAGAATAATTGTTGTTGTTTTTTTTAAAAAACAATTATTTAAAAATATATTAAAATAAAATATTTTTATTTTTAAAAAATTTGACATTAAAAAATTTAAAAAATATTAATTTAAAATATTAAATATTTTTAAAATATAAAAATAAATCTAAACAAAACCGCAATCAGCGACTGCTCTCCAATCTCTTAACAACACACAGAATTGTAAACCATCAAGATAAAAGTTTTTGTGTTTATTTAGGAGTGTGTTGTAATTATTTTTTAAAGTATTATATATTTAAAAATTTATTAAAAATTTATATTTTTTTAATTTTTAAAAATTATTTTTTATATCAGTTGATTAAAATATCTAAAAATACTAAAAATATATTAGTTTAAAATAAAAAATGAATTTTTTTCTATTTTTTAAAATATTTTTAAAATTATATTGTGTAACTTCCACTCTACCAGACCAGAGTCCCAGTGTGAATATTTATTCATGTACAAGCTCCTAAAATCCTGTCTTTTAATACTCCCGAGTCCCTACCCCCGCTTGCCTCTCTAATTGCACTGGGACACTTGAAACCCAGTTCTAGCACCATAGAGATAGAGAGAGGGAGCAAGGTTGCTTGTGAGTTTGAAGTAAGCTCTCATTTAAGAGCTAGCTAGATTTATCTTTCAGGTTTGAATCGTTTGATCCATTTCTCTACTTCTTTTACTCTTTTTTTATTCAGAAATTCAATTCTTTTTGCTTAATGGGTTGGTGGAATGCTATCAAATGATCTCAGAAGTTCATGTCTTTTTGCTTGTTTTGCTCCTTTTTCTTTCTGGGTTTTTGAAATGCTTGCAAATGATGTTACTTTCTCTCTCTCTCTCTCTCGCTTCGTTTTGCTGATTTATGATCTTGTTGGGTTAAAGATGGTAACTTTGTTGTCAAATCTATTGCTTGACCATAAACGTTTAAGTCTTCTGTCCGTCTTCAATATAACCAGCTTTTAGGCCTATGAATCGCAGCAATAACTTTGAGAGTATCTTTTAGCTATTACAGCTCAAGAAACAAATCCAGACCTTTTAGACCCGGAAGTGAATCGAAATTTCTTTTAGCTGCTAGTGTAACAATTCATGACAATAAATGACTTAATTTCTAAATCTAGATCCCAAATTCAGCACTAAGCGTTCAGCTGTTGTAGCTTTTTGTGCTGTTTCTTTTAAGTTTGTTCTTTGATTCCGTGTCAATTAGCGATGACTAATTTGAGAGTTAGCTTTCCATGGAAGTAGATTTGTTTGTTTTCCAATTTTTGAGTTACTTCATGAATTCTATCGGAGACTGCTAATGTTAAAATTGCTAAAAACACTGGTCAGAGATTCTCGTGATACATTTTGTTCTTATTAGTGGGCCTGAAGTAATATTCAATGAGACAGCAATTGTATTTATTAATTGAAGTAAACCTGAAGTTAGCAATGATTTCACATGGAAGACAATCTATTTGTGATACGTGTTGAGATTAGTAGACATTTTATCAATCATATATGTAAACAATTTGAGTATATTAAGAGTCATGCATTTACCTACTGCCATTCTCTTAAGTTCTGTCATGCATTTGCCTTAATCTACTGATAGTTTAAGCATATCTGCTGTCTTTCATGATAGATAAGTTCTGTCCTCTCACCTTTATTCTCTCCCATAAATGCTACATGGCAACTTAAATCTTCTTCTGACTATATTACATCTTATCTTATTGTGTGCTTCAGGGGATTCTCCCAACCACATCATGGGTACCAAGCATAGCTCCATGGGCTTCAAAACACAAAGCCCATTGTCTATATTCATTGTTATCTGTTTATGTTGTGTCTTTTACATCTTGGGAGCATGGCAGAAGAGTGGTTTTGGAAAAGGAGATGGCTTAGCTGTACAGATGACCAAGAAGACAGATTGCAATATCTTTACCGAGCTGAACTTTGAAACCCATCATAATTATGTTGAGATTATTGAGCCTTCTCAGCCAGAAGCCAAAATATTTAAGCCATGTCATGTTAAGTATACTGATTATACTCCTTGCCAAGAACAAGATCGAGCCATGAAATTTCCACGGGAGAATATGATATACCGGGAAAGGCATTGTCCTCCTGAAGAGGAAAAACTGCACTGTCTTATTCCAGCACCCAAAGGGTACAAGACCCCATTTCCTTGGCCTAAAGGACGTGATTATGTCCACTATGCTAATGTTCCTCATAAAAGTCTAACTGTGGAGAAGGCTGTTCAGAACTGGGTTCAATTTCAGGGTGATGTATTCAAATTTCCAGGAGGAGGAACCATGTTTCCTCAAGGTGCAGATGCATACATTGATGAACTTGCATCTGTGATCCCGATAGCAGATGGCTCTGTCAGAACAGCACTAGATACTGGTTGTGGTGTATGTTGATTGCTCTTATTATCAATATTTTCAATCAAGTTATAATCAACTCATGCATACGCAATTTGTATATAAATGTTCAGCTGCCTAGTAAGCTCAGAATTGAGCTCCTACCAGTGATTAGTTCGAACTTTTGGTTAACTGTTTTGCTAATATCTCCATAGCTGTTGTCTTTTGTCTTGAGATATTTATCATGGGTGTGGAGCCACCTAAATACTGCTTGATAGTCCTGTAATGCTTTACTGGGTTGGATATTCCCCTATAGTTCAAGGGCTATCATAAATTCATCTTATCTGTAACCGGGCACTTGGTATTGTCCTTATTTGGATGCGATGGCCAAATAGGGGATGCCCACACCTCTTCAAAGGTTCTGATATCTTTATGCAGGTCCAATCTTGAGTCTCTAATGTTCCATAGTATATCCCTTGTTTTTCGGTGATTCTTTAAAGTACAAAAACCTCTTCACTATCTTGCTCATCTAATGTCATATGACCTGTCAGTTTTAGGATCTTAGGTTTTTTCTTTTTATGTGTTAATTACATGACAGTGGATAAAGAAATGTATCATTTGTTGCACCAGTGGTCCTAACATACTGCCCTCCTCCCCTTCCCCTCCATTCTCGCAAGCAGTGCATGAAAGCTACTCATTTTTAACGTTGGCTTCTTTTTATCATAAGTTGCAAAACTAATGAATGCGATTATCATATAGGTTGCAAGCTGGGGTGCATACCTGATGAAAAGAAATGTGTTGGCTATGTCCTTTGCACCAAGGGACAATCATGAAGCACAGGTACAATTTGCATTGGAGCGGGGAGTACCTGCTGTTATTGGGGTTCTAGGTTCAATACACCTTCCTTTCCCATCAAGAGCTTTCGATATGGCCCAGTGCTCTCGATGTCTTATTCCATGGACTGCAAATGGTTAGTGCTACTGCTATTAATATCAGTGATGATTTTGTTTATATTTCTTAAAGCAAGAGGCTTCAGTGTTTCAGCTGATAGATGGAAAGCTTCAGTGTTTCAGCTGATAGATAGAAATATAAAAATTTTGGCATTAAGGATCCTTTTCAAGAAAATTATAAGTTTGCAAGAGTGATTGATGATTGATTGCTAATATATATAACCATCTGATGACACTTTGTGTTTATCGCAGAAACTATATATCAAAGTAAAAACGTTCATGAAATGTGAACAAATCATTTCTAGTAAAAATTACTTACAAGTTCAAAATAAATAGAATTCTTTATGGTGCTTCTGAAGAATTAGGATTCTTTATGAATTAATATTGAAATTATGGTAGAAGTACCAAATCAAGAGAGGGCACTAAATTGTAAAATACAAAGAACAATAAGTCTGATCTGAAATTTTTACCAATGTTTATTTTGATTCACAAGTCCATTTTATTTGTTTTAAGATCTCTTAATGAGAGAGACTTGCTGAAAAACGGCGGTAGAAAAAGAAAGTGGTTGGTTGTTATGATTGCGGGCATAAAAGTGATTAAGTTTGGTGCCCAAATGTTCTATTCAACTAGGGAAGTTGGATGATGTTGGTTATTGGTGTTTAAATTGGTCGAAAAAACAGATCAGGGCTTGGAAAAGACTTAGGGTCTTGGGTTGATTTTTCATTTTTTGATTGATTTTTAGCAACTTTAAGAGGACAAGTGAGTTTTTTGAGTTGTGTAGATTGTTTTTTATGTGTTTTCAAGTGAAAAATGGATTATTTGGTCCAAAAATTAAAGAGTAGTTTTTGCCCGCTTCAGCTGTCGGAAACTGGACTAGCGAATTATGTGTCATTTGCCTCAACATATGATGTCGTCTGCACCCTTGATTAGAAAAAAATGAAAATAAAGTAAGGCCTGGGCAGGCCTCCTACTAGGGGGCTAAGCAATGGGCCTGACCTTTTATGTCCTTTTTTTTTTGGCACCTGAAAACAAACAATTAACACACTGCTTCACTAACTCGTAGTTTTTAAATAATATTATTAATTTTTTAAGATGGTACTCCACCAAAAGAATATTTCTCATTCTAGTTTAACTTTTACTTGTAACTTTTATGTTCAATTATCTGAAATTTAAGGTTTCGTGAACTGATTGTATTGAATAGATCTCTGTTCACCTGATGGAAATTTACAACCTTTTAACATGTGGATTCCTGTATCCAGATGGAATGTACTTAATGGAAATTGACCGTGTCCTCAGACCTGGTGGATATTGGATCCTTTCTGGCCCGCCAATCAATTGGAAGACCTACTATCAAACATGGAAGCGGTCTAAGGCTGATCTCCAAGCCGAGCAAAGAAAGATTGAAGAGCTGGCTGAAAGTCTTTGCTGGGAGAAAAAATACGAGAAGGGAGATATTGCCATCTTTAGGAAAAAAGTAAATGACAAAAACTGCCACAGGAAGTCTGCTAGTGTTTGTGAATCAAAAGATGCTGATGATGTCTGGTGAGTTTGCATGCAACTTGATTTGCTTGTATTTTATTATACCTGATGGAGATCTTAACATCCAATTAGAAGATGAAAACATTAATTGTTTTGCTCATTGAGTATGATGTGATGTTGGAATGGTCATCGATTTGCCAAGTTCTCCATATTTACTTTTTGAAAGATGGCATTGAGTGACGGTTTAAAAGGAAAAGAAGAAGGTCAAGAGTTTGCTTCCTTGTGTTCTATTTGGTTGAAATTTGGAGGGCTAGAAATAGAAGATTTTTGAAAGGGGGGGATATCCCATTTCAAGGTTAAAATTATCTCTTTTGAGATGTTTATAGTTGGGCTAGACAAAGTAGTACTAGGTTCACCCTAGTTTCATTTGTGGTTGTGGGTGAATCTTTGTGCAATGCCAAGGCTTAGTTTCACCCCGATTTGAATTCATACCAAGCATCTAAATTCGAAAATGTCTCATGAATGTTTGGACTAACAAGACACATATCTTGTGACATATGCTCAAAATAAGATAACCATGGACTGACTGAGTACTTGAAGGGGCCAAACATAAAATAAATAAATAAAATGATTGCAGGTAAACTTGCAGAAAGAGTGTTTCCTTCTATGTGCCATTTTCAATTAAAGCATCCTTTTCTTCTTCTTTTATCCATTTCCATGGTGAACTAATCGGATTAGCCTTCCCTCAAGTGACCCCTTTGACAAAATTGAAGGTATCTCTGGCTATAATGGTCCTTGCAATTTCTATAATTAGCAATTTTTCCCTAATTCTTTCTTCTGTGATTTATTTTAGGTACAAGGAAATGGAAACTTGCAAAACTCCTCTCCCTAAAGTAACCAGTGCAAATGAAGTAGCAGGAGGGGTGTTAAAGAAATTTCCAGAGAGGCTGCATGCAGTTCCTCCTCAAATAGCCAAGGGACTTGTTGAGGGTGTCACAGCCGAATCTTTCGAGGAGGACAATAGACTTTTGAGAAAGCATGTACATGCTTATAAAAGGATCAATAAGTTGATTGGCACTACAAGATACCGGAACATCATGGATATGAATGCAAGGCTTGGGGGTTTTGCAGCAGCACTTGAATCCCCAAAATCTTGGGTGATGAATGTAGTTCCAACAATTGCTAAGAACACTTTAGGAGTTATTTACGAGAGAGGTTTAGTTGGAATTTATCATGACTGGTATGTCCTTTTGAATCTTATCTCTTTATTCCATGCTAATAGTGGTCTGATTTTTCCCTTTTGTTTAACATTTAGGTTATGCGATGTGCCTTAGCCCCCCTCCCTGGTGCAAGTAAAATCCAGTTTTCCTGGACTCTTAACACCAACAAACTTTGCCTCTAAATTAATACCCTTGAGCACTTATTTACCAGAAATTAATGCAGTTTGCTGATCATACTGGGATTTACCGAGAAAATGTAGCATGAGGCGCCGTGCACAATGTTCATGAGAATTAGCTTATTTTATCGACTATGTCTTAAAGTAGTTTTACTTGCTTGCAAAATTTTTGTTTTCCTTTGAGAAAAACATTTAGTTCATTTTTTTGTAGAGAATTCATTTTTCTAATTGATACTTTTGGTGCTGCTGTCTATCAAATTCCTTGCAACTCATTAACCACCAGTATGTCATGGCAATTGAGTTGAGTTCTTCTTATCCTCAATAGATGAGAATACCAAATACCGGATATTAAATAGAAAATAGGAGTGTAAAAGAGAGAATGTGAGGCTCTTATGATTATTCTCAAGCAAAATGCCTATGACAGTGCAAATGGCAAATACGTTGAGAATCACAAGCCATTTCTTACCCCTTAAAATTCCATCTCTTAAATGAAATACATTGAGAGATGAACTTGAGAATTTCACTGTTGAAACCTAACAAGGTCATCGCTTTGAAATCCTCATGACATTTTCATTTTTTTGTCTTCTTTCAGGTGTGAAGGGTTCTCAACATACCCGAGGACATATGACTTTATCCATGCTAATGGTGTCTTTAGTTTGTACCAGAACAAGTAAGCCTCATCTCCATCATCATCATCTTCTCCCTGCAGGCCACAAATTGGGTCAAATTTCAGTAATTTCAAATGATTGCTTATGAAGAAATCACATAATTTATTGTTCACAAAGGAATCACAGAATTTTATTTAATTTGCCAGTAAGAAATCGATATTATACCCGAGGTCTGAGGACATATGACGTTCGCATGATGCATTTTATGTCCATGCTAATGAGCTTTTCTTTTGCTTAACATACAGTCTGAGCGCAAGTCGTGCATTTAACTTAAATGGATGTCATGAAATCCATATCTTCTACTTTTCTTACATAAATCTGATTGACAGCTCTCGACTCTGATATTCAAAATATTGATTTGGTGATTTCAAGAGCTGGTCATTTCAGTTGTAGTTTGCAACATGACTAAAACCTTCTAATTTAAAAGTCAAATAGTGAATATCTTTGGGTATATATAATAGAAGTTGGACCTGTCTAGTGTCAGCTAAGAGTTTTCGGCTTGTCATCCAACTCTGAGCATCACTGATTTCTAAGCTAATGTACCTGAATGATTGAACAGGTGTAATATGGAAGACATCCTTCTGGAAATGGATCGAATATTGCGGCCTGAAGGGACAGTAATCTTCCGAGATGAAGTTGATGTTCTGAACAAGGTCAAGAAAATTACTGTAGGAATGAGATGGGATACGAAAATGATGGACCACGAGGATGGTCCCCTAGTACCTGAGAAGATACTGGTGGCTGTTAAGCAGTATTGGGTTGGTGGAACAGGAAACAGCACATCAAGTGATCGATGATCCGGCTGTCATTGTTTTCAAGGCAAGAACATGCCAGCAATTACAATGCTAAACAAGTGATTAACTGCTCGACTGGGATATTGCAGAACTGAAGGGTTCCGATTTCTAGAGATGGCAGAATGCAAGTTACTAATCTGTTATTGGTGAAGTGGAGCATATGCTCGAGTTGGCGAATTATCAAGATTCAAGAATGCGATACTGATGACACGAAGGACGTCCCTTGCAATCAAATATTATATTATATTTTATTTTTAGTTAACCACAGCGAATATTCAGTAAATTATATTCTTCTAATTCATATGGATTCTCCATTTTACAAAGTTTTATTCTTCTGCTCTCCTCTCTCCTTTTTCCTCATGGGCAATGCAATGCAATGCAAACCTGTGATTTTGCAGGTGCTCAGGAGATTGGATTCATTGTTCTCTATAACTCATGCTGCGTGGCTCTAATGGAGCAGCAGGGAGCATTAAATGCAACTGAATTTAATTGGCTACCCAAGTAATGGCTGGAAAGATTTTCCTGTGAGGTAGGTGAAATGTTTGGGATGATATATGGGTCCATTGCTGTCTGTGGGTGCCCTGTAAAGCACAGGTCCAACAAGGGGTGGTTGGTGCCACTGATAAATGAGAGAGACCATCAACATTTCGACATGCTTACCTGGAAGATCAAGGTCACTAGGCCCGCCCTATCTCCCCTTGGTGGCCGACAAGTGGAGAAGCCAACAAGCATCTACGTGTCGCTAAATCAACTATGGAGGAGCTGGGAGTTGGCCATGTTAGTAGAGCTTGCCAAGGAGGCCAGCAAGCCGAGACCTGGCCTAAGTGGAGCCTGGGTCACTTTTCATGCCACGTAGATGATAAAATGGTAACATCAATCACACACACAGTTGACTCATGAACTGCCGAATTTCATGACCATACCAGGATTTTTCATCAAACAAAGTTTCTGTTTGGTAATGTTTTTTAAATGCGGTTAAGTAAATTTCGAGATTTTTTTGAAAAAAAATAATATTTTTTATGTTTTAGAATTGTTAAAAATATATTTAAAAAAATAAAAAAACAATCCGAATATCTTAACTGGGAGCCAGCCATCTGTGAAGTCGAGTTTCCAGGTTTTATGTTAGCCAGATTTTATAAAATTACATGTAGAGTATACTTTGAGAGGTGTGCTTTAGGGGAATTGTGGTATCTATGTTGTGAGAAGAAAAAAAATATATTTATATTAACGGAATATAAACACCATTAAACAAATCATCAACACTTGTTTTTACTTGGCATTCAAGTTCATGAAACACGCCTATAGTTTCATATCAAGTGGTTATGACCATTAGTTGACTATTTTTCATCAACTATCATAGCCCGTTGATGAGAGCCATTATTAATTATTATAACTCATTGGTGGCCCATTAGAACTAGCTCTAGTGTTGAGGTCTCCATCGCTAGATATCATTACTTTATTCATAGTCACACGAGAGTCATTATGCAACCTTTTATGCATCCATTCCAAAACACTTTCTTTTATAAATTAGTTTATAAAATATTCTTACAAAAATTCCATACCATGCATTCACAAACATCACATATAAGCAAATTAATCTAAACATACTTGATCTTGTTTTATAACATGTAATTAATTTAGTAGATGAAAAAAGCACAGTTCAAAAAATATCTATTATATTTAAAAATTATAGCGGAGATCTAAAATCTTAGCCTAAAAACCCTATTCGCAAGCATGAGCATGTAACCCAATAAAATCCCTTCAACATTTAATTACAATAATTTATCAATTGCATACTAATCTAATAAACCAATTATATCTCCTTAAATTTGTTTTTTCCACATAAAATTTAAGTAAAAAACTATATTTATTTAAATAATTTTTAGGTCAAACAGAAGAATTTATCAAATACTTAAATTGATAACTTCAAACTTATTATTAACCTAGTATTTTTATACCATTAAATGACCACCTGGCACTTCTAATTTATCTGATCTTATCTTGAAAAACCTTTTTAAATATAATTTTATTATTATTATTATTATCTCGAAATCAAGAGAACATAATGTTACCTGAATCCTCCATGTCATTCACTGACCTGTAATGGTGAATAAACGATCCCAAGAATATTCGGTACAGGAAATTACATTTGTTTTCATGTCCACGTCGAGGGAGAGCTAACCAGTTCTCGGAGTGATCGATCAAATCATGCCCAGCAGCCGAGAATCTTTACACGCCTCATCGTGTCGAGGACCACCAGCCATTTCTCAACGATAACACGGCCTCCGACAAAGAGGTCTTATCTGATAGGACCCACTCCATGAATTCTGTGGGCTTGTAAACTGTGTGCATCGGCTCAACAAAAGATGTTTTTATCAATTATTGTCTTCTTTTGAGGTTGGAAGTTGAGGCAGGGTTTGATTTTGTGGTTGGTAGTGTTTTTAAAAGTTTTTATTTTTTTTATTTTTTAAATTAATATTTTTTTATATATTCTTAGATAATTATAATATATTAATGTTAAAAATATTTTTAAAAAATTAAAAATATTAATTTAATATATTTTTAAATAAAAAATACTTAAAAAAATAACTTGTAATGTAATTTAAAATACCAATCATTTCAGTAATCTTATCAACTAATATAAAACTACACATTAAAAAATAAATTTAATTAATATATGTAAATTGAAAAATAAATTAAATTTACAAGTTTCCAATAAAATAAGACTCATGTATCTTAAATTAAGCTATTAAGTATGTTCCTTTCCTTCTTAAATTTTTGACTTTATAACAGTATAAATTAACAAATGCAATGAATCATACTGTGTGAGTTGGTGATTTCTTGTCATTTACGTTCTTTTTCAAGCTTGTTTTGTACTATAGTTGTTATTGGTTTTTAAATAATTTTTTTATTTTAAAATATATATTAATAATATTTTTATTTTTAAAATTTATTTTTAATATTAACATATTAAATAATTTGAAAATAAAAAAAAAATTTAAAATAAAAAAATTATTTTTTTAAATTACGTTTAAAATATAAAAACATACAAAAAAAAGTTAGGAGGTTTAAATTGTTAACATCCGTTTATATATCTACTCTTTCGTAAAGAATTAGTAAAATCCTTGTACGGATTAACTTTTTTGAAAATTCATAAGTAGTTGAGTGTAAAAATCAATTTATATAAAAATTAATGTAAAATTATCCGCACAAATCCATATGATCTCCAACCAGGTATCTCATTTTTTTCTCCTCATTTATAATATTCCCCCCAAAAGGTTACAATTTTGTACCAACACAACTTTTAATATCACAAACTTTATATTATTTTATAACCTTCAACTTTACATATTTTTATGTACGATCAAGCAGAGCACAATCTATTTCGGAGAAAATAAAATAAAAAAATTAAAGGTGGTAGTTTAATTCTAAATTTCATACCTTATTTACCTATTTATCTATTTCATTTATTTTAATATATAACATTAATAACAAAATTACCATGCAATACTAATTTTACATTTATTCTAGTATTTATTTATCTATTGCATTTATTTTAATAAATTTCTGAGTCGGCCACCATTTCTACGAGTGGGCTGTTGTAATTATATACACAATCAATCTTCCACAAAATTATGCTAATTATGATGATTAGGGCATTAATATCATGTTTTGTTTTTGTTAATCAGGATTTGTTAAATGGTTAACTACTTAATTAGGATTTTCTTTTGTTTAGGACTATTTACGTGGGAAATAATATTTGTTTTGAGAAATTCGGAACAATTACACTCTGGATAGCACTCATAATTAACGACCCCTCAAGAGTTTCTAATTATCTATTTTATAAAAATCTGATTCCTGCACGCTCCACTTAAAATTCTCAATTTTAAAGACCAAATTCCAGTCGGCCGCCACCAGCGATCTGGATTGTGCGTAACCCCAGGAGATTTTGTTAGCCATTTTAACTGAATCCAAGGTTTTAAGCTAGCCATTTTAAATATTATAGTCGACGAGCAATCTTCGAATTAATTTAGAACTAGGCAGCCAATGACAGTGAAGAGATACACACGTATCCCTATATTAATTTGTTACATCTTCATATCATTGGTTAAAAAAATCTCATATTCTACCTGAGAGCATCATATATATATATATATAGATGTGCCATGGATCGAGTTTGTTCCTTTTCTAATTAATTATTGATTTTATAATTATAATTATATTACAGAAAAATAATCTAAAATCTCATGTATTAATCATGATAAAACTTTCTTTTTTTCATACTATAAAAAAAATTAAAATCTACATCTCTAATCAACACTAATTTAAAATAACATAAAATATGTTGCACTTTAATAACCCAGGCAGCAAGAAAACACGGTCTTTATCTTTTATCTTTTCAACCAAAATCCATTTTTCCTCTCTTAAAATTCACTAAATTCTTAGGGTTTTCAATATGAAAGATTACGAGAGAAATAGCCTAAACACACTTGGTTTCCCTGATCTTCCTGGATTGAAACAATGCCATCAAAGCTTAAATTCGGGTCTTGTTCAATTCTTTGTAATTCTGGACAGGAAAAGTAGTAGCTTTTTATGCGATATGAATCAGGCATTCTTTGTTCCTTGGTTTCTGGGTTGGATTTGTTGTTTGAGGACCTGGAAATTTTCTGCAGATAAAGCAAGCTTTACAATGAACGTAGCTTGCAGCTTGGTGTTAAGATAGCCCTATCGTAGCTTTGCCTTGCTTCTCTCTCACTTGCTCGTTTAATAATGATGGATTTTTGGTGAACAACGGTAGAAGAAGCAAAGCTTGAAATCTGATATGGTTGTTGTGGTGGCCATGGCTGATGAGCTTTTTGACGAACAACGGTGGTAGTGGCAAAGCTTAAATCTGATTTGTTTGTTGTGGAGGCCATGGTGAATATCGTTTTCTCCTGGCCATGATTGGAGTGGTGACTGATAATATAGTTGGTTTGAGTAGTAAAATAATTATAATGAAAACCCATATCACCTTAAATATTTTTTTTCGATCGAGTTAGTACATTTCCGATTCAGAATCTAAATTTACGTTTGCCAGCTTAACTTTGATGCTGACGACTCAGACCAAAGAAGAATCACAACTGAGAAGTGGGAACCATAGTGATGATAACCAGCCCATTCAACCACGTTTTGAAGACTTTTTTGTACGTGTAGTTCAAGATAAGATAAAGTTCTGACGCCATCTAATCCGTGCTGTACATGCATGAACGAAGAAAGAGTGCTGTAGCAGTTTGCCCATCAAGCGACGACTAATCTACATGGCCTGTATAATTCCGATAAGAGCAAAGCGAAAAACACAAACCTAACAAGTGATAATAATGTACTCATAAATAAGAATTTGTGGTTCTCGAGTAAAGCAGGGGTTTGGTTTCTACGTGTCTTGATTAATCCATCATTCAGCCACAGCAACGAGGAAAGTGATCGGTTATTTGGGGTGCTCGTGCTTTGAATATAACTGGGAATTGACAAAGCCCTGTCGAGATTGAAAATGGAATAGCCCTGTGAAGTTTTGAATTCCAACGAGGAGGAATAGATGGGTAGACAAGGATCTAGCGAGGGATCCTGTGGGGCTCGCCACTACAGAGAGAAGATGGCGAAGACAGGACCAGTAAGCTTTGATATTATTGTCAACAAGCTATCAAGCCTTTTCGCGTCAGTGGTGGATGCATTTTCCTATGCCTCAGGTACTGTAGGTAGGGTCGTGCTGTCGTGGGTTACGTCTAAATTAAAATAATTTATTTCACCTTGAATCGTCTCCCATGACACTATTTGTCCTCTCACGTAAGACTATTCATCTTGGTTTTTTAGTCTTTTTCTTATTTTTTTAAATTTAGTCAGCAATTTTATTTTATTTTATTTTATTCTTGTGCACTGCATTATTTTACATTTTAACATGAAACTTGTTTTTATTATCTTTCCATGAGATTCTCGGGGTGCAAAAGGTGTCCTCGTAATTAGTTGATGTTCATTTAAAAAAATATGAATTATTCAAAACATGTGGTTTCTTTTCTTCTTTTGTTTAAGATTTTGTCAAACTTCATTTTTTTAATCTTAATAGTGAGAAAGTTATTCATTTCGATTAAAAACTTTATTTTCCTTTGAGAAAGTGATAAAAAATAATAAATAAAAGAGAAAATATTCTATTAGTCTTGTTATGACAATCAAAACAATTAATTTTGATTTTTAATTATTTGTTCTGATAAAAATATTTAAAAAAATAAATTGCGTTTTATTTATATTTTCTGATTTAGTTGGTCTTTCATTTCTTGAGTTATTTTTAAGAAAATCTTGGTACAGGTGTGGGTTTCTAAGCCAAGGCTCTGGGCTAGGTTTCTAGGCCCAAGCACACCTAAGCTTTTCAATGACAACTGAGCTTTTCAATTACAACCATAAACGTGCTAGGCTACCAAGCACGCACGCTTCATATATATATATATAATTTAAATTTATTTATCAATTAATAATACATTTTAGATATTATTTTGTTAAAAAAAATAATTTTTAATTTTCTTTTGAATAAAAGTATAACAATCTTTTTATAATATTAAAAAACTTTATAAGATTATTATTTTAATTTTTTTATTATTATATAATTAAATTTAAATAATTTAAAAAAATAATATTATTATGTTAAATAACTCAAATTGCATGTTTAATAGATTAAATCAAATTGATTTATGTAAATTAAAAATATTTTTATTTTAATATTTTAATAAAAAAAGGATTTACTTCGTGTATATGTTAAATTAATTAAAATTTTAATTGCAAATAAAAATAAAAATTAATAACATTTCAAAAATTTTTTACATTGATTTTTTTTTATCCAACCTATAATGAATTACCTATTGATAATACGAGACAACATATCTAGCTTCATTTCTTTTTGAGAAATTAAATTAACGCTAACCTGAAACAGAAAACTCCTTCGATGCAACTTCCCTTCTTGCCAGAGGCAATCCATCTGTTCAAATATCTTGTACAAGTAAAATTAAATTTTGAATTTAATCTGATTTAAATATTTATTATTGTATTTAAAAGGTTATTTAAAAAGGTAATAATATTGTTTTATTTTTTTATTTTTCTATGCCAACTCATCAAAGCTATTTAAAAACACTACAAAAATTAATTTAAACAAAAACAATTAAATTTTAATGAAAAATAAGTTAAAACTCACTCTTACATAATATTTTAAAAATAATTAAAATGTACATATAAATTTTTTTAATTAAAAACCATGATAAAAAATGAGAAATATTTTTTTTTGTTAATTTTTTTCAAAACTTGTTGATTGTATTTCGTTAAATATTTATAAAAGACATGTAATTTTTGTATTTATATTAAATAAAAAGATCAATTAATATGAGTAACTCAAGTTAACTTACTCAATTCATAATCCAAAAACTGCTTATAATTAAATCCTCAGCTAAATTTGAAAACCATGATCAAAAGGATAAGAACCTAATTTTTTTAAAAAAAATCTCAAAACCTGTTGATATTTTTAAAATAATATCATTTTTACATATTTATAAAATAAAAAATTAAGTGTCCGGGCAACTTGGCCAACCAACTCGACGTGTGACCCAAGACTTACTTATCAGTTAACTTTCGTGCCAGGTTAAAAACCATGATAAAAAAAAAATCACAACTTTTTTATAATTTTTTTTTAAAAAGTCATTAAATATTTTTTTTCATGCTAAGTTAATCATAATAATCTTTGTCAACCCAATTGATTTGTGATCCAAAACTTACCTAGGATCACTTCTAGTTTAGGTTTAAAAATCATGATTAAAAAAATAAAAATTAAATTTGATATTAAAATTAAATAATGAACGATAAATTTAAAAAAATTAATTAAAAAAATAAAACTAAAATCAATTATATACCATTTATCAATTCTAAATACCGAATACATCTCATGAAAAAAATTCAAGAATACCCCTAAAACCAGCCCATATATTTCTCTTTCAAGTACAGTATGGTTGGTAACAATTACCAAAAATAAGTTATTATTATTATTTTTGGTTTTCCACCGAATTCTCGTTTTCTTTCAAATGATTCATCCAATAATTCATTTTTTTTCAATATAACTAATTTTTAGTTTTTTATTCTCTTTTAAAAATATTTAAATAAAAAATTTTTGTTTTTTTTTATAAAAATCAAACTAAATTTTAACAGAGTTATACTTTCAAACTAATTGGATGACATCAAAACAAATTAATTTTTATATAGTTAAATTTAAAACTCATCTTAGCAAGAGGTTGATCTAACAGATCATTACGAGCGCAAGCTATGTCGATTCACATAACACTGTCAAGAAGTTCCGTGCAGCAGTGCTGGGCAACTTACTAATTATATCTATTTATGTATTTTTTTAAAAAAATATTATTATTTTATATATCATTATCCCTTTGTCAAAGCTGTTGGCCTTTTTTATGTATGTGGTTGTGAACCCGAAGCTTAAAAAGTTTGATCATCCGATCTCTTATTTTAAGACATGCTACCATCTTTAATATTGCATTTACCTTTTATCTTAGGCGAAAAAGACACGTAGAATGCAAGAGACATGTTTTTTTTATATTTCTTATTTTAAAAATAAAAAAAATTATTATAAATTTATTTCATATCATTATCTTTATATTTTCAATCAAATATATTTTTATCTTTATTATTGTTATTTACAAATTTAAATTTTATTTTTACTGTCTTTGACTATTAGTACATATAATATAAGAAATAAATACAAAAAAAATGAGATATAAAAACATATTTGAAATAAAAAAATTCTACTTGTTAAAAATATTTTTTATTGTTGCTTGTTTCTTGTTGCTCTCAATTTTCATGTTTATTTCTAATAAGTACTAACTAATATTTTAAGACACATGGGAAAAATACTGTAGGTTTCAACATGTTTTTTTGTTATTTATTTATTTATTTTAATTTTATTTTATTTTTTTGTTTTCCCCCCACATTTTTTTTAAATTTTTAGGATTTACATATTTTTTCCTTCTTCTTTTTTTTACCTAAGATTGTCTTCTTTTTTTTTGTATTTTTAAATTATTTTTATTAATTTTTGTAATATTGAACTGATTGTAAATTTAATTATATATATATTTTTTTAAAATATTATGGATTACTAGAATGTTTCCATTCATGGTTTTTTTTATATATTTTATAAATTCTTTTCTTCTTTTTTTTCCATAATGGTCTTTATTTATTTTATTTTATTTATATTTAGCTAATTAAGAATGTTGCATTATAGGTTTTTTTTAAAATACTGTAAATTATTACAATGTTTCTCTTTATAGTTTTTATTTTGCTACAATGATTACCCACATATTTTTTTTTTAAATTATATTTTTTTGATTTTTTTAATATTTAACTAGTTGAAAATTTAGCTTTAACTTCTCCCACATGTTTTTTTCCATTTTCTTTTGTTTTATTATGTTTTTTTGTAGTTTTTTTGTTAATTATGTTTTTGTTAATATACAGTGTTTCTCCAAGTGTTTTTTTAATGATTTTTTTTTGTTTTTTTAGATAATTTTATTTTTTTAATTTAACTTTATTGTTTTTTTAAATATTATGGATTGCTACAATGTTCTCCATATGATTTTTTTTAAAATTATCTTTATTAATTTTATTTTTTTAATATTAAATTGATTAAAAATTACAACTATATATTTTTTTATAAAATACTATAAATTATTACAGTGTTTCTCTGCATAACTTTCTTGCTTTTATTGTTTTGTTATGATTTTTTTAATTTTTTTTGTTATTTTTTTAATATTAAATTAATAAAAAAAATTAATTTTATTTTAAAATCATTACTGCAAGAGAACATAATGAGTTAGCCAACTGTCTGAAGTAAAATAATAAATAATAGATTTGTTTATTCCCATGGCCAAGAAGGCAGCCACGGAGGGCACATGACAGTCTACGCTTTTTAGCCTTATCTAAACTTTGACAAGACATGACATTCCGACCGCTATCTAATTTTGGATAATATAAAAAACTAAACTGAAGTTCTTGCGTGGTAGACTTTCATTGGTTCAATATTGTTGATTTACTGTGAATTCAAATGCATCTAAGAGCTGCCATTAACTTATAATATAATTGACGAACTAACGACCACCCTCATCCTAGACAAATCTTAAAGCATCAAGGAGATGATCGGCTGAATTAACGAGTCATTTTGTGCTTTAATACACACACACACACACATACTATCTTCCTTCCTTTAATTTACATGCTATAATTTCTGTTCTTTTCCTTTCTTCTTCTCTTGAATTCATTTAAACAACATGAGCAATTTTCATCAATCAATTATGATAATATATATGCTGTAAACACATTATACGATTGACTTTTATTCATCCCTAATGAAAAACTTGGTAGCTTGAAAGTTCAAACCATCAATTCTCAAGCAATTTTGTTAAGTCAATTGCATTTTATGGTGAATGAAGCAAAATCAAGGTGCCTTGCGCATTCCGGAACTACATATTTTTGTTATCATAGATCCTTAAACTTCACGAAAACTATTTAATTTGACTATTCAGGTTTTTATTTCTCTATACATATTAATCACTATCAATGAACTGGAGTCTTATTGTTTATCACCGGTTAAAGTATTTTGTATGACTTGTTTGTCTGACGAACCACTTAACTAATCTTAAAGGGTTGTGTGTTATTTGGTTTTCTCCTCCGATTGTAAATGATAAACAAATAATTACAGGACAATCAACTAATTACGATGAAAGGAGACGTCAAACATGAGCTTTTGTTAGCTCATGCATGTAATGGAGTCACGTCGCCATATTTGCCCATTTCGGGCAGCGATGTGGCCGGAGTTTCATGGTATTTTGATACTCTTCTGTTTAAAAATAAATTTATTGTTATTTTAATATGTTAGCATTAAAAATAAATTTTAAAATATATGTATATTATTTTAATATATTCTCAAACAAAAAATATTTTAAAAAATTATACACCATATTAATATTTTTATTAATATTTTTCATAATGTAATTTTTTAATTTATTTAGTATATATTTTGATACTAGAGTTGTTTTTTAAATAATTTTTTGTATCAAAATATATACTAATAATTTTTTTATTTTTAAAAAATTATTTTTAATAATAATACATCAAAATTATTTAAAAATAATAAAAATATATTAATTTAAATAAATAAAAATAAAAATTATTTTTTAAAATACAAAAATATACAGGTATACTAGCCTCCTCCATTGCAACCAAAGGAGGATCGCAATTGTTTTTATTTTATTAGAATATAAAACCAAGAAACGAAACTTATGGATTTTTCCTACGCATGCTATAAGGTTACGTGTTAATAAAAAATTAGATTTTAAATGATATCTTATTTTAAATAAATTTAATAACAAATGTTAAAAATAAATAAAAATTACACATAACGCAAGTTGTTAGAATTCATATTGTAAAATTACCCTAGAACAATTAATTCTTTCATTGAAGTTGCGGTGAAAGGAAAACCTTTCTACTGGAATCCCAGGGACCTTCCAAATATATTTTTATTCTTCTAATTACTTTATTTGTTAAGATAATGAGTATATATATAGCTCAATTAATATTTATATACTTTTTCTTTCAAAGAGGTCTTGCCTTCAAATATTTTTTAAAAAATAGTGATGTCATAACTTGACGGGTTACAATTGAACTAGAATGTTTTTTTTTTGGTTTCACAGCCAATAAATTAATGAAAAATTATATAATTCTTTTTATTTCCTTTAAATATTTATGCCAGGACTGTAGATGATTTATACAGACCAATGATGGCGTAAACAGGAATAAAAAGATGGCAAAAAATGAGATTGATGAAGACGCATGATAAATTATAAAGGGATAGATTCTCTTTTTTCCCACAAAGGTACGGCTTTTCAGTCCAAGCACTTCGTGCATCATTGTTCAATTGTTGGCCGTGAAACTATCATCACCAAAGCCAAACCACTAAACGACACCTTAACTGGAATAATTATACAAAAAACTACGTCGTATTAATTTCACTTTACTGTAGCTTTTTTAACTGGTCATTCCCTCACAAGTGAATGAAATAATTAAATTTTTTAAAAACTTTTTATTTGATCCTCTGACTTTTTTCCCCACAATTTAACCATTTTAAGCTAAAATTAACATTCAATTACATGTTATTTTGAAAGGAATGGTTGAATAAAAAACAAGGAATTACAGCGGAAAGGATGGGTAAAATGAATGTTGTTGGAATTTTATTTGAAAAATTTATTTTAGTCCCTCCTTTTATACTTATAAGGTAATCGGCCTTTTTAGTTTTCTAAAGTTTTTTTAGTACCACATCTTATTTCTCTTATTTTATTATTTTTTAATTATTTTTTTAATGAGAAGAGAAAGAGGCTCATTAAATTCTAACATAGAAAAAAATAATCATTGTTGATGACTTTAACAAAAAAAATAATTAATTTTTATATTAATAGATTTTATTTTATAAAAAAATTTGACTTGGGTATTTTCTTTTCTTCTATTTGTCTCATAACTGCATTAATAATTTTAGCTCTAGGTTGATTTTAGTTTTTTAAGTTGTTTTTTAATTTTTTATGGTTATTGATAGGTTTATTAAAATATTTAAAATATTTTCTATGTGTTTTGATTCAAAATAAGTTTTTAATAAAAAAAATTAAACCCCTGATTTTCTAGCCATTTTTAGCTGTTGGAATTTATGAAAAAGAGTAATGCATTGTTTATTATTTTTTATAAAAACAAATTGTCATTTTTCTCTTTGAAAAATTTTAAAAATAAAATAAGTATGTATATATAAGTTAGGCTAGAGGCCCGCGTGTCTAGGTAAATGCCCAAGACTTTGCGGATTTTATGGTTTTTTTATATTTAATTTTAAAAATATTAATAAAATAAACCACTAAATCTAATTGAAACTATTATCCGGGTAACAGGTTTAATGAATTAATTCACAACATTTTGTTATCATTTTTTTTTATTTAATGCCTTTTCTACTTTCCACTTTTTTTAAAATATAATTCCACTATTTATTATTGATAAATTTTTATTATTTAACTTAAATTTTAAAAAATATAATTTTATTATTTGTTGTCTATGATCTATTTTTATTGCCTCACATGCCTGTCATGGTTTTTTTATTTTAAAAAATATATTGTTTTATACAAAAAAATAAATATCATGCTTTTTTTATTATAAAATTAAATAAAAATTAATATTTGATATAAAAAAATTTATTGAATATAATAAAATACATGACATTCATGACAAATTTGCTTAATTAATTCAAATTTATTTTATTTTTTATCAATATTATTATTTAACATTTAATTTGACACTGTGCATTTTAATTTGTTTTTTTTTAAAATTATTTTTATGAATTTTATATATTAGATGAAGTTGGTTAAAAGATTTTTTTATTTTAATATTAAATTAAAATATATTTTTTTAATACCTAAATATTTTTTAAAAAACTTAAAATATTTTCTATTACTGTCCGCGGCGTAACTTTGAACAACAGGGCATGCCCCACTGGATACAAGCTCGTGTTCGTGCAAGACTTTGGGTGAATAAATATCCTTGAAACAAAGCAGAACCTTTTGCACCAAACGCTTAAAAATTTCAACACAAGGAAGTGTAATTTATATTAAAAAAAAAAGAAAACAAAAGAAAAAAAAAGGGGGAATGAGTAATTGAATTTAAATTTTGTTAAAGATTTGTGGGAATATTCACTTTGAAAGGAGGTTAAAAGTGGTTTTTGACCTTATGGAAGGCTTTTCTAGCATGCTCTGTGGTCTGCAGACAACCGAAAGCAACTTTTTACAACTGAAGTACCCAAAAAACCTACAAAAGCGAAAAAAATAAAAAATAAAATCAAAATAATAAATCAAAACTCTGCCCTACAAAAGTCACAGAAGACCTGTCACAGAAACCGCACTTAAACGTATCTCTCTCTACCCTGGTGGAGTTTTTGGTTGTCTATACTTTATACACGAGCCAAGGCAGACGCTGTTAGAGAAGAAAGACTTTTCAGTCAAGAAGAGACCTTCTCTATCATATATGCTGTGAGTAGTAGTACCGTGCATGCACAATACAAAAGCTTATGTAGAGATTAAAAAATATTATGTTTTATTCCATTTTGTTTTCTTTTCGGAATAGCTGAGGTATGTTGCATTCACTTTGATGTTTCCTTCATGTGATCTACTGGGGTTTTTTGATGACTTTGTTGCTACTGTGTGCATGCATGTCCGGTTTTAGTTCATACATAAGTAGCATCTTGTTTCCCTTCAAAGAATTCCCAGTTTTGGTTTCAAACTTTGTTCCCTTTCTCTCCTTGTTCCTTCCTTTCTCTGTCTATGCTTTGGATTTTCCTGTGTTTATTGCGGAGATCTTGTATGGTTCTTTTTGTCTATGTGTTGTTTTATAGAACTAGCACAAACCAAGAAGATCTTGATACTTTGAGCAATCTTTCTGTACTGATAGCTGATACTGTAAATGGCATGTGCTGTCTTCTATAAGTTCTTTTATCCGGGTCCTTTTCTAATGATCTCTATAGTGGTGTTAAATAAATGATCTAGCCATCGCACCATGACTGATCAAGATTCTTTCTTGATTTTTTTTCTTTGAAGTCAGGCATTAGAGTCTGAACATTGTTCTGTTTTCAGTGGAGACTTGTTATGTGGTGTATTTAAAATGTTGAATATCGGGGTTTTTTTTTTAATTCTCTTCAACTTGAGTTTTTTGTTGCTTTAGCAACAATAATATTTTCAATTAATGGGCTTTCTTTGTTCTTTTTTTCTCGTACGTTAATTACTCATTCTTTGTTTGGCTTAACAGTATAGTATACCAGATCAAGTAGCGATGAATTTGATGTGAAGTTCATGTTCATGTAGATCATGCAGAATTGGTTTCGATGCTGATAAGGAGTAGTATAGGAAACTTGTCGGTGGCCTGAGAAACGATGCCAAGCAAGCTATGGTTTGCACCACTAATGATTTATCAGCATGGAAGGATTTTCCAAAGGGCCTCAGAGTCCTCCTCCTTGATGAGGACAGCATGTCTGCTGCCGAGATAAAATCGAAACTGGAAGCAATGGACTATATTGGTTAGAGATTTTGTGACTCCCTACTTTCTCGACCATTTGTTTTTCCTCGAATAGCAATTTCGATTGCATTGTTTTACTTTCGTTTCATCCTACTTTTCTCCCCATCTTTATCGAAAAAGGCATCTCGAGGGGTCCATATCTTTACATAGCCTGTATTGAAACATGGTTTCGGGATTTATAAATTATAAAACGGATACTAATTAATTGTACAGTTTGAAATGACAGTGACTGATATCTGTAAATTGAAACCATTTTCTTGCCATGATCAGTGATCAAACGTGTTACCGACAAACTGGTCTCTTTTTAAATGATGGACAAAAGCAAGAAGTCCTCTTTACTTGCATGGAGGAACTTTTTCAGACGGTAAACAGAAGCAGTAAAATTTAATTATGTTTAAGCGTTTTCATTATCAGTGTTTCAGAACTTCATAGATCAATTAGTGGAAATTGGAGAATGTTTTATAGTAATTTTTTTTTCAAAATTTGGTCAGTCTGTTATTTTAATTTGTATCTTTAGAATGCAAATTACAACTTTAGGATGATGTTCATACTACATTATATGATATGAAAGCTACATATTTTTTCTTGCTCTACTTTAAATGGCTATCACATTTGTGTCCTGTAATGTTACAGTGATGCGTTCTCTCCTGTTTGAATCTCTCTGCTTGACCTCACCATACCTTTTTCAGTTTATACATTCTGCAATGAGACTGAAGCGCTGTCTGCAATTTCAAATGAACCTGGAAGCTTCCATGTTGCTATAGTGGAGGTAATTCCCTTTAATCTAATCCGGAAGTTCTAATATTTGGTGAAAATTCAAATTGACTGCACTGCTTTGGGAAAATATAACCCTTGAAATGACTGGCTGCTGTTTCTTTGATAATCTCATGTCATTCATTAGCCTAATGAGACCAATTATCATCGTTTTCGCTGTAATCACTTCATCTAAGTGCGTTATTGTGGATATAATATTGGTTAAAGGTGGTTGGATTGGCTGAACTGGATTGATTATCTAATAGAACCTACGGTCACAGGTGAGTCTGAGCAACAGCAGCAGGAGTTTCAAGTTTTTAGAAACTTCGAAGGACTTGCCAACCATCAGTAAGTTGATATAAAACGTTAATATTTCATATACTTGAGAGTAATGCTTTTAACATGTACATCTTTTAGCTCCTCATGTTTTGTTTGCTTTCCCATGTGTTCTGTCAATATCTTCAAGAAACTCTACCATAACAATTTGGATAGATTTTCATCAATATAATTTACAGCCTCTAACACACTATGAAATTGTGTTCTTTTTCAGTGACTTCAAGTATTGATTGCCTGAACACGATGATGAAGTGCATAGCGGTAAGAATTTTACTAATTAGTGTCGTGCTGAAATGCTTGTTGACACTAGGTGTTTTCAAGTTTTAATTGTCTGCTTTGGTTCCAGTTCTGTTTAGTTCAGCTATTGAAGAAAACTCCATTCAACTGTTAGCGCTTTAATTGAATTTTGACTTTAGTTTTTTCTCCATTCATATAAAGAGAACCTGGATACATACGCCACTCGCCATGATCATGTAATGTATTTATGTGGCAATTTATTTTCAGCTTGGTGCAGTTGAGTTCCTTCGGAAACCACTCTCTGAAGATAAACTGAGGAATATATGGCAGCACGTGGTTCACAAGGTTTGCTTAAATTTTGTTTACTTAACACTGGAACTTAATTTTATGATCTCAATGCTATGAAGAGAAAGTTTCTGACTTCATGGATCCTGAGCAGGCATTTAATGCAGGGGGGAGTGTTCAATCCAAATCACTGAAGCCTGTCAAAGATTCTGTAGTTTCCATGCTGGAGCTCAATGATGGACTCGAAGAAAATGAGAATGAGAACATGGAGAAAACAGAAAATGTGTCGCTGGCTCAGGAAAGTAATGAGCAGCAGTCACCAGCTAGTGACAGGTACCCGGCTCCTTCAACCCCTCAATTGAAACAAGGAGAGAGACTGCTGGATGATGGATATTGCCAAGACCATATTAACTGCTTAATAGAAAAGGAGAGTGTGGAGCAAGAGGGAGATTCTAAATCCGTTGAAACTACTTGTGCCATGACTGAAGAAACTCTACAGGCACGGGATCCTCAGAGCTTTACAGAGACTGTGATCAAAGAGGAGGATGACTCAACTGATGGTGTCAAGAGGGAGAATAACATGTGTCCCAATTCACAAAATAAAGACACTCTCAACTATTCAAATGGTGCTGAAAAAGCTTCTAGCCTTCATAATTCCCATGGGACTAGAGCTAATAGAAAGAAGATGAAGGTGAATGATTATTCTGTGTATCAAATACTTTTGATGTTCCTGATCCTCTCCTGAGGCGTAATCATATTACCCTTTTTTCCCTTCAAATCGTCTTACATTTATGAAATGCCTTCTCCACGTGTATGCTACCTCAAAATGTTCAAAAGTTTATTCTCTCTCTTTCTGTTTTTGTACCTTCACGCATTTCCCTCCAGTAAACACTTTCAATAATTCGTTGATTTTTATTTGTTTATGCTTGACTTGCATCAGAAGTGATGTCGCAAGCATTAGCTTTTCCCATGTCTGGATTTCTTTATTTACAAAAGGCGTATTTTTTTCCATTTCTCTGTGGTGATTGTTGTTTGTTTTTTCTTCTGAGTTTCAGGTAGACTGGACACCAGAGCTTCACAAAAAGTTTGTGCAGGCAGTGGAAAAACTAGGTGTAGATCAAGCGATTCCTTCAAGGATATTAGAGGTAATGAAAGTGGAAGGCTTGACGAGGCATAATGTAGCAAGTCATCTGCAGGTTCGTAGTGGGCTTACCCTTACCAAATTTGTTAGCTTCTGTTCCGACAGAAGTCATTTTTTATTTGTTACAAGCTCATGTAGAATTTGCTTTCCCCGTAAAGTTTGTTGCTAGCTTCTAGCAGCAACGACAAGTTCTATAGTTGACTTTCTCTCGTTCTTCTGGTGGTCTGATCATTTTGTGACTAGTTGAAGTAATACTCATTGGACTGCGCAGCGAAGAGGGTAAAGATGCATTTCCCATTGTCATTGGGTGTTTGCACTCGGAATTCTGTTTCTTAAATCCAAGAACATTATTTTATAATTTACCTAGTATAGTTCAAAATTAGCCCCACTTCACATAAATTCATCCTCTAGTTATTAATTAAATAGCATTGCCTGTTTCCTAGCAGAAATATCGAATGCACAGGAGACATATTTTGCCCAAGGAAGATGAACGGCAGTGGACACAGCATAGAGATCAAGTACAAAGGAGTTACTATCAACATAAACCTATCATAGCATATCCTCCATATCATTCTAACCACGCTCTCCCACCTGGTCCGGTCTATCCTATGTGGGGAGCAACAGGTAGTCACACAGCTGGGGTGCATATGTGGGGCCCCCCCGGCTACTCCCCATGGCCCCCGACAGAAAGTTGTCATTGGAAGCCTTATCCAGGGGTAGCTCTTGTTATATAAAACACCTTGAATTTTTTTTAGCATGCTTTGAAACTGATGGTTTAAAAGCATTTTCTGGAGAACTTTGAATGCGGCTGCTTGATTAGATCTCTTTTTTATATTTCAGATGCATGCAGATGCGTGGGGTTGCCCTGTGATGCCACCATATAGTCCTTATTCTTCCATTCCTCATGTAAGTATACCTGTGTATGGGTCATAATCTGTTTTTGTATCATATACACGCCTCTTACCGCATATTCTTTGTTTGGAAAATGCAGTATGCATCTGGGTTTCAGAGTGCCAGCATGGTCAATAACAGCTGTGGTATGCCACAAAAAATGTTTGACCTTCAGCCGGTATGGTAACATCTGACCGCACTTGATTTTATCTGATTTTTAGAGAATTATTTGTGTAGTTGTAGATTTCATTCAAGACCAGATGTTTTAGGACTTGATCATAAAATGTGGTCTAGTTTATGTAGCAATAGCATGAAAGTATGACTGGGGTGTCACGTTTCCTAGGAGCTTTCGGGATTTCTTGTGATTACAGAAAGTTAAATTGCGGAAACATAATCCATGAAGAAAGCATTTTAACCTAGCAACTTCAAATCATTTTGGTAATCAATTTTTAGGACGGTAGTTTTGTGTTGATGGAAGATGTAAAATTCTGAATAATTCGTGCTTCCCGATGCCATGCAAAGCATAGGAGACGTAACACACTTGAAGGGCTATTTTGTTATAGAAATTTCAGCAAAAGATTGCGGTTGTTGGTTTCAAATGTTCTTCAGAAAAGTTGCAATATGTCGTTTGCATGACCAAGTTCGTAAGAGTACACCACGTAATAGCAATATTCATCGTTTCTTATCTTTCATGCAGGCCGAGGAGGTAATCGACAAGGTAGTGAAAGAGGCAATCAACAAGCCATGGCTACCGTTGCCCTTAGGCCTCAAGCCCCCGTCTGCCGATAGCGTCCTAGCAGAGCTCTCCAGGCAAGGCGTCTCATCAATTCCTCCCCGCATTAATGGCTCTAATTCCTTCTAATGTGATGCCCCGCTTCATCAGATTATGCTATGCCGATTCCAGTTCACCTGTTCCTTCATCAATCAAAGATGGACTCTACCAGTCATAACAAATTTTTCGACCTTACATAATTTTGAGACGTACGCAGCTAATTCTCAATTGGCTTGAGACCATCAGTCATCAACAGACAAGTCACGTGTCTTTGAAGTACATGCGCAGGAGCTGACATCAGGCTACATAGTCAGAAAGTCTCACGGATCCTGTAAATGGCACAGTAAACAGTCATGTCCGTAGAGGCAACTTAAACGGCTATGAAAGAGCCATGTAGATCCACCATGCACCTCATGTCAAACTTGTGGTTGTGAATGGATCATCCTAAGAAAGGGCGCCTTGCCCTGCCGGGTGTTCTGTCTTTTTGTACATGAAAAGCCTGAGAGCTTTGATTCAGGAGTGGCTGATGGGGTCATTGTTTGCTGCTGTAATAATGGGAAATGAGGGTGATTGAGATAATGCTCTGTGCTCCACGGACTTTTCAATAAAGTTGAGAACTTTGGCATGGAATCTTTAATGCATGCTGACTTGTCACCATCAGTCTCGACGGAGTTTTAAAAGGCGGTGCCAGTAATTTGACGCTAAATAAGAGTGGCTGATGCAATCACAGCCGTACCAAAGGTGGGATTTTGTTACAAAATGTCCTCTTTAAAAAAAAATATATATATTAAGATAATGTTTTTGATTTTTTAAATTTATTTTTAATATGAAAACAATTATAAGACATGTGAGTGATCATTGAGCAGCTTTTGGGTAGGAGGGGATAAGGCATGATCAACTTTAGCTTACTGACCTCTCACACGTGCCCGTTTACCAGCCTTTCTTGATCCTTGAAAAAAGTCGTTAAACTTTACTTCTTTTTAATTTAATAAGTTATATAAGAATGTTTTTATGTATATTTTATTTGCATGCTCGAATCATAGGGTATTCATTTTAGTTAAATGATAAAAATAATTGAACTAGGTGTCCATAAATTGCATTAGAGACAAGTGTTCGACAGAAGAGGGCCTGCACACAGAAAAAAATAGATCAAGACAAGCAATTTTTATTTAATTTGATTTGATCTTTGATTTTGGTTTGATTTGAAAATTGATGTGTTCTTTTATGTGCAACATGATTTTATAGCCATTAAAGATGACCGGAAAATGCTTCCGCTAACGACACAATGTTTTTCAAAAAGAGATGATGTGTCATCCAATAAAATAAAATAAAAAAACTCTGATGCAAGCATTAAAAAAAAAATTACATTACAAATTAACTTAAAATTATAGCCATAAAAGTTCGATTGTATTTGGAAATATAGGTGTTGTTGACTTTAAAATATTTTTTATATTGAAAAATATTAAAATAATATTTTTTTTATTTTTTAAAAATTATTTTTAACATTAGATTAAAAATATATATATAATATTTTTAATAAAAAAATAAATTAAAAAAATATAATTTACACTGTATTTTCTGTAATACACGGGCTAGTCATGCCAATAATTGCCGTAGACTTGGCTTTCTTTTCAGTTTTGAGCCAGGATTGTTTTTTTATGAACGTTATTTAGTTTGCTTTCTAATACTCCAAAATAAAATTATTTATGTGTTTGCAATTTAGATTCAAATTTCAAATGCTGGTTGTGGTGAGTATTATATAGCTACCAATCATGCTATTTGCACTCTTAGCTTATTTTATTTACATTTTCTTCTATGAAATACTTGTGATCAAGGACTTCTCTCACTAACTTCTTTCTCATAGGTTTCTTTTTCTTTTTCCTTTTCTTTTTCTACTCTCACTGTTTTCTATTTTTTTGGGATACATTATGATAATCGATGACGGGCACATTTTGCATCTCTCATTTTTTAATTATTATATTATACTTGTAAATATATTTTCTTAGATTTTTTTTAATAATTGACATATTTATCATTTTACCCGTTATCTATTTATTACTATCTTTTAACTTTATTTTTTTGTTATTTTTTTGGTTTTTCTTTTTATTCTTCACACCTTTTTCTTTTTAAATATTATTTTTTATTCTTTACACTTGAAATATGTATCACTATGCACCTAGCCTCTTTATACAATTTTTATTTTCTTATCTTCATTATTTTGTAATTTTTTTCTTTATATATTTTTTAAAAAACAATACCATACAAAACTAAAAATAAATGATATTTCACTATATCAATTACAATATTATTTTATTTTTCTACTACACTAAAAATTAATTTGAAATTTTACATATCTTGTGAATATGATTTTCAAAAGTGTTCCTGGAATGCAATGCTTAATAACATCTAAAAATTCACATATCAAATGCTTTTATTTTTTTTATTTACTATCAAGATAAAATATAAAAAAAAAATCCAGGAAATGGTTTTGCAATTAAAATCCGTTGAAGTAGTAAAAGGGTTGAATCTATCAGCATGGATGATGTCGGACCACGACTTTCTCACCGACAGCATTTATTTAATTTCCGACCAATCACTAGCCATTGGTTCCATTTCTATTTTATGTTTTTCCAAGACCTTTCCTTGCACGCCCACTGGTCATACCCGTACCATGAACTATGATTTTTTATATATGATATTTTATTGTTTATATCTGAGTTCTTTACTGTTTATATAAATAGTAAATTATTTTCATATATATATTTTTAATTATTTTAGAATAAAGTCAACTCCCAACTCATAGTCTCGAGGTCACAAGTTTGAGCGCTGGTTGTTGCAAATTATTTTTAAATATGACAAATAATCTATCATTCATCACATTCTTTTCATAAAATAAAGAAGGGTTACATGCACGGGCCTGGTCTGGAAATAAGAGTGGGCCAGGTGTTGGGTGTGGCCCCTTACTGTTTTTTATCTTTTTATTTATTTTTTTTACACTTTGAGAAAGATTTTTCAAATCCACTTACGTTCTTAAATACTGTAATAAATTTTTATTTTGATTTTAATAATTTTTTTAATTTTATCTGATCTTAAAATAATAATACTACTACTAAATTGTTCATAAAAATTCAATCGAACTTAGTTTTTTATAAACATATATAATGATTTCAGTTAAAAATATTGTACTGTATAAAAAAATTAGGAGATATATTTATAAAAAAAAATTATCTTCATGGAGAAAATATTTAAAAATAAATATATTTTTAAATTTAATAACATTTTCTGAGATTTATATTTTTCTTATATGTTTAAAAAAACTTGAATCTCCCGACAATACAGAGTCGGTACACCAACTATTGAAAAACTAAAAGAGCCAGGATTTTCTTATTCAACACGCACGCAGTTACATCATGGACTGGAGCCGTGCAGTTGAGTGAGGTGGCTCTCTCTCTTTTTTTTTCAACATTTTTTATTCAAGGCGCTAAACCATTTTTTTAAAAAATTTCATCCTCTCATGCTACAGTTCCAGCATGCTGTTGGATTTTGGTAATTAAAATTTATTTTTTGCAATATAGAATAATTAATATTGTTTTTGGTCTTGGTCCTTTTTTTTTTAAAAAAAATTATGTTTCAATTCTAACCTATGTTTAAATCCCTAAGTTTGAGCGATCAAAAAACAAGTATTTGAAAATAGAAAAATAGAGAAAAAATGATTAATCATATTTTAGCAACAAAGATACAAAAATTTGATATTAATAAGATCAAAAAACAAGTATTTAAAAATAGAAAAATAGAGAAAAAATGATTAACCATATTGTAACAACAAAGATACAAAAATTTGATATTAATAAGTTTTGAATGATTAGAGAAATGTTGCTGGGATGTTTTCAATCTTTCATAATAAATAATTCAAATCTAGAAATGTATTTTTATGTAGGAAGATTTTTCAATCTTTTTTTTTTTATTGATTATAGGATGTTTTGAGCCTTAAATAAGTTTATAGAATTTTCTAGTATGTTTTTTGAGTGTCTTTAGGAGAAAATAGTTGTTAGAGTGAAGAGCATTGATGTGATTTTTTAGCTATTAAAGATGGTCAGGGATGTACTTGTTGGTAACATGTCGGCTAATTTTATTTTATCAGATAAGAGTAACAAGTCCTTTATCCATCCGAGAATAAAAACACTAGACATGCATGGCTAGTGTTGTAGGCCCACGCGTTGTTGGCCATTTTAGTTATGTCACTAAAGCGTTCGTTAACTCTATCTTGTGTGCTTGAGTTTTTCTATATGAAGATTTTTATTCCCCCTTGCTGAATTCAAAATTAGACATGATTAAAATAAAACAGTCACAAAAAATATTTATGTATTGTTTTTTTAAATACCATTAATTTTTTACATTGTTTTTAAATAAGATTATAATATTTTTTTCATGATGTTATAAAGCATGTCTTTTTTGTACAACTTTCTTTTTTTTTCTTTGTTTTTTCATAAAATTTGGTTAATTGTCTCTATTGAAAGCACCTATTTTTATTATCATATCAAATAAAAAACTATTTCAACAAGTTTCATGGGTTAACATGAAATTAATATATTATTCTTATATTTATTTTACTGATTCCAGGAAATAATTTTTTTTGTTTTTTATATTAAAACTTGCTTTTATGATTATGGTAAATTATTATTTAAAAAATAATTTTTTTCTCCAAAGAAATGTGGAATAAAAAATAGAAGCCCATTAATAATATAAATGAGTTTTGAATATGGAGCAGCATTCTTTATTCTCATTATATATGAAGGTTGCTACAATATAAGACTTAAACCAATTAGAACATATATATATATATATATATAACATTTACAATTTAGAGAAACTTAAACAACAGTTATACGGTGGCAGAGATTTAGAAATATTCACGAGTGAAATTCACTATATACCCATACAATAAAATAAAAAAGAAAAGGAAAATGAATGACTATTTCTTTAATCAAGTTGGAAGGATGAACCTAGGCTTGATTTGTGAAGGATAGATAGAGATACTTTTAGTATAAAACCTAAAAAGAAAAAGAAAATCTTTTGAAATTATATATCCTGGCTCATCGAATAAATAACATGGATGCCTTCTGATTTATTTTCTTTTTTAATCGTATAATAAATTCTCAAACATCCGTTTTAGGATTACGATGGAAGCAAAGGCACTGGATCCCACTCAACGGTGGTTTTGAGAAGAACATTCTCCTCTTCCAGTAGAGTATAAGAACACGTAGCCTCTGGTCTACGTCGTCGTTCTTGTCCCTCCAAGTCCAGGCTCCTAAGCTCCTTGCCGCCTCCTCCGCACCGAACGTACAAGTCAGCAAGCCTGGAAAATTGACGCTTTTACCCCGCACCCCCTTTTTCTCACAAAAGCAATAGAATTCCCATCCGGCCACGTCCATCCAGTCCACACTTTCACTACGGTAGCGTATACGTTATTGTTTTTTTAAAATAACCATTATCAAGTATATAATTTTTTAAAAAAAACACACGTATTTTTTCTAATTTAAGAGATCAAAATTAGTGATTTGACCGAAATCAAGTTATTATATTATATTCTAGTTGAATGCCCGAGCTGCACGCAAAACTTACCTTTTATTTTTATCAAAACTACTATAAAAATTTATAATATAAAAAATAATATTTTTTAATATTAATAATAATATTTTTTCAAATTTATTAATTATTTTATTAATAATATTAATTACAAATGATAATGTTTTTAATATTCATACTATTAATTATAATAAAAATAATAATATTTATAACATAAATAATTATATTAAAAATTTAAAGATAATTACAACACAAATAATAAATTTATAATACGCATTATTATACTAACATGCTTGTAGGTAGGACTAGTCGTGTCTAGATCCCATTTGAGGTTTGGCATGGATGCATTTAGGTGGGGCCCGGTCTGTCCCGTGCAAATGTAGAGCCTCCCAATCCAAGCTCCATGTAGTGTTGAGGTTGTCATAGCCAATCGAGCCTTTGCCCAAACGCAAGCGCCTGGTGGGGCTTGGCTGCCCATGTGCCATTCGGTGCTCGGGTTTTGCCCCATGCAAGAGTCAGCAGTCCCAATACCATGTGTCCTTATATGAGTAGCGCCAACATTAGGTTCCTCCTTTCTATGGCTTGCAGCTTCAACAAAACTTGTATTGGTTATTTTCTCTTGAATTATTTTTTTAATGTTAAATGCATCCCTAGTAAAAAAATAATCTCATACCTCCTCTGCCATCCTTACCATTTTTTATGTTAAGGGTTGAGCTACTGTTATATTGCTCTAATTCATGATTCTTGGTGTCTATATAATAGTAACGGTAACACTAAAACCTTTTAATATATATATATATATATATATATATATATATATATATATATATATCCTATTTTATAGCTTAGTTTTTATACTAATTTTTTCATTGTATTTATTTGTGACATCTCATTTTATTGATGATATTATTTTAGTTATAAGTATTCATGTTATAATTTAATAAATACATCAATATTTGATTAACACATATAATTTATTATATAAAATAAAAAAATAAAAATAAAACACTAAATTGTGAAGCACTCAAAATTGATTTATCCCATGTAAAAATGAAAATCAATTTGATATTCCACGGCAACAGTGATGAAGGGAAGGGCATGGATGTGATTCCAGAATCTTGTAAAGGTAAAGAAAGAGTGGACAAACTGCCAACTCACCCACGAGGAGCAAAAGAGCTAAAGGTGTCCTCCCCTCATCCTTCACCCTCCTCTGATCCTTCTCCATATCTCTGTGTTTCTCCCAAATTCAAAGCTCCCCAAAAATAATCCACCGGTCAATATTCTATAACTGTAAGTTATTATTTTCTTAAAATAATCCTACTATCGTAACATGATCCACGCTAATTTTACCTCACCTTGATCTTCTCTCTATCAAATAAATTAATTGGTAAGGCGGATTTTAGCTCTACCATTTTGATGGTTATGCTTTTTTTCATTGACGTTTCTGTTTGGTTGCTGAGAAAAGAAAAGGAAAAAAAAGAACTTGTCTTTTCTCAATTTTATATCTGGTAGTTGACAGAGCAAACGGGTTTGTGTATCCTAAAATCTTAAGTATTGGATCCACCTTAGAATTTATTTTGATTTATGAATTTTTTTTATCTGAATTATTTCTATAATCTGTGAATTTTTGAAGAGTTTTCTTTTCTGATATTTCGGCGAAAATATGGTGTTTTAGTCTCTTAAGTAATTGTGTTGTTAATGTGGGTTTCGATATTGAAGTTAGAAGGTGAGTGAGCTGATGATATAGAAGTAGAGATTCAGTGGAAGTTCCAGGGATTTGATACGGAAAATGGCGTGTAAAGGGTGCTTGGAATGCCTACTGAAGCTCCTCAACTTCTTGCTGACTCTTGTGGGTCTGGCTATGATTGGTTATGGGATCTACTTGTTTGTTGAGTATAAAAGAGCGGATGACAATGTGGGACTAGTGTCGACGCCGAGTGATGGTCAGGGTTTGACGCTTCTTGGCCGCCCCATGCTTATTGCTGTGTCTCTTTCGGAAAGCATCTTTGATAAACTTCCAAAAGCTTGGTATGTGGCTTTTTTGTTTCTGGTGATTTTGATTTGCGCTTTAAGGTTGTTGTTGATAGCGTAATTGTGCTTGAATTTGTGGTTGATAAACCTGTTGCTTGGTTAGAATTATAAAAAGTAAGTTCATAGGAGATGGGTCATTGAACTTTTGACGGGTTTGATCCTTATGTAATCTCCATCGGGCTCTTGAAAAGAATCAGGGAACAGAGTTGAATTGGTTGAAAGTCTCTAAGAAGGGAAGCCACTTCAACAAGTTTTAACTCTCTTCCCTCTCATTCTCTTGAAGATCGACAGATAGTTAAATTCTGTTTTCATTATGTAATTTTATTGATGCGAAACATCATGAACTTAGATTCTTTTATGGATTGTTTTCCACTGATCTCTTGCAAAGCATTGCTAGAATTGGTTCCGGGGTTTTTGTCACTAGGCCTTGGTTGAGCTGGTAAAATGTGGGTGAATCCTAGTTTTGATTTCAATAATCAGAAAAGTTATTTGGAAATCCAGTTGGCTGTCATCACTTAACTGTAGTGCAAAAAGTATGTGTATTAGTTTGAAATTTACAGTTAACAAATTTCCTACAAGTTTCATTAACGCCATGTTATTTCATCGTACCACACTAAATTGTTTGTTGCATCACATAACTGATACAGACCCTAAATCAGCAACAACCGTGTATAGCATAGACAATAATCCTGGACGATTGAAGAATTAAATTGTTTTGATGGTGTTCAAGGGACTGTGATGCTGGTATGCTATTGATAGTAGTGGTGCTCACTGTATTGATGGTGATTATATAATAGTATTGTTGGAAACTGGAAAGTGGTGGCGGGGCAGTTGTGTGATGATTATAATATTGGAAAGCAACAACATGCCATACCCAACTATCAGTTTTCCATCCCAACTTATTATTTCTATTTCTGATCTCGGTCCTCTGCATTTTGCACTTGGTTCTCAGCATTCTTAATTCAGTCAAGAATAGGACTCCCAAAAGAGTAATACAAACTTAAACTACTTTGGCTTGAAAATACCATTATTTCCATAAGATGTGTGCCCTTTACAATTAAATAGTCTCTCAGAAAATGATGCCTGTAAAAAGATGTACCTTTTTTCCCCTTCTAGAGGTTAGTTGTCAGGGTATTGATAAATTTTGTTAACTAAATGCAAGTTTAGTCAATAGGTTTTTCCTTTACTAAGTGCAGGGGAATTGGTGGCAATGAAGAAGAGAACCTGCAAATTCATTTGCACTAGCTAATTGAATCTACACTGACTGCTAAATATACTCATATTTTTGCTTGTTAGTTTCAAGGTTGACTGAAATCTCCAAATTCTGATTTTGTATCCATTTCTTATGCAGGTTCATATATTTATTTATTGCTGTAGGAGTGATTCTCTTTGTCATCTCTTGTTTTGGTTGTGTTGGAGCTGCAACACGGAATGGATGCTGCTTGACTTGTGTATCCTAATTACACATTTATTTTAAACTCGTCAGTAACTAGTTATGCCTAACAACCATTTTTTGATGCAACAACAATTACCTGCTGGAAAGATAGCTGCATAAGATGCACTGTTTCTTTTTCTTTGGTTCTTGGCAAGTAAAATAGCATTGGAAGTGATCTGTCTGTATCTCTCATACCCATTAAGAGTGTCTTCCATTCTCTTTTCACTGAAAGGTAAAAGCATTATGATTTTGTTTCTTAACTAACGTACAAAGAGATTGGAAAACATTTGCTGCTTTAATTCTGTTTTGTTTCTTTTGGCGTGTTTTGCAGCTGGATGTGTCATTCTCTTGCTTTTCTCATCTCTTCTATCTCATTTAAATCTCTTTTTTTTTAAAATGCCATCTTTTAGTTTCCCTTGTGAATGCTACAGTAGTTTTTAGTTTGCATAATTGTAGAGTGGACAACTTTTCAATAAATTAAATCCTAAATATTAAGCTTATCCAGAGGTCACATGTTTGAGGAATAGTTTGTACGATCTCCATGTTTCTGGTTTATGAATATGATGATTGGTTTCCTTAAACCAAAATAGTATTCAGTGTTGATCATCTTGTTGATATTGGTAGAGTTGGGATGTGCAGCCTTCATATTCTTTGACAAAAGCTGGAAAGAAGTGAGCCTTTTACTTAACTGATTTTTAGAATTTTAATGCGCTTTAGTAATCTAAATTTGTGGTATAATTTTTGTCCTTCAGGTACTCCCAACTGACAAAAGTGGAGATTTTGACATGATATATAAATTCCTCAAAGAAAACTGGAACATTGTCAAATGGGTTGCTCTTGGAATAGTTGTTTTGGAGGTGAGCATGAAATGTCACCTTTTGTTTTTGTGTGGGTTTGGTACTTTCCAGAGAGACAGAATCAGAAACTGGGCAGCAGGTTCTGTGATGTTAACATTTTTATGAATTTCTTACACAAGATTGGGTTGAGAGAAAGTTAAAAACTGCATGATACAGTTATCTTCCCTCTTGTGTTCATGTGCTAACCATGTCCCAAAGCATCTTTGCTCTCTATTTATGACTCTGTTTATATATGTGCTCAATTTATTTTGAAGTTAAAGCATGATGGCTTTCTTTAGTTAATGGATGCAAAGTATTGATGGCAAATCAGTCACTTGAACTAATGCCATGAACTTTTCTTTTGCTATTGAAATAAATAATTTTTTTTTTAAACAAACATAGTTTAAGAAAATCAGATTTCTGGTAAGGAATATTGAAACAGTAAAAAAATTCAAGAGAATCTAGTATCGAGGGGCAGTTTGTGTTTGGAGTTTCCGTGGAGGTTTAAAGATTCTTATGGACATTTGTATGTGAAAGTGCACTTAATTCTCTACGACATTTCCCTCCACTGAAAATGAATGCTCCATATTTTCATGAACCATATAATTATCTATTGGTAAGACTGGGATTGAATTTTTCAAGACTATGAACTGGGAGATGGTGTTTGATGTATCTGTTTCTGTATGATTTTGAACTCTCTCTCTCCCACTCTAAAATAATCAAAGAGCTTCTTAATAGCTTGTTTACAATGAATCATTGTGTTATTGCAGGCTTTGATTTTCTTGTTAACCCTTGTGGTCAGAGCAGCAAACAGGCCTGTAGAGTATGATAGTGATGACGAGTTCATTGCCTCTAGACAACAGACCCGGCAGCCTTTGCTTAACAGGCCACCAGCACCTGCAGCAGGAGTGCCTGTTACTGGAACCCTTGATCAGCGTCCAGGCAGAAATGATGCTTGGAGTACAAGAATGAGGGAAAAGGTTTGACTTTCCTGAAATTTAGTTTAGTGAAAGTTTGATTCTCCATCTGGTAATATTGCATGTTTCTATTGCCGTTAGCCATATAGGTCATTCTGTTTAGAGACACCATTTAATGTGATATGTGTTGGCAAAGTTCTACACTATAGCTGGATTTTCTTGAAGCATTGGGAATTCAGTTTTGTGACCTTTTGAGTAAAATTACAACAATCCCAGACTATAAGAGAACCATTAAACATCAGTTACACCTTGATCCTGTGTTTTATTGCATTGGTTGTGATGTGTTTGCTGCAGACATGGAGTATAATCAAGCACATCTTCATGTTTCGTAATCATCTTGATTCTTGAATGTTCAGATCATTTTCGTGGTTTAACATTTGGGTTGTTTATTAGCTGTGCCATTATGTATCAATGGTAAATCCCATCATCTTGTTTTTTTTATCCCCTTCTAGTAGGGTCATTATGTATCTATGGTAATTCATCATCTTGGTTTTGCATAAAGTACTTGTAGTTTTGATGTCTTTTTTTTTTTATCACTTGTACATATGTTATGTATCTATCAATCTGTCTTTGCTTTCTGGCGCGTATTCTGATTCTACTGCTGTTCTTTGCTGCTTGAAAACAAGTATGGGCTTGATACATCAGAGTTCTCATACAACCCATCCGAGCCACACAGGCTCCAGCCAGCATCTGCACAGCCTCCCGAGGAAAGGAGTCGTTGCACCATCATGTGATGACTTCTTGGATCTTGCCGAGTTGGTTTCTGCAGGCCATTTTCCTGGACAAGGGTGTGAGAGTTTTGTATGAGTTTGTGTACAATAAACATCCTTCAGGAGTTCCTATATCACAGCCTTTCCCACTTGTTGGTATCTTCAAAAGTTTTGATCTAGCAATCTACTGAAACCAGGTCTAAGAAAGACATGATTTTTGAGATGTCAGCACTAGTTTCCTTCCATTTCCCTCTATTTATTGAACTGTTCGTGCCCTGAGAGATGCATGATCTACCTTAATAGTTTGTCTTAAAATTTTGGAGTATAATTCCCAGTACATCTAATATATATATATATATATATATATATATATATATATATGTTTTTTGAAGAAGAACCCGACTGGAAATCTCTTGTGCGCGTTGAAACCTGGGTTGGGGAGAAGGGTGTCTGGTCAAGGGTTTAAACTTTTTAGACAAAGGTCGGGAATTCAAGAAATCTTGGGCAGTGTTTGTAATTTCGAAGTACTTGAAGGAGGTTCACGCAATATGTCCGTACGGTAATAACAAGTTGGTCCATCGAAATTAAAATCATTAATTATATATATTAGGGGTGAGACAACGGTTATTAAATAACTCGACTTAAACTTCGAAGTCACCATTTTACTGATTCATAATTTCATCAGCGGCCACCCTCCCACACTCTCCCTCTATAGCGCTCTATCTTGAAACTGTTGCAAGATATTGGCCTTGCTGTTGCTTTCTACTTGAAGAATGCCCATTTCCTGTTCATTTTTAACCATCTTGATCGGCAAGTGATTACTTTATCCTTCACTTAATTTACATCCACAAAGGAAGATAATAGCTGGTATGATTATCAAATGGATTTCTAGAAGCATATTCCTTGCTTGTGATTTGGGTTATTGGAATCTTCTTGTAAGGTACATGGAAGGTAAGTCAATGGAATTTTGTGCTAACAGGTCTTCATTGATTTATTTACTTACTGTTTTTTTCCAGAGGGAGTAGATAAAAGCTATTGGAATATTGACCTTGACTTGGTTTTTATAAGATTAATGGTAGTAGCAAGAGTATTTGCATGGAGGATCAGAAGACAGATTGTTCCAGCATTATTTCTGATATGGGCGCAAAGGGTCTCGCTTGCCATTATCAGTTTGGAGAAGGGCCGTCTCAGTTTGTTTTTCTAGACATTGACAAAGAAACAGGAGGCGCCAGTATCAACAACTCCCTTAGTTTCTCCACCAGCACTTATCTGCATTTTATCTCTTCATCTAACGGTTTGCTTTTATTGTCTAGTTTTGGGGAGAATCAGCTCAACTATCATGTATTCAATCCCTTTACCAGGCTGTCTGTGACTCTTCCACCGCATGGTATTACCGGGCAAGTCATCAGGTCAGGTCTCGCTTTTGATGGAAAACAGTATCAGGTTGTGCTTGTACATGCTTTCAAAGATGAAGAGAATGGCTTGGGCCCGGATGTTATTGAACTGGAAATCTTCTCTTCCGAAACTGGGGCTTGGAGAAAGCAACCCTTCAGATTGTCTTTGAATGTTGAAGTACCTGTCTGTGACTTTCCTCAGTTGAACGCAACCCCACTTTTTTCCAATGGAGCTATTCATTGGGAAATAAGTGGACGGTTGCTTGTTTATCATGTTAAAGATGATTACTGTGAAGTAATTGAACTGCCAAATGTTTTTGAAGATTGGTCCTGGCAATCAACAATGACTTACAGGCGATGCTTGTGGGAATCTGAGGGGAGAGTACACTACACTTACACTGATTTTGATGGGGTTCATACCTGGAACCTCCTCAAGGAATATGAGCATGATGTTTACTTGCACAATAATGTCTATGACAGCGAAAAATTCAGGTGGGCATTACTATATACTATCGATCATAAAGAGTTGGCAAAACAGGATCCTGATATTCTCCATCTTGGTAATCAGTGGGAGCCTCACAACATATCTCCTTTTGCTTATGTTGAAGATTCCGAGACCATGTACTTGCAGCTTCCAGGAATTGTTGTAGCATACAATACCAAAAATCGAGTTTTGCAGAAAGTATGCAGGTACAAATTTCCAGGCATCGATTTCAATTGCTGTTTTTTCTTCCCCTTCATCCACAGCAACGAGTGCCACCAGAGAAATGCAAGTAAATCACTACAAGCTAGAGAAGTGGTTGATTTACCTATAGAAAAAGAGGTGAATTCGTTTTCGTTTTAAGTGGAGTTTTATTGTACTAGCATTCCGCTTCTCGTATAGCTTCTTGCATCTTAAATTCAATTTGATTTCCAGCTAATTGTATCTGGTCTTAGCTCTATTTGTCTCTTAATTATGTGTTTCTGGGCTTCTTTTTCGTATGAGATTTGTGAGTCTCATATCAGTGAGGAGCATTATTTATCATCTAGTTTTAAAACTTGATAAAAGATTCCAAATCTGGCTTAAGGGCTTCACTATAGACATTGGAAGATCAAATATTCATTTCCCAGATAAAGGTTTTATAGAGATAGCTGCAAAACAAGTGTCCAGATGGCCCTCATGGTATAAATGTCCATTAGTTTTGCTGGCTTGAAGTAAAATACGACTTACTTGTAAGATAATCGCAGAAACAAATAAATCGCAGAAACAAATAAATCACAAGTATGCTACGCAGAGAGAATTGCAAGTTTTAATGAGCTTGCCTCGCATCTTAGACATTTTACTTGTATCTGTGGCAAAGCTAGTGACAACTTGACTAGAGCAAAAGATATGGAAGGAAGATGTATAGAGATTCCTCTCTCCAGGGATCTAATTCTGCTTTCGGAGCCATTCCCGTTCCCTGCAAACACAATTTCTGTTTTTGTAGGGCAGAAAGACGAACAGGGTCCTCTGTCCCTCAATAATCACACATATTCAAAAAGTTTAGCTTGCTGATGAGCTCGAGGATAAGATGCTACTAGGTGGTTTGACACATTAGAACAACATGGCAGAACCACCGAAACCATCTTTAAGGTTTGGTAGGTTGTCTGAATCATCAAGTTCTTCTGCAGCATCTTTTCAAGTTCCGTTCTATCTAGATCAGTATTTTTCCAAGCCCTATTAATTTTTGTTAATATTAATATTATAACATGTTTTTAAGAAATCATTAAAACCTAAAAAATAAGTTAATCCCGTTTTTCTATTATTTTCATGGTCATTAACCATATAAAATCCTAAATAACGTCCAATAACCCTCTTAAATCACTCATGACCTATGCAGTGCATCATTAGCACTTTATTTTGCCTATGAAAACTCTAAAAATGCTTTAAAAAGCCCAAAGAACCAATAATATCAAAAAATAAATAAAACTACATTAAAGTTCAAATTATTATATTGGATTCTAACTTTTTATGGGATTTGTTTTTTTGTTATTGTCTTTTGTTATCTCTTAATCATTTGAAGAAATTATCTATAATATTCGTGCTATTCTTTTTAACAAATTCTGTTGATTCAATACAGTGTCTGTGTCCTGTGTGATTATACGTATTCTTTATTGTTCATTGGAATGATAATAGAAGAAACCAATCTGATTTCTTGTGCTAATTTTGTAATTTCTCTAAATCATCAAAGAAGAAAGAACGATGCAGAGTTTTCTGTATCATGTTGCTTCCCTGTTCGCCATCAGGTTACTTGAGCCTCATAAATTATTGTGATGGTGATTGATGAATTACATGAATGTCAACGTATTCCCCTAGAAATCAACCCAAATTTCGGTCCTGTTCATCAATCACCCTTCGTGTTTAAAATGGTTCAATGGGGAAGGAGAAGGTCAACGTATAATCCATTGATATGTGCGAAGGCTTCATAATCTGCAGACGCTTGTTGATTTTAAGCCTGGTCTACTGATGCTTAGATACTGAAAGATTGAACGGGACTCTCTTGTTCGCTGTGTTCTTGCTAGCTTTGCATCTCAATGGATGCCTTTTTTTTTTTGGCAGCTAGCAAGGCTCAATTTCTGCTGGCCAACCAATGAAGGTACTCTTTTTAAGGGTGGCAGACAATTCTTCAAATTTTAATACCATCACAACGTTGATGCGGTTCCAAGAGGGTAATTCGAAACCTTGGCATTTTAGTGTGTGCTAAATAAATACATAGAAAAAAAAAACATTAAAAAATCAACTTTTCAAGTAATTTAACATTTAATAATAAAATAAAATATTATTTAAAAAAAAAATCCAAAAACACTAGAATTAATGAGGCAAAATGGTAAATTTTATAATCTAACTTATAAGATTATAATAATTTTATGAAAAATTAAAAATTAATTTAACAGATAAAATGAAAAAATAACTCTTATTAATTTAGATTTATTGAGTTATAAAACTAGAATAATTTTTTTAAAAGTAATTTAAGATAAATTATAAATTATTAAAAAATAAAAAAAAATTAAGTTTGAACTTTAAAAATACAAAAAACACAATAATAAAATTAAAAAAAATCTAAAACATTTCATTATTATTTATTGCTAGAGGGAAATAGTAAAACGCCAAAGACTTCGAGTACATGTTAGCGATAATAATAATAATAATAATAATTTATGTCGTTGGACAAATGACATGGAAGCTACTGAAGTTGGCTAGTGGGCACCACCTCATTCCTAGTCATGTTTTTTGGTTTGATGCTAGCCTTTAAGGAAGGTGCTGACTACTGCGCCTTATAGACCTCAAACAATTGACCACTGATGTGCACTGCTAGACTCCGATATTTTAGTGCCAGAAAGCTGTATCACCGGTGGCCATTTTATTTCCTTTTCCTTTCGCTCTCTCTTGAGATCAGTGGTAGCCCTTTGATTTACAGCTCTAGATGACGATTTCGATTTGTTGTCCAAGAGCACAAGTAGGTAATGAAAGCAACTGTTCTGTCTACAACCTGTTCTTATTTTCATCCCTATCGCTCTCCTAACCTCTCATCACTGTCTATGAAAATGCTCAAACAGCTGGGGAATTCTTTTTGGGTGATAAGGCAATTCTCCTTCGTGTTTGTGGCTACATTAATAAGCTATTTTTATTTTTATTTCTCGTGAAAGGGTGTTTTGTTCTTGTTTATTTGATTGTATCTTAATTTACCCATAAACCAATATCTGATTACAAATTTAAATTAACAGCTCCATGCGAGAGAAAAAAGGAAGAAGATTAATTTGGTTTTTTTTTTTTTTAATATCTTGTTGCATTTTATTTAATAATGTTCTATTTGCCGAGTTAGACGAGGGGTAATGCCAGTAAAAAATAAAGAGTCCTTTTCGACGGGAAACGAGAAAGGGTCTTGCCGTGCATGGATTTACGTAGCAACAAAAACAAATGGAAATTATGGACCATGAAGATTTTTAAAAAAGAAAGGGAAAATGGAATGAAACAGGGATACCACCTTCTCTGAACTGAGATCTAGACTTTGATATAAGCATCTTGACACACAGACTAGGAATCTGTCCGCGGGCTATCAGTTTATAATGTGATCGATGATGGAGAAGTACAGATTTATATTCTGGCCAAATGGGACGAGCTGTAAAGATCATCCACCATGCAAGATCAGGAGCTTTGCGGGATGCTGATGGTCTTGTGCTTTTTCGCCAGAGAAAGATGCTTGCTTGCTGCTCCATTGCTTTCTTTTGTGATCCTCGTGCTTATCTTCTGCTCTCTCATGTGCTGGGCAACTTTTGGATTTTTATTTTTATTTTTATTTTTATATGTGCGTGGCTGTCATGAAGAAAAAGATTGGTAATTAAGTAGCTTAAAAGAGCTTTCCTAATTCATCAGGATTTTGTTTTTTATATCCAGCAGACATTGATTTTTAGCTACCAAAGTCATGCACCGTCGTTCCATTGGATTTACTTAAATAATGTTTGGAAGTGGGTATCAATTAATTACAGTTTGAAATGTTTTTTTTTTGAAAATATATTAATATATATATATATATATTTTAATATTAACATATCAAAATAATCTAAAAATAAATTAATTTTAAATAAAAAATTTTACACTTTTAAAAACTATAATTTCAACAGCTTCCCCTACCTTATTTTCTTCAGCGGAAAAAAATATATTTAGATTTTAATTTTTGATCGACTGGAACGACGTTGCATGCATGACTTTGTTAACTAGAGTAAAGGTTAAAAAAAATTCCACATCACTTTGTTTTAGGTCCAAGGCATGGAGCTCTTGTTTTTAATTTAAAAGAAATTATATTATTATAATTTAGATATGAAATATATTAAAAAAAAAGCATTAAGTAAACCATCTGGGATTTTTAAATTTGTTGCAATTAATTCTCTTAAATATCAAATTAATTAGTACTCCAATTTGGAGAGATTTTTTTAATTACATGGAAAGTTGCAAAGAGTACGTAAATGGTTGGTCGATCAAGAGAAAGGAGGTAAGCGATTAGTATAATTAACAAACCTAATCAGTTAATATCGATGCGATTTATACATATTTCTTATCGATCCTGAAGACTAACTTAAATGTAAACTGCTTAAACCAACATTTAATTCCCTGCAAGAATTAAATGAATCAATAATTCCCTTTTCCCAGCCAAGCCTGGCTTCAAAATTTTACCAATTTTCTTCTTGAGAAAACACCGTTGACAAAATAATTTCCAAAAAAAAAAACTGAAAAACATTAGGGATATAACATAATTAGTTCCACTATATATTAAAAGTGGAATTAATAATCATTTAAAATTCATTAATAATGAATTTGTTTTGTTGAAATCTTTATAATGGTATCAATATTATTATAATTGGAGCTTTAATGTACCTACATGATCAATATCACAAATAAATCTTGATAAAATTAATTCAATGACATAAAAAAAAGTTACTAGAAATGTTCCGAATATGATATATTTGCCATTCAAGAATAGTGGGTGACTCAATTGCTGTATAAGTGATTTATTTCATTTATTATTGATTATCTATTTTTGCATTGTTGAATATATTTTGTTGAGATTTTTTTTATGATATTAATAATATAATGATTGAAGCTTTGATGTGTCTTTTATATTTTTTTATATATAATTTATTTATAAATTTTTTAAAATATTATATTTTTAAATAGTGACAAGTTTGGATATCAGTTTTCCAATCACTTCACATATAAACTATGCAAATTATTTTTAAAATTGTGTTAATTTGCTAATATATATATATATTTTTAAAAAATACTAAATCTTTTTATTTTTATTTTTTAAAAGAAGGAATGTTTTGCTGTGCCCATGGATCTCTGAATCCAAAATATTGCACTTGCCAACAACAACAGGACAGGCTACCGTACGTCCACACGGCAAAGTTCACCGGCCAGAAAGGAAAGAACCATACCAGCACACGGCTCTTAATGATGATTTGCCAGATAGAAAATCTTACCTTCCTAATAGCCCCATCAGCATGCAATTAACACTTAAGAATAATTGATTTTTCTATAAAGAAAAACCTTAGCTTCCTCCAACAACCCCATTAGCATGCAATTAACAATATTGATTCTCTCAGAAAGAAAAATCTCGCCTCCCTTTCCCTCTCTTATCCTCCTCATATTTATAAAATGGTTGACTGTCGTGGAAAGGAAGCGTTTAGGAATACGACTTTACTTTACGTGTGTTTTAATACATTGATGTTAAAAATAAATTTAAAAAATAAAAAAATATTATTTTAATATATTTTTAAATAAAAAATATTTTAAAAAATAATTACTACAATAATACTTGACAGACAACAATATTTTTTAAAGTTTTTTTATATAGAAATATATGAAAATAATATTTTACTTTTAAATACCAAACAACGGATTATAACTGATACATATGTATGGTTAATCAAAGTTCAGGAGGCTCTGGTAGAACACCACCTTTTGACCTGCTATAAACTCTGGGTTTCCCTATGAGTGAAGGGAAGTCTTTATCAACCTCAACCATAGATTCCTTATATGTATTAGTATTACCCTTAAAAAAAAAGAAAAAGAAAAAGAAAAAAACAGTTGGTGTTTTAATAAGAGTTGAAAGTTGAAAAACATGGGAGAGCGCTTCGTCTTCACATATAGTGCGCTGAACCCATCCTTTGTTGTCCACTTTTGCATCAGTTCAAGGGTCATTTCTCTTACATTGACATCTGTGTCTCTAAATATCATGCAATATAAAAACTTCAAAAATAAAAAGAATCACTGTCCCACCAATGAGTCACAGTTGTCCTTTGAGTATAATATTTTCTTAATTACTTGTGGACTACCGGTTTGACATAAAACTCTATATTTTAGTGTCGACCCCCACTTTTTTGGCTATTAAAATATTTGCATGTTTGAGGCTGTCTTGTTCTGGTGCGTTTCAAATCTAGGCTGTGACTGGAGGTGTGCTCAGTTTTGTTCATGTATTGAGCCTAATTTGCTTGTTCACTATTAATTTAGAGTCACTCCTCTTGATCAGCTTTCGTTCATAAACTTTATGAGATTGATGTGGGCCGGGGCTCACACCTCGGTTTGGATTTTATGATATGATTAAGGATCAGGAAAATTCCCAGTTGGATTTCCTCCAGGTTTGATTAGGATCTGGGGGCAATGTGTATTTCTTTTATGCTGTGTTTAACTGTCTCTTTAGTGGCCTACTTGCCTGTACGCTTGTAATTGTAATGACAGTAACATCAATTGATTTTAAGTGTGTTTTGTAGCACTGTATTGTTAAAGGAGAAAGTGACCTTTCGATATTCATAGAACTTGATTTTAGATATGTTGAATTTTCTATAATATCATGCTGGGATGTTTTGGTATTAGAAAATCTAAGACGTGTCGGTGGACCATTGAATTATTCTTATTTGGCAAGTTGAGATTGTGGATGGCTGTTAAATATGTGCACGCTTTTTCTGTCCTTTCTGTTTGATCCTGGTATGAATCTTCTTTATGTGATTGGCATCACAAGAAGCCTAACCTCAGGCCTTGTTGTTTTATAATGGTCTTTAAATCTTTTATTTTAATGCTAATTTCCTAGGATGGTGACAATCCCACGCCTGTTCCTGTTCCCTTTTGAAGGTCTTGTTTTTCTTCGAAAGTCTGCTATATAAATTGTTTTGCAAATCTTTGTCCTTGATTCAGAATGAGGACCAGGAGAGGGAAGCGAGCTGAGGTATGCTTAAATGCTCCTTGCCTTGGTACTGCTTTTATTTCTTTCTTTTTTTGTTTCTTTAGATGGTTCTGCTTCCGCATGTTGTTTATTTTGGAGAGTTGCATTTGTTTGCAGCCTTTCTGGCCTTCACTTGTGATGAAGAAATGGTTGAACATAAAGCCCAAGGTTTATGATTTTAGTGAAGATGAATACACTGAAACTGAGAGTGAAGATGACGGTATGGTGTTAGTGTTTACTTGTCATCATTCTTTATTAGTTACTCTAACTACCACGTGCTTGATCATGTTCTGTCGATTTTTATACAGCGTCCCCTGTTAAAGATGAGAGAGTTAATGTGAATGAGGATCGTGCAAATAGGACACAGGGGAACCCATATGTGTTTCAGAGTCGAATTTCAGGCAACAATCCTTTTCTTTATCTGTTATTGAGCCTCCTTTTGTCATTTTCAATGCATTCAAGCTTAATAGCATATATTGTCTCTTGAATGTATCACTTGGTCCTATTGCCTGTCACCAGTTTCCCTTTTCATTAAGATTTTCAGAAACTTGAGCTACCCCAAGAGTAAGATTTCGAGGCTTACTTACAAAAGATTAAGCTTTCGAAGTATTTGTAATTGTCAGTCAGAAATTTGAGCTACCCCAAGAGTAAGATTTCGAGGTTTACTTACAAAAGATTAAGCTTTCGAAGTATTTGTAATCGCGGGTCAGAAATTTGAGCTATACTGGTCATTCAAAGTCTCTCAACATTCTGCAACTCTCATCTCAGTGATGTTGCTTTTCTTTTCTTTCTTGTGTGTGAGCAAGGCACTTTTTGTGGTTTAAGATTCTGTTGCAACTTGTTATTGACAATTTGGTTTCTTGAATTTGGAAGAAAGCTGTTTTGTTATGGTTCTGCTGAAACATAAAGAAACAGTTGATTATATGCTTCCTAGTGGACTTGCGAATTATGGAAAGATCATTTTATCTCATCTGATTACATACAAGGCCAGTTTGTGATCATCTGTTGTTTTGATGTTTAATTGATCCAGATGCACCTTCCAAGGGCTATCCATCAAGACATAAGCGAGGGAAATCTGAAACTCTGCGTCTTCAATACATAAATATGAAGGATGTGAGGTTGGCTGTAATCTGCTTATTCTTTGAATATTAGGCTAAGGATTTTAATTATTAAGAATACAGTGTTAAACATTTTGTTATTGTAGGGTGACAATAGGTACCTGGAATGTTGCTGGAAGACTTCCATACGAGGATCTTGATATTGATGATTGGCTTTGTACAGAAGAACCAGCAGACATTTACATCATTGGGTCAGTATTTCATCGCTTTGTTTTCTCATCTTGATGACTGGACTTGTTGTAAGAATTTATATGTACACATATCCAATGCTTTTTTTTGTATCCGGAAATCTTTACAATCGTTCTCTCTGTGTCTTCATGCATGCATATGCCCTACTTTGTTTGCAAATGTATTGCTTCTGTGTTCTCTGATCTGTTTGATTGCAATGTTCAGAAAATCTTTGGATATATTTGTTAAGAAATCCTGCAGAGGATTTTCCTTCTAGAGAATCAGATTATAAGTACATAACTAACAAGGCTGACTTTATTTCTTGTTATGGTCTACCCCTCAAAGAATCTGGCATCAATTGGTCTATGCACCCCAGATTAAGGAACTGATTGGAAATCTAAAGCTTTAATTGAATCATCTGCCATCCAAGCAGCATCTGGTTGTCATTTGTTTCTAGAGCATACACATGAAAAACTTAAGAAAAAATATGCTAACAACTCATTCTGTATTTCTGGGATTTGCTGTTTCTCAGCAAGTGGATGGCAGCTGGAAATCAGAGGGCCAGTTTTACATCTTGTAGCCCACACCTGATCAGTTCCTCAACCAGAATTATCCCAAAAAACCCATCCTAATAATTATCAGACCCCGGCTGCTTGGGTCCAGAATGTAGACCAAAAGCAGACATCCATTCCTATAATATTCTATGTGCTTGTTAACATTTGTATACAATAGATTTTAGCATTCTTTTTATTTTTTTCCTTGAACAGTTTCCAAGAGGTGGTCCCTCTGAATGCTGGGAATGTTCTGGGAGCAGAGAGTAACAGACCAATTACAAAATGGGAGGAAATCATTCGAAGGACTCTGAACAAATCGCTACAACCAGAAAGAAAATACAAGTGTTATAGTGCCCCTCCCTCACCAGTATTAAGGACTTCTTCAGTTGCTGATGAACTTGCAGATGAGGTTGATTCTCTACCATTAGAGATGATAAATGAGGAATATATAGAAGCTGCTGATGGTTGTGAATCTAACATACTGGAGTTTGGCAAAGCAATTGGTATAGGAAAGAATTTGCACTTAAAGAGAGTATATGGAATTGATTGTGAAAGTAGATTAGACTGGCCTGAACATTCATTGGCTGCCACCCCACAAGAAGTTATCTCTTCCAATTCCAAGTTACGGAGAGTATCGAGCAGTTCTGCAAGAACAGGCTTCAGTTGGACAGAGAATCCTTCATTATTTAGTCCTCAGAATATTGCTCTGAACAGGAGTGGACTGAAAAGATCTCACCACAGTTTTGGAAATTTAGGGTCAATGTGGGTGGAGCAACAACAGAGGCACAAGGTTCCTGAAGTCCCTGAAGTTATTGATTCTTTCTCCGAGGTCTCTGATTGGTTCTCTGAAGCAGAGGATGACACTTTCTTAGAAGTACCAAGCGATCAATGTTACAGTGAAATCATCAAAGAAAATGGCAAGCCACTCACTAAGTATGTGCGAATTGTTAGCAAGCAAATGGTAGGAATATATGTATCAATTTGGGTGCGCAAGGGGTTGAGGAGACATATAAACAATTTGGAGGTCTCTCCTGTAGGAATTGGTCTTATGGGCTATATGGGAAACAAGGTACTGCCTGTTCATCCATTTTCTTTGTTCATCACAGTAGTTGACAAATATGTTTCATTTCTACATGCATTTATATGAAGTATTTAGACTTTTTCACCAGGATATTTTTGTGGAACTCAAGTATGTAGACAAAAGGACCACAAAATAAAAAAGAGAACGAATAAAGCATTGTCATAATTGCACAACATGCTAGTTGTAATTCCAATCATTGCAGCGGTGCAACATATCAGGTTGCATCATGCTATGGAGGCTACTGTCTTAATTTTACTATAATTGGGAGTAAATGTTTTATACATTGTTACCTTCTGTATGTTAGATGGGATGAGATCAGCACCTCCATATTGTGATGTAATGCTGGGGGATGCTTTCATGCTGAAAAATATTGCATGGAACATAGAGAAGATAACATTCGCATTGATCATAGTTGAACATGCTTTGCTTTGCCAGCATCTTATTAGAGGCTGCTGCTGATGCAGGGATCTGTTTCTGTTAGCATGTCTCTTTTCCAGTCAAGGCTGTGCTTTGTTTGTTCTCATCTGACCTCAGGTCAGAAGGACAGGGCTGAACAAAGGCGTAATGCTGATGTCTATGAAATTATACGACGTACCCATTTCTCATCTGTCACAGACGCCAATCAACCACAGACAATTCCATCTCATGAGTAAGCAACCTTTTGATATTAAACTTCAATATGCACCATGTTTCATGACTTTGCCTTTTTATTGTATTTCCAAATAATACTTCAGCAGAGAATACTGAATTGCTCAAGTACTAAGCATCTTTATGTCAATTCATTCCATGAATAAATTTGTGTGATGCATGTCTGGATGCTGTGTGTTATTGATAGCACTCAGCAGACATCTTGTCTTCTCATGGATTATCTTTCCTAGCTGGTTACAATATGGTTGCCTTGAGCTCCATACTCATGCTCAATAGTTTTCATGATTTGCCTAGGAAATTAAACTGGTTGGAGTAACCTAGGAATTTGATGTATATTCCTGTTTTATAATCGTAGTGTGATTTCATTGAGAAACCTAGTTGCTGGAAATAAATAACTCAACTGCACCAGAGTGCTATACTTGCGCCTTTTCTGGTCCTTTTGTAGGTACCAAGACATTTACTTACAAGAACATAAAATGCACACGAGTTGTTTCAGTGTAAATTTTCTTAAAGTTATCATGTAATGACAAATTCGTGTCGATTTATGATAGTGACTGGATGTGTTATCAATGACTTCAAATCTTTTTTCCTTTTGTGACTGTTCTCTATAATTTACCTGGTCAATGTATTTATAATTGGGTGCTTCTGTACAGTCAGATATTCTGGTTTGGGGATTTGAATTATCGTCTGAATATGTTGGACACAGAGGTCAGGAAGCTTGTTGCTCTGAAGAAATGGGATCAGCTTATCAACAGTGATCAGGTGAGACATAAACAATCAAGTTTCCACTGCCTTCTGGAATTGTTTCAGCCTCTTTAAGCAGTGACACGTTTTTTTTTCCTGAGAAGCATGTTGTTCTAAGATCTAGATATAATGTGGATCATAAGAGAGTGATTTAACTTTCACCCTTCCTGTAATAACAATGACAAAACTCACCAAATCACTTGACGAGGAAACTATTACTTTCGGAATTATTGGATCTGTAACTGTAAATGTTCTAATAGAAGATTTATATTAGAGTTTTGAAAGATGGTACAGGGCTTATCTTTGAAGGAGACATTTGTAGTATTCTAACTGGTTAAGTTTTCTGGATAGATCTAAACCAACTGTGATCAAACATGTCAGGAATAGCTTCCTCACACATTGATTTGTACTTTTAGAAGTGATAGCTTTCTCACGTTTGAGTAATGTAATGGTTTGCCCTTTCAGCAAATAATGCTCTCTATTTTCCTCTAAGCAGCATCTTGCTTGCTTTTTTTTTTTTTTTTGGAGGAACTGTTAAAGATTCATCTTGTTTGGCAGCTAAGCAAAGAACTTCGCAGTGGGCATGTATTTGAAGGATGGAAAGAGGGAGTGATAAGCTTTCCACCAACTTACAAATATGAAATAAACTCTGATAGATATGTTGGGGAGAACCCTAAAGAAGGCGAGAAGAAGAGATCTCCGGCATGGTAAGTACAGGTTATTTTGATATAGCAAGTACAGGTTATTTTGATATAGCAGTTTGCCTTTGTTTTCTTATTTCCTATAATCATAGTAAAGAAAAAGAGATTGGTAGGAAGAAATCCAAGATTTCTGGTAAAACAATTCTCCTTTTCTCTTAGTTTGGATGGTTCAAAAAGTAAATCAATCTAACATTTGAATGATCATGGTCACCTAACTATGTAGTTGACATCATATGCAGGTGTGATCGAATACTTTGGTTTGGAAAAGGTATAAAACAACTTTCTTACAAGCAGTCAGAATTAAGGCTCTCGGATCATCGACCAGTCAGTTCAATGTTCCTGGTTGAAGTTGAAGTCTTTGATCATCGAAAGCTGCAAAAAGCACTCAATGTCAATAGTGCGGCAGTGCATCCTGAGATTTTCCTCGATTAATGAGGGAATTATAGTAGATAGAAGGTAACTATATAGTGGTTTATAGGTTAGATTGGTACTGATTTACATGAGAGTTTTAAGGCTTAATTGTGACCATGCTGGTTTTTTGTTTTCCTTGGAAGGTATGCTAACTTCGCTGTCATATTCTTTCGAACAGGGAGTTGCTGATCAATCTAACAAGCTGAAGATATAAATAAACTTCGATTTAATTGGAACACCAACAATGATGAGCCTATATTATACATGCAAGAAACACAAAAGCTTTTTTGAATTTTTTGAAGATGATAGCAGGAACAGACGTAGTTGTCTGGGTCTTGCTTTTTAGGAATGGAATGTGGAGAGCTGAAATGATGGGGTTAACCCCAACCACCACCCCCTCCCCCATTTTTCTAGAGAACCTCCAAAGTATATCCTCTTAGTTTGGTTCGTTGCTAATGTACATTAAACTGTAAAAATTAGGTGTTCTGTATTTTGCAATTGAAATTTTGGAGTCAGTCAGTGGACATCGCGTGATTAATTCATGACAAAACTTACGATCGCAATTTCTTTTGTTCATGTTTTTCTCTCTTCCTTTCTGTTTTATTCTGAAAGCGGAATACCACTGAGACAACAGTTTAACGAACAAATCTCATTAAATTTCAAGCTCGCTCAAATTATGCAAGGCTGGGATGTCAGCAACATAGCAATTCATCTGTTAATTGAATGTCCAAGTTAGCTCAAATTTTGGCAAAACGAAGTTGAGAGAAGCATTCAAGACAAAGACAGGTAATTCTGGATCGTTTATTTTCTGTCTCTCGTTCGTGTCAGATTGTTAAATTTCTTTCGTGATGCACAGTTTTATCCTTGAGAAAAAAACATGGCCTCCCCAATGTAGATTGAAGCCAGTCAACTGAGCGATCCTGAATCAAATCTTTGCCTTACATCAGGAATGAGAAAGAGAAAGGGTATGTTAAGCAGTCCAAAATGAAATGGACTTTCTGATGAAGCCACCATTTAAAACACAATAATAAACGAACACCTGTTCCTCTATATCTTAATTAATGATGCAAAATGATAGTCATCAACAACCTCATTAAATTTTATTCTGATAAAGCGTATCGTAATTGAAAAAAAGCTACTACTATTTTACAAGAATTAAATATTGTCTCTCGAAAATGAAAGCATACGATGCTCGATTAAATTAAAAGGTTAGCCTTGACATGGCCAATGTATTCCTTCAAGAAAGTAATCACGTCCCAGAGGAAAACAAAGCTATGAAGTTAGGTTGAATTGGTTGTATCAACTTTGATTTAGGAGATAGCAAAAGAATCCCTTTACTACTTTATTAGGATAAAGTTGGTTTGAAAACATTAGAAGGAACATGGAGAACGGTACAAGGAAACGTCATTATCACCTAAGCTTGTTCCTACAAGTAGGAAATGGTGGCCCAACATTAAGCAATCTTAAACCAAACCATCTTTCTGGTGCGCATGTGATTTCTCAATGAATCCGTTTACAATGGTCTTTATCACTTTACTGGTTTTGGTCTTGCAAAGCTTGTCGACCTTTGGTGATGAACAACTTTTAGTCCGTGACTATTACAAGGAAACATGCCCTATGGTTGAAGAGATTGTTAGGTATAATCTTCAGTTTGCCGTGCTTAAAAATCCAAGAATGGCCGCCTCTCTGCTTCGCTTGCATTTTCATGATTGCTTCGTTATGGTCAGGCCTCTCGTTTTCTCTAATTCTGTTTCTGTGTTTCCTCGTAATGAATATTGCACTCCCCTTTCTTGCTGTTTTTCTTTTCGGAAAAATAAATAAATAAAGAATTGCTAGAGAACTGAATAGTACTTTCTAACAGATAATTCTCATTAATTTTGTAGCATCATCATTCTTTCTATCACAAATTCACAATTCCAAGTCTTAAATTCACCAATCCTGATTGGTTCTGGTATTAATCAGGGATGCGATGCATCGGTTCTTCTAGACAGCTATGGAGGCATGGTCAGTGAAAAGCAGGCAGGGCCTAACGTGAACTCATTGCATGGATTCGAAGTCATTGATAGGATCAAGTATCAATTGGAAGAAGCATGCCCTCTCGTAGTCTCATGTGCTGATATCTTAGCCATTGCTGCTCGTGATGCTGTTGCAGTGGTAAATGTGCATACACACACACACACACACACACACACACACACACACCTCTCTTTCTGACTTTCATCTCACTACTGTCTCATTATATATAAGCTCCATTACAAGGTGGCTTCAATAACATAAATGTTAAGAAAGCTGGTCGTGTCGTATGTCAAATGATTAATTCCTTGATGACATTTGGGATCAAGTAATATATGTAGTTTCTAATTTTCCTTTTACTTTGGAAGAGAGGTGGCCCAGGTTGGGAGGTATATCTAGGCAGAAAGGACTCCCTCAAGGCAAGTTTTGATGGTGCCAATCAGTTTATACCCGCACCAAATTCCTCTCTGGAGACTCTCATTGCCAATTTTAAACAACAGGGTCTTGACATAGGAGACTTGGTTGCTTTATCAGGTAAAATCCACAACAATATCTCATGTTAATAATTACTAATTTACTTATAAATCTTAAAAGAAAAACACCACTAAACACGTAGGTTGTAATGACATATAGTGCTTGCCCATAAGCGTCTTGGTTTCACAGGTAGCCACACAATGGGAAAGGCAAGATGCTTAAGTTTTAGGCAACATATACACGATGAGAGTGCTGAAGAACATTACGATAAATACAAGAGATACACCCCCTTTCGAAGAATCCTACGGTCCATATGTCCAAAAACAGGAAAAGACAATCAATTGGCTCCGCTTGATTTTGAAACCCCGGCTAGATTTGACAACCACTATTTCCTCAACATTCTTGAAGGAAGAGGCTTGCTGGGGTCCGATAACGTGTTGGTGACGGAAGATCATGAGGGGGAGATAAGAAAGCAAGTGTGGGCTTATGCCGCTGATCAAGAGCTTTTCTTTGCATCGTTTGCCAATTCTATGATAAAGATGGGGAATATTAACGTACTTTATGGGAATGAAGGAGAGGTCAGGAAGAATTGTAGGTTTGTCAACACCTAACAAGTTTCTCATTCTGGACGAGTTAAATTGTGGATCTTGGTTACTTAATTTATGGACTATTGGATTACCTCTACTCTTCTGTGATTTGATTTGGAGATGTTTAATATGATTGTTGTTGCTCTAGAATAGTTGAACAGCAGTTTTGAGCGATATCACAATGATGTGTAGAGAGAGAGAGAGAGAGAGAGAGGAAATTTAAATCCAAAATGATAGCTTTTACGTGCACAAGATTTTGGCTTAGATTATTTTAGGGACAAGAAATTATCAAATGGTGACGCCTCAAAGACTTTGGAACAGTACCTCTGATGGCCAAAGTCCAAACTAAGTTATAAACCCTGCATAAAAGAGAAGGAGAAGATGTTGAATTTTTAAAATAGATGAATCTAAATTAAAAATGCATTAATAAACAGGGACTGAATTAATTTATTGTTAAGAATATGATCCTTAGAGAAGGGCAGTCTCAAAAATGGAGAAGGTTTACAGAATTGCAGTCCATATACAGAGACCATTATTTAGATAGAAACCAGAAAATGCATCCCTTACCTCCTACCATGAATTCTCCATAACATAAATGAAGATTTTCCGATCAATTTCAGGCATCGATACACTATTTTTCCTCTTCTTCTTATGAATAATACTACAATGCTTATTCTCATAAATAAGAGTCGGTCAGTAGTGCCATACAATAATATAATTCGCGCCACTTAAAAGCCATGCCATTCCAAACAAAGATAGTTGTTCTTTCATTCCTGGTTCGGTCAAGAGCATAGATAATTAATATGATTCGCTATCATGCCCGTCTGCATAATTCCTTAGCAGGCAATCGATTTTTCAAAGTAATATTAAAACAGTAGATCCAGCTGCTGCAGGCGTCTTGCCCGGCAACCTTCGTGCATGGCGTGCATCTCTGTGGACTCTGCTTACCACACTTGAACTCAACGTGCTTGTGTCTAGACAATATACGCTAAGACCTGTTTTTTACCTGTGACTATCTTCATCCACGCCCTAAACATATATTTTCAGTGAAAATAAAGCAAAAGGTTAGCATATTGAAGACCTGATATATAAGATATGGAGTAGCTGATGTAAGATAACTTTCATATGCTAAGCATATAAATGTGTAATGGAAAATTAATTGGATATATACCTTATTGATTAAGAATTGAAGCAATTACTCAAAAAACTTTTTATTGCAAAAAATAAAGAGTTCTAATATAATGTCAAGCTTTATGATTAATACATGTAGATAGAAGATACAGTATTTTTATTGTTAATCTTTTTTTGGCCACACTAGAGATACTTCATAATTAACTTGACTTTTACACTTCCATCCATCAATCAGATTGCTTCACTCACTACTAAAATCCAATGGAATCTAAACTTTAATTATTATTTAATTTAAAATCTACATAACGTAAACGAGTCACCCAAATAGTATTTTTCTGCAACTGACGGATTTATGACTTGGTGGTTGTATGAACAAGAACCTCGGATAAGCACTCATCAGAACTTCAAAGAGCAGCCCTATCTTTGCCGAGATCGATGGCCGTGAACTTGGGAGTTGATTCAGACGAGCTTGCAAAACTATATAAATAAGAAGTACAAGGGATAAGATGAATTATCACCCACATTGTGAGCAGGCAAAAAAGGTGATGCGTCTCACACCGCTCTCTGATGCAACTGGATTGACCTTGTTAAAGAAAATGAAGTACAGGGTTCACAAATAAAAAAAATGGTAAATGGGTACCAATTAAACCCTTTCCGGGTGCATTTATAGCCAATGTTTGTGGTATCATTGAGGTGAGATAGCGTATGTTTGAGCTGTTGCCATGTTATATAAATGAATATTTTGCACTCCAGTCGGTCATTTGAAAGCAGACAACGATGAGTCGATGACTGAGGACTATGAGATAGAGGCACAGAGCTGTTGTGAACCCAGGAAGAGATGACTTTCAGTCCAATTATGGAGGCCTTGGCAGGACCTTTGCCAGAACTTGTCAAGGAGAAGGGAGCGGAATACATTAGGCTTGTTATTACAAGCAAACTTGATGGTGGAGAGGCTTACTAGGTCACATGAAACTGGGGGAGTAAAATAGTTTTGCAAGATAAATTTTATTTAGAAGCTCTGCCTACCGGTGATAGATAGGGTTGCTTGAGCTCTTCCCAGCTTCATTCCATTCAGTTCTAAAACCCATAAATTTCTTTTAGTATAAAACTTATGCAAAGGATAACCCTAAACCTGGGACAACATTCTTGATCTACTTGTCAGTTTTTCGGAGGTAGCTCCAAACCCTAAACTGCTTCGGACGTCTTCTGTTTCACATGATGGACCTTTGCATATCTACTTGTCAGTTTTTCGGAGGTAGCTCCAAACCCTAAACTGCTTCGGACGTCTTCTGTTTCACATGATGGACCTTTGCATACTCTCACTTAAAAATTAAAGAGCTGCAGACCATCTCATCTAACAAGACATCATTTCTTCAACAACATTATAAATGGTACAAAATCGGTTCCAAGTCAAAATATTTTCAAGAGTAATATCTTTCATATTTTCAAATTAATACAAATCATGCACAGGCATAGCTCAGGTCACACTGTTCTACCAAACATAATCACCATCTTCTACTGGGATTCTGAAATGCAAGGCGCAAGCTTTCAATCTTCTACATTTCCCAGTCAATTTTGGATGCCAACAGTTCACATGTGGTCACTCCTGCACCAGGCTTTCATTTTTTTCTTCATTTTTTACTTCAGCACCATGCCTTCTCATGATTTGAAGATAGCTTCTAATAACATGTTCAGCTTATTCATGCCCGGCATTATTAACTGCATAATGACATTCATTTTTGCAATCACGCTCCAACAAGCTTGAGAAATTATTTAGTAATCGGAACCTGCCCCGTATGAACATTACAGTGCAACTTGGCCTAATTAATTAACATTCTAACCTAATTTTAACCCGCATAATTAGCCATAAGAACAATAAAATTGTTGATTTACATAGCTGGACAATATGATTGTACAATTTAGCAGCTCCAATTAAGCGGTGGTTGCAACAAACAGTTTCGCGCAAAAGGTACATCCTGATTCATCAAATCAATAAAGCATAGTAATTCAAATGACAATGGAAGAATCGACACGAACAAACAAGATAAACAATGGCATTGGGACTCCAAGGTGTTAAGGCATCAATTATATTCAGATGCAAATTACCCATTAAAACGCATGATTCATCTGCCCCTAATACAGAAAAGCTTCTTTACACAAATTGACAAAAAAATTAAGCTGCAAAAAACTCGATACTCTAAAACCACCCAGTTAAGACAAATTTTTCATTTGCGACAACAAGAAATCAAGAACGGAGGATGTGTTGGTCCATGATGACCTTTCTCTCAGAACTGGGCCCCATGCATTTGACAGCACAACCTGCTGCTCCCCTCAATAATCATCGCCCTACTCATTCCCTTCTCCATATGTAAAAAGGAATTACGAAAAAATTTGATGACTGCTCATGGACTCCCTAAACTGCATAGATAATGGAATGGAATAGAATTCATTCTTATGAACCCAAAACAATGAATGTACAGAGAAATCGCACTAACCAGTCGACAATGAATTTACTTATTAAAACCTTTGCTTATAGAGATTCAAGTCCACCCCTTCTTTCACAAGAAGCCAACGTTGAATAGATGGTTCTTTAAACAATCAAATTAATTCCGGCTGTGGTAAATTAACAAGGCCAAAACATTCGACTTGGTAGAACAAGTATATAGGTTTCACAATCCTTGACATTGAAATAAGTTTAGGCTTTTTAAACTGATCGAACCCCGTCAAAATCAATAAATCGAGCCCTAATTCCACCCACCTACACAACTGTCTTTCACATGGTATGTTCATATCAGGATAGCACCTGAAAGCAAATAAATCAAAAGAGATACATTGTAACAGAGGTCGATGCCATAACTAAGAATGCACACACACACAAGACAACCCAATAATACTAGAAAGCGGCTCATATCAAGGGAGCAATTCTGCAATTCAATAATTACAAGAAGCCAACAATGCTGAAAAGAAATAGGGATAAAAATTCAACAAAAAAAATCATATGATCCCTTGATCCTCGTATATATTAAAAAGCAACTGATAACATCTAAATATCGTTCAGAAGTTAGAGAAAAAATAAAAGGGAAATGAAGAGGAAGGCATCAGGTCTCCAAGGTGTATAGCATCAAGAAAAATTCAGACGCAAATTACCCATTAAAACATGAGATTCATCATATGCCCCAAAACAAGGAACTACAGAAACGAAAACATGACAAGACTCCAACTTTAATCTCTCCAAAACAAAACCCATTATCAGGCAAATAATGTAGAAGCCTATCAAGATAAATATGAATTGGTCATTGAGATTATTAAAAAGATAGAAAGCGATCAGAACCTGTCGGGATTCATACTAACATCACAGTTACTAAGTCAGTGGATTGACAGACATGAATTTCTATCTTCACCTCGCTTTCTATCATCAACAAATAAAAAACACAGATAAATATATGTATATATACACAAAAGGGTAAGCTCAGAAGTTCTTAGAGGTTTGTGCAGCCGTCAAAGACGGCCTCAACTGAGACCGTCTCCGGAACACAGAGAATTTCATCACAGCTGGATTTTCTAAAACTACGAAATGAAAAACACAGATAGAATGAGGAGCAGAAAACATGGAGCTTTCAAAAAGGACTTCGAAGAAAATTAGAGCATAGGAAAGCTAAATAGTGCTTAGGGAAAAAAAGTGACGTGCTGGTGACTGGGGGAGAGTGAGGATTTTTATAGATAGAACAGGTGGCTGAAGAAGCCGAAAACAAAAGGAAACGCAAACCCTAATTCCTCACGTCACGTGACAGTACGTGACTAAAATACTTGTAAACTCAATTGCTATATATATATATATATATATATATATATATATATATATATATATATATATAAACATTAAAAGAATTGCGGTGGAAACACCATTCATTTTAACATTAACCGGCATTCTTTGTTTTTTTTTTATTCCGTCCTTTTACTTGCATTTAATAATTATAATTTGATTTTTCAAAATTAATATTTTTTAATTAATATTTGAAATTATAAGTGTCAATATGAGATAAAAATATTAAAAAATAATAAAAATAAAATATAGGGGAAAGAAAAAATCTACTTTGAGCCACATTGTTGTCTTTTTTTTTCATTATATTATATTTTTATTTACAATTTAATCATTTCACATAAAATTAACTTGAGATTAAATTTAATATTTTATTTTGATTTGATTTATAATAAGTTATTGGGATATTGAAAACATATTTTGAGCAGAGTTAACACTTGATTTGATAAAAAAATTAATTTTATTAATTTTAAATAATAATTTTTTTAGGAATTCAATTTCAAACTGAAATAAATATTTTATATTTTTTAAAACATAACATCTTTATTCAGCTTTTATATTAATCTTGGATTGAAATCAATATAATAATTATTATTTATTAATATATATAATTCTTGATTTATTTAATAAATTCACGTATAACTTTTTAGTTTGCATTTTAAAAATTTCTTAGGTAAAAAAACATTAACAAAGCTCGCAACCTTTATTTCTGTTAAGAAAAAATGTTGCATCCCTGTTGGGCGGCACAAGGAATCAAACTAGTTTATTTACCAAATAAAACTAGTAAAATAAAATGTAAATGGAAAACCTCAATTTAATCCTTTAACTATATACTTTTATTTTCATTCGTGCTTTAACTATCAATTTCATTTATTTTCTCTCAATTTTTCTAATATTTCTTCATTAGATCCAACAACATTTTTGTCCAAAAAGAATTTCAAATTGATATTTTGTATACAACTTTTTGGTCATTTTTTCCTTAAATCAACACCCTTTCAATATATAAACATACACAATAGACTCAAATTATCAAAAAAGAAATTTGATAAATAATGCAGGAAATGTTTAGGATTAAATTGATAAAATAAGAATGGATATGTGGATTTGGGATTAAATTTAGGTTTCCCCAAATGGAACCCATTAGTTTATTTGCTTTTGCTTCATCCACAACACCAATGATATGATAAATATCTTCGAGTTTACATGTGTGTCAATTGAAACTAAATCATTACTCGTACAATACATTTAAAAAAAAAAAATTATTATTTTTATATTAACTTCAAAAAATAAATTAAAAAAAAAAACATCTTTAATCATCAACAAAATCCCTTGGGATTACACCATAGCTTGCGTCTTTGTAACTTTTTGATAATTAAAAAAGCCTTAAAATAAATAAAAAAACCATATAAAACATACTCCCGATTTATATTAGATGCAAAGATCCATAAAACTAGAAGCATGGAGTAGACTTGGTTGCTTATCCTGGATTTTTTCTTCCTGTTGTCCTTTCAAACCATTTTTTTGCCCAAAACACAGCAACCCTAAAAATTTCTTAGCAGAAGCCCACGGAATTATCCATTCTATTGAATCCCAGTTGACATGGACAAAGTTTTTAACGACCAAAAACAATATATACACTCACAAATTCATGAGAAGAGTAGAAGACCTGAATAAATCCAAATCTATGTTGGAAGGCTTAAGAACAAGAATTGGGCAAAATCTATGTATTTATTAAATGAGACCAATGTAGGGGTTCGTATGCAAGACTATCAAAATTTTGCCTGCAGACATCATTAAAAATACAGGAAGCCAGGCCAAGGACCAGTGTTGCTGGGTGCGGGAGAAAGAAAGAAGCTGCCCCGTGTCTGATTTTCTTGTACCATGAAAATTTGTATCGCCATCTTCCCAGGGAATCCCTGTTTGAACTAAAAGGGTCTACCACCAATGGATATTCCTTCACTATTGAAAAATGCTACTTACAGAACAGTCATCATGAACACGCCAAATTGTCTCGCCCAACAGATTTGCTACAGAAAGCACAGTCAACTGGGGAAAGTAGTTCTTCTCCGCCACTGGAATTGTGTTTGTAATGATCACCTCTTGAAACAGGCCACTCGACAACCTCTCAATTGCGGGAGGACTTCCAACAAAAAGGGTAAAAATGTCAACACAAATATGAATGACTTTCCAATACCACATAGATCCATACCGGAAACCACATTGTAAAAGCTTGAGCGATTTTTTTAAAATACAGGATGCTAAGTCCATACAAATCCAGAACTTTGAGCTGGAAAATCAAAAAGTTTTCTTGCAAGCTGACATCTTGAAATAAAATGCTGCAAGGCACACAGAAAAGGAAGAGGAAAAAAACCACTGCTGTCTTGAACATTTCACTGGGGACACATTAAACTACCAGTACCTATCTAGTGGATTGAACATTTTGTACTTAATGAACAGTCATAAATTTATGCTTATGATACGTTTCTCTAGGTAATCCAAGAAACTGCAATTAGTTATATGTGGGAAAAGTAGAAATTATTATACACAACATCAAGAAGTTAATTAGATATTGTAAATGAACTGAGTACCTGAAAACAGCATGTGTGCAGCATGCATAAACTTCTCTGGCCCCCTCTTCATGTAAGAGAGCCGCTCCTTTTGCAATTGTACCTACAGTGTATAATCAATTGTTTTGGTTAAATATTAATAAATTTTAAAAGGAATTGGATACAATCATCTAACAAAAACTTTTTTTGAAAAATCACCGAATCATAAACCAAGAAAAATTGCTCTTATCCCTTTTGTCTTGGATTAGAACTTGACATCAAGATTACTCACCAGCAGTGTCAATCATGTCATCTACCATAACTGCAACCTTTCCTTTTACATCACCGATAAGGTTCATAACCTGCAGCATCAGATTAATCATAGTTTTGAGATTGTGAAGAAGATAACAAACCAAAACAAAAATAAAACAGAGGGGACTACCCTTACTAGTTATTGAGCTTAAACAAAAGAAACTAAACTCTACGATAGGCCACACTCAATATCTGCTAATGAATTTAGCATTTAAAAGAGAAGCATGTCCATGCAGTAAGAAAATGTAGTAGCTAGTAAGGAAAGTAGCAGAATTAATAGATAGTCTTTCAAGTGAGATAGTGAAGTTGAAAACTTTATTTGGATGCAGAGATAAAAATAATAATAAAATAAATAAAATAAAAATAAACAGCTGACCTAATAGTGTACTGCAGTAACCAGGATATAAATAAAGAAAATACTGTCAGCACTCAGCAGTGACTTGGCCAGGAGATTACCTCAGCAACATTGTGTCCATGACGCCTTTTGTCCACTATAGCTAATGGAGCATCCGACAGTTTTTTGGCAAAAGCCCGTGCTCTTGCAACTCCACCAACATCAGGTGAAACCACTACCAAATCACTGGAATAAATTGTCTTGCTTGCAAGATAATCCATAATCACAGGCTAGTCACAGAAGAAGTAGTGAAAAAGAAGTTGGTGAAAATTTGGATAAGTAAAGGTCAACAACTAAAAACTATAGAGTAATTACCTGACCATACACATGGTCCACAGGGATATCGAAGTAACCCATAGATTGCCCAGAATGAAGATCACAGGCAAGAATGCGGTTTGCACCTGCTTCTGTGATAAGGTTTGCAACAAGTTTAGCTGCAATGGATTCACGACCTTGAGTCTGCCCCCAAAAAAGAAAAAAAAGTTAAATGCATAATCGTAGTTTAATTCTTACATAGTCGTGATAAAACAATTAAAGGCACCAATCATACCAAATGTTGCCTACAACCAAATTCAAACTGTATTGAAGTAGAACACAAACATGAAACAGATGTGTTCGAAACCTAAATCCATCCTTGAGATAATGCTGTTCCATTTTATATAGACAACTTATCTAGCATTGATCTTTTCTTCTTGAAAAAAAAGGCAATTGAAGTACTTACTTAATCATCTAACCAGGTTCATGCATTACTGGTGTGAACACTTAAATAGCAGCCCGTCAAATAGTTAATTTACATGACCAAGCTTTTGCGAGAATTCCTGGTAATGATTGGAAATATTGCTCTTTATGCAAACCAAACCATAAAACTTGCCTTTCGATCTGCTCTGGCATATCCAAAGTACGGGATCACAGCAGTGATGTTCTTGGCTGATGCTCTCCGGCAAGCATCAATCATTATCAGAAGTTCCATGAGATTCTCATTTGCTGGAGGACAGGTGGGCTGCAGTAGAAAAACATCGCATCCTCTGACACTCTCTTGCAGCTGAACATATATTTCCCCATCTGCAAATCGCTTTATGTTGATCTTTCCCAGTTCTAGGCCCATACACCAAGCAATTTCCTGGGGATGAATGACAAACCGTTACCAGGTAGGAATTCCAACCGCACAGAAAACCATGTCACTTAAGAAATATATTTTTTCAGAGTTTCTCAGAGTATCTAACCAAACCACGCATCAAATAACACCAAAAAGAATCTCAATTTGATTTTAGAGAGTAATCTTTTAATCAAAGGCAAAGAGGGAAATGAAAGCTTTACAAATGAAGAACTAAATCAAGTGAACATCTTACAAGATTCCAGCACAAGGAGTAACATTTATTACGATTTATAACATGATGAGATTTTTATACAAGGAAATTCTTAATATTCCACCAGTTTTACCAACAGAAGTAACCACCAATAATAAAGCAATATAAATATAATTCTTCTGTACATGACTATCTAGAACTAAATAGTTACCTGAGATAGAGAAGGATGTGCTGTGCCAGAAAACAACTTCAGCCTGATATCATTTCTGCTAACAGTTTTCTCCACTCGATCAGATTCCAAGAACTTAGGCAAGGTCCGATCGTTAAGGACAGGAATAGTAGGCTTCCCGTTCCCAAAATTCCATGGTTCAGAAATATCGCATTTCTAGCACAATAATAAATAACTTAGAATCAGTAAGAAACACAACTTCGCAACTCTTTTGTCATCCTCTACAAAGACACTTTACATGCACATTTGCTACAGAGCTACTACCATGAAATATAATTTACTTCCCATCTCCTAGTGCTCTGTCTGCAGAAATACAGTTTATTATTCATTGAAACACAAAATAAAAGAGTAGCATACGTTAAAGCTTGTATATATTATATTTAATTAAAAAATAGATAGGTTTTATATATAAATATATATAATCCTTAAGAAAATAGAAAACAAAAGAGTGATGTTTTTTTTTTATTATTATTTGCGCTTACAATGGTGTTCCTAGGAGAAATCCGGGTGCGAGGGCCATTGAAACTCAAACTTATACGTGCAAAAGAGCAACGAGACAGAGACGAGGAGGACATAAAAAACGAGGCCGTTTGGGTAGGAGATGATTGCACAGCCAATGAAGAAGCCATTTTCTTTTGTTTTCACAATTTAGGGGTTAGGGATTGGCTTAGCTTTTATAGGACAACATAATTTAGAATGGCCAAGTGGGGTGGGGAGAAAGCCCTTTGAAATGGATGGAGGAGGGGGGCTGTCTTTCTCACTTTCATCCTGTATTTAACTTATTTGCTATTTAATTTAATTTATATCAAGAAGTTAGAGAGGCGACAGATTCACAAGCGTAAACGACACCCCGGTTTTTCCTTGCTTCTATATACACGTAAGTATTTAAGATTAATTGAACCTGGACTTTTGAAATAATCATGATTCATTGATTACTATTATTATAATGTCAAAAATGTGAATTTTGGAGGAGGTGAGTCAGTGAGTCAATTACTTACCAAAAAAAAAAAAGAGTCAGTGAGTCAAGATCATAAAGTGGAAAAGGGTTTTGTTTGCCACGTTGATGGTACTCTTAATACTGCCACGTGTGAAGGGAACAAAATCCAAGAGTACTGTGACAAAACGTTATTATTCTATCTTTTTTATTTAAAAATATATTAAAATAATTTCTGTTTGGATAAAGATAAGACTTTGTGTGTGTGTGTGTCTATATATATATATATATAGAATACACAAAAAAATTAAAAAAAATAATGTAAAATTCGGTTCTGATGGTGAATTTTTATGAACAGCATTGTTGTTAAACGATCAGTACATTTGTTATAATTATTATTATTATTTTGGTCACTCGACTTTATTTCATTATAATCTCACCTCCGCATGGTTGCAACTTTACATGCTTTCACCAATTAATGATAAGTTTTATGGAATTTAGATTACAGTCACTGAGTGTCAAGAGAAAAGAAAGAAACTCGCACAAAAATCAAAGGAGAAAGAAACGGGGCACGTTCTCTCCATGAAAAAAAAATTAACTCTCCTTGGATGCATTTAAGGCCTGTTCTGTCACATTGAACACAAGGAAGCATGGAGACACAAGGATTGCTTAAGTATCATACCATAGTATTGGCAGCTTGCACTCTTCTGCTTGGGTGGGTGTTTGCAAGAGAGAACTAAATCGACGGCTACAAAGTAGACGACCACTAGAACTTTCAAGGTAAAACGTGTTCCCCGACCCTAGGAAAAATCAAAGACACTGACATGTTCTTGGTTTTCTCCAAGTACATAGGGTATGGAATATATTTTTTTCGTCAAAAACGTGCTTCAGATGCTTGAGGACATTGACATGAGAATAATAATAATAATGGCATGTAATGTGCAGTAGACTACAAAGTGGGGCATATTTAATGTACCGCAAGACTGAAAGCATGGACACCGTGTATCGAGACCTTATAGTTATCTCCGAGCTTGGGACTTTGAAGGCTGGCCAGCCATGACCTGATGACTAGTACTGTTAAGCTTCTGCATGACAGTGAGAATTTAGTTTATTAACCTGCCTCTGGAGGTTGACTTGACGGCTCAGATTCCTGAGATAGGAGAAGGAAATTAAGATGAAAACAAGTTACCAGCAGTTTAGACATTCAAAGCAGTCATCAATTACAAATAGTAGTAGATGGGCTGTTAATTAGCACATTGCAAAAGGATTCACACACAGCCACAAAAATGAGAGGGTTTGTACTTGTTGAGAGAACTGAGCTTGGGATAGAGTATTAAGCTGGCAGCTCTCCATGTTTGCAAGTAACTGGACTGCAGTTCTCAGATGAGGAACACTGCAAAATTGTTACTTAAATCAGCTAACGGAACAGGAAAAATTAAGGGAAAAAAAACTATCCTCAAGTTGATTGTAATGGTCCTAATGGATGGATTCAGATGATCTCTATTTATACAAGGAAAGGAAACGATAAGAAGTTATTAACATGAAATGACATCAGCAATCCAAAACATCCACAGAATAGCTACATTATTATCATTATGCTGCCTTAAAATATATGCAAAAGAAAATGGTTTTGAGCTCAACTTGATAGAACTTCAAAATTGTCTTCACCATATCAAAGAATCCTATCACTCGATGAGTTTCCAATGGTTTCTCTTTTTTAAATTCCAAAGTTTACAATTTTAGCTATCATGTCATGTTTATAGCATCAAAGACTTCACATAGCCAGACCCAAGCAGGAAATAAAGCATTGTTGAGTAGCTTAGAAGGTTGTGTGTCCTGTATGCATTGACCAATCCTCATGGATAAAATTTCAACTACCAAAAGCTTTCAGTTACATGCTAAACACTTACAATTTACAGTTGCAGAGTTTCAGTGACAGGTATAAAAAAGTTGAAGATGCAATGGACAGTCAAACAAAGCAAATTAATGTATGAGTGTTATCTGCTGTTTTTATAAGGATACAGATGAATCTAGTGTACTGAAAGAATTTATGAACTCAACCTTTGTAATCCACTATCCATATATGCATCCAGGGATGAGATCACCTTAGGCATTTGGTATAAAACCTTCAACAAATGAGGGGTAAGAAAACAGATAATTCAACTATAGAGAAAACAATAAGAAGAGGAATGAATTCTTTGACTTTTCCTACACAAGTTCACATTTGTTGACAGAAATACATACTTGTCCAGTGTTCTTGACTGTAGAGGCTTTGGCCAGAAGGTTCTTTGGGAGCTTCATTAGTTTGGCCTGGAAATGACAAAAGAGATACAAGTTTATTGATACTGATACACATAATAAATTTTATTGATACTGATACACATAATAAATTTAACTAACTAGATTCTACTATCCATCTTCAACAATTAGATCATATGAGATTATCTTAGATGACTAACAAGAAAAAATCTAAACACAATTTGCAACTACAGTTATCATGTACTGGATTAGAAAAACAGGCTGCATATTTCATAAAATACAAAAGTCAACTAAGTGAGTATGAAGAATAAGTGAATCCAACTCCCTCAAACAAGGCTTCACTTACTCTCAACAGAATGGGAAATACCAATACCCACTAATACGAACACTGTTTTTGAAGCCTTAACACCAGCCATCACAAGGCACCATGACTAAATTGAAAACCCAGTTTCTTGAAACTCTTTCACAAAAAAAAATCCACGTGTCAAGTAGAAGGGCAGACTATTAAATGTTATATGCAAATTGTGGAGTACTTTTAAAACTTCACAACTGCTTCTTCTCAAACAAAGAAAGTAACTGAGCTTTTATAAATGGACTAAATAACATTGTAGCCTACATCAAAAAGTTCTTCATAAAGACTTTCATCAAATAATTTTAACCAAAGACCTCTTTTTTCACTGTCATTAGCTAATCTTTCTTTTTGTAAACTATGTTACAGATATTTAAATCTTTAGCTCAAGTCGACTTCAGTGTTTACACTCTTTCACATACAAGGTTTCTGAACACACTTTATAAAATGTTATCAAATTTGAATGTAATCAGCAAAATAGAACCTGAGTTACTTTCTCCTAAAGATCATCTCAAACATTTTCTCTGTTTGCATGAAGCAGAATTCTGAAAGTACTAGGCACAGTTAAGCACCAAGAACTATTCTCATTTGTTTCAAATTCCCCTCCCCTTGCTGTTTTTCGAGTACGCACAAGCAATCCTATACATTTTTCTATTCCACCCACTTCCTCCCGGCACAGAGAGCCTAAACATGCAGTGTTTGGCTTGCCATCCAAATCTAGAAAAGCACATTCCACCATTGCTCTTATCTATCCCGCCAAGCCAATGCTCACGTATAATTCCTAACAAAACGTAAGCAAATTGCACTAATAACCCCATAAAATTTTCTTCTTCATAATCACATAGATTGCCTAAATACACATTCACCGGTCTACCAATTTTTGACAAAATAGTCCTACATGAACATAACCAAAAACCCTAAAAACTGAGTGTTTAATAAAAAACTGACAGTGCTCGTCAATATCATTAAATTTCAATGTCTTGTCTTAAAATCAAACCTCCATGACTTCTAACACACTAACACAGAGACCAAGCAAAGCTCAAAAGGTATTAAAACACTCCAGCCAGCTGCGAGAATCTTAATAAGCATGTACAATAGTTGATAGAGAAATTGATTAAGGAAAAAGAAGGGAGGGGGAGGGGGGCGGTGGGGGGAAGCACAATAAGCATCAAGAATCTTAATAAGCATGTAAGAAGGGAAAGATGGAGGTACCTGAGAAGGAGAGGATTGTTGCATAAGGTGAAGGAGATTGGAGGTCGACTGCACAGCTTGAGAAATCTGATCAGCCACTATTGACTTTGCTGTGCCTTCTCTTGCGCTTGCACTTCCACCTGACGACGCTGATCTTTCAATTGCTCTCTCCATTCGCTTTGCTTCTCCAAGCACATAAGACATCAATCACTTCTCTTCGAGCGTTGTTCTATTCTTCGCGTCTTTATTCTTACTAACATTGTGGGCCAGACCGGGCCCAGTATGAGACCAGGCCCTATCAAGTATTATGTAGCAGCAACATTAAATTCCAAGAGATTCTGGTTTTAATATTGTCATTACATAAATTCTTGTTGTATTTTAACTCCGTTTATAACAGATTCTTCTCTTAGAAATTTCATTTCTATATATATATATATATATATATATATATATATATATATATATCATCAAATGAACACAACGCAATGACAACAATAACAGTATTCCAAAGAATTGAAACTGATAATATCTTATATAAAGGCATGAATATTCCTATATTTTATATTTTTAGGACATTAAAAATCATTCTAAAAAAGGATGATATCTTATGTTTATTAACTAGATTTTTTTTATTCACACTACATTGTGAGATGAGTTATTTTTTTATAACATAAAAAAATATATTTAAATGGTGATAACTTGATTGAATTCAAATTAATTTGACAAACCAATAATCCATAATAACCTTAAAAAAAATAGAAAGTTCTTGGCTTAATAGCATAATATCAAAGGATGAAAAAAAAAAGTAAAGTTAAATCGGTTTAATTTTTGACAGCATCAACTCTAGTCATGAAACTAAAATTACTATATAAAATGCCCAAAAAAATCTTAAACAAATTTTTTAATCATTAAAAAAATAAAAAAATAAATAATAATTAAAATAATAAGAATCAAACCTGATATAAAAACTAATAATAAAAATAATGAGGGACTTAATCGAGAAATAAAATTATAAATAGATTTTAAAAAAAAGTAATTAAAAAATGAGAATAATGATTGGATTAAAAAATGAAATAGAATTTGAGAGATAAAATTAAAATAAAAGAATTAAAAAAACAAGAACTAAATTTTGATAAAAAAAAGAAATGAAATGAAATATTGAGGAATAAAATTGAAAGGAAAAAAAACAACAACAATCAAGAGAATAAGTATCATATTTGATATATAAACAAAAAAAATCAAATGAAAATAGATAAAACAAAAAAAAAGAATCTAAAATAAAGAAAGACCAATAAAAAAAGAAGAACATAATTGATTTTTTTTCTCCATTATTTTTTTTATCAAAATAGTACCATTTTTACTTTTTAGCTAAATAAAAAATCAAGCAATTAATTAGGGGAAAATCATGTCAACACTCAATGATTTTTCCTTTACCATTATTTTATTTTTCAAAATAATATTATTTTTACTTCCTGCATATTAAAAAAATCTAATTGACCCCGATAACCTCAATCATTCAACCCATCTCGTGACCTTGAACATGACAGAGGTCGATTTTAAACCGGGGTTTAAAAACATGATAAAAAATAAAACACCAAATATGACATAAAATTTAATGAAATTAAACAATGATGGATGAAATTGCGAAAAAAATCAATCAAGAAGAGAACTCAAAATAAAAGGAATTACAATATAAAGATCCAATAAAAAAAAAACAATTAGGGATGAAATAAATAAAAAATCCAATACAAAAGATTAAAAGTAAAGTAAATTAGAATTAAAACAATGATGATTAAATTTAATTAAAAAATAAAATATTAAAAGATAAAATTAAAAAATAACAAAATCAAAATCAATATAATTAAAAAATTAAAAACCACTTTGCAGTTTTGTAAGGTCAGCATACCTTTTTTATATTTATAAAAAGACCATGATACTCACCTTTCACATGATAATTGAAAAAAAAAGGTCAAAAAACCAAATATATCCCTTTACATTAGACAAAAAAAGTTGACCATAAAAACTATAAGATAATTACATTGTACAAAAAAAATATGAAAATTAAAAAAAAAAACCTAGGCATTAATTGTGTTTTTTTTTTCAAGGACATAAAAAGTAATTATATTATATAATAAATATATAAAAATGCAAAACTAAACACTCTAAATATATAAAAATACAAAACTAATCCAAAGTGTTTGTTTAATTATTTAGTTTTTTAAAAAAGACATTAATTATTTTTTACCTTGATTGCATTGCGCACAATTAAAATTAAAACATGTCTTTTAATTTTTTTAATATTTTTATTAATATGAATGTTTGGGTTAGTTTGTACATATCTCGATTAATTCTATAAAATTTAAAATTAATAATTATATAAATTTTTAATAACCATTATATTGACAATCATATTATTTAAAACATGTCTTTTAATTTTTTTAATATTTTTATTAATATGAATGTTTGGGTTAGTTTGTACATATCTTGATTAATTCTATAAAATTTAAAATTAATAATTATATAAATTTTTAATAACCATTATATTGACAATCATATTATTTAAACTAAAAAACCTCATAATATTTTAATTTAATTTATATTTATAAAAGGAAAAGTAAAAAAGATAATGGTCATGCGAAGACGAACCCGGGAAATAAGATTTATTTAAAAAGAAATAGGAAAAGGATATGCATATTAACTAGGCAGATAATGACCTCATTGGCTTCGTCTTCGTTTTCTTTTTCTTCTTCTTCTTCTTTTAACATTGATGGATCTTGTTCGACCCTGATACCTCTATATTCCAACAAATAATGATATCTTAATAAGAAAAATTATTTTCTGCACATGCCAAAGCTAATTATTTGCAGATGATTTGTTCTCGGACGAAGGGAGATCATGGCGATTGATAGTCTTAACAGTCCTTGCAGCGAATGGTACGTGCTTCACTTCAGGACATGATTTCCACAATGGGAATTTGCTGCCCATCAACCTATTTAATGTATATTTATCCCTGACATCTTGACGCTTTCAATAACGGGAATGTGGAACTTGACATGGATTCAAATCTGGCATCAGATTTGATGTCTGGTTCTCAGCATGGTGATGGATTGATCTCTTGGCACGAAGGATGATTGGTCAGCGAGGTATATTAATTGTTTTTACAGTTAAACGATGTAATGGCTTGTTCAGTTCCTAAAATCCAATGGAGATTGTAAACCCTACATTAACACAGAGAGAGAAGACTAAGCCGTATTGAATCACAATTTTCATTGTCCTGTATTGAATCAAAGTTCAATCCAATGCAATCAGACGGGCAGCGCAGGGAAGAGCTCCAGCCCCTGCTCCCAGCGCTGAAGTTGTTATCAATGCCTTTGTGGAGCAATATTATCATATTCTGCACAAATCACTGTGATTGGTACAATAATTTTAAGTAATCAATGACAAGGAGATTTTCATTGAATTAAATATTTGGGACAGTATACCTGCAAAACCCCATATCCTTTAATTTTTTATTTTTTTTATTTGTTTACCCGTCGTTTCTGCTATATTGCTGCTTTAAAATAATGTCAGAAAAGAAAAGGTCAAGAGTGACGGAAACAAATGAGGAAAAATAAGAGAAAAATAAAATCAACAAAAAAAAATTATCAGCAATATTAGCCTTCTTAACACTATAAGGCCAAATAAATATAAAAAAAAATTAATAAAAAAAATAATAATTTTACATCAATGCACATTAAAAAAAATTTAAAAACTCTTTAGTAAAATATCTTAAAGTAATAAATACAATTTTAAAAAAATCTCATAATATTAGCCTTTTTAAACTACTTGATTCCTCACCCACTATAGTTAACATAGCATATTATAAGTTTATAGCAATATACTCTTCATTCTCTCATGGTTAAGGTACAACACAACATAAGTTTATCGCAACACATTAAACTTCTTAATTCTTTACCCGTTATAACATGACAGGAAAGATGAAAATAATTCTAGATTGTATCTAAATTATGTCTATTAAGATTTTAAATAGCATTCGTTCTACTTTACAACTTTAATCATATAATGTTCATAGTTACAAATCTAAAAAGCTAGTAGATCTTATTATTATATCTCCTCACTATAAAATATCTGATTTAGCTAAGTCTTTTACGTATTGAGATTATAAAATAAATTCAAACAAGCAATTATCAATATAAATTTCAAGATAATTTACATAAATATCATGATGCACTTAATGTTAGTGTTTATTTTATGATACAAATTAGACTTAAATAATATCCCTTAGAAACCAATTATAATTTTCAAGTGAGTAGTGCTAGACCATTAAAGGAGTTGCAAATAATTGAATCAAATAGTTATGTCATTAAATTATCATTAAACTTTGGTATTAACTTTACTTTTGACATGAAAAGCCTTATATAAAACATAACCTATCTTTGATGTTTCTTTTGATATCCCTACCCATTATTCTTATCATTGTCACAAAAAGAATATATTAATGTTATTTTAGATGCATAAAATGTTTTTATTAGGGATAATGAAGTTCAACAAATTTTAGTATATGAGTTAAGCAATCAAATTCAAATTATACTTGAATTCTCAAAAAAAATATTACCACAGTTTAATTCTTATTTTTGAAAGCATTATCAAAACCACCTTGAACTATATATAATAACATCAAATTCTTCCAACTCCCAGGGAATTAATAAGGACATCAGGCTCAAAACATAGTTCCCGTTATTTATTGGGTTTAATTTTATTATTGTTAGATATTATATTTAATAGGAAAAAAAACTCATTTGTTTATTCTAGTTATAATTTTAGTATTTATATTTTATTTTATAAATGTTAGTAAATTGATGATGAGTTGATTAGAAAGATGCAAACTTTTGTTTTCCAACCCCTATTTTTCCTCTCCTTTTCAGCTCATTTCTCTCTTCCTCGGCTCCTTTTCTTCTAATTCTAAGCTTTGTCCTCATGCTCTTTTCACTTGTTTCAATTTTTACCTTGTCCCGCATCAAATTTCCATTTTAGTATTCGTTGTTATGCAAAGGCGAGGCCTCAAACGCAAAGGGTGCCCATAATCCAAACGAGTAACACCATTTTACTTGGTGGAGCTCGGTCAAAGAAGACACATGCTGAATTTGAAAGAGCAGGAATATTCTGTGCGCTGTAAGAACCTGTCAATCTAAGTACAACGACGCAACAGAACGCATACATTCTATGGTGATGTCATGCAATTTCTCTCATCAACCAAGAAAATGAAACCTCTCCAGTCCATCATGACGGAAGGAACAGAGCTTAGGGACTGACTTCGCGGTTAATGAATGAGAAATCTCGAAGTTCTCAACGTCTCAGCTTGTAAAGAATAAATGGTCTTAATGGAAGGGAGGTATTGCACTGCTGAACTTTTAAGAAAACTTGTGAAATTTTCGAATAAGGAATTTAAAATCAGAGAGAACAGGGCCATATACTACAGTCCCATCAATTCAGAATGAGATACATGTGTAACTTAAGCAGCTGGGCTTCATGATGTATTTCGCTGAAATAAAGTTTCTTAGACTTCACTTCAGCAAATAAATGTTGGAACTGCCCAGCTGAATCTAAAGACAGTGCAACGAGCTGCCAAATAAAGCAATCATAAATGTAAAAGTTTCTTTGAATCTTGATCGATTAAACTTTTCTCCGTTCAAAGAAATACTGATCTCTATCATCAACCACTACCATTAACATGATAGGTTGGCCATCTTACAAACCAAACCCTAAACTACTCTAACAAAGCTCGCTATACCAACCATGTCCAATCCTCGCAGCATGGATTACATAAAACTGAAAGCTCGATTAATATATACATTCAAGTCAAAACAAGAGCGCATACATTGTAATAAGCATTTCAAACCTGGTTAGAGGAAGCAGCTTTAATAGCCTTTTGTAACTCACTTTCCAAGTCAGTCACCTTATTTGCAGGCTTCTTCAATTCTCTTTGCCCATTTCCTTCTCCATCATTTTTCTTGCTTTTCCACTGGTCAAACTCATCAAGACTACCACTTGAAGCTGGCACCACTCTCTTAACAAGACCATTAGCCTCCCTGCACGAATTCCTCTCTGAAACTCCCAATCTAATGTCCTCCAAATATTGCTTCATCTCCCTATTTTCCGTCTCTAACACCTCCAAATTCCTTCTCGTCCAAAAACACATTCCTTTCAACAGCTCTAGATCGCCCACATTACTCTCATTGCTTTTTTCTTTCTTCACTTCCTTTAACACCTCAACCCTCTCAATCCCAATCTTATTCACTATCAAGTAAGGCATTTTCATTCCAAACTCACCAGGAAAATTCACAGCCCACCTCATATTCATCATCATACTTTTAGTCAATGGCAACACTGTTCTTGCCTTTACACCAACTCCACTAGAAAACCCTTCTTTCTTTCCATCTTTCCAGACCGGTTGCCTCTCTGGCAAAAGCCCAATTCCATTGTTATCAATATAAGCATCATCAATGTAATTACGGTTTGCAAACCCCTCTTTCCCTTTACCATTACACGGCTCCAATTTCAACTCCTGCCAACCTGATGACCCATCTGAGGCAAACCCATCTCCAAGTTGAGATTTTGAAGGTGACCCGGATTCCAAATGGGGCCCATTTGTGCAGGACCCACAACTAGGATCATAGTTAGGGCTTGAAGATGGAGGTGTGGTTCTCTTGTGGAGAGAGAAATGGCCGAAATTTGGCTTGAATTGAAGAGAGAAAGTAGGGACAATCACACTGGGGCTTGAATTAGAGAGAGAAAAGTGAGCAGAGAAAACAAGAGGGGAATTATGTGGAGAGCCACAAAGGCCTAAACCTGATTTAAGAGAAAGAGAAAGAGGAGAAACGGCAGTTGTTGTTGTTGTTGTTGTTGTGGATGGAGTATAGGTAAGCTTGAGAGAAGGACCCGAAGGGAAGTTTGTAGAGAGAGCAAAAGTAAGGTCAGAAATGGAGTTTGTCGTGGTGGTAGTGAAGATAGAAGTGAACGGTTGATTGAATATTGAAATGGGTAGTTTGGCCTTCAAGAGAAGGTTTTGGATTTGGGGGTCATCTTGAAGATTGAGGGAAAGCTTCATTTCTACAGTACCTCTGGTTTCCTTGAAGGGTTAAAAATAGGGGATGGAAAAGAGGTGAAACTTTAATCATTAGGGGGTTTTAATCCTTTTTCATAAAGGAAAACTGGAAAGAGGGTGATTCGACATGGGAGACTGGGAGGGAGAGCGACGAAAGGGAGCAGGCAAGGGCATCCTGTTTAGGTGCCAATTTCCAACATGAGGGCGAGAGGAGAGCTTTGGAGAATATCCTACTATTTTCTTTGAAGCAACTAGCAAGGGGGAGTTGTACTGAAAGCACACCTGATCCAAGTACTCTGAAGCCCAAGAGTGCATTGGATCAAAATAGGAACCCCTATGCCAGAAAAGCACAGGCTTATCTACAAAACTAGCCCAGATACACGGAGTTGAAAAAAAAAAGACATCAATGATTAATCTACTGTTGACCAAGACATAAATTAATATGAATTAGAGAAGTATAAAAATAATTTTTCTTTACCAAAAATACTAACTATTTGATTGGGGATAACATGATAGGTGAATTTCTTTTTATATAGTATAAATACTATTTTTTCCTTGGAAGCATGAAAATTTAATTTACTATTGAGAAATAAGATTAAGATAATTTTTTATAAAAAAAAATAAAAAATATATAAAAATTAATTCTCAACCAATCAAATGTTAAAAGATAAAATTAAAAAAAATTAATTCTAAAAAAAATTAAAATCAATCAAGCTAATCTTCAATACCCATGATTTTAGTAATAAGCGTGAGACTAACCTTATAAAAGACAAACCCCAAATAACTGTGAAGAAAATTACTCGATTAATTAAATACTGAAGGATAAAATTAAAAAATTAAAAATAATCCAAAACAAAACAAAAAAAATAACAATAAAAAAATACAAAAATTAAATATGATATAAAATTAAATGAAATTAAATGACAAAGAATAAAATTAAATAAAAAATCAATCTAAAAATTAAAATAAATAATATTAAAAAATTAAATTTAATAAAAAATGAATAACAAAATATCTTTAAATTTAAAAAATGTAGTATAGACCCATAAAAAAAAATTATCGTAGCTCAACTACCATGCCATTTTGATAACAGATAAGAAGATTGATCGCATTTAAACTAAAACATCATTTGGTGTATAAAATGGAAAATCTCAGCTTCCCGGAGCAACTTAGTACACAAGGGAGAGTCGACTTTCAAGATCCTAATTTTTTCTGCAGTGAAAAGTTAATTTCAAGTAGTTGTCAGGGGGGTTTTCGTGTTTACTCTTCCCCTTCAAAAAATAAATAACTTGCCGCAGCCATACAGCGTCGTGATGATCGTTTATTTTTTTTAATTTATAAATACAATATTTATTTGGTAAATAAAAAGAGATAAAGAATTCTTGTTTCTTATTAATGAAAAATAGAATAAGAGTTGCCATCTAATATTTTGGTCACTAAAAACTCTAACTAGTCTCAAAGATTGGGTACGAGAATTGGTTGCATAAAGAAAAGGTATTAACATCCCAAATATATCCTATTTAAGATAAGCTGTATTATTTTATTGTCTGATATATGATACAATTGTATTGTATTTCTAATTATTGGTCTATCTATAGTTTAAGAAAAGTCCTTATCGGTAAAGAGATCTTTATCTTATTGTGTAAAACCTAATTGTTCTAACGTCAATAAAAGAACTACTGTTTTAATATCATGAATATATTTTATGTATAAATTCGTAATCCTTGATATTAAAAAAAACAAAATAATTGTTTTGGATTTTTTTGAAATATTGATCAAGTTCTCGTAACTTTAATAAACTGATTATTAAAGCCAAAATGCATGATAAAACATAAATGCTTTTGAAATTTTCTTTGTTGTATGAAAATATGATGTGATTTTTTCCTTGAGAAACTTGGTTGTATGTATGAAAATAAAAATATTTTTTTTGAAAACTGGATATTTTTAATATCGGATTTATATCTTTATAGTATAAAAATACAAACCAATATTAAACAAAATTATGTAACAAATACGTGAGAAAATCATAAATTTTTCAAAAATAATTTTGAATATATATATATTTTTTATTGGGTCAGGTCTATTAATTTTAGGCCGAGTGAAACCCAACCCCAAAAAAAAAATTGAGCCTATCAGCTACAAGGCTGGACTCAGTCCAGTCACATAAGTGAGCTGATATTCCAACTCAAAAAAACAAAAGACTGGTTGCTAGTTGCTGTGTTGAGCATAGAAACTAATGAATTATAATTAGGTGATTATTGTACCCTACACAATAATTATTTAATTATATTTTATTTGCTGCAAAACATGAATTGATCGTATTTTGCATGCAAATGAAGATGAATTAAAAATGAATAGTAGAGGGAGAGAAAGGTTCTAAGCAGAGGCGGAACTAGAGGATGGCAAGCAGGCCCGGACCTCTGCAAAACATTTTAAAATCTTTAATTATTTAACATTTTTAATTTAAATAAATAAACTTTTTAATAATATATATATTATTATATTAGTTTTGGCCCCCCCTAAAGAATGAATCTAGCTCCGCCCCTGGTTCTGAAGAAGCGTGGTTGCTGTCTCCAATAGCTTGTGGTGGTAGCAGCGGTGGCTGAGGTGGCAGTATTTTTTTTTCTCCCCTCTACTTTGTTGTGCTGTTTTTTTGTTTTTTTTTTTTTGTCAACAAGGTTTCTTCCCTCTCTGTAGTAGATGTGTGGCCTCCCTTCTCTTCACAATGGATCACAGTGGCGTGGGAGAGGCACAGCGGCAGCTGCTGTGATTTTTTCTTCTTCCCTGTGTGTGTTGCCTCTATCAAAAACGTCTTCCTCTCTCTGCCATGGCTGCGCTACTGGCAGCTCACAGTGCTGGTGGCAATTAGGGAACTGGGGGAGTTGCTTGGCCAGCGGTTCTCCTTCCCTTCTTAATGTTGTTTTATGTTTCTAGCCTTCTTTGTTCCTCTTACCTGTCTTCAAAATCTTCTTCCCTACCCCTGTTTGTTTTTCTTCTCAGGCAACTTAAATAGTTTTTCCCTCCCTGCCTCTCTCATTGGTCTCCTGGTTTCCTCCCCTCTGGTTTTTATCTATCTCTCCTCTCTTTCAAATAATTTTTCCTCCTTTCTCACCTTTTGTTGCTTCTCTCTTCTCTTGCCATCCGTCCCGCACATCCCCCTATTTTTCTTCTCCTCTCTTTCTATTTATAAACAAGAGGAGAGGGAGCTCCCCCCTGCTATGTCCCATCGTGGTTCAGGGGGGAGTGGGGCTACCTTACCTCTGCAGGGTAAAGTGGCCGCCTGTTTGCAGCCATAACACCTCTATTTCTTCCATCATAGTAGCAGGGTATGGGTTGTTGCTTGTGTCATGGTTTAGCCTAGTTAGGGAAGAGGGTGAGTGGGAAAAAGATTATAAAAGCCTTCTTTTCCCCTGTCCTTGCATTTGCAAGGGAGAAGAATATGCATATTGCTATTTAAAATGATATTGTATTTTTATTTTATTTTTAAAGAAATAGAATGTAATTAAAAAAACTCAAAAATGAATTATGACATAATCTACAATTACGTAAGAGAATCACAAATTGTTTGCTAGATTGTGAATGACAGACTTTTGACTATGGCAAAAACTTGTTTTCTTTTTCCTAAACTAATGGAAATTCATAGTGCACTTTAAAGATCTTTCAGCAAAACCAATTAAGATTCAATAAATCTCCGTTTTATTTGCACATAACTTCAACCAATTGCCTCAAACATTGATTACGAGCAACTTTCAAGTGCCTCTAATAAGAAAGGGCTCGCCTTCACTAATACACTCCATAACGATCAACAAGTTCATATGAGCTTTGAGATTCTTTCATAAAATGCAAAGTTGCTATCAAGGCTAATGACATTCAAAAATTTCCAAAAACCTTGTATTATCAACTTCGAATTTGGCAAGAAACTCCATGACTCGGGCATAAATGAGTGGAGTGAGGTAGGGCAGAACCAACAGATTACCAATCAAAGGAGGGAGGGAGGAAAGGAGAGGCTAGAAGAAGCCACGAGCAGCTTAAATCATGGTCCGTTAGCAAAAACCATTGAAAAGGAGAAATTACTTCCAAGCTTCACCCATCATTTGACAACTCAAAAACCCATATAAGTTGTCTTTGCCTTCCCATTACAAGGACAGTAAATCTTTAAACAAAAACGAATTCCCTAACAAATTCCATTGATTTATTTGTTATTATCTATGAAGAAATATCTTAATCCATGTCATAATATGCTCCTTGAAAGCTAGTTTCAGCAACACATTTTCTTGATTGGCTCAACTACAAATTCTATGTAATTGCGGATCATCAGGGATTCAAGATTTAAGACCATCAAGAATTAGCCTCTACGTACCTGCCATGGAAACCTCCAGAGACATAATCTGATTGAATTCTTTAATCTAAAGACTCAACCTTAACAATAGCCTTAGGAAGATTGGTTGTTATAACACTAATGGCATGCAATCGATATATTCTGCATGAGGCTAATCTTTTCACATCCAGAAACAATAAAAGCTTGGTGATCAATTATCATTAATTCATTACATTCCTGTAATTTAATTTATATAATAATAGAGAAAATGCAAGCGCTAACGAATTCTATAAAAAGGATTGTCAGAACCAAACAAATCTGGCCCGAACAAAAATAATGGAATCAATGTGGCCAGTTCAAGTGGGAAATACCATCATGCTTTACGACAGCATCTACTCAAGGAGCACTAATGAAGAAACATATATACCATTCACTAAAACAGGGGTTACATGGAAAGGATAAGTATCTGTTGACATGACTTTTTCTATTTTGTATCATATAGATATATTAATACCTTAGGAACACCGTACACACAGTCGTGCAGCAGGGAGAGCCACTGAAAAAGTGAGCCGGCATCACCTTTGCAGGCATTATCAAGGGTTCATCTTCATGATCCACTTTCAACTTCAAAGACTTCAATCTACTAAAGGGAGAAGGTTGATGCTCAAACACATCCGGATCGTTGAACAAGATCTAGAACAATATGATACATCCAAATTTATCAGAGAATATAGACCAGCAGTTACTATAACGGAAGCATTTAGCACAAGATATATATATAATACACACACACACACACCAACCCTTTTACAGTTCAAATACACTTTTCGTTCTCACACCTGCTAGTGCAACATATCTAATGAAAATAACGAACAAATAATAATGCAAACAAGTGAACAGGCAAATAGTTGCATCGGATATCCAAGCGTACCTCTATGATTTCGGGGTTTAGTGTGATAAATTGTGCATTATGAATCCCTTGCATCAGTTTGAAAAAATTGGGATAGCAAACCTCTATCTTCCTTGGGTATGCACGTTCGCGTGTTCTAGGGAAGGGACATGAGTTACGGACAAATGTGAATAGTAGGGTATAAACTTGAAAAATGTAAGCTTCGGTGCCGAGATTTCCAGCTTATTACCACACACATATTCCAGAGTCAGGTTAACTAGCTGGGGTCCCGATATTTTCAAAACCTCAAACATTCCAAATGCACAGTGGATGAGACACAAGTTGATCAAATTAGGACAAATTGCCGAAATATCAAAGCATCCAGTCCTCACACTACCATCAGAGAAGTAGCAGTGTTCCAGATGCAAAGTGGTGAGTTCTGTGACACCAAATGATTCAGATAAATAGAATCTTTTGCTAGTGACAAGTGGATGGGATGAGCATTGACATCCAGGGTCTACTGAAAAAAGATGATCAGTACTGTGGGATAAGGCATAATCGATAACTTGATTCATGAAAGATCTACTAACGTTGTTTCTTGAGGTTAAGCGAAACCTGCGTATCTTTGAATCACGTTGGCGGTGTTGCAAGACAGTAAGCACGAAATTCTTGAAAGAGGTGAACCTATCGAAGGATTCTCTGTCAAAGTTGAGTTCAGGGACAGAAGTCCAGAAGAATCTCCATCTCTTGGAAAGCGCAGAGGTTAGGACTGCGTATTTGGCGTCGAGGAAGGAAAGGATGTAGTGGAGAATGTCATCAGGTAAATCCCTTAATCTGTCTACCCCTTCAGACGTCAATTTCTTTCTCGTCTTTTCCCTTTGTTTTTCCATTGACATGGTGGTTTCTCAATTCTGGCAGCAATTGCCACCTCAGGAAAGGTTTTTTTTAAAAAAAAAATTCTTGGCAAGAGGGTAGCCAAGATTGGAGAGAGAACAGTCCCTTAAGAAACAGGTCAGAATTAAGAGTATCAGAGTTCTGATTCCGAGACACGTCCAGTTCTGTTAATTTGTAGAAGTTTAATGCGATATTCATTGGTAAAAAAACATTAATTAACTAAAAAGGGCCTCTAATCAATACAAGATAGCGCTTTTTTAAGCTGTAGAGCCCAATACAAGAAGACCCAGCTTGACCCAAGAATAGAAACCTAGCAACCATGTTTCTCAGAAAAAGAAACTACCCAACAGGCTAGGGAATCCAGTCAGCCTTGAGAAAGAACCTCGGCTGAAAAGATTTCCTATTCTTGTCGAAACTTCCTGAATCGGTAATCGCTGCAACCTGCGCTGGGCTGATAAAACTGTTCTTGTCAAAAAACTAGAATAGAATGTTCCTGGGGATCATCTAACATACAAGTATCAATATAAACAAATGATTGGCCTTATGGGATAAGGCATAATCAAAAGAGATTCATGCATCCATATTGTTCTATTTGGTCAAGCAAAACCTATGATATCTTTGCATCATAGGATTGTCTGTGCTGCAAGACAGTTGTGAGTAGGAAGGATATGTGGTGTCAAGGTTAATGTAGGGAGCAGAAGCCTAGAGGGGTATCCATCTCTTGGAGGTATGGGCTGACTGCATATTTGATGTCAAGGAAGGAAGGAGAAGATGTGGTGAAGGAGTTCGTCTAGTAAATTGCTTCTTCTTTAGATTTCAATCTCTTGCTCTTCTCTTCTTCCACTGGCTCAACAAAATCTGTAAATTTAGTTACGCTATGTACCTCTAATTAACGCAGTCCAGACTTCTAAGGCCTGTATTAACTTGATGCGATGGCCTAAAATTCAGAAATTATGATGTCTTTCTTTCCTTCTTGTTTCTATTTTATATAGTTGAATTTAAAAAAAAAACTGTAAATTGAAATAAGTTAAAATCCCTTGTAAAAACAGTCTAACTCCACACTCGAATATATTGTTTACTGGAGTACACTGATGATTTTTCTCCTTCACTAAATTTTTTTTTATCATTTGCTATTAAAAATATTGAAGTCTCTTTTCAAGTTTCACATAATCCATTTATTATTGTTAAATTAATAGGATATAAATAAGTGTTTTTCTCATTTTATACAGTAAAATAATTGAAATATATTTTAAAACAAAATAATTTAAACATATCATCAAAGACATTTTTGTATTTGCATAATAATTTTTTTAGTATTATAATATCAACTAATGAGCAATTTAGCATTTGCACATATATAAAAAAATAGTACAAAATTAAAATGCATAGCTAAACAACTAAAATATTTTTAAAAGCAAAAAAAAAATGAAGTCAAGTAGCTTTATGATTTTTTTACCATGATTGTTGTGTTATTATTAAGTTAATTCAAAAATAATTTAATATTTGGTTAAAATAGGATGTTGGAAGTGCCCAACATTAAAAAATATTCATTCATCTTGTTTATTGTTAATGAATCTTTTTTTTTCCTTTTCTTCTTTTTTAATATTGCAATTTAACTCCTTTTGTTATTGGTATTTCAACTTCAATCCTTATTTTTTTTATTTTTTATTTTTATTATTAATCTTTTTGTAGATATTTTATTTATGTTCAATTTCATCTTTTTTTCTCAATTTAAAAATACTATATTTTTCAATTTGATCCATATGTTTTTTTATTTTTAATTTTTTTCTTAATTTTTTTATAAAAATTTTATTTATTTTTAATTTCATCCTTCAATCCAAATTGTTAGCATTATGTTTTCTAATCTAGTTCTTATTATTTTAGTTTCTATTTTTTTTATATAAAAAAAGTTATTCTTCTTTTCAATTTCACCATTCCATCATAAATTTATTTTTATTTTTATTTTTTTTTAATTTTGATTCTCATTCTTTTAATTTTTTTATTATTTTATTAAATTAATTTTTTTTTTAATTTCACTCTTTAATCAAAGATGAGATTTTATTTGATATTTGAATTATGATCCTTATTCTTTTAATTGTAATTTTTTAATCCTTTTGTATATAATTGAAAATTATTTTTCAATTTCATTGTTCAATATTTGATTGATTGAGAATTAAACTTTATAGTTTTTTTAAATAGGGTATTTCAGATCTAATGACCCGGGTCATGGGTTCAAAAAATTATCATATTTTTTTTATATAAAAAAGGCTTTATAATTTTTTTGTTGAGTTATTCCAATCTTATGATTTGGGTCATAGGCTTGGTGGGATATCCCAGGTTGACTCGGCTCTAATTACCAGGATTAGATTTTTCATACTAACTCTAGTTAATTAGAACTAGTTTTTTATATAATTTTTTACCATATTTTGTTCTTATATATTTAATAAGATGTAAACCAATAAACATCATCTATCCTGTTTTGAAAAAAATATATATTTTTTTAGGTTATCCTAGACACTTTTTATTCTAAATTTAATTTATTTATTATTATTTTTTTGTCTAATTAAATTAAAATCAGTTTATTTAATCTAGTCAAGCTTATAATTCAAGTAATCTAATTTTTTTTTTTCAAAACTAGCATGTGAAAACTAAACATTATTTTCTATGAAAAAATCTAAACCCGTTATAGATTTATTTTAGCATTGCTCCTATATGCACCATTCGATGTTCACTAAAATATATTGTTAAACATGATCAAAACAATTTTGTTCAAGGTGATTTTGGCATGAATTGACGTTGGTTTTTTAAAAAGATTAAGTTCTTTTTAATATATATTCACTTTAAGCTTAGAGTTTGAGGTTTATAAGAATCATGTATCTTAAAAGAGGAGGGAAGAGAGAGAAAACCCCAACAGGCTCCATTCAAACCACGCAATTTGGCAATTTTAGCATCCATTTCTTCATCCACCTTATGAAGGGAGTTTATTGATTGTGATTCCAACTCACCACGGTGTCGGAGAAAAAAGATAGAGCTTGGGAAATTAATTGGTTTTTATATTTGATATGTTTTGGTGAGTTTTTTTTTTTTAATTAAGATGATTTTTGACGTCAAAAAAATGATGCCCGCATGTTTTTACTATGTATTTGAGGTGTTTACATGTTCAAGTGGTTGGGAAAGAAGGTTTCCTTGGTTGGAAGTCCGGTGACTTTTACTTTTAAGTATTTTTTTAAATATATTTATTTTGTAAAAATATTAAATTAATATTTTTATTTTTTTAATAATTTTAATATAATAATATAAAAAATTTATTTTTAAAAATTAGTGTATGCCAATTAGTAAAATCAGTGTTCTCATTTTTTATAGTCTCATATAAAATTAATACATGCTAGCAAGCTCTCTTTTAGATAATTTATTTTTATTTTTATTTTTTTATTTTTATTTTTCCTTTCAATTAAAAATAAAATTTATTTTTTATTTCACTTTAATTTCTATTATTTTAATTATCATTTTTTATTCTAGATTCTTTTGTGTAATTGATATTCTTTTTCAAAGTTAATTATTCAACATTTAATTGGTTCATAATTAATTTTTATAATTTTTTTAAATATGGTGTTTTCAATCCAATACCATCACTATTTGAAAAGTTAATATGAATTGATAATTTTTTCAGCTTTATGAATTTTTTACATTTTTTTTTTATCATGTTATCTCGACCTCATGATTTAGTTCGAGGTTTGACAAGTTAATTCAAGTTAACTTACCTTTTATTTTCTAAATTATAAGTTTGTCATATTAACTCGAATTAATTTGAATTAGGTTTTTTCTCTTTTTTTATTTAATTTTGTACTTTTATATTTAATAAGCTGAAAATTGAGTTAAATAGTTTATCCTTGTTTATAAAAATATTTTTTTCCAAAGTTATATTTATTATTTAAAAAAAAACTTAGTCCATTTATTATCATTATCTATTGTATATATCATATAATTAAAATAATATTAGTTTATTTGTCTTAACAAGTTGATGATTCAACTCAGTATTTTTTTAAAATTTTAAAATACATTGTTTAAATATCATTTAAAAAAACACATGTGGCCTAGCTTGGGTACATGGCTGGTACATTTAAAATTAATGAATTATGCATTCCAGTGCTTGGCCTAGTGGTGAAAGAGGTTTGTCTCCTTCCACTGCACCTGGGTTTGAGTCCTGGAGTGCATGCCTGTCACCCCCGCGGTACCTTACATGTCTACTGGGTTTGCAGGATATTCAGTGGGTCATGGGAATTAGTCGTGGTACGTGCAAGCTGACCCGGACACCCCATATAAATAAATAAAAAAATTAATGAATTATATTTCAAATGTTATGGTTTATTATGATTTAAAATAATAGAATAAAATAAAAACTAAATTGGTTTAAAAACAAACAATATTTTAATACAGCACTCCTATGGAACGACCAGTAGTTCGAGAAAAGTGAGGGAAACATGTAATAATGACCATCTGACTTTTTGTCGTTTTCGTTTTTCGGTTTGGGGGAATATAATGACCACACAACTATAATTTTCCCAAACGGGGATTTGTACTTCATTACCTCCCCTTCTACAAAAAGGTTTTACACGTGCTGTAGCTCAACAACAGTAGTTTAAAAAAGGCAGTCACCTGTGTGAAGTAAAGCACGTGCTTGGCTTCATTCGATTCGGTAATCTCGATGTAAAAACAGAGCATACCTGAAGCCAGGTTATTCGACACGTGTTCTGTATTTGATCTCGATTTTAAAAAATATTAATTATTAACAATGTGTTCGTCTTGCTGTTTATTTTTTCATTTTACTTTTATCTTTTTTTTTATGATTTTTTTATTTCATCTGTTTATATTAGTACAGTTGAGAATTTGTTTTTTATTTTGTTTTTACTATAAAATTAGTATAATTTACCTAGAAAATTAAAAATTTTGGTAAAATGATTTTTTCTTGTTTTTTAACTGAACTTGATTTTTTATAATTTTTTATATAATTAAAAAAATTAGAAAGAAATTTATTATTATAAATTATAAATTAATAAAAAAATTAAAAGGTGTGGAAAAAATATTGTTCACTCATATCTATTGCATTGTAAGTCATAATATTTTGCTTTTTTTTATTGAATTTTTTAATAATTTTTTTAAATATTTTATTTTGTTTATTTTATATTTTAATATTAAAATAATTGAAAATTTAGTTTTATAATTTTTTTTTATTATCTTATCTTTCTATAGGGTTAATATGGGTTAATATGATTTGAGGTTTTGGAGTATAATTCAAGTTACTCTGTTTATAAGTTTAGAAAAAAAATTTTATTAATTGAAATAGATTTTTTATCATTATTTCTTCAAATAATTAAAAAAAAATTGTTTAGGAGAAATGTTATATTATCAAATTTTATAAAACAAACTTGTTCATAAATTTGACTAGTTGACCTGGTTTATAGGTCTTGCAAGTTTAATTTTTTTAATTTTGTTATTAGATATTGAATTAATTAAAATTTAATTTCATAATTAGTTTCATTTTACTTTTTATGAGGTTATCGTTGTTTTATAAGTTCAGTATTCTAACTCGAGCTACTTGATTCTCAGGTTTGATAAGTTTATCTATTAACTAGATATATTTTTTTATCCTTTAATTATTTTAAATTTTTTCTATTTTATCTTTTAATATTAAATTAGTTAGGAATTAAACTGCATGATTTATTTTTTATTTACTTTCTATAACATTATCATTGTCTTAAATAAGTGTTTATTTTTGGATTGACACTTAATTTTACGAGTATATATTTTTATTACTTAATTAAATAAAAATTATATAAAAAATTATTAAACTCAATCAAGTCTATAATCTAAGTTAGGAGAGAGGACCATGGTTGATTTAATATATCATTATTTTAATATTTTTTTAAAAAATTTTATCTTATAACTTTTTTAAAAAAATTTAAATTATATTTTTATTAGCTATTAATATTATATTAAAATTAATAAAATCAATCAATTGAGTTAACTGCTAAATAATTTAATTAAAATCTCGAGTTAAATAAAATAAATAAGTTAGAAAATTTTATGATTTTCCGGTTTTACTCAGTTTAATAACACAGTCAATTTTTTTTTTCATATTCTTATTACTTTTTTATATATATTTTAAAAAATTGATTTGCTTTATGTATTTACTTCGTTGGATGATGGCTGATATATACGGCGGAGATCCATTGGTGAGAATCTCGATGAAGAGCATAGCGACGATGTTTTCTATGTCTGGTGGAGCATTAGAGAAGCTTTCTTGTTTCGCAACGGTGTGATGCCCTAATGACTCCAAAAATGAAACCCACTTCCCTCTCGCCGCTTGTTGCACACTCGCCACTTGTGCTGCCCGGAAATTTATTTGGGTCACACTCAGAAATTGCTCGTTAGAGCAAATAAACTATAATCGGACTTTTTACTGCAACGCGTTCTTGCACGGTATTTTTATTTTGATCATTTAATTTAATTTTTTTAATTTCACTTTATTATGTGATGTTTGTAATATTTATTATGTTGATATTTTCTTCTTTTTTTATACTACTGAAAATTAAGGTGTTTGGTCAAATTTAAAAATTAAATTAAAAAACATTTTTTTAATTACCTTTTCTTGTCTTTATCTTTAGTTGCTTGGGAAGGAGTTGGAAATTTGTGTTTATTTTAGTCACTCGTTCTTATTTGATTATCATCATGCATGTTATTTTTTTTCTTTATCTTTGTTTTTTTTTTAATTTTTTAAAATTCATTAATAAGAATATGAGAAGTGAAATGATAGAAAATAATAAAATTACTAAAAATTGATTGATTTGCTTTAAAAATGTATTTATTTTTAAAAATTTTGTTATGCCCAAACATCACAGTGATTAATTAAAAATTACTTTTAATATTGAAAGAGAATAAATATATGATATCTTGTTCTTTTAGGAAAAAATATATTGTTTAAAGAGTCTCCACCTAGTATTATGGTTACTAAAAAGTCTAATTGGTTAATAGAGATTCCATGATATAAGATTGATTAGGTAAAAAAAAAGATGTTATCATCTCCTAGACATCATAACTGAAGCAGGCTGTATTGCTGGTTTTGTTTAAAATTACTAAAAATTTATTTTTTTTTTCTTTTTTATTTTTCCTTTCATATTCTTGATTCTGGCATTAGTGAACAATTCTTATGAATATTTCCAACTATGGCATTGATAAATATCGTACAAATCCAAAAAATACGACACTCCTGACTTTAGTGTCAGTAAATATTTTTGCAAAAAATAAATTTGAAGAAGAAGTTTTTATGTCATTTTTTCTTGTTTATTCTTTATTATTATTTTTTCTTTTTAGATGAAAATATAAAAAATATTGTATGATAGATTTGCATTTAACGACAATAGACCACAGATTGAGCGCGTAACTTAAAAAAAATACAAAAACACAAAGAAAAAATAAATCAAGTTCGAGGAGCCTATAAATAATCAACAAAGATTTTCAAATATTTTTGAAATTTTATGACATTGAAAAGGGGTTTGTTTGACCAAATATCAAACTAAAATGAACATAAAAATTATAATCAAAGCATAAAGATGTGTTTATGCTAAAACACACCTTTAGCAAACACATTTTAGATAGGGTTGGTCTAAAGCTCAAATTCGACCCATTCTTTTTAAATTCAAATTTTAACCTTTTTATCATTAAATTAAAAAAGAATTGAAAAATTTTTAAATTTGGATTACAACAAATCTTGTTAAAAGTTAAAGTTAAAAATAAGAGGCTAAAAAATAGATTGTGAAATATGTTTTTTCAAAACAAGGATTGCATTTCATTTTGATTTTGTGTTAAAAACTTGATAACAATTGACAAGGAAAAATCACCCCATTAAGATCGCGCTGTAAAATAGCCTCCTTTTCTGACTTTTTTTGTCACCCTATTTTCGCTTAATTTTCGTTTAATCTTTGAGCGAGCGCGCGATTGGGCTGGGCAGTGTCGCAAACAGAGTCGTGAGAGAGAGTAGGTATGTCCAGCACTTGGAAAACCCCACAGGCCACAAGGCAGCCAACTGTCCTCAGCAAACAAACCCCTCTCTGTTTCTCTCGCTGATTTGTAAGCACCAGCCACAAACACATCCCTTCCCTTGCTTCCTGTACCTTTCTATAAACTCTCTCTAACCATTTCTCTCAGGAGCCTGCCAGTTTTTTCTGTGGTCCCTCACCACCTCCCTCCCTCCCTCCCTCCCTCCCTCCCTCCATATATATATATATATATATCTTGAAGAATAAGAGACGCCAAAACCTGAGAAGAAATGGCGACGATTAACAATATGTCGACCATGTGCAGGGATCATCGAATTTTGTCTTCGTCGAGTAAATTGAGTGATGTGTTTATGTTGGAATCAAGGCTTAGAAAGAGATGCTTCTTTGAAAATTCCAACTTTACAGTTAGATCCATGAAAGTCAGGGAGCAGAACCAGACGGCAAACCTGGTCTCTTCTAACGGTCCTTTAACTGCCTCTGTGAGTTCTTCTCATCTTCTTTTATTATGTGTGTGTGTGTGTGTACACCCACACACAACACACACACTGTTTGGTTTCTGAGATATTGCTGGGAAGCAAAAGAAATTATTTTAAGTATTCGGAAATATCTTAACTAAACATGGTATTGTTGTAAGCCTTTTGTGCGTGTGTTTTAAAAATATTTTTGAAAAAATTAATTATTTTTTATTTTTTATTTTTTATTTTAAATTAATATGTTTTTAATATTTTTAAATTTTTTGATTGGTTAATTCTAAAAATAATTTTTTAAAAATAAAAAATGTTATTTTAATATATTTCTTAAAATTATTTTGGAGAGTAACGTAACCTCATTTTGAAATAAATTCTTCAAATAGATTCTAAATAGTGCCTTGTAGCCAATAAGCGAGTCTTATTAGTTAGAAGAAAGAAAGAAAGAAAAAAAGGAAATGGCTTTAAGCTTTCAATACCATTACACGCAAGGTGATTATGTTTTTATTTATTTTTTCCTCCGATAGAATTACAAATGAAAATCGTTTCTGTGCATCTGGACATATCTCGTAAGAGCTCTTCCATGGTTAGGGATCAATGTCTTTTTAAATTTCTGCTATTCTGTATTTCATAATTGGTTTTTGTAGGCAATTAGTGTTTTCTCTTGCATTTCAGGATTTTGTTATTCGGTATGAATGTTCTGTTTTAGATAGAAAAGATACTGGCGCTTCCTGGTTTAAGCATTTTTAAATTCTAGACTTGCAAAAACCACATGTCAAATGCTCTGTTTTGTAGTTCTGTTTCATTATAAACCCTTGAATATGCCATTTCCCTTTCGAATGTTTACATTGTAATTGCTTTCCTTTGCAAGTTTGTAACTTGAGATTCTACTGTTTTAGGACAAGGTGAACTCTCCTTTAGAGCTTCTGACCAACAACCAAACTTTGGTAAAGGAAAAGACAGATCCAATCTCTCGAAGGAAGACAAAAATAGTTTGTACAATTGGTCCTTCCACAAGCTCACGTGAAATGATATGGAAACTGGCTGAAGCTGGAATGAACGTGGCCCGCTTAAATATGTCTCATGGAGACCACGCTTCCCACAAGATAACTATTGATCTTGTTAAAGAGTATAATGCACAATCTGATGACAACGTCATTGCCATAATGCTAGACACCAAAGTATGTTGGTTTTTGAAAATTTTGATTTACTTCTCTATCAAGTCTATTCCTTTCCCGTGATTAGTTTTTTGAATAAGACATCCCCCTCCCCCCTCTCAAGTTGGTCAAGGTCAAACACAAATTCAATAAATTCAAGTTTGATCCTTATTTATCCTTGTTTCTGTGGTGAAACTGTTTCGTGATAATTTTCATGAATTATCATATAACACATTCATTTGGTTTTATTTCATTTTTAACCAATGTTAGTGATAGCTAGTGGGTTTCTCTCATTTTTATTATTTACGTTCACCGGGCAATGCATAAAGTTTGGATGATCAAGTTTTCTTTGGAATATGTTTTGGGGGGGATGCTTTGGAAGAGGTTCAGTGATTGCATGCCAAGCAAGTCTTACATTAAATATTGTCACTGTTGCAATCACTCGTCCAACATCCTGCTCAATGTTCTTGCTGGTGTGTACTTCCTATCTAGACCTACAGTGCAAATGTCAAAGTTTCAGATTCTTTTATTGGAGTGCAGGGTCCTGAGGTTAGAAGTGGAGATGTGCCTCAACCAATTATTCTTGAGGAGGGAAAAGAATTTAATTTCACCATCAAAAGAGGAGTCAGCTCTGAAGACACTGTTAGTGTAAACTACGATGACTTCATAAATGATGTGGAGGTCGGGGACATGATACTGGTGGATGGTAAGCATGCATGTGTATATTTGCACTGATTTCGATTGATGGTATGTGAGTTACCTGTACTTCTGCACCATCTGATTAAAGGTTTGATGTAATTGGAATCTATAATTCGAAACAAATGAGTTTAAAAACATAAAGAAGTATGATATATCACTATGAAAATAAAAATAAAAATTTATTCAATTTCTTTGAATTTCTGATTTTAATATAGTTGATGTAGTATATGTGTTTAGTTTTCCTTACTGAGAACTCTCTATTTTTGGGCAATGGTCAATTTTTATGTATGATGGAAACAGGAATTGTGTTACAACTGCCAAGCTATCATGACAACATTTAGTTGAATTGAGGTGTAGCACTATGAATAATTCATCATGATGGAAACAAAGTTATTCTATCAACTCCTTCTGACATCTAGACTTGCCTCTTGGAAGTGTGATTCATTATTTACTGAATAGGTTGATGGCTTCTCTTACAGCATATGTCCGAGTTTCTAGTAATGTATGGTAACACCATAAATTTAATTTCCTGATGTTTGGATTTTATTCTGTACGTGGATTCTCTATAATCTTCTTCTTTTCTTTTCTTTTTCCTGTCTATTCACAAAAGGAACACTCTACAAAATATTCACTGAACTCTTAAATTTCTCTTCTGCTCACATGACTTGAAGTGTTATTTTCTTTGACATAGGTGGAATGATGTCATTGGCTGTGAAATCAAAGACAAATGATCTAGTTAAATGTGTGGTGGTTGATGGTGGAGAACTAAAATCCAGGCGCCATTTAAACGTGCGTGGGAAAAGTGCAACTCTGCCTTCAATTACAGGTCTTACCTGTTTCAATTTCTTTTTGTATAACAGTGATGATGTGGAGATTTGATTCTTCATTTTTCCTCTGCTATTTTCTGAAAACTTCGCTGTGTTTTTGTGTGCTATATGGTCATTATCTACAGACAAAGACTGGGAAGATATTAAATTTGGGGTAGATAACCAAGTTGATTTTTATGCCGTCTCCTTCGTGAAGGATGCGGAAGTGGTTCATGAGCTAAAAGATTATCTCAAACGTAAAGTTTTTTCTTCATTATAAACGCGTTTTCATGTTACAGCTGCATTTGAGAATTCATACCTGTTCAGTTTATCTATTTTAACTATTTTGATGCAGGCTGCAGTGCTGACATTCATGTGATTGTAAAAATTGAAAGTGCTGACTCCATACCGAATCTTCATTCAATAATTTCTGCATCTGACGGGGTCAGTTTTCAATATTCTTAATGAATTACTACAGATTTTTTATGCCATTATGAAGTCAAGGAAAAGAAATTAAGTTGTGTTTGTTGCGAGTGTTTTCATTAAGGGCTGTTTTTTCCCTCAAGTGTGCTTGTGTGTTTTACTCTTCTTTACAGGAGAATGATTTTCTGTTCTGTGCCAGGATGTGCCTTGTGCACACCCCATGCATGTGTTCATGTGCTAGAGTTCAGGTTATCCATTACTTTGTATCATAATGTTTAGTTCCTGTTTAACTGTTTTTTGTTGCCTTTATAGGCAATGGTTGCTCGTGGAGACCTTGGTGCTGAACTTCCAATAGAGGAAGTCCCTTTATTGCAGGTAATTGAACTGCATATGACATGTCTAACTAACTTTCATGGTGCACATAATACATGTGTCAAATTTGGGTATGGGGCTTGATTAGAATGGAAAAGTTTGAGGACTCACCACTTTCTTGGAGATATTGAGAAGTTACTTCTGAATCTAAGAAAAAAAGATTACACTAGCAATAGCTTAAAATGAATTCTAGAGATCCATCATATGGGTCATTTTTGTAGTTTGTCTACATGCATTTTATTTGGCAGATTTAGTACATGATGTAGTAGCAATGGTGCATAGCGATTCATAAAACCAACCCCAACAAGTTTACAATCGAGGCTCAGTTGTTTTTGTTGTTGTCTAAATACATGTTATTTCTTAGCAATACCTACTCACAGTGCATGGCTTATCCAACCAGGTAAAATTATAGTAGGTGAAACGGCCATCTGTACCTATATGTAGCCTTGTTAACTGGCAACAACACTTACCCTTCTAATACTTGTCCTGCTTAGAGTTTAATCACAGTACTTGAATTCCTTGTTTAATCAAGAGTTACATGATCTTGCAAACAGGAAGACATCATTAGAAGGTGTCACAGTATGCAGAAACCAGTTATTGTAGCGACAAACATGCTGGAAAGCATGATTGGTCATCCTACACCAACAAGGGCCGAGGTTTCAGATATAGCAATTGCAGTACGTGAAGGTGCTGATGCAGTCATGCTTTCAGGGGAAACTGCCCATGGAAAGTAAGTGAACATGTTTCATATCAAGTGATTTCACTGCTCATGTCAATTTAATAATATTATGATGGCAGTCCTTTTGTTGCTTGAACTGGAATAAACTACTACCCTGTATATTAAAATTGTGAGTTTGTTGCATTCCAGTGCTTGGCCTAGTGGTGGAAGGAGCTTGTCTCCTTCCACTGCCACGGGTTCGAGTCCTGGCATGCACGCCTGTCACTTCCGCGGTGCCTTACATGCCTACTGGGTTTGCAGGGTATTCAGTGGGCCGTGGGGATAAGTCGTGGTGCGCGCAAGCTGGCCCGAACACCCTATGTAAATAAAAAAAAAAATTAAAAAAAATTGTGAGTTTGTTGTGAAATTGCCTATTGTAAGGCCTCTGAGCGTTTTTAAGTATCTATCTGGTAGAAGTAGAATAGAACATTTCTGACATTTATAATGCATGGCTTGAGTTCCATTGCTTGCATTACCTTTTCCAAGGAGTAAATTGATGTTTTCTTGAAAACTGCGTTGCTTCTTCTTCTTCTTCTTTTTTATCTGTCCTTTTCTTCCTCCTCTGTGTTGGATGACAGAACAGAAAATGGCAACTGGGATATTTTTCTAGCCAGTGGAGATTTGGCTCAAACTTGCAAACTGCTTTGTGTTGCAGGCCTTCCACCATCATAGGATATATGGTCTTACCACTCAGTTGATTTGGCTTTCACCTTCAATGTAGGCATTTTCCGCTGGTCTACTATTGCCCCTTACTGAGTTCCTCCATTTCCAAACATAGCAATAGTTGCTGATGATTGCTCAATGTCAGTTGTCTACTATTGCTGGAAACAATCACCAACCACCTGAATCCTGTCTATAGTTGTGTGAACATATGATTCTTTTTTACACTGGATCAGAAAATTACAAAAAATTATCTTTAAAACATGTTTTCCATTAAAGATATTTTTCAGTCAGTACATTTGATGAGCTTATTGAGTTATATAATTAGAGAAGTTTCCTTCATTGTTTTAGAACTTATAAGACTCCAGGAACACAATATAAGTTTGAGTTTCTTGCTATCTCCTTTTCATTTAGCTGGTCAGATGAAAGGAACATCAAGATGTAATATCGATGATATCTGGGTGAAGTTTCTGTATGGTGATAAGTAGCTCAAATTATCTCTTTTTCACATAGATTCTTTGGTTAAACTTATGTTATCTTTAACTGGTTTAATGGCATGCTCAGGACCATGTTTTCACTTATATCGCTTTTGCAAGTTATGATTTGATTTTTTCAATCCTTCAAGCAGAAAATTTTTTCTTTGTTTTTGTAGCTGATTTATTATTAATTGTTTTTTTTTTTGAATTAAGGTATCCTCTTAAAGCTGTTAAAGTCATGCACACAGTGGCATTGAGAACAGAATCAAGTCTGCTAGTAAACATAACGGCACCTACCCACAATGTCTATCAGGTATGCATTATGAGAGCTTGCCTCTAATTCTTGTTCCTCTTATAAGACATACAAGTTGTTTGAAAAATAGAATCAGATTTTGAGTCAATTTTATATCAGAGTTGTGATGACTAATGCCAAATTTGGCCGCTGCTGCTACTGTCCACGAGTGACTATTTCTAATTTCCAACTCCTGGTCATATTCATTGTCTGAATACCTCGTGGATATTTTTTGCAGAGCCATATGGGTGAAATGTTTGCTTTCCACGCCACAATTATGGCTAACACTCTCAATACACCTATCATTGTCTTCACAAGAACAGGATCCATGGCTATACTTTTAAGTCATTTTCGGCCTTCCTCAACGATATTTGCCTTCACAAATGAGTGAGTTCTGAAAGCACTATGAATGCTGTAGTTTTTGTTTCTAATTTATGTTCTTTGACTCTGTAAATAGAATAAAGGTCCTTTCAAATACAATATTGTTCAAAGCTTTAACAATTTTAGAAAGCTTGAAATGCCACATTTACATGCTTCCAAATAGATTAACAAGAAATGCCTCACGGTGCAATTAGCAGATAGAAGACTAGTCACACTAACACTGGCAATTTGTTTATAGGGGTGCGATACTGTTCATTCTTCAGTTTGGTATACTAATTTTGAGTAATTACTAGATGGTTTTCAGTAATTTGCTTATATGGTTTTCAATAACCACTGTACATCCTTCAATTTGTTTGTGCTAATTATTTTTCTCATGGATGAAAGCATTTCCTTGATGCCAATACATTTCCTGTCTCTCTGCCATAATATTAAAGAAGTTAGGGCCTTGTTGATGACATGCGCTGATGATTAGAATATCCTTATTCACTACCATTTCATGCTCTGAGCTTTCATGCTTACCTTTCCTGTGATCTGTGCATTGAATCTTTTAGTGACTATCTTGTTGGTGTAGTGTAAATTAAGGTAACTTCTTCATTTCTAACTATTTGTGACATTTTCATGCTTGGCAGAGAAAGGATAAAGCAGAGGCTGGCACTTTATCAGGGTGTCATGCCAATATATATGCAGTTTTCAGACAACGCAGAGGAGACCTTCTCTCAAGCATTCAAGCTGCTATTGGTTAGCGATTCTTCCATCTCTCTTGTTTCTACAGTTGGAAAAGCACTTAATGAAATTAATCTTTTCAAATATTTTCCATGCTTTAGAATAAAGGTCAATTGATGGAAGGACAGCACGTTACCCTTGTCCAGAGTGGAGCACAACCTATCTGGCGTCTAAAATCTACTCATCACATTCAAGTTTGCAAGGTCCAGTCCTAATTTTGTAATGATAACGGGTTTTTGTTTGAGCAGCTGATATTTATTTTGAATGTTATTTTATCTTTGTTTAATTACAAGTTTTGTTGTTCCGAGAGTGAACTTGAAAAAATCCTAATGAGTTTGAATGCCTCAAGGGCAATTTTTTTTGCAAAGATGTTGATGTGGAAAAAATTACTCTACTGATTGAATTAGATTAGATGTTATGAAGATCGCTGAAGTCCTGTGACAATTCGTCTGGTATTTGGAAGTGCTATTTATTTTTGATTTTTTTTTTGTTGTGGCTTTGTCCAAGTCTTTGTTTATTCATCAGAAATAAGGAGTCCCATTCCAGCTATGCTGTCAACTTGAGTCAACCTTCTCTGTTGTCTATCTTTGCTGATTCTCTCCTAGACTTGTGGGTGTTATAACTGAAGTTCTGCGCAGTTATCTTTATCTAGCTTTAGTTTTATCCTAATGGGGTTTGCTTTTCTGACCACTAATGCATTATTTTTTGCTTTTATCTGAATCATTTACACTTTAACATGATTTCACCATAATGTTCTTTTCGGACCCTCTATTTCAGAACAGATACGTTGTAATTGTTTTGCCTTGTTGGTGGCTCCTATCTGTCTGAGTCCATTACTAATTGGTTAAAAAAAACGTAACACTTTGATAGTGGCTGGGACTATAATATTGGTATAAATTGACAGCCCGATATCTGAGTGGAAATCCATGATCATCCTGCACTGTTGTCTTGGCCCTTCATGATCTACCAGGGTCCATTTGTTAGGACGCGACAATCTCAGCGTCATTCTCGGCCACCCTGGAACTTCAATTGTTGTTCTTTGAGCCAGCAATGTATTCAAAGTCAGCATTTAGAGTGTTCCTAAGGAGCACACCCTGATGCTCAAGGCCTGGGTTGCCTGCTAAGAGGCATTAGGTTTAAACCATGGGAGGGGTGTGCGTGTCTCGTGACCAAAAAAAACAAAAGAACTCTTGATTGAGAAGAGCAGCCCCCTTTTCACCTTTCCAGACACTTGAGAGTTTTCATCTACTCTCTGCCTGAAGACATCAGAGTCAAGGTGCTCGCCATATGATCTGGCTGAACAAAATCCTCGATGTATTTGCGGACCTCTCTTTAGAATATAGTGTTTTGGAGACAACAAAACCCTTAGTGGAGTCAATTCTGTTTCGATAACCAGAAGGTTTCCATCAACCCCCCTCCTTTTTTACCCCATGAATTTCTCTAGACCATAAAAACATAAAATTTCTGTCAGAATTAAGAGCCACCAGGACATCTCTGCAACCTAAGCCCTCGTAACTCCAGCTTATGTGTACTGTTTATTCTCCCTTTTATACCCTCATCAGAGAATCTTTAATAAGAACCTCTACAGTGAAACAAGTCGTGACAAATAATTGAACTACTGTCACCAGAATTACCGTGCGCACTGTATAACAGCGCATTGGACTTGATCTGGATTTATTCATTTCCTCCTGAGTGCTCTTGCTCCCGTGAAACCAATCTACACTTGAAACCTAGTAGGCAGAGTGAGGTTTTATGATTACTGACGTGTATATCTTACAATGCTTTACCAGCTTTAGCTCTTGTGACCAATTTCAAATATGTTTCACTTGGTTGGCATCTGTCCAAGTTTAGTGTTCAAATCTAATTGGTCGTTGTAATTATAGAATTAATGCTTGCATGAGCACGAGAAAATTGCTGTAGGATTATCAGTGAAGCAAGCAAGAATTACGTTGTCTTATCCGCCCCAGGAAGGATGGCTTCGCAGTCCAAGTGCTGGTGGTTTGCGTGAAGGGGCTGGAGAAGTGCAAATTTGGAGAGAAGATATACTGCTCTTATTATTGTCAAACACAATTAAATATATAATAGGAAATCATTCTAGAAAGACAGCAATCAAGCCAACTCATTTTACATAAAATTCAATACAAACTGATGCTAGTTCCATGGCTTGCAATAGAATCAACGGGTTAGAATGAGGTAAGTTGAACCAAAAGCTGCCCGCCTCATTATACTCTTTTCTACTTAACCTAACTTCAGAAAAACTCAGAAACAGAGTGAAAAGGGGAGTATGTTGCAGAAACTGAGACAAATGGGTGTCATGGGAGTTCAGCGAAAAGGTCTTGCACTCTCCCCTTTAGACCCACCTTTTCCTTTGATACAGGAACTTTCTGCAAAATGTTAACGGTCACCCCAATCCCTCCCTCTTATATATATATATATATATATATGTATGTATGCATTTGTATATATATGCTGGTACCATAAGCATTAACATTTTTCCGTGACATTTTATTTAGTACATCAGACTCTGAAGTTCTCTTCCTGATCATTCAGCTCGCACTTTCCTTCCAGTTGGATAGACTTGTACCACCTAGCACATGCCATATACACAACTAAGTCTATCGTTGTCAAGGTTGCTAAGAGGAAGTAAAACCTATCCAGGTGACCTTTGTTCAGATTTCCGGGGATCCATCCGGGCATGTGATCCTCAGTCGAGATCTTCATAACCATAGTCACAAGCAAGCTACTCACGTAATTCCCTAGCGAGATAGATGTCATACAAAGTGCACTCCCGAAGCTCTTTAATCCATCAGGAGTTTGTGCATTAAAGAACTCCAGTTGACCAACATACATGAAAACTTCAGAAGCTCCAATAAGTGCATACTGAGGAACTTGCCAGAAGATGCTCAAAGAGCTTGAGCCTTCACAGTGTGTGCAGTCCTTTCTTGCATACCTGAGTCTATAACACTCCACAAGCCCAGCCGAAATCATTGCCACTATTGCTATCACAAGGCCAACACCCATTCTTTGAAGTTCAGTTAGTCCTTTTGAACCTGTCTTTTTAACTCTGCTTACAAGTGGATCAAGAACTCGTCGATATAGGAAAATGAAAAACGCAACACTTAGAATATCGAAGCTAGACATGCTGGCAGGAGGGATTTTGAAGTTTGATACTGTAGTTTTCATTGCAGCTCCCTGCTCAACAAACAGAGAGGCCATCTGTGTGAAAACCACTGAATAGATTATGGTGCAGAGCCAAATTGGGAGTAGTCTTAGTATGCATTTAACTTCTTCTACTTGTGTAACTGGGCACAGACGCCATGGGTTGCGACAGCCCCGCTTTTGATCATCAATATCTCTTGAAGAGATGAAAGCAGCTCTATCCAAGAACCTAAAATAATACGTGGATGAACACGGGTTAGCATTGTTATTGATCAAAAGGAACTTGCAATGCTTGTTTCACGGAGTCTAAGATACCCAGTTTGTTCGAATCACGATAAACTGGATAAAATTGATTCCTATAAGTAACGTGTAATGGATTTCAAACTACCCAAACAATCTAGATTTTCTTTTAGTGAGGATTATCAGTTCTGTGGAATTTGAATAAATTAAGTTCATGAGTTCGTGACCTATCTCTCAATACTTACTTGAATCCATCAGTGTGGAGAATCTTTCTGTTGCCATTCATCGAGCAATCTTTTGCATGGACATTATACAGCTCCTCCTCTCCATCTCGTGGCATCTCTAGCTTCCATTTCTTCATTGCAGCGATGATGACTTGGCACAACCTGGAGAGAGGGTTACCACTTGGTTTGAAGTGCCGGTATCTAGCTGTTCCTCCTAGAAACAAGACCAATGCTGCTAAGGCAGAACCTGCAGACGCCCAGAATCCTAGTGCCCACGCCCCTTCATCTTCAAAATACCCCAATATGGTGTTGGAAAAGAGGGAACCGAGGTTCAAAGCCAGGTAGAAGTAGCTAAAAAATGTAACCTTGGAATGTCCTTCCCTGGGGTCCTCTTCATCAAACTGATCAGCCCCAAATGTAGCAATGTTAGGTTGATACCCTCCATTTCCCAGAGCAACGAGGTAAATGGAGAGGTAAAACAATGAAACTTCCATGCTTGAATGGGATCCACATGGAGTCAGCTCATTCCCACATCCTTTTGGTCTGATTAAGAAAAGGTATGACGAGAGTGATAGGATTACTAGGCCCTGCCAATTAAGACACAAAAGAAGCAATTAGAACATGTATACAATTAGATCGCAGCATCTACACACTGCCTAATGTTTTAGATGTTAGTTTTCGTAAGCAGATTCGCTGACGTTCACTCGATTAATTACATGCACAACTTAATGGATTAAAAGCTTACTGTGCAAATCTTTCTGCAAATTTTGAGGCGAAATATGCAAGCTATACTTGAATGCAGAATGTATTAGAGAAGATTCGGAGTCAAAGTAACTTACTATGACAAAGATGACCTGAAAAATTGCACAGGTTTTGTATCTTCCCCAGTAGGAATCGCTGAGGAAAGCACCAACAAGAGAGAAGATGTAGACGGTCCCGGTCCATTTGCTAACGTTATTAGCAGCATCGGCATTGCTTTGTTGCAAAACCCTTGTCAGGAACAGAACTAAGTTCACACCAACACCAAAGAATGCAAGTGTTGCTAGACCTTGGTTCACTGAGATTCACAGAACAGAAACAAACACAGAATTCATAGTTTAGAGGCTTTATTTTGTAGGGATTTCTAAACCAGACAACTACAGGTACAATATCTTAAACGTTTGCTTCAATGACAACTTTAATGGATTAATCATTAATAACATCAAGTGGAAATTACATTTGTAAAGCGGGCTAGATTGCTGATGGATTAAGGTTATACTACATAGCAAAGTTCTACAGGGTATAATGCAGGTTTTGTATATTTCCTTCATTACCTTCCATTTCTGCAGAAAGTAAAAGAAAGAGCCCTGTAACAACTAATTAATTTAGGAGCATTGAGTATAGTTTATGTTTTCTGTTTTTTTTTTTTTGTTTTCAAATCATGTATTAAAAACAACAACAACAATAATAATAATAACCACTATCACAAATTTTGTAAACCATTTGTTAGGTTTTGAGAAATTCTGTAACTCGTTGTTGGTTTTTTACTTTCTCTAATTAGTAAATTAAGTTAAGAAAAGATCATATCTCATCGTATTTCTAATTAATGACCAGAGCTGGAGAACTCCTCGACCATGTAGTTCAATGGGTACCTGTATTTTTCCTCTAGCAGGAAGGAACTCCAGTAAGCAGGGCTTATAGCTTATGTTGTCTTTTTGTTATTAAACTGTGTTTAAAAATAGGCTGAAACTGTATTTCTTGAAAACTGAGTTTCAATCAAATTAAACAAAAAATGAATGGGATATTTTTTTTTAATGGGATTCGGACAGCATAATTAGGCCAAATGGACCTTCCTAACAAAAAAATAAAATAAAATAAAAATAATCCCAGCCAGCTGAACTATATCCCACCAAAGTTTCGGATCCACAGAGAGTGGTGTGCCTAGAAAACAAATTGGGTGACTCAAATCAATCAATCTGGAAGATCGAAACGTCTCATCGACAATATTTTCGTCATATGCTCTACCAGCTACTGAATTTAACGGTAACAATCATTTCCCATTATCCTCACACACCTCTCATCATTCATGTGCTGGGGAAGTTCATATTTAGCAAAATGACAAGCACGTTAGAACTTGATATTTTTGTCCTACTTTGTATAAAAGAGTGACAAAGATCTCTGCAAGAATTAATTTCAAGTACTTCAAGCGACTTCAACCACGTATTTCACATCTAATTTGCCTTAGAAACTTCTTTCTAATTGCTTCTTCCAGAGTCCCCCTATTGCTGAATTTTAATTCCTTTGGCCAACTAGTGAGATTTTAACTTTAATGGGTGTAAAGCAAGAGAAACAGGAATTGATTGCTGCCTTTATCTCTCCTTCACTATCTAATTAAAAAGAAAATTCCTTTCTTTCATTTTTTTCCCTGCTTGTTGAGCGTCATGATCTCTGTAGATGACAAAAGTGACGACCTTTTGCCTAAGACGATGACAGGATTTTCTGCGGCTGACCTAAGCAAATCATGATCTATAATCAGGCTATTTTTTTTTATATTTATTATTACTTGTCACTCCTTGAAACTTATGGTTAAGGTGAGGAGCTTATTATCGTTTGCCAAGATACATCTAGTAGTAAGTCCAAGATAATCACCTGAATTCAGGATAATTATGCAGTCTATATGCATGCATGCGCATGGCCAAGGGCATATATACGCCTGCAACATGTATCGTGCTGAGATCAGGGTTTTTTCGTTTTGGGTTGTAAACGACACGTGGCAGAAACCCAGACCATGCAAAGAAGTAGACAGTTACGTGCCAGGTAAGATTTTAATGCATGCTTTCCTCACCCCACTTTCCATGGTGTCGTGTAGTAGTCCTGGAAATTGGTCGCTAACTGGCAAACTCATAAAAGAAAAGAGTTCCTTCCCGTGCTGTCTCTATCCCTCTCTAAAACTCCAGTGGATTTTTTCTTGTTCCTATCCATATCTAACCTAGCTATGTCTTGCTGTTTGCATTTATTGGCTGCCTTAAGGGCAGCATGTAGCCAGAGTCCAACACCTGTTCTCCGTTTCAGTGCTCCTCCTTACACGTTCATCATTTATCTTTATCATCTTTTCCAAGACTGGAAATTTTATACTGCTTGCAAAGACGAAAGGACCATGTGCTTATCATTACAACCCATCTCTCTCTTCTTTTTCCCAAAGAAATTTGGTAAATCAAAAGGAGGGCTTGACTATTTACAAGAACATATTTTTTCTCAGCAATTTCTACATATAAAATAAACATGTAAATGATACACACACGTATATTTGGGTGGATAGATCATGGGATATATTCCCTAGTGCGTTAGGACCAAGCAATAAAAATATAGATCGATGTGATGATATGACATATACCACAACATGCACCCATAATACTAGGAATTTGGATTTTGGGCCCATGAATTTCTAGCCAGAAAAATAACATATACAGTACCTGTGACAATGACCATTTAAAGTAATCGACAGGGCTGCTTGAATTTAGAAAAGAATGCAGAACTGGGAGATATTTCGAAAGGGAAGAACAACCATAGAAAAACTAAGCAGTATTCTCATAGAGAAAAGTATTATTTTTGGTCATCTTTAATTATTTTATGCTAGTTAGGATTTGAACTTACAAAGTATAATGATTCCAGCAACCCATTGCCCAGATTTGGCTTTGACAGCAGGACGACCATGCCAATCAACTGTTCCATCAAAAGTGCATTCTTCTCGTCCCTCTTTGAACTTACCCTGCATATGTACATTTTCATCCCATTGTAATACAGCTAGCAAATTCATCTTCAGGACCAAAAAGAAAAACAAATACTAGAAATTAAAAAGTATAATCATAACCGCACAACATCAAATATAATGTCTGTGTTTCATGGCTTGCAGCTTGGTTTAAGCCAGCCAAGAAATGGGAAAAACAGAGAGGGGAAAAGCTCTTAAATTAAAATCATCTCTGCGTACGTAGTGGGGGAAAGAAAAAGGAGGAGGAGGAAGAGCAGCATATCAAAAAAGACTTATAAGGAGATCCAAGAGAACAGCTAGAAGGTTTCAACTAACCTCCCTACAAACCTCCAAACAAGCCATTAACGATGCTGACAAGAGAGAGCTGTATAGATAAAATGCTTGATAAGAAAAGAGGAAGGTGTTTTGTGTCGGTAATGAGAAAATTAACAAAGACGAAGAGAAGGCAGGTTGGGAGTGAATGAGAAGAGGAAGGGTGTATAAATAGAGAGTGAGCGGAGTGGTATGAACGGTGCAGATTTTAGAGGACAGGAGGAGGGGTCACCCACAGGAAAATAAATTTTATTGGGAATAACTAATGATTTACTATTAGATATTTTTCAAGAATTATTTTTTTAAAAAGACAAATATAAAAAAATAAAATCTACAAATCTTAAATAATAATAAATATATCTCCACTTAAAATTTTCTTATTTTAATTATATCTCTTTTTTTATTAGAACAAATTTTATAAAATAACTAATAAAACATCATTAATTATTCTCTAAATATAATAAAATTACTCATGACCCCCACGTGTTAAATCAATTAAATTAATGTTTATGCAGTCATATGTAATATGCAAGTTGTTTCAACTGAGAAAATGATCGTATTTTTTTTTGTTTTTTTTTTTTTAATATACCTTTTCTCTCTCACTCCCCAATCTCTCCATTTCTGTGGCGTGACCCTTTTTGAATTTTACTAGCGGTAATTATAGCATTATAATTATATTATATTACAATTCCTTTTAGTGGCAAAAAAAAGACAAATCTATTGTGGATTCTTATCGTGCACCCACGGTGTCTTTTCTATTAGGTCTCTAATGTTTTTAAATTAGATTATTCAACTTTATTGCTTTGTAATTTTATCTAGTATAATTTTATATGCTAAGATTTTTTTTCTCAGTTTGCTTGCTTTTACATATGCGAAGTATCAAAGAATATTCAACATTAGATTAGAGATTAATATTACAAAATAAAATTTTAGCTTATAATTAAAAAAAATAAAAAACAACCACCAAATTTTACAAAAAAAACATAGCCCCTTTCATTTTCATTTCTAAAAAGCATGAAAAACTTTAATTTGGTCCATGGAGTGTTAATTTATGTATATTTGATCCATGTTATTTTAGTTTTTTAATTATATTTCACTCTAAAAATTTATTTTTATCCCATTTTAGCTTTTAAATGTCAATAAGAAGAGGGAGAAGGTCGTTGAAAAAGATAGAGGGATAAGTATTTTACTGTTTATATTCTTGTCATAAAAAACAGATGTTGGTGTCAATTTATTTATTCTAAAGAGGAAAGTTCAATATAAGTGATTTTATTTTTCAAACATGTTGGAAAAGATCTATGGTTTTTTTTTTGGGGGGGATTGATTTATTGTTTTTTAAACTATTTAAATGGCGATTTAAATGAAAATAGCTCTATAAAGGTTTTAAAGGTATTTTAAAAATATTTTTAAGTTAAAACAAACTAAAAATTAAATATTTAGGATCCGGGCCGTTGACCTAAACTTTGGGTGGTCAAAATTTGTATTAGAAAGTAATGCGTACTCTCTATTCTAATAAGAAAAAAAGATGAATGATGCAACATTCATCCATTTTTTAAATATAAAAAGTTAGGTATGCGGATCTAGAAAGGTCTATGTATGCCTAAGTTTTTTTGTTTTTTAAGGCTAATTATGTGGTCTGTCTTTCTAGGCTCAGACACGTATAACTTTTAATTTTTTTAAAAATAAATTAAAAAAATTATCCTCAAATAAAATTTTAAAATTATGTTTAAATAGTTATCCAATTACATTATAGTTTTCAATAAATTGGAGTTTTAATGGTAACATTAATAATTATATTATGAATATTTATATATTAATCTAATATGTAGTTTTTTTAAATATTGTTTATTAATATTCAATGAGAATAAAATATTTATTTTTTTATTTATATAATTCTCTCAAATTTTATTTTCCTTATATATATATATATTTTTTTTCATTTAGGGGCGTTAGAATAATAGATTTGTGAGTTTTATATTTTTTTAATCGAAACTTGTTTTAATGATTATAATATTAAAAAAATAATGCTTTTCAAAAAAATAATTCTTTCGTCAAAATGAATAAGTGAGTTCATGTATTATAATTTTTAATTGGTGGCCTATTTAAGCTTTATACACGATTATAGCTATCTTTGGGAAGATCAAAAGCTTGAGCCTCGATATAGATGCGATGACGATCCTTTCAGATAAAATAATGATGTAATATAGGCACGATATCTCTTGTTAAAGGTGTAAAACAACCTATCAACCTTCTCATCTTATCTAAAAAACAATTCATATATTCTAAAACTGTTATCCTTAATTCTATCTAGCTAGGTTTATTCAATTGGATATTGTCATGTACAAGAAAATTATGTATGAAAAAATTAAAAATTTAGAATTAAATTAATTAATGAAGGTTATTGGGTAAAGTGTATAATTTATTCCTCTAATTGAAAAAAAGAAAGGGTTTTTCAAATAATAAATTAAATTATTATTTTTTAATAAATAAATAAATTTGTTTTAAATAAAATAATTTATCAAGGTACAGTATATATTTATCCCATAATTTTAATTTAATTAAAATTAAGATTTTTGATAGTTTGTTAATTTTTACATATAATTTTCTCATATCTTATTGTCCTGAAATCAAATAGAAAGATATAAACCATAAACTAACCTATAATACAAGGCATAATTTTCTAAAACAAATATACAAAAAAAAAATTCTATGAAAAATAAAAAATATAAAACTAAAACGTACCATTAATTAACCTATATATGTATTCACAGGCCATTTCAGAATGCTTTTTATGATTTTTTTATACCATATTTAACACTATTTGATATCGTGGTTTAGGCATTTCCAGAATGCATTCTAATACCAAACAAAATATTCATCTCAATTTTAAAATTAAAAATTGAAATTGTTGGATAAATTCTTAAAAATAATTTTATAATATTTTTATTTTTAGATTTGATATTTATTTATTTGTTTTTTAATAATTTTGATAAAAGGATGTTAAAATTATATAATTTTTTTTTTAAAAAAAACTCAGATGCAACATCAATTAAAATAAAAAAATATTCTAAAAAGTATGAGTTTGTTTGAAAATACAGTGTAAATTATATTTTAATTTTTTTGTTTTTATTTAAAATAATTTTTTATATTTTTATATTGTTTTAATATGTAGATATTAAAAATAAATTTTAAAAAATAAAAAATTATTTTAATACATTTCTAAATAAAAAATACTTTAAACTATCACTGCAATTACAATCTTAAACAAGCCATATCAACCACAGTATCAAAAATATAATAATCATACACGCAACATTAGAAAATTATAAGAATTGTTACCAGATATTCTAAATATTTTGTTGGTAAACACAACACTAATATCGATTCTTAAACTATGTGGCTATTAAAAAATAATATAAAAATTATATCAAAATAATCTATACACAATGGTATTTTAAGATTAATCATTTCTTAATTTGGATAAAGACGGAAGCCATTGCAAAATTAATTTGTCATTGACAGTTTGAAGGCACTAAATCAAATAGTTTTCCAGAACTGTCTGTGAGTTCCATTTTGGTGCCCTGGAATCTGATAGCTTTAACATTTATACTCAATAAATGAGAGCACAATACACTCTCAGATTCATTAATACTCAATAAATGAGAGCACAATATATATTCCCAGATCATGTGTGAAATTAACAGCAAAGGAAAAGAAAACCCTTCCAGCCTCTCCTTAGATTCCCCACCTTTCCTCTCTTTTGTCTGTTTATCTACTTGATTAGTGAACTCATTAAGATTCATGTTCCAAGAATGAATTTCCTTCAACTGTTTTTTGGTGGTTAAAATCTAATTTCACTTCTACCATATACTGATATCAAGTGTGTATGTGTGTATGTGTGTAGTAGCAGCAGCTTGCTAGATGAGTGATGCAAGATAATCTTTGAAGTAATTTGTTTACTTGTTTTTATTTCTAAAAACATGCAGGGACTAGGGATAGAAGACATGTGAAGATAAACTATAAAATTAACTGGTGGTAATAAAGTTACATAAGTAAGTTGAAGAATTATCATATTAATTGGTGAAGAAAAAGAAAAAGAGAAAAATTGAGCGATCGAAAGGAAAATAATCACAAATCTATAGCTATATTTGAGAATCTATTTTAGAGTTTTAAACAGATGAGATAACTTTTTAAATAAGACGAGTATCATGTAAATTTTAAGAATTTTATTTATGATGAGATAAATGTTAATTAATATTCTTTATTACTGTATGATATTTATTTTGATAATAATTATGTTGATAATAATAGCATAAATAATGATAATAATAGAAATAATGATAAGACCATTAATGCTTTTATTGATAATTTAAAAGCCGAGTGCAAAGAGAACATAAAAAACTTTTAACAAAAAAATTATTTATTTAAGCTATATCAATTCTTTTGGATTAAAAATTTACTATTATCATAAATATATATTTATTCAAGAGTTATATGTCTATAATAAATGTTCACCAATTCTAGAACTAAGTGAAAGAGAAATCTTTTAATAATTGATGTTTTTTTATTCAAAATTTAACATGTAAAGATTAAAATTGATATTTAAAATTTTTATATCCTTCAAGTGAAGATAATAACGAGGTTGGAGTGTTTTAATTGGACATTTATGGAATTAAGATAAGAACATTTTGAACTCGAAAACGAGTTTCTTTCAACTTAAAAAAAATGATGTTGAAATAATTTTAAAGAAAGCTACTTGTTTACTTTGTTATTTTTATTCAAAACATTTTTCTTTACAGTGTTTGTATTCTTCCCATGTGGTTTAAGAATTTTATTTTTTCTTATTCTTGAGTTGTTTAATTTATATTTTCAAAAATTACTTACAAAAAAATTCAGTAATATAATTTTGTGTTACTTCTACTTGGTGTTTTTTTATGTTATTTCTGTATGTCAATGAGCTACTACAAAATATTCTCTTTTGCATAGCTTTTTGAATTTCACGACATCTACAAATGAGATGAATGTGTTCTTAATTAAGTGTTCAAAAGTGTCAAGTAGGTTTAATTTCTAAGCATAAAGAATGAATTACTCGTAATAATTGAAGTTATCTCGAGGAATAAATGAATTTGTTATCCAACAAATATACACTACTTTGATTTGCATCTAACATCTTTGCTTTTTCGGCTCAATTATTATGAAGGATATGATTCCATTTCCATTTTTCTATGTTTTAGTTCCAGTTGTTGACGCCAAAGTTTACACAATTCTCTCCTTGGTGGAAACATTGGCATATTACATGTTGTAAATGAATATAATGTTGAATAATATGTGCAATACATCTCTTCTATGATGCTTTATGCCTCAACTTGCAAAGACATTCCTTTTATACCAGGAGGACGAATATTTAGACTCAAAATCTAATTCAACTAATGAAGCAATTGGCACATCTTACTGACATCTTAAAAGCTAAATGCAAGGTTTCCCCCCCCCCCCTTTACTTTTCATGTCTCCTTTTCCTTTATGAAGCTATTTTCAAAGGACATTTTTCCATCTAGGCATTGATGTTCCAGAGTCTAAAGATACTCAAAAATCAAGCCAAGAAAATTCATGTGTAGAGTCCCTGTTACAGATCTCAGGCCTTCATAGATATATTGTATTTTATGCTAAATGATAATAATATCACGAAATTCTAGTGATCATTCAAAAATCTAAAGATATTACGGAACCCTTTTTTATACATCAAATGTCTTCAATGTTAAGGGGAAGATTAAAAAGTATTAAGGGTATTTTAGAATTAAAAGAGGTTTTTGTAATATTCACTTAAATGAATTTTTCTTTTTTTGTAATATTTTGAAATTTATAAATGAAAACTAGAATTTCATATATCTCAAAGAAGTTATTATAATTTATCCTATAGTTTATTTTGTGAAGTTTAGAAGAATCATTAATGGTCGAGGAGGTGTGTCTTTTTTCTTTCTATTTTATCATTAGAGTTTTAAGTTCAATTATTTTAGTCACGCGACGATGACGAATAAAATTCTTGATGCGAAAGGTCTCTGCAAAAGGTGAATTAAGGTATCTCTCTAGCCACGAAGCCATGAAAAAAAAAAACCCTTCAATTACTCTAGCCTGTAACTTCAGATTTATGACGTTGCACCCAACAATGATTTCTGGGTTTTGTTTTAGATTGTTATTTTATGTTATGAACAGGATCTGTGGTTATATATATATATATATATATATATATATATGTATATGTATATATATGTATGTATGTATGTATGCATGCTTATTTTATGTTATGAACAGGATCTGTAGTTATATATATATATGTATGTATGTATTAGTAAAAGAAATATAATAAAAAGATCAAAGCCATAAAGACACCGACAAACCATTCATAAGGTCCTCTCAGCAAAAATAACAGAATACCAGATATAGCATAAATATTGTATTCGGAAAAACAGTGAAACACTAGCAATTTATAGTCCAGTTCTATATCAGTTTTCATACGTGGACATACCTATTCCACTTCTTTTCTTGTTACTGGCTGGCTGGCTTTTAGTTAATAATAAGAAGATGGCCCACTATAAATTACTATTAAAATCAAGTGAGGTTGTCAAATTATATGGATATGATAATCAAATAAAAGATAAAAAAAAGTTTAATTTTAAAAAAATTGAATTTTAAAGGATCAAATAAAAAAAAGATAAAAAAATAACTTCAAAAGAAACTTACCTAACCCGGATAAATAAAACTTCTTTTTTAAAACGAACAACTTCAAAAAATATAATCCGGAAAAAAAATGATATAAATTTATATAAACATTTTAAACTCATAACCCTACATATTGACTAAACTAGAAACATCGTATTTAAAAAGCAACTATTTTAAAAATTAGTTCGACCTGACGGTTTGATCCATAACTGGACTGATCTTTAAAAAAAATTGAGGGAGAATTAATCAAGTATAAGACTGTCGAAAACCCGGGTTAACCCATATTTCGATTAGCCCGAGGAAAATCTAGTCAAAACAAAGCCAAAACTCATTGACTATTTTCTTTTCTTTTCAAAATGATATTATTTTGATTTTTTTAAAATAAAAGGATTTGATTGACTTAGGTAACTCGAGTCCTCCCACTTAACCTGTGACCCAATCATTGCCCTTAATTGACTTTTGGGTAAGGCTTATAAACAATGAACCTAGAAGACCAAATCCCAATAATTGAAATGTTGAATGATAAAAAAAAAAGCTAAAGGATAAAGAAATAACAATTAAAAAAAATAAGAACCTCATTTAAAAAAAAATGAGAGCATAAACAAAAATATTGAATTGAAGGGAAAAATTGAAAAACAATTCAAATTAACAAATGAATCCAAAATAAATAAATAAAAAAGAGTACTAATTTCCAACAAACTTAATGATTATGAATGTAATTTTAAAAAAATAATGAAAAATAACTGAAGCCAACTTGACCCAAGCTTTAGAATTTTATAACACGTATCATGAAACCATATCACAACATCAAAGTCTAACCTAAAAAAATAATAATATCAAATTTATAACCATCCAAAATAATTAGAGATAAACTTTAAAAAATAAATTAAAAAAGAAAGTGATTTAAAAAATATAGATCTTAAATGAAAGAGAACCAAATTTGACACAAAAATAAAATAAAATCAAAATCATAAGGGATGAAATTGAAAAATAATTTCAATCTAGAAAATGATAAGAACAACTAAAAATAACAATCTAAAGAATAAAGATTATATTTTATATAAAAATAAAATGCCATGAGATAAAATTTAAAGACAAATCAATTCAATAAAGAATTTAAGACCAAATACATCACAATAAAAAGAATGAAGATCAAATCTAATATAAAAATCAAGTGCAAAGAGATGAATTTGAAAACAAATAATTTGATAAATAATTCAAGACCAGATACACTGAAATTAAAAAAATAAAGACTAAATCTGACATAAAAAATCAATTATAAAAGGATGAAATTAAAAAAAAATAACTCAAAAAATGATTCAAATCCAAATACATTATAATCAAAAGAATGATGACCTAATTTAATGTAATAAATAAATAACTAGACCTTCTTCTTCTTCTTCCTTTTTTTTTTTTGCAATAAACAACATGGTTTTCTAGGAGAGATGGAAGGAGGGAAAATGACCTAGTCGGAGCTCCTCCGTATACTGCCTTAGTACACGTGCCTCACCACCATTCTTAGGGTGGCAAGAAGTATTGAACACTGCCTTGAAATGCAGTGTTCAGTACTGTTTTGACAGTACACACACCTTCCAATGAGTGTAGGCAGCGTTCATTTGCTGGCACGCATCAGCCATTGAAAATGCAGCGTTCAGTGCTGTTTTGACGATGCACACACCTTCTAATGAGTGTAGGCAGCGTCCACTTGCTGGTATGTGCTTGGCACGCGTCAGCCATTTTCCAATATATATATATATATATATATATATATTGATTTTCATAGATAAGTGGTAAAACCAAATTTAATAAGATAAAAAAAACTCCATAAAAGATCTAAAAAACCTTAAAAAACCTAAAAAAACATCTATATAGGCTTGGGCTACCATGCATAAGCCTCATTATTACTAAAATGGATGGGCTCGAGCATGGTAGGGTGAGCCCATGTTAGTCTCATGTCCAGGTAGGGCATCCGTTTACTATTGTCCAATGTGGGACATGTTGTCATGCCCAACACCTAAGCACCCACGTGGCTTCAAGCTATCATGCCTAAGTCAAATATGTTTGAGTCTAGACAGCGTTTTAGATCCATTTTTCATCTTTAATGAACTCATGCACCTTCCACGAGTCCAACATTCATTTAAGAATTTTTTCTAGGACCCTATGAAGGTCCCTAAGTATGTTGTATTGATCAAATATATATTGTTTTAAATAAAATATAACTCAAAATATCACAATGATAGAATTCCACTTTAGCCTCTCATTTCCACATACAAAAAAAAAAAACACCTCTTGAGGTTATGCCTTGGAAGAACATAATTTGTTATGGAAAGAAAGGAAAATTAGTAAAAAAAATATATTGGTTCCTCTAAGATTACAAAAACAATTGGGTTAGTAATTGATAAACCAGCATTGCTGCCTTATTTATCTAGGATTTATGATGTGTTTCATGCATCACTATTTTGAAAAGCGAATTGAATCATTCTTGAATCCTGTCACAAGTCATAATGGAGATAAAAAAAGATTTAACACTTAAGGTAAAAACTATAATAATTGTTGATCAAAGCAAAAATTTATTACTGAACAAAAAAGTTTCTTTAGTGAAAATACTGTAAAGGAATTCCCAGGTAGTTGAGGAGACTTGGAAAAATAAGGTAGCAATGAGAAAAAGAAACCCAGGCTTATTTGTAGATGAAGGTATGAATTTGAATTTCACAAACAAATTTTTAAAAAGAGGGGAGAATGTAAACCACAACCTAAAATTTTAAATTTGTTTACATTAATGTAATTTTTCAACCAAAAAGTAATAAATTAAAAGGAAAGGTTTATGACTAGGGCTAAAAATTCCTAATTAATTAATGTAAAAGCTTGAATGAAATAAAAAATAAATCTACACATGAAAAATATCAATGTGGCCGAAATAACTTGTGGGATATATATTAAATGAGTGGAATTGTTATAAATAGAAAAAAAAAAGGCCTTATTTCACATTTGAAAACAGATCAATGGTATTAGAGATGAAGGGAAAACATGGATTTCTTCTTCTTTTTCTCATCTTCTTCATTTCTTTCATTTAGGTGGAAACGATAGAGTGAGTTTATGATTTTTAACAAGAAATCAAACTAAATTAGAAAACCCTAAAGAGAGAGAGTGGTTAGGAGTTTGGGTATAGATAGACAAAAAAATATTTAATTTGAAGAGAAGAAGGAGAGTTCTCGGGAATTGTTAAAAAAAGGCTTGTATATTTGGATTAATTGGTTGTAGTAAGAGGTTTCTTTTTCAATTAAATACAATTGTTTTCGTGATTATGGATGAGAATTTTTTTGAGTTTATGAAAATTTGAAAAAAAATGCCAAATTGTGTGATTTTTGGTTTCGTTGTTGTTTAGATGACATGATTAAGTATTAATTAAAGAAAAAATAAAAACTAGTTTTGAAAATTTAGACAATTAGTGGTCAACCGTGTTTAGGGTTACTAAGGGATTTGGAAACTTAGTTAAATTGAGTTAAGCTTGATGTTTTAAATAACATTGAGAATGCTTAAGATTTGTCTTGAATGTTATAATGTGAGTTGCTAAAAGTTTACATAAATATGGTTGTATGTTAAAATGATGAAAATGTGAAAATTTGATAAATGGTGTGATTTTTTTTAATGTTTTAATGATGTTGTGGTGATGGAATTGTGTTTAATCATGATTGTGATTCATATAAAATAGAATGCTTAGATACTGAGTTATGTTTATTGTATTAATGATGGTGTTTTGATGATGTGACTATGCTTAAAAATTGATTGAGAGTTTATAATAAATGGTAATGCATGTTGAATCTTGATTGATATATTAGAAAAAATATATTCGATGTAAAAGGATAGCAAAAATATGGAATTGTATGCTAAATACAAGTTGAAAATATAGGATATTGTTAGGTCTCAGGAGTTGTGGTGTGAACCAATGAATATATGTGGACTATTATGATAGCATGAATGTATGAGAAATATGGATTATTATGGTATTCGTTAATGTGTTTATATATATATATGGATTGTTATGACTATCGTTAATATATGTAAGTATGGACTGTCATAGTCAAAAGAATACATGTGTGTGTTCTGTTTGTTAAGCCAATTGGTGCATATGATTTTAATGTTACCATTAATTTTAAGCAAAGAAATGGTTAAATTTTTTTATATCATTGTTGAAGAATAGATTTCATATATGTTATAATGGTTGAAATAGGCTAAATTTATGCAATTATTTATATTAATTTGTGCACTTATGTATTTATTATGTATTTGAGCTAAATTAGTTGCTAAATGATTATATATGTGTGTATGTTTGGCCAAACGAGGTGTCTAGAGTGGAATTTCCTTTTTTAGAAGCACACTCAGTAAGATCTTCAAGTTAGGGTTCGCCTTTTATCCCTTGATATATTTTAAGTTATTCTTATAAATATTAGATTATGAATAGTATATGTATATAAATGCATGTTTGTTAGGGAAAAGTTGATGTAAAAAGAACCATGGGAGGAGGAAAATGATATAAAAGGGAATATGTTTTAAGGACGGAAAACTTGATAACGAATGAACTATGCTTTAAGATGGGAAAAATAGATATTGAATAAAATATGCCATCGGGGCAAGAAAAATTGATATAGAATGAATATATATATATATAAAATGAATGATCTATCTCTTAGGAGCGAGAACAATAAGTATTGAATAAAATTTGCTTTCAAGGCAGGAGAACTGATATCGAATAAATTATACTTTCAAGCAATATATAATGAAATATGTTAAGGAAATTCATCCATAAAAAACACAATAGAGCTAATATATATTCCATAAGATACTATAAATTTTATGAGTTCTTAAAGAGTTATAGTAAAGTCATATTAGTGACTAATAACGTGTAAGTCAAAAGTTTTATAAATTATGTGTCTTGTAAATCCTCCTCATTCATCAACATCATCTTAACATTTCGTCAACATCATCTTAACATCGGACTCGAGTTTTCCTAGATTTTTACTTTAGATAGTAATTATGTAAAACTTAATCATATTATATTTATATGTTTATTTTATGTATTTTGGTTAAAATAATTTTTGGATTCTAGAGAGAGAATGCAATCTCTTATTTTTCTAGGGGATATAATTATTTATTTGATGTAAAGCTTCATTCAATCTTGGGTTTGTCTTAATAGAATAGATATGTACGTATGTATTGTGTGTAATTATGTACATATTGATGGAATTGATGGATTGGGAGCCTCGAGCAATTTTTATGTGTGAATTGGTTGCATGATTAATACGTGATTGAGTTGTCTTTATGTTTGTAGGTTTCAATGCAAGATAAAATCTTGAATAAAGCTTTTTACATTAATTTTTTTGTTGAAATTTTATTAAACTGGGGAAATTTATTATTTGAAAATGGAAGATCCTGTATGGGTTAGATTTATGTGTTATAAATTATCCAAAAAATCTACTTGTATAACATATAATGACATGAAATAAGGACAAGACAAAAAAAAATATTGTACATGAATATAACTGTTCAAAATTAAGATGAAAATTTAGGACGTTACAACCTTAATCCTTGTGGTTTTTTTATGAACCTCACCAATCATAAAGGATATTTTTGTGTCAACTCACAAGGTAACGGAGAATGTTTATTTAAACAATAAGAGCACGCAAATGCACGGTTCAATGATTTGGGAAACAAGTGTGAACTTTGTTCATATATATATATATATATGGGTGTAAAGTTGGTTTTATAAAAATATGTGTTTCAGAATTAACCTAACGCCTAAGATGCATAGCATAACATAAACTCTCCTGCCAATCCCATTTCAAATTTAATTCATAATTCTTACCAAATTCAATTGCCTTTTTCATCGTCAAATCACTCAACAAGTTGGTCGAGGCTTTCAACTAATGATTTTTAACTCCATTAATTTTCATTATGTTTCCCGGGATCCCAATAAACTCCGAAAGAAGTCCTAGTCTGCTACTTTTAAGCACATAGTTTTAAAGATAAAAAGCTTAATATATAACAAGGAATACAACTGTTAAGCATGATTAACGCACACCTTCAGACCAAGAAGAAGAAAAGGAGAAAGTGAAATGGACAACTTCACGATAACCATGTGGTTGATCCGTGGGAAACCGAGGCATTACACAGAAACAATAAGGACAAATTAAGGATCGATCGTCATGTAAGCACGACAATGCTGATATATAAGAATAACATTTAGAAAAGAAGTCATAATAGAAATCTATAATAGAAAACCACACATCAATAAACTATCAACAATCCAGATTTTCCAGGTAAATGGCACGTTTTATATTTTATACCACCCACTAGATGATACACGCAAATGGTATATATGTTTTGTAGCTTATATTGCTCCAAGCAATCCTTGCAAAATATTTCTCTTTTTTTTTCTTCAAATGATATATCATAATTAAATACTAGAGAAGTAAATCAATTATCCTTAGCCTCATTGCAGAATATTTGTTTTTTGCAGATGATAGAGATCATGCTTAAATACAAGACAATTAAGATCAATTATTGATGCATGTTTATGCTAACCTCTAATCTAATTAGATCTAATTAGGTCATCATAGTACATCCCTTCTCAAACCAACAATATAAGAGTGAATTTAATGTTATTGAATTTACAACTGATTTTGCATCCACTCATCAGCTTCACAGCATAAAAGTAACTAGCATATTTTGCTAACTAATTTATTTTAATTTTAATCTTGAATTTGGTCATCTGCTCAATTTGCAAGCAGCCTTGTGAAAATGCATTAAGAATATAATTGGAAGAGCCGAATTGGCTTGTAGTTAATGGGATCATGAAGGTTTAAATCTTGAATTAGTTTACTAAATCTCAAGATTTAAATAAAAGGGCCAGTTTGATTTGATGCCTGACAAAAACAGCGGTGTAAAAGTCAATGAGACGTGACATGAATAGCTTGGAGGCATGAACCTTGAGTCAATTTTGTTCACTGAAATTGAATGAATCCTTCCACATGATTATGAAACGCAATAGCTCGTATTTTGTCTGTGCAATGACTTATCTACCGATCGAGAGTTTCAATGGCATTTTGATACGCAAGCACACACTATTCGATCATTTTCCTTGCCATAAAGTTGTCTTGATTTTAATATGAACAAGGCGTACAATGTGAATCCCACAGCAATTAATTGTCACTTCTTCTCTCACAGTTTTTAAATGCAGAGGGTCCTTATCAACGACGTCGGATTCCACTCATTGCATTTATAAAAAAAACGTCAACATCTTTACCAAATTAATGGAAACATACATCTTATGAAAACATTTCAAAATCTTGATGATGCAAAACATTAATTTGGAGGAGGGGGGCAATGACCAACTTTTACAATCCTTTTTTACCAGCACATTTCAAACTCTTGATTGGTCCATGGCGCCCCCCTCCGAGCGCTGCCCCAGATGTAGAGGCAGTCTTCTAGGAGCTCCATGGGCGATTTCTCCTTTCATGTCACCCAAAGGCCCAATCATCAGCCAGTCAATTGTTACGAGGCTTCGTATCAATACATAGTTATAGTTATGGGGAAAAAGAACATGCTCACAGCATCTTATAAGCAATCTTGCTCTCGTTTGATGATGGTTCATCTTGAGTAGCATAATTAACCAATAATTATTTGTATTCTGAAAGTTCTTGTCATATTTTTGAAATTGTTTTCGTTAATTTGATGGTGGATTATATATGTCATGATATTAATCAGGGGGTAATCATGATTAACTTCAGTGAGCTCCATGTGAAGAATTACATGGCTACTGAGCCACTAATTAAAACCGGGGCCTAGCTAGCCACAGAAAAAACTAGTACTAGTGCTTTGGTTAATTTCACACCACAAGTGCGTAGAGGCTTGTCTCCATTTAAATTATTTCTTTAGCGAAATTTGATTGGTGGGGCATATGGATGAGATGTAAGATTTATATTAATTATTTTTTAAATTATTTTTCATTTAAAAATACATTGAAATAATATTTTTTATTTTTAAAAAATTATTTTTAATATAGCATATAAAAAAATCTAAAAAAATATAAAAAATAAATTAAAAAAAAAAACAAATTCAAAATTTACCTAACCTCCATCTAGAACACAATACCAAATAAACTAGGGTTTAATTAGCTAGGTAGGTCATGGCTGGATGACTAGATAGCAGATTTTGTGCACTAAAAGTGCGCATGCTTTTATATTGCATCAGCAAAATCCATATTTGGATACAGCGACTATGCACTAGTAAAGGAAACACCATTTCAACTTATCTTTATTTCCATTGATTTTCAAATAATTTTGCTCCTAATGGTAGACAAAGACCTCTCTTGGCCATTGAGATGGAGATATGAGCATTACAATGTCTGAGCCATCTCTTCAGTTAGGTCATCCCACAAACAATTAGTAACTGTTTTGTGCAGTTTGTCTATCTACTTTATCTTAAGTTCATGCTTGTCAACGTTCTCCTGTTCTTCTTAGTCATCCCGTGGTTTCACTAATAGGAAACTAAACTTCACTACATGCAAAAACAATGGTACTTCAAAAAAAAAAAAAAACCATATTAGAATCGTTCTTTTAAGGTAATCTTTTTATTTGGATGGACGCACAAAACTAATGATATCTTTTAACAGTATAAAACTATATAAAGTGAATACAACTAATTGACACGAGACAAGTATCAGAAGCTCAAGTTGAAGAAAAAATTAAGATGAGTCAAACAAGTGTTTTTTATAGATAAAAACAGATATACTTTTTAATCCGATTACTAGATGAGACTAGGATGTTATAAGTGTGCTCTACAATCATGTTTTTATAGTGGGTTAGCTTTTGTAACCAATTAAGCTGGTTATTTTTATATTTACTAATTCATAATTTTCTTTACCTTCCTAGTAATTTTTGAATTACTTTACTAGTTAGATTTTATAATTTTATTTGGTTTAAATTTCATTAACTAGGTCAGTTTTAGCTCCTATTTAAATAATTTTGTATGTTCTTCTTAAAACAATTATCAAACCAGAGTTTTCTCTGCATTTTAACTTGAAGAATCTTAGTTTTTTTTTCTATAGTTTAGGACTATAATTTTCAGATCTTGAAAAATCATTTCTTTCTTTCTTACAACTATCCACTACATTAATTAGCATCATAGCAGGTTGACTTGTTTGAAGGACAAAGACATTGGCAACTTCTTCCCGCCCTGCAATGTAAGAGTAAAGGCCATATAAGATATTATGAAGGCTTGAGAGGCAATACAAAAAAACTATTACATAGAAATTCTCTTAATTGTTAGGAATTTTTTGAAGAAAGAATTTATTAAATGACTATAAGAGTTAGAAGCATATTTTCAATTAAAAATAATTCCTAGATATTAGAAGGCAAGATTTACGAGACTCAAACTTATTTATGATATTAAATATTGATGATATTAAGTTCTAGATTATAGAGGTGTTGGTAAGCCTCTTAAAAGCTATTAGATTGTTATTATGAAAAAAATATGAGAAAAGTATTAATTTTGAGATTTTTAGAAGATGATTATGAAGAGACTTTATACTAGATAACAATTAGATTATTAATAATTATCTTCTTTTTAACCTTTTCAAATAGCTAAAAAGAAAAACATAAAGGAAAAGCAACTTAAGGTGAAAATTGTTCTAGTCAATGATAAAAAAAAAATTGAAAAACAATTTCATTTTTAACTCACATACAATCAATGTTCTGGTTTTAGTGGTCAATTTTGTTAATGATAAATCAACTACTCTAGTTATAGAGTTTATTTAAAAAAATAAAAGAAAAATAATTATTTTTGTCTTTATAAAAATTGTCATAAGAAGAATTAAAAAAGTTAATATTCTAGTGTCATTAAAAAAAACTATTGAAAAACCACTTAAGTCATCTAAAACTTCTTATATTAAAAAAATCATAACAAATAAGTTAAAAGATATTGAAGATCTAGTAAAGTTAAAAAAGAGTCAACAAACTAAAATAAATGATTTTTGAGGTTGAGGTAAAACTAAAAAAATAATATGAAGTTATTAAACATGCTAAAAAACTAGAGTATGAAGTAAAAGTGAAATATAACGGATGATATAAAGTCATTGAACAGGTTGAGATTAAATCATGTGATGAAAAACTATAATATTTTATTGAAATTATTTAAGACACTTACAATGATATTAAACAGGACAAATGAAAAAAAATCTCTTCTTAAAAAAAAAATCAAATTGGTTGAAATGATGAAAAAGAAGAAGATGAAAGGATTGATATGGTTGAAATGTCAATAAAAAAGGTTTAGTTGAATAAAGTAGCTATAATGTTCTGTTTGAAGCATCTATTTTTTTCGGTAAAAAAAAGTTCAATTTCTAATCATGAACTCAATACGAATTTTTCTTCAAGTAAAGAAGGTTGATATAATATACATATCATAAGTTCAAGTTCAAGAAAAAATGTGGAAGTCAAATGAACCTTTTGATTACAACAAATATAAATTTTATCTAAATATTTAATTGGGTTGAAATCTTGTGAGCATGATTTATATGCTCAATTATATAAATAATTTATTAAGGTTATTTTCATGTTCAAATTCGGCTAAAAATTATTTTTTTGAAATTTTCTTTATTTTCCTAGTTATTTTGTAATTCCTTTCTTAGTTAGGTTTTATAATTTTATTTGGTTTAAATTTTATTAACAAAGTCAATTTTTAATCTTATTCCAACAAATTTTGTAGGATAATTTTTATAAAATTATTAATGATTGTTATTGACCTTTAAAAATTATGAAATCAAAGTTTTTTCTAGAGTTTATCTATAATTTTAAATTTTGAAAAACATTAAAAAAAATTCATATTACTATAACTTATGTCTATAATTTAACTTATTGATTATTGTTTAATTAATTTAGTGGTTTCTTTTTTTATAATAATACATTCTCAACAAAAAAAAATGCTAGAGTTAGATTTTTAGCACTAAATATGACCAATAACAACTATGACAATAAATTTTGTAAAATATTTTATTAAATACTAATAAACTAAAACATATCAGTATTTTAGTGTATAAAAATACACTACAACAAACATTATTTATCAAAACTTATTTAACTATTTCATATCTTTTTTTCCTTTTAGGTCACTATTTTTTTTAATTTGGTTATCAAACTTTATTTCTTTTCAATTTTATCCTTACAAGTTACATTAGGATAATTTTATTTCTTGATATTTCTCTCTCTTTGCACGCTCTTGCATATGCAATGTGTCAAAGAATATTCTGTTGTCAAATTAAATATTAATATTATCATGACCTAATGTTTACTCTTTTTTTTATATATTTGAAAAAAATTAGGAAAAAAAACCCTAAAAAAGTGTATTTTAAGTAAATTTAGTCAATTTTAGTCTTTTCATTATTATTTTCATTCTTATTTTAAAAATAATTAAAAAAAGAGCTAAAAAGACAAAACTAAAAATATGGTTAGGGTTTAAATTGTTTCAATTTGGTTATCAAACTTTATTTCTTTTCAATTTTATCCTTACAAGTTATATTAGGATGACTATATTTATTGGTATTTTTTTCTCTTTGCATGCCCTTGAATATGTGAAGTGTCAAAGAATATTCTAATGTCAAATTAAATATTAATATTGTCATGACCCAAATTTTACTCTTATTTTTGTATATATTTGAAAAAAATTAGAAAAAACCCCTGAAAAAGTGTCTTTTCAGTCAATTTAGCCAACTTTAGTCTTTTCATTATTTTTTTTATTCTTATGATAAAAATAATAAAATTCATAAAAAAGAGCTAAAATGACAAAACTAAAAATATAGTTAGGGTTGAAATTGGACCAATAATTAAGAATCACAAGTAAAATGAAGTTTGAGAATTTTTGAGTTATAATTAAGGGTTGAATAGAAGAAGAAATTGAAGAAATGACTTAAATTGGTTTAATTTGGCTTAGATTGAAATAAATTGAAAGTTCAAGGATGAGTTTTTAATATATAGCCAAATTAGAAAATCAATAAAGGGTTTAATTAATAAAAACAAAAATTTAAAGTTAATTTTGTTTAAAAATAAAGAATTGAAGAACCAATGGTTGATATTAAAACAATTGAGCAATTGAGAAGCGCTTCTTAATTTGGTCAGGGGTATAATTTAGAAAAATTAAGATTAAAGTAGCCAAGATAAATGAAATTAGAAAAATTCCAAATCTAAGGATTGTAAAGGAAATGAGGAAATGTTTTATATATCTCTTCAATATTTCAGTCCAACTCAATCCATTCGATTCAATTTAGTCTAACTAATTCATTGATTTCAATTCATTTAATTGCAATTGAATCACGAATTAATTTTAAAGCAATCTAAAGTTAGAAAATCAAATCCCTCAATTTAGCACCTCAATCATAAACTCTAGGTATTTTTGCAAGATCCCAGCTCAAATGGATTGATCACAATCAATTATCAAACAAATCAAGCCCAAGTTGAATTTTTCTATCAATTTATAACATTTTACTTTCAATTGATTTTTTAGAATTATTGCCCTATCTCTCTATAAAAACACCAACAATACTGAAACAAAGGAACAAGGAGAACCAAAGGAGAGAACAACAAAATAAAATTAAGAGTAGCCTTTCATTTATCCATAACAAAAACACATATAATCCTCTCTCTTTTAGCTCCCTCATGATTACACATCATTTTCTCCTTCTCACGACTATTCATCTTCCTCTCGCCACCATTATTCCTAAAGATACAACAGCTCCTCTATCATGTTCTTATTATCCAAATCTTATTCAACCTCTTTTAGAAGGTTTATTGTAAATTTTAAATGATTTAATATATTTGATTACATGTGATAATTGTACAAAGATTTGTGATTCCAGGGTTGTTTTATTAAGTGAAAGAAAATATATGTGTGTGATGCATGATTTTGTTTTCTTTGCATGTGTTAGAACAAATAAAAAAAAAAGATCACCATTAAAAAAAAATAAACATTTGTTTTCAATTTACATTTCTATCAAGCTTTTTTTTTAAAAAAAAAGAGCATGAAACAATATCTTTCTATGTATAATTTAGTCTTTATTTTTAAAAATACCATGTTTAACATGAAAAAAAACAAAAAAAATCATTTTGCATGTTTTTTTAGCATTATAAAAAAATAGGTTTTTAACATTTGACAAAAAAAAATATTTTTGTTGCATGTAATTTTGGGTTTGATAACAAGTTTACCAAGCCCTTTAAAAACTTAAATCAAATAATTAACTCATTAGGCCCTATGCGTGTGTGTATGTGTATGAGACCCACATTTCTTTAAAAAAATAAACAATAATAAAAACTCTCAATTTACTAGAGTTTTTGAACAAAAGGACTAAATCCTATTTTTGCCACTTATATAGGTACAAAGTCATTTCTTATCCATTCGAAAGTAACTCTTATTCTTAATAATTTTAGTATAATCCATCTTCATACATATACAAGTCAATTATTTTTAAGGAGTCTTTTATTTTCAAGGATTAATGTTATTTTATGATATGTTTAAAAACGAACATCAACCTTTAAAATAAACAGCGAACATATTGTATATTTTTAATGATTTTGATGTAACTTTCTTTCTAGATATAAGCATCAAAATATTTTAACAAGTCTTCTATTTTTAAGGATTGATGTTGTTTTATTATGTATTTAAAAATTGATATCAATTTCCATAAAAGCAATAGAAATTAAATAAAAAAAATCTAAAAACAATTAGGATGTTTAATAGCAATCACAAAAAATAAATTTAAGAGAAAACATATAGCAAATGTAACATTTCATAAGAAAAGATGTTTGTAACGGTGACAACCTTTTTTCTTTAAGCATATCTAACTCCTTACTTGAATCTCTAGAATTAGTGCATATTTTAAAACCTATAATTTCCTTTAATTATTAAATGGTGACTCCTATACTTTTATTATATATATTATTGCATTTTAGGTAGTCTCGAGCAACATCACAGTATAACAAAATATTGACTCTACAACCATCTAGGTGGTGGCCAAGTAGTAAGGACTTGGAACCAAGAGGTTGCTCCCTCTGTGGTCTCAAGTTCGAGTCTTTGGTTGCTCATATGATGGCCACTGGAGGCTTACATGGTCGTTAACTTCAGGGCCCGTGGGATTAGTCGTGGTGTGCGCAAGCTGGCCCGGACACCCATGTTAATCTAAAAAAAAAAAATGATGACTCTACCAAGGATTTTAGGGTGAGCCCAATTACTTATGTTTATTTTCTATTAATGTTTTTCTTGATTGTTATTTGCTTGCTTATTTTTTGTAAATATTTTCAATGACTATTATTCATGTTTTTAGAATTATTTATTTAATTATTGCATCCATTGCATACACATACATGTTATTTTTATGAATTATTCACTCACTTCACAAAAAGTCAGTAAAAGTTTTAGACCTGAGCTTGACTCTTTTAAAATTAGATATAGAGATTTGGTGCTAAGTATGACTTATATTCTTTGATGCTCATTTAAACTCCCACTCATAATTAAACTCATCCTATGTACTGGATATCATAAAGCTTCTTTTATGCTCATAATACATAAGATTAAGAGGTCGGGTTACCCAACTAGTAAGTTAAACAATCTAGAACCCTAAAAAGTTTTTAGTTTTAGACAAGCTGAGTCTAAAACTTTTATAAACTAGATTCTATCTCTAGGATGAACCCTTTAAAGGACACAGAGAATAATATATTGTGTCATACATTTTCATCTCATACTATGATTTTATTAGATCTATATTGATCTTTATAGAAAGTAAGAGATAATAGATATTTTGCTATTAAGGATATAAGAACTGGTTCAAAAGAGGCCAATATGATAAGGTGTTTTTTTTTCTCCAAATCAATCAAAGTTCTTATAGGTTTAGAGTTCTCTGTAAGAACTTTCCAAGAAATAGTTGATCTAGTTTATTTTTATATTGGTATACTTTGTTTATTTTACATACTTTGTTTTTCATAAAATAGGAGAAATATAGGTTTTCTAAATTCAATTCCCCCCCTGAAGATCTATAAGAAAGAAAAAAAAGTAAAGAGTTGCTGAAAATTTGATAAGAAGTTTTGTTGTGGTTTTATAATTTATCAAGATGAATGACTTAAAGTATTTAAAAATAAAAGAATGACTTGATGATAACCCTACATAGTTGACTAATGATCCCAAGATTTTATTCCAAATGAATAATTAAGTTATATAACACTAAAACATTTCTCAATATAGTGTAATACTTTTAATAAGAGATCACCTATATAAATAAGAAATGTGATTATTTTTTTTAGAATTTTAAAAAGCTGGATTCTCTAAAGCACTCATGACATTTAATGTAGTTTAGGGTTAAAATAAATAAAATTATGAGAAGTAAAAAATAAAAAATCTAGAAAGAAAACTATATGAGTATCATTATCTTAGTTTGTATAAAAAACTGAATAGTTCAAGGCATTACATTCACTAATTAATCAAGTAAATTCAATAACCTTCCATCGAAGAATGGTCAAATCCAAAAACTACCTATCTTAATATAATAATTTATTAATTTAGGTTTTCTTAATGAATCTTATAGTAGTTAGAAAATTTGTATTAACATGGGAAATTGTTCAAACTTAGTTATTTATATAGTTAATTAACACCTTTAAACATAAATTAAAAGTGGTGTACATCTATATTTAAGATTAAGATTTTGTTGGAAAAAGTTCTTCATAGTTGTTATTTTAATTTGGACTATTAATATGTCCAAAACTAATTATAAATAAATAAAAAATTGATTTAGAAAAAATTCTTGGTTGATAAATTTGTTCAAACCTAAAATCTTAATCTCTCGTTGAAAGATGACAAACTTTTCAAGTAGCTTATAGAATAATACTTTGGAAAGTAAAAATTAGGACTGTGTGACAAGAAAACCTTTAAAGGATAGAGACCCCAGACAATATTTTATAATCGGGTCTTCTAGATAAAGGGTTAGCTTGTGAGGCAATAGTGAGAAGAAAACTGGGGCCTTCGCAGCCTAGCTGGTGCAGTCCAGGGTGGAAGTCCATGATTTCCTGGGGTCGCTGTGAAGCTAGCTGGCTTTGATAATGACTTTCGTTGATAATTTGATATCAAGGGTACATGTACAGGTCTCTTGTGGGAGAGCTTAACTAAAATAAGATTCTTTATGCAGGAAAATTAGTTATTGCTCTTAGAGAAAATAGAACTAAATATACTCCTAGAAAACCATAATGTAGGATTTGAAAAAAGAAAGAAATGCACCAAACGTTTGAAACAGCTCCAAATGCAGACAAAACAACATTTTTATTTTTATTTTTTGAAGATCCAAAGCCAATGCAAATTATCACCTAAATCAGGGAAATATGTTTGGATTTATATGAGTATAAAACTTAGGTGGATGAAACAGTTCATATCCTTCCAAGTTTTGTGAAGTTGAAGGGGCGTTAAAAAAAATTAGTGCATTTATATTATTTACATTATTTGATTCGGTTTAGTCTGTTAAATTAAATAATATAGGTATTATAAATAATAATGAGTAAATAATTTTAATAAATAGATATTAGAAATCAAGTACAAGTTAAAATTTGTGAAACTTACTCGCCCGACTCAACTTGTATAATTTAATATAAATAGCACAAGTTCTCAGTATATATAATATTTTTTCTTCCTTTCTTCTTTTTTTTCCTTGTTCGCATCTCATTCTCTTAATCTCTTTTCATTTTCTTTATTCTTCACTTTCTCATAAATTATAATTATTCCCTTTAAAGTTTAATTTGTTAACAATGTGTTTTACAATTTCAAAAGAAAATAAAAAAATAAGTGAAGATCTTAACTAGTTTTAATTTATGCAATCCAAGACTTTTTTAGGATTGTTAAATAATAAAAGAACTAATAGATTTAGCTGGTAAATATTATAATATTTACAAAAATTTTAATTTAATTTTATATATTTAACTTGCTCAAGCTCAAAATTAATTTGAATAGATAAAATTTATATTTGTAAACTATTAAAAATTAAGTTGGATGTAAATCAAAATCTAACCAATTATATCTACGAACTCTCGAAATAAAACGATTAATTGGTTAATTTAGCCATATTATGAATACCTATTATTTGAGAAGGATACATGATGGTGACATTACGTGTACTTCTTCTCGATTCATTGAATTGTGTTCCCATTTCCCAATATGATCGATCAATAATGTAAAATAAATAATTACTTAGCATCCTCAAAAAAAGGAGGGAAATAAAAACAACTTACTTCTTGTGGGTTTTTTGTATCTGTTTAGTGATTTAGTGGCTTGTTGTAGTTTCCATTTTTATGTATGTTTTATTTGAAAATATATTATATTAATTGTTTTATATTTTTGAATAATTTTAATGTAAAAAAATACTTTAATATATTTTTAAGTAAAAAATAATTTAAAAAACATTATATAATTAGACAGTAACCATCATACTAGTGTTTCCCTACTATCACATGCAATATCATGCTTATGATAATTTTATTCAAAAAAATCATAAAAAAAATATAATTTTAAGAATGTTAAAATCAAGTTTCCATACCTTTTAACGGTTGTCAAAGATGTTATTATTTTTCCAATCAACTGGAGTTATATTTTTTTTTTTAAGGGTCTTATGTGTTAATGATATAATCTCAAAAAAATGAACAAATTTCCTTTTTTTTAGAATTATATACAAAATTCATCATTATACCAAGGATAATATAACCTCACCATTAACTATTTCATTCATTGAACAAGTGAAATACAACTAAACCTCTATAAATCAATATCCTTGAGACCATAAAATTTTATTAATTAATTGAGATATTATTTTATCATTAAATTAATCATTTATTAATTTAAACATTAATTAATAAAAAATTAACTTATCATGGTACATTTTTCCAAGAAATTGATCTTAATGCATGCATTTCATATTGTGATTATACAAATATTTCTTAATTACCAAATTAGAAAATACCAATATATATATATATATATATATATATATATAATGTACTAGTTTAACTAAAACATTGAACTTAATACATTTTTGCAAAAAAAATTAAAAACTAATTAATGTACTTCATGAATATTATGTTAAACAAAAACATTTATAAAAAATATTACAATATCTAATATAGATGAGTCTAAAAGATATGATAGCTTTAAATAGTCAGTTATGGATTTACTATAATTGGGCCAAATAAAAAGCTTAGCAAACTTATTTTTAGACCATTAGAATAGAGTTAAGCTAAGGAAAAGGCTTGTATGTATCAAACACATGGTCTAAATTAAAAAAAAAATTATATCTTTATATTTGTTTGCTAGGCCATGCTTAAATTTTCCTAAATAATTCTTAATTCTAGTTCTATAAAATGCCAACTTGCTATAACCAATCAAAGCTATAAAACGCACAAATTAAATTTAAAAGATGTTGTTTAAGATAACTTCATTATTTACCTTTTTTTATTTTTAGGTTTTTAGATTAATTTTGAATTTTATATTATTTTTTTCTATTTAACTTTGAATTTTAATTTTATTACCCTATAAAGGCTGGATTGTAGCCTATTTAAAAAGTTGCAAACCTCTTAAAGAGGTAAAGCAAGTTAGATAGGAAAATCCAATAATAAAATTATTTTTTTATTTTAATATTTTTAGCTTAATTTTGAATTTATGTTGTCCATTCTATTCCACTTAGGATTTTGATTTTTTATATTTTATAAAGGTTGTTTTTAGCCTATTTAAGAGGTTGCAACCTTCTCAAAGAGGCACACAAAATTGAGAGGAAAGTAATAAAATTGCAAATGATGGTTTTTCATGGACACTTTTTTTTACTTCTTGTTATCTTTTTTATGTTTGTTGTTTTTTTGTATTACTTTCATATTCTTTAATATCACAAAAGATGAAACTAAATACAAAGGCTTATCATCTTAAAGGTATAAAGAAATGAATAATTATATGTGAGATATATAAAATATTATACAAGTGCAACATAGAAAATACAACTTGTATTCAAAAGTAATTATAACAATGATTGTAAGAAAGATTTAATTTGGAAACACATCAAACAACAATATCAAATTTGATCAAAACATCATTACAGCATCTATCATCCAATATTAAAAAAGGTGGTGCTAATCGACATAACATCACAAAAAAAAGTTATTTATGAGTGGTTTATTCAAACCAAAAATATGTGAACATGACTAGATAATTAATCACGAGATAGTGAAGGAGTTTTAAAAAAAAATCACCTTATAAATATATTAAAATTTTATTTTTTCTCAAAGTTGGTTTAAATGTTTCAAATCAAGATATGACAATTGATATGGAACTCGTGAAGAGTAATTTGTAGTCTACAAGAGAAAAATTTAGATTAATTTGTTAAGAAATATAAATACTATTGTTAATAAAGAGATTGACATTTTTATTATCTTTTATATTATTGGCTAATCCTCATACTAAATTTTTTATTAAATTTATAAATTATAAGAATAATTAATTAATTTCATTATAATTTTATATTAATTGTTTGTATTTTTTTATAGATATAGAGTAAGAATGATCATTATATATAATTTGGTTGTTCAATGAAGGTTTTTATTGGATTAAATTGTTAACTATTCAAATTGATTTTAAGAAGGTGTCACATGTTGAAACTCGAGTTTTGAAGAGCATATTGCACGTTATGACTTGAGAGTTTTAATTGGATTATCTTTAGTACCGCTTTTTTTCAGGGAAATAAAAAAAAAACATATTTTGATTGCTTGCACAGTTCTCCTAGAAATATAAATGTTTAGTTGTTTTTTCCTTTGGTCCGAAACCTCAGTGCATTTTATTTTTTTTAAATGTAAAGCCAACGAAACAAAATCAATCATAAGATTGTTTCGAAGGAAATCGTATAACTAAAGGCATCGCGATTAATTCTTTAAAAAAATATCCTGTCTGCCTACAGCATAAATCATAGTTATAATGAAATCAACCTCACCTGTACCTACATGGCTTCTTCCCTTTTCTTGTGCTGTGAGTGTTTTATTGAATTGCAGAAGAAGAAGAATCCCAGTTGTGGACATCTACTTTTAGGGGAATGGATGAACCATAATTGTCGACTGCAGACTGCAAGGGGAAAATGTGGCTTTATTGTATAAGTTGTTGGTATTCAAATCGGACGCCTGTGGCAAGTAGGGTTTCTTGTTTTGGTTTAATGGAAAAATATTAGATATGTTCTTAGCACCTCCCTTGTGAAATTTCTTCCCCATGAAGAACTGAGAAGAAGAGGGGCTCGTAGATCACATATCCTGGAGAAAAATCTCCATCTATCGAAACGACAATAAGAAAAGGTAGAAAAAAACACAAACCTAATGTCACATCATGTCTTTAGTGATCTTTCAACACCACTCAGGACCAAACCTCTTCTCTTTTCTTGTCTACTGTTACCGTGGGGAGGTCTTTGAGTTAGTTTTTACATGTCTATATTAATTTTGTATCCATGCATATCTTTGACAAGCAATTTATTCACAAATTTTTCATTTATGAGAAACGTTTTCTTATAGCCTTCCACTAGAGCCGTGAGCTCGTATTAAACAGCAAAATTCAATTCTTAATTATTTAAATATTAAAGGATTAAATTGAAAAGAAATACTTATACAAAAGATCTTAAACAAAAAAACAATAGCAATTATTGAACTTGAACGTCGCTAATTTGTGAGGTTAGTGTATCTGCAAGGAAGATGCAAGAAACGATACGAGGAAAGAATGTGAACTTCCATTTTCGGTGTGGTGGTAGAAAAGTTGATGAGCTTAGAGCCCTTTTGTCCTTGGTGACTAATGGATTTTTATGGGCGGCCTCCCTATCAAGTATCTATATAGCCATTAGTTATGTAAGTCTACCTGTTATAAAATCGTGCGGAATGATCATTTTTATTGTGGACAATTGAGTTGTTCATTATAACAGTCTGGCATGAGCATGTCATAGCACAGTTTTGTGTACAGCGTGATGGTGAGAAGTCATGTTAGTATAGAAAAAGAAAAAGAATTGCACAAAACACGCAAAAGGAGAGGATCAATGGGCTAATTAAGGTTTGAACGCATTTTCTTCCTGGATTGGACCCTCTTCTGTTCTGCCTACGTTGCTATTCAGTTTTGCCGTTGCTGAGCTGATGAAGATCTTCAGCACCAACATTAGGCGACTCTGAACTTGTAGTAAATAAAAATCGATGCAGCCTGCATAAAAACAGAACTTGATTTGCTGTGATGAAGACAACATTTGAAGTGTATAACCGACAAACAGGCTTATAAAAAAGAAAACACAGGTGATAAGAGGCACTTTTCATCCACAATAAAAATGAAAAAAGAAAAGGTTAGCTGTTTTCTGATAGTTTTAGTGTCATTTTTGTTCTCCCCTTTTGATTGGAGAATGCCACGGCTGGATTCAGGGGAACGTCTCTTCTCGATCCGCTCTTTTCTCTGTGGGAGAAAATAAATCAAAAAGGTGCCACAACTAGCTGGACTGCAGGATTCTATCAAGAAAATATCTCTATTCTTTTTGTTCTTTTGTGGATGGAAAATTAAACCCTCTAGTTTATAGGCTTTTAGAAAGCAAAGTACAATTGCAGAAAAGGGACCAAGGACACACTAATGACTTGGCTGAGCTGATAGGGCACCTTCACCTTCCCGAAGGATCTCGAGTTTGAGATTTCTAAATCAATCAAAACAATAGATCAAGCCTAAAAAATGACGAAATTTTGCCCAGCTCTTTCCAGTACGCTAAGCCCAGTCCAAGCATGCTAGGGCTGTAAAAGAAGGCAGCCCGCTCAAGACTACGTTCTTTTATTCAGGATCTTCATGCTAGCTTATATTACATGTCAATCAAGTTTTTCTCTTTTCATGTAAATGATCTTCTTAAAAAACACCTTTCACATTAACATAGGGCATTTAAAAAGATCTGACAAAATTTCCTGTAGTCTCATAATTTAAATCCAAAGAGCAAAAAAGCGTATCTCATTAACTTTCAAATTCTAAGAATTAGATACTCCCCCCCCCCCCCTAAATTACTGAGAGATTTAAGAAAAAATGAGCATCTAGATTCTTCTTCGTGCAAGATTATTTCATTTTACAGACAAAATCTTAATCCCAAACTAGACAGGAATGCTAAAGATGCATAGGAAGAAAAACATGCATGAGTGATAATCCTGACAACCAAAGAGTACAGAAAACATGATTAAATTCATCTCTACTGCATGCCTGTTCGTTCAACACATCAATAAATGTCCTAGTTTGGATCGGAAGTATTGCTGTGTATATCAGTTGTTTTACAGAAAATGAAGCTCAATTATTCTCAAAACACAGATATTGCACTTCAAACAGCAATAATCTGTGGTGGCTTTATGATCAATATTATCACAAATATGTGCCTCGTGCTTTGGTCAGAATACAAATTTCCTGTCCTATCAATTGCGATCATACATTGATGGCAAGATTAGTATATCTCCGAAATAACTTATTATATCCTTTTAAAAAAAATATTAGTCAAATAAAAAATTTATAAGTCAAAAGAAAGTAACTAATAAAATTCATATCTTTATTGACGGAGATGCTTTCCTGAATTTTAATTGACCTGTAAGAAAATATGTTAGGAGACTCTATGTAAAATTTCAACCCGATCCAACAGTCGGATTGAAAATTATAATTGTTGCTATAAAACTAGATAGTTGCACATTTTACATCAAAATTTAAATTTGACCTTGTTTGAATCGTATCATTCCCTCTCTCTTCAAGGTGATTTATCCTCGAATCACCAATAAGTTGAATGGAAAATTCCTTAGACTCTTTTTGAAACCTTTGGAGTTTTTTTTGTTTTGCAAACAATCGTCGTCAACAACTTTGGATAAAAGTTGTAGCCATTCTATTTTATATATCATCATTACAGTCCTTTTTCTTCTCTTTTTTCGAAGCTTGCTGGGCATTGATTGTTGCCATTAACACATCAAGTGCTTGCTTTATCTCCCCTTGAATACAGGATAGACTTTTGGATTCTTTTTTAAGAACACTAATCTCTTTATCTTCTCCTTTTGATACCACCTCTCCTTTTGAATCTGCCTTTTCTTTTGCCATAACACCTCATCAAAATACATTAAATCTCTTTGGTTTTTATGCTGCTGAAAATCTCCTCGATAGCCTATGGTCTCATCCTTAAAACCACCATCACCAATATCATCAAATTGAGGCTCAAAATCCTCATAATCAGCTCACCTTAGCCTTCTGACCCTACCACTATTGTTTGATTTCAGTTCAGCCTCAACCTTTCTAATGTCTTGGGTACATGTTCCAGCTATGTTTCCATGTTTTCCCACCTTCTCAAGTCTGTCACACATGTTCCCCATTATTTTTATCATGGCTTGAGTTTGAGACGTAAGTTCTCCCTCAGGATAGGGTGCTATGTTGTTTTGATCTGACATAATAGTACCAGCAAAACTTGGTTAATGGTAAAAAAAATTATCCTCACATCACTCGTATTTTACTCAAACACTTTTAATATCCTTACACGCTCACACCTCTCATCTCACCTTCTTATAGTTCTTGCGAAACTAAAACCAACTTGGCAACATAGTCCACACGCGCGCGCGCGCGCCCAAACACACACACACACACACACACACACACACACACACACATATATATATATATATATATATATATATAAGTGACTTAAGAAGCAATAAAAACCAGAAAACAAGCAAAACAAAACTGCGATGATAGTCTCGCGAGTAGCAAGTGAGTTTATCCGAAATATGAATGAAACTGAATACTCAAATAAAAATAAAAACAAAAAATATGAAAAATCATTAAACAACACCCAAATATGTTAGATATGATGAAAATAGACTGCAAGAAACAAAATCAAAAGGAAGCAAGCAAATTTTAAAAGTTGACGCAAGACAAACTCGTTTACGACAAGTTAAGTCCAAATTTGGAACCTAAAGTAAATGAAGTCCAATTGAGTTAAAATTTTAGATATAGTACAATATCAACCTAAATAGATAGAATATAAAGTTTTAGCAATTTACGACAAGGTTTGATATACTAACGCAAAAATATTATGAATTAGACCTGATTATACTCAAATTTGAAACCCAAAGCAAATGATACCCAATTGACTTCAAATTTAATATGTGGTTTGATTAGGACCCTAGTAATTAGAGTTTCAAATTTGACCTAATTCCAAGTTGATTTGATCTAATTGTCTCTTGTTTAGTTTTCTACGGTAGAAGCTAATATATATATATATATATATATATATATATATATATAAGTGACTCAAGAAGCAATAAAAACTAGAAAACAAGCAAAATAAAACTGTGATGATAGTCTCGAGAGAAGCAAGTGAGTTTATCTGAAATATGAATAAAACTAAAAACTCGAATAAAAACATAAACAAAAAATATTCAAAATCATTAAACAACACCCAAATATGTTGGATATGATGAAAATAAACTGCAAGAAATGAAGTCAACAGAAAGCAAGTGAATTTTAAAAGTTGAAGCAAGACAAACTCGTTTACGACAAGTTAAGTTTGAATCTGGAACCTACAGTAAATGAAGTCTAATTGAGTTAAAATTTCAGATATAGTGCGATATCAACCCAAATAGATAGAATATAAAGTTTGAGTAATTTACAACAAGGTTTCGTATACTGATGCAAAAACATTATAAATCAGACCTAATTAGACCCGAATTTGAAACCCAAAGCAAACGATACCCAATTGACCCCAAATTTGATATTTGGTGTGATTAGGACCCCAGTAATTAAAGTATCAAATTTGACCTAATTCCGAGTTGATTTGATCCAATTGTCTCTTGTTTAGTTTTCCGCGGCAAAATCCAATAAACATCTTTTTTGAACAATTTTTTTTTTCTTTTCTCTTTTCTTTTTCTTTTTTTGGTTTTTGATGCTTCTGATATATTTCTAATAATAACATAATAAAATAATAATTTTTTTATGCTGTAAATTCAAGGAGAAGAAGAAATTAGATACTGAGGAATTTTTTTACAAAATTAACAAAAAACAAAAATTTCAGAAGGATATAACCTGATTAATGGAGTCAAGCTCTGATACCAAATGATGCGAACCTCGTGGTCATGCAACCCACACGCACAAACATCAATTTCTAAAAAGCCAAGTAAATCAGGTTTGATAGGAATGTGACACAAACAAATATTGATTCACAAACAAGAAGTATAAGGATGACACCACGAAGACAGTTGTTCCTAGGCACCAGCATTATTGGAAACAGAAAACCCTCACCTAACGAATATTGATTCACAAACAAGAAGTATAAGGATGACACCACAAAGACAGTTGTTCTTCAATAAGTCATTTTTAGCTCATTAGAGAACCATGAAAGGGAGATTATCTCACCAACACACACACATACACAAAGTGTAGTAAATAATAAGTTTTATTAATCTGAATTATCTTCCCTTACATGTTTGGTTATGCCTTTATTTATAGTGACTCTAGACTTAAAAAAACTCTAATGGACCCTCCCCTAAGTGAACTTACATGAAACACACTTACAATTGATCTAAATAAGTAATAATAACTTAAAGACTAAAAAAAAATCAATAAAAATCCAAAAATTACTATCTTAAATATGCTAAAATCAGATTTGTCACAATGATGAAGTCCTAAATAGACTACAAAATCTTATCTGAAGGTAAGATTTATTTCGAAGTCTTATTTTCTTTTGTAGTTAGGATAAATAAGAAATCCTTGTAAGAAAATGATTCTAAAATAATTACGAATCCTTGCCACACTTGGAAACTATATTGCAACTCATTAAAGATCTTTATAAAATTAGTATATTTTCAAAATAAATTATCACATCTTTTTAGAAAAGAATCCTAATCAAATAGGAAGTCCACGAGTCCAAAGGAAGAAATAACAAAATTTGTATAGCTTTTGTTGACCCGTATTGAGATACCTTCCTGAACTCTGATTGACGTAAATTTTTAACTCAAGATAGGAAAATATATTAGGAGACTCCACATAAAATTTCAACTTTATCTAATAATCAAATTGAAAATTATGAATGTTATTGTAAAACTAGATAGTTATATATTTTATATTAAAATCTAAATTTGACTTTACTTGCATCATATGATTTGAAATTTTAAATTGAAATCTGAATTTGATATTACTTAATTTCGATCTTACTTGAATTGTATCGTTTGGAATTTTACATTAAAATTAAAATTTAACCTTAGGATCGTATGATTTGAACCCTCTTCTGTTCTGCCTACGTTGCTATTCAGTTTTGCCGTTGCTGAGCTGATGAAGTTCTTCAGCACCAACATTAGGCGACTCTAACTTGTAGATTATAAAAATCGATGCAGCCTGCATAAAAACAGAACTTAATTTGCTGTGAAGACAACATTTGAAGTGTATAACCGACAAGCAGGCTTATAAAAAAGAAAACAGAGGTGATAAAGGCACTTTTCATCTACAACCAAAAAGAAAGAAGAAAAGGTTAGCTGTTTTCTGATAGTTTTAGTGTCATTTTTGTTCTCCCCTTTTGATTGGAGAATGCCACGGCTGGATTCAGGTGAGCGTCTCTTCTCGATCCGCTCTTTTCTCTGTGGGAGAAAATAAATCAAAAAGGTGCCATAACTAGCTGGACTCCAGGATTCTATCAAGAAAATATCTCTATTCTTTTTGTTCTTTTGTGGATGGAAAATTAAACCCTCTAGTTATAGGCTTTTAGAAAGCAAAGTACAATTGCAGAAAAGGGACCAAGGACACACTAATGACTTGGCTGAGCTGATAGGGCACCTTCACCTTCCCGAAGGATCTCAAGTTTGAGATTTCTAAATCAATCAAAACAATAGATCAAGCCTTAAAAAATGACGAAACTTTGCCCAGCTCTTTCCAGTACGCTAAGCCCAGTCCAAGCATGCTAGGGCTGTAAAAGAAGGCAGCCCGCTCAAGACTACGTTCTTTTATTCAGGATCTTCATGCTAGCTTATATTACATGTCAATCAAGTTTTTCTTTTTTCATGTAAATGATCTTCTTAAAAAACACCTTTCACATTAACATAGGGCATTTAAAAAGATCTGACAAAATTGCCTGTAGTCTCATAATTTAAATCCAAAGAGCAAAAAAGCGTATCTCATTAACTATCAAATTCTAAGAATTAGATACCCCCCCCCCTAAATTACTGAGAGATTTAAGAGAAAATGAGCATCTAGATTCTTCTTCGTGCAAGATTATTTCATTTTACAGACAAAATCTTAATCCCAAACTAGACAGGAATGCTAAAGATGCATAGGAAGAAAAACATGCATGAGTGATAATCCTGACAACCAAAGAGTACAGAAAACATGATTAAATTCATCTCTACTGCATGCCTGTTCGTTCAACACATCAATAAATGTCCTAGTTTGGATCGGAAGTATTGCTGTGTATATCAGTTGTTTTACAGAAAATGAAGCTCAATTATTCTCAAAACACAGATATTGCACTTCAAACAGCAATAATCTGTGGTGGCTTTATGATCAATATTGTCACAAATATGTGCCTCGTGCTTTGGTCAGAATACAAATTTCCTGTCCTATCAATTGCGATCATACATTGATGTCAAGATGTAGGCTACAGAAGACAGAACATCACCTGCGGAAGTCACAGAAGTTGCATTCTGATGCACATCTAACCAAACCAAACGGGGGCAAAAGGCAGGTCAACTCAGTAATATATATAAGTAGATCTACATGGAGACACTTCATAACCCTTTAATTTTTTTGTTTTCAAGATTTTAATTGATTGTGCTCTTGGGAGAAGCGTGTTCAATGGAATTGTGCTGCTACTTTAAGTAGCGCAGCCAATAAAATGTTCGGTCCTCAATTTTTTTTCCGGTTCAACTAGTTTTTAATTTTATTTATTTATTTTTACTAACTGTACTATTTTGCAAAAAAATGACCCATTGATGGCAAAATCTCTCTGCATGCATCATTTCTATAAATCAACAAAAACATATTCAATTTTTCTATGACATAAACCTTGCTGAACGGAGGGTCACATTTGCCGGCCCTGAACGTAAGAAGGGGAAAAAATGTTCTGATGTTGATGGAACTAATTTGATAGAGCTTGCTTCAAAAAATCTTCAATCTGAGGCTAGGGATAGGCCTGATCCCTAGTTTCTGTCTCCTTGCAGCGGTTGCACCGCTTGTAAACAGATAGGGGTGAAAATTTTGTAATCTTGAAGCTCTGAGTTTTTGCAGCTTCTGACACTCGATATTCAGCAGACGTGTTTCTCTTGTCTGCGTTTTCTGACATTCTCATGGCTTGTATAAAAATACAGTTGTTCAACCAGCCATTCTTTCTTGAACTCCATGATCACTTCATTTAAATGGTCTGGCTTTGTTACCTGGAAAACTTAGCTGTCATCAAATCAGAATATGTACTGAAATAAGAAAGAGTTCCCGAAGGTTCATCTATCCAGACGGATCATTAACAAAAATCTATATGTGCTAAAGGTTTTTACTGGGGAGTGATCATATTTTATTGTGGATTCGATCGAAAAATGATTATTTTCCTCTTCATAATAAAAATTATATAATTTGACTTTAGGGATAAAATTATCTTTTCAACATCTATTTATCATTATTATATTAAATAAAAATAAAATGATCTTTTTATTTTTATGAGTTTTTTTTCTTTGATTAATTATCTTTTCAGCTTTTTTTTATATGAGGACTTAATTCTTTTTTATTGTTATTTTTTAAAATTTTATTTTTTAATTTTATTTTTTATTATTTGGTTTAATTTATTTTTTATGTCAGATTTAGCCTTTATTTTTTTAATTTTATTATTCAATATTTAATTTTTTTTAAATATTTTGACAACACTTTAATATTATTTTTTAATTTAAGATAGAAATAGACTCATTTTGTGACAAAACATGCACCACCTATCTAGTATGCGAAAATAAAAATTTGAAATATCAAACCCTTTTTCTTGTATTGTCGATTCATAACCTTATTAGCACTTGAACTCGGTGAGTGCCGCAATGGTATTGGATACTTGCCACGAATATAGTTTGATCTGTTGAATGCCACTGAATAATTACTATCAATTATTATCAATATCAATATAATTAAAAAAAATCAGGATGGAAAACATTTTTGATATAGCCAATGGGTTGCCTCATGTTTATTTACTTTTCTTCTTTTTTTTATCATTTTTATTCCTTTTCTTCTAATTAATACTTTTATATTAGATTGATTTAATGTTGTGCTTAATGATTTCTTTTAATTGACTTGGTATAAGATTTTTGCCGTGTTGAAAAACAAATTTAATGCATGGTGAATGTTAAATTTAATAAGATCAAAGTTAATTTTATTTATTTTTTAATTAAATCCTTTAAAATTATTTTTTTATATTATTTGACTTATTTTTTAGTCATTTAAATTTTTTTAATTTAATTTAATTGATTAATATTAATTGATCATATTTCAGCTATCAAAACAGGCTATCGTAGTAATGGTATTGACCATGTGTATTTATTTTATTTCTTTTATTTTTTATCTAAGAACCCATGACAAAATATTTTTTTATTTATTTATAGGTTTAACCGCATGTTAAACAAATGTCTTTATTTATAGGTTTATTGCAGGAGACAAGAGTAACTTAACACGTGCTAAGAGCTGGCTATGTGGCGTGGATGAACATGGACGGATTCATGAACATGTGTCTAATTGAAGATTTCAATGCTTGTGCTTGAGGATTTTTAATATAATATATATATATATATATATATATATATATATATTTATATTTGTGCATTGAAATTAGAATAATTTAATAATTTCTCTCTGTTTTAACTTTCAAGGTTTGAATGTAAAAAATAGAAAAAATATGGGAGCCCTTGCTGATTCTCACATACACATACCCTCACGCCATTCCCAAAGCTTCCTTGTGATGGTCGATCATCTTTTGGTCTTTGTAGCTCCGGGAGAAGAAAAAAAAACTCAGTTAATAGCTACAATTTTTTAAAAAGACAAATATTGTAAAATTATATTCTTATATTTTTAAATTATTTTAATAAATTAATAAAATAAAATATTATTTTAATATATTTTAAGGGAAAAAAAACTGCGGGTACCAAATCCTAACTTCAATTAATAAAAAAGCATGAGCGGGGTGTTTTTGTAAATTCAACCAAAATGAAGAGTTAAAAAGGATTGGCATCACGGAGGCGCAGAACAAACGGAGACACATCAGTCGTTAGATCTATTAAAGAGGATAAAAAGGTATGATAATATTTCCGATTTTCTTTTTTTTTTTCTTTTATTTTCTCTTGATCAATCAAGGATTTACCTGTCTTTTTTTCTTCTGTCTTCATGATCTTGCTTGTCGGATCTTAATAACTACGGTTTGTGTTTCGAGAAATAAACAGATAATTTTCGATCTCACTTCTTCTCATGCCCTTTTTCACCTCAGAAATCAAGAAAGAAACCTAATATTTCCTTACGGTCTCAATGATTTAATAATCTAACTTTGAGTTGTTTACCCATCGAAAGTTAGGGTTTGTGAAATTGAAATGACTGTTTATGATTGATCATAATTTCACCTTTGTATTGGGGATCTTGCAACACAGTTTTAATTATTTTTCATTTTTTCTGGGAATACATTTAATTGATTAATAATGGGTTCCATTGATGTAATTGGAAAAAAAAATCAAGCAATTTAAGTTTTGAGTTTGAGTTGATTTTGATTGGATTCAACTTGATATTGAGATATTGACAACAAGAAAGTAAATAAATAAATATATGCACTTGGTTGGGAGAAGAATGTAAAAAAAGTGATTGGCTTGGCTAATTGTAGTGGAATCTATCCCTGGTGTTTTTGGGGGGAATGAAATAAGGAGCAACTGAAAAGGCGAAGAAAAATGGATGAGGAAGAGACTGTAAAATTCTCTCTCCCTGTCCTCTGTTATAGGAACAGAGAAATGTATATCAACAGGTTGGATGAGGTAACTATTTGCTGAATTATTCGGGTGTTGTGTTGGGAGAGTGGAAACAGAAGGAAATAAATAATGAGGAAAGGAAATGAGGATAGTTTGAAGTAGTCCATTAGCAGGATTTTAACAAGGTTTTAGTCAAATCTTTGTTTTCTGTTTTTTTTTACAGCCCATCTGCTAGCCTTGCTGGTAGCCACTAGGTAAGCCTGATTTGAGTTTTTCTGCTGACCAGCGTGACACTAGAGGAGGAAAAAAAAATGAGCCTTTTTTTGTGTGTGTCTTTTCCTATTGGTTGAGTATTTCTGTCCTGTGCTCAAAATTTCAGATTGAACTCCTGGTTGTTTTTCAGGAAAAAGTCAGACATTTTATGGATAACAAAGCAGCTTGTGAGGAGATTTCTCAGGAACTTGCACGGGAGTCCCTTATTGGTATATCTTATTGCCTACCAGATAAGGTTCAAAATTCAGAAGTTGTGCGTCAGAGTGTCAATGACGAGGAAAAGCTTCCAGTCATAAATGGTGATGGAGCTGAGAAGTATAGATCAGAACTAATTTCCATTTCAGACAGTCGATCACCTGATACTGCAACATCACCTGTGGCATCAGATAACCGTGAGGGTTAGCAAGAACCAGTCTTTCCCTGAAAACTTGTTGTAGCATATTCTCCTGGTTTAATTTCTCGCAGAACTCTTAACTGTTGTGTTATGGGTTTGAACCAATGATTGGTTGTGCTGTCTGCTTCCGTTGATATCTATACAAACATGAAAATACAGAAGTTTTATGTACAGATTACAGTACTTCATCCGGTAAAAGTTGTTTTTCTATATTAAAAAAAAAAACAGATGTGTTTCGGTAACTGTTTGATGCTTCTGGTGGTTTATATTGCGCAGCTGCGGCATGGATTTCCTAGGAGCTGTATGATCCTGCATGTTTTTGTTTGGTTTCTGGAATTTCCTTCTTTCTTCTTAATTTAGCAGTTGAGTCATTCTTTTTCTTAACATGGACTTGAAAATTAGCATTTAGCAGAATACTCACTTTATGCTTGCTCATTATTTTGATGAAACTGGATTTGTTGAGTTTTTTCACTCATTCTTGTAAGTAAACAAATTTACTACAGGTCGCGAGTAGGTAAATTTCATGAGGCAGTTTCTCTTGCAGAGCAGAGTTGTGGGAAGGGACAGGGTGTGTCATTAACTTCGTATTTTTTTGTTTGCCACACTGATGCTTTCAGGTGCTCCTCGAATCATTGCAGTTTTCTTGGGTGCTATATGTTGTGTTGTTCAATTTTACACTGTCAAGTTGTTAGTTATAGATTCAACCCAAGTATCAGGCGGAGCCTCCATGCAGGAAGACTACATTTCTTCTCGCAACCATTGTGGAAATCTCAACTGCCAGTTTTAAATTCCAACACATCGACATCTTCTACTTCTGCTGAATTTCATTTGACTTTTTACCCTTTTTCTTTCTGTTTTTTGAGGTAGCTTCCATTTTTCCTTCAGTGGTGCTGATAATACAAATGTTGCTGACCTGTTATAAATGTTTGGGATTAGGTATTGTAACTCTACAATATATTCCTTTAGTCAGTATTATACGTTTGGGTTCAGGTGGAAATCAGGATGTGGTACCTGGTTGGAGCAATCTCCATTACCATGTACGATTACCACTAGCTTTTATGATTTGAATCATCCATAGAAGAAAACCCCTAAATACAGCTACATATTGATTGAATAGCATATCCACCGTGATCGAGCTAAGCTACAGTTTTTAATCAGATATGCTGCTATAATGTTTTCCAGGTCACTTTGCTAGCTCAATCCCCACATTGCCTTGCACTACTATAAAGCTCACATTATAGAGAATTTCTTCAAACTAGGAAATCAAATCACTATAAAGGTCCAATATTCTTAAACCAGCTGATAACAGAGTATTGCACTTGACTATTTCAAGTTTGGAAGCCATTTCTTGCTCATAGCTTCATTGTCCTCGTGATTCTGACATGGGACGTGTTGTGAGCAGTGTACAAAGTTCAGTTAACCCTGTTCAGAAATGCGTCAGCTCCTCTGCGTTTCTTTGTCCAATGAATACGTGAGGTTTAGGCTTTAGCCCTTGGCGAACTAGCCTGATAACCAATGCATTTACTTGTTTGATAGCCTGGTATTGGAGGTGCCAACTGATAGTTGATATTGTTGGTTTAGCTTCTTCAGATAAGAGGCATCTCTTCTTTCTCCGAGCTCTGTTTGTTTATCCTCTTTATACAATATAGAAAATTATTAAACTAATAGGAACACAATTTGTACTTGTTTGTTGAAGAATTTCCCATAAATAATAAAGTAAATGAAAAGCGTTCTAATAGCTAAATTGCATGTAACTTGGTACAAACCGTTCTTATGTAAATTTGTACTTATTTGTTGAAGAATTTCGATTAAAAAAAAAGTAAATAAAAAACCTTCTAAAAGCTAAATTGCTTGTAACTTGGTCGTGTATGCGGTTCTTATGCAAGTAGTCTTTCTAGATTACAATAACACTTTCTAAAAAGGTTGCATAACCAATAAAGGCCTATAAATTGAGACAATGGTCTCGAATTCTTTGCAACACAAGAACCTTAAGCTATAAAAAAAAGTGCTGACGGAAGAGTAGGAGAAGGAAGGCAGAGGAGGTAGAGGAGCTTGCTTTTTCTGTGTATTGAACAGCCCCCAACCCTATTTATATAGGGGTTTTGGGATAAAAAAAAAAATGATGCAATTAATTAACAAAATTAATTCTGGTCTCTTTAAAAAAATAGGAAAGATAAATGATCAGCGAGTTCAAAAGGAATTATGACCTATATAATGCAGCCAAGTCTCGGCTTTTTTTAATTTTTTTCTCCTTTAATAATTACTCCTGCACAGCTTGCAAGTAACTTTGTTAGATCATACTACTTCAAAATAATTTAAGAAGTTAAGATTCAATACTTGTATTAGATTCTTATTAAAATATTTTTTATAGATCTATTTGTGATCAAAAGAGTAAGTAATGAAATATAAAAACTAGAATATTTAAATTCTTTTTTCCAATCTTTTTATAATATTTGAAAACTCACCTTGGCTCATATATCTTGAAGAAATCCATTAAAAGTCTTTCTTGAATCTGTATTGATTGGATTGCGTAAATGATGGTTTTTACATGGCTGGAGTTTTGGTGAGTTCGGAGTCATGCAGAAGAGTTCCAAGAAAATAAATGGAAGTATATTAACTGCTTGTCTGGAAATTAAACGTTGGATAGAAGCGACTTGCTTTGCTTCATAAAACTTATCTCATATTGCATATTGGCTAGGTTTGTTTTATATGGGGGCATTGATTCTCTCTTTTGTTTAATAGGAAACCAGGTAGAAGAAATAAGAATACTTTCATTTTTTTTCTTTGTTATTAATTTTCAAGATTGCATAAAATTTTTGTGAACACACCAAGCATCATCTTCAAGCATCTATGGAGCAGGAAATCCGTAGAAAAGAAGAATCCAGTGCAAGGGGAGGAATGGTACTCAATTACAAGAAATTGCAGAATTACAACATAAAAAGAAAGGCAAAAGCAGAATTTTTAAAAAAAAAAAAGACAAGATTGAAGAAAAGTAGGAAATGATTTGTAATATAACTGACAAGAATTCAGAGAAAACTTTTTTATAGTTTTAGAATAGGTTAGTCCAGGATAATAACACATCCACAGCACACTAAGCTCCTAATGATCTTCTTCCTCGCATAGTTTTGTGTATTCCTTTGGACCCAGTAAGGATTCGATTTCTGATGGGTTGCTTGGCTTCACCTTGATCATCCATCCCTCTTCATATGGACTTTTATTTATCTTCATTACACAAATTGTCAAGATCAGGCATGCATATATAGTACAGTACAAATATTTCTTTCAGCTATCAGAAATTTATAAAGCCGAAACAATCTGGTCTTGCATGGCTTGATACTTACCAGTCCAGGAGTCTCACCAAGCTGTGTATTAACCTCAACAATCTCACCGGAGATCGGAGAATTGATATCACTAGTTGCCTTCACACTTTCCACTGCTCCAAAGCTCTTCCCTTGGCTGACAGAACCATCCGGCTCTGGCAGGTCCACGAACACTACTTCACCCAAATGGTCCTGTAAAATGTACCCGATATATCCCAAACTATGTAAGGATGTTACAAAAGGTATACGAAATTGCATTCAATTTTAATTGTCCAGAAGAAAAAAAAAAGTAGTTAATGCCCCTTGTTTTGCTCTTGCTCTTGCATGGTGTGGTGTTGTACAAACCTCAACCATCAGCCGCCGGGGTTCAAGCCTTGGTAACAGCAGCGACAGAGCAAACAGAAGAAGAAACAAGTAGAGTCACACAAAGCCTAGTAACAGAACATTTTGAATTGGTGATGCCCCTTGTATCATATTTTTTTTTTTAATGAAAATCAGATGAGTTTATTGACTTCTTCATTCAAGAAACTCAAAAAAAAAAAAAACAGAGCTCAATTTCCATCATATCCTGCGTGGTTAAATTGTGGCTGCAGCTTACAACTTGAACAATTTTAAAAAAGAATGGCTATCGAATCACAATGGCATACGGCCATGCATTATCTAATCCAAAACCACCAGTAAAAGAATGTCTACGCAAACGAGATTCCCCACAGAACTGGCTTAACCAAGTAATGTTCTATATGAAAGAAAGAAAGAAAATACTCTACTCGGTGAGGCCAAGAAGAAATTCAGTGCTACAAGGAAGGAGATAAAAGAAAAGATGACCTGAGCATGATCGGTAATGCCAACAGTAGCCACCGAGCCTTCATGCTTCACCCATTCATGAGAAGTTGCATACTTCAACCCATCTAGTACTGCAAAACCCAACTAGTTGTAATAAATATTATCCTCCTACACTACAATAAAGTCTGCCAAATAGCTTTTAAAGGACTAAACGAGAACCCCATTTTTATCCGACAAATTGATGAAATAAACCACCAGCTGATGACAAACAGAGTACCAGTGGAGAAGCATCTTGAGAGGGAGTATGAAGGAGAGACGTGAGCTGTGGAGGCGACTGAGATTCTCAGTGCATTGGCTGTAGAAGAAGCCCACAACCTCAGTGCCATGTTTTCTCTTGATCTCTATGAATTGATTGTGTGTATTTTTTGGTTGGCTCCAAGCCTGTGGACAAGTGATGGGTTCTTTCAACATATTTCTCAGGTTTTTATCTTGGATGAATGGTGGGCAACAAAAGCCTCATCCTCGGACCTCGGCACAAAGACCCAGTGCTCTCCTGTCGTCCTCGTCATTGTTTTTGTGCTCTCTTGTCGTCCTCGTCATTATTTTTGTGATAATATGCATACAATAATCAGCTTTATAGTACCTAATAAGTAGTCTCCTTTCTAGGAATTAATGGAGTTCAACAGGTTGTCTGTCAAGTGTGGTCGTCAAATGGCATGGTTCAAATCTTATTAACTACCGGCATGTTTAGAGTCTATGGATTCAATTTAATTTATAGGATTAAATTATTATTTTTTGTTATTTATTTTTTTAAGATATTGATTTGAATTTGAAGGAAAAAAATAGTGATTCTAAAGGAAATATAATATTTCAAAAATACCCTTCTTCTTTTAAGTTTGACTTGATAAAAACTCAAAAAGAATTCCTCAACATTTCAAGAAAAGTTTTTGATAGAAAAGTTTTTTTAACAAATATATATTTTTCAAGTTTTGAACAAATATTTAATAAATAATTAATATGAGATGGGTTTATTTATATCTTCTTTAAATTGTCTATATTTTATATCATTTTAAATAAATATAAAGATTCTTCTCACCAAAAAATAATAATTTAAGTAACAAGAAAATAGTTAAGATTGCCCATTTAATTCATTTTTATTTTTAGCACTGCTCATGGAGGAGAGAATTGGCCGCTAAGGAAGATTAATAGAAGATTGTGGTTTAACATGGAAGAATAATAATGTTTAGAGCTACTATCATTGGCAACGACCCGAGGATGATTTTATCACATTGAAGGTAGCTCTCTAGGAAACTCAGGGTGAGCTGGTTTCGAGGGCCTAATTCACCATATAGAAGGCTTGTTTGTGGTGGGCTTTACTGGATTTGCAGGATTTGGGTGTAAACTATTACCAGAATTGATGGCTTTGAAGAAGCTTGGTCTTCTTTTAGCTTGGGAAAGAGGTTACAGGCGGATTCTCTGTGACTCTGACTCCATGGATGCTATATGGTTGGTCACTGCAGGTATTGATTATGAGTTTCACAAGTTCAGAGCTCTTATAGTAGAGATATCAGAGATCTGTTGAAGAGAGATTGGCTAGTCAAGCTTCATCATACCTGCTTATAGGGAAGCAAACACCTGTGCTGGTTTTATGGCTGAGCATGCTGCAGAAGAGAAGACATCGGGTCTGAGGATCTGGGAGTCCTGGCCTCTAGGTTTGAATTTGCATCTTCTCAATGATTCGACGGGAACCTTGTATGTTAGGGCTTCTTAGTTTTTCTTCTATCTTTCCACTGTACCATAAAAAATTCACATTTATTGAATTTAATTTTTCATGTGATTAATTTTAAATAAGTTATTAAAGTTATTACAATTTGATTTATTATTATGAAGAATCCATTACGGAGTGCCAAGATCTTACTTGACATTTAATAATTAATGCAGGTTGCTTATATTATTAAACAAGTTCAAGCCATTAATTTCAATTTTCTAAAGATAATTAACTCCTCGTAAAAAAAACAAATAAAAATATATTATTACAAAACCTAAAGCATGTAGAAAAACCATAATACATATGCCTTGATTTATTGTGAAATATAAAGATAAAATTATAATTTTACCTTATCAAAAAAAATTAGATGAATTGGACTTTAGATTTAAAAGTCTTTTTCACTAAGTTAATTTATTATTCTATATTTGTTTGGGGTAACATTTCTTTTCAAATTTCTTATAACAGTTAAATTATTTTATTACCTTTAAAAGTTTTTTAAAAGAATGACCTTAGATCTAGGGGCTCCTCGTTTTATTATCAACAATGAAATACTTCATTGCCCTTGCCATAAAAAAAAAATAACCTTTACTTCAAGAGTTTAATAATAATTTTATAATTTTTTTGGTTATTATTATTTTTTTATAAATAGTTTTATCTTAAAAGGAAAAAGTTATCAACCACTTTATTACCTTCAATGATATGTGTTATTGACTTTGGTGTTTACAACTATACTTTTATAATATTATTTAATTTATTTAATATCTTTTTTAGATGAACGTGTGTATAGTTATTCAACTTAATTTAGCATTAATTTACTTTTTTCTCTTTTCCACCTTGATTTATACACTATCCCTTGAAAGGACCATATTAACTCTTCAATTTCTTTTCTCTTTAGATTTAATTATTATTTTTTAAATTATAATTTTTATTTAATTTTTTTAAAATTAAAAATTATTGTTGATTTCATCTATATTTAATGTTTTTATCTTTTAGATTTAGTCTTTATATTTTTTATTATTTTATTATTTGAAATATTTATAAAATTAATTTTTTTTCTTGTGATTTTATCTTTCATCGATTTTGTCTAATTTTTATTTTATTTTTTATTTTTTATTTTTTTCACTTTGACAAGTATCCTCAATCTTTGGTTAAGAATTACCCTTTGTCGATTAAGGATGATAGATATTTATTTGTGAACAATTTTAAATACATGTTTAAAAAATCTTGAGCATAATTAGCAAGTATTTTTAATATATTATTAAATAAAAAATATTTTAAAAGATAATTTCAACCAAGTGATCAAATGCATGCTTGTGAATAATTTAAAGTTCGTGTTCAAAAATCCTGAGCGCCTGAAGTCGATTGTTCTGTTCGCGACATTTATTCAAAAATTGCCAGGTTAGAGAAGTTGATTATTGACTGTGATTTTAGTTTCTCTTTCGCAATAGATAGGAGGACAGAAATATTGGGACCCGCGAGAGCAACAGGCCCATCTACGAGCTGGCTCAGTATTTACTCATCTCTTGTATTTTTATCCTCAGGCCCAGAAAAAAAGTGTCAGGCTCAGCGTCTCGTTACGAACTCACTGCTAAACATGAATGGAAGTGCAAATTACAGGAGCTTGCCGTTCATCAATGATAGGTCATTGTCGTTTTCATTAACTTAAATTATCATGAAAAGAAATGGTTGGAAGATGCTTCACCTGGATCCTACTTCATTTTCATCTTTTTTCCCAGCTTGAAATGGCGACGTTTAGTTGTCACTTCTATCTCTTTGTTCCCCAATCAACTCTCCTTTTTGTTGAAGAATCTCTATTGTAAGGTCGCCATGGTCCACGCTCTATGTATATCTTGGCTTGTATATGTTGACAGATAATTTGTCTGAAATCTTGTTTGTGTTTACCAGTCTCTTATGACAACAGTTTTCACTCATAACCTTCGTAACAGTGATGATCCATGCTGATTTCTTTGTGTGTGTGTGTGTGTGTAAAGACAAAGGTGATTTCTTTTCTGTGCCTTTGAATATAACCATAATAGTTCGTCAGGTGAGGAGATCCATACTGGTTCGAAAAGACTAGAGGAATATTCAAGTCTACGCCTTTCCAGTCACTCTCCGTGGAGGAAAGCAAGCAACCTCTCTTGCACCTAAAACGATAGTGTAAATAGGTATTGCAAATTCAAAATCCAGCAATACAATGTGATTGGTAAGTCTATTCTTGTGGGTTGACAAAATCACAAACCAAAGTTGAATTAAAGTTTGAATTCATGTACCTCTATGCATGTAAAGAAAATGAGGTATTTTTTCGATATTTTTTAAAAAATTTGAATTATTTTAGTTTTAAATTAAATTTTTTGATAGTTTTAGATTATTTTGATGTTCTTATATCAAAAAAAATCTTAAATATATATATTATTTTTATATATTTTTAAATAAAAATTAAAAAATGTATATTAAAACTAAAATAATTCAATTTTTTAAAAAAATATTGAAAAAAAACCTCATTTTTTTAGACTTAAATCATTTTTTGAAACATGGTTACAGTTATTTTTTAAAGTGTTTTTTATCTAAAAAAATATTAAAATAATATTTTTTTTATTTTTTATAATTATTTTTTATATCAATGCATTAAAATAATTTAAAAATACTAAAACAATATTAATTTAAAATAAAAAAAATAAAATTTTATATAAAAAAACATGTCTTTAAAAAAATATCTACGAAAAGCAATTAGAGATTATATTTTTGCGGTGGACAAGAAAAGGCTTGCAAGTCCATCTCATGCATTTATCGATTAACATGTCCTAAATCATAATGAATCCTTTCCAACCAAGGCTCTTCCAGCACCTTCTCTTTTCAAATTCAAACTTCAAAATTAGGTCAATGCTTCTTCTTCTTCTTTTTTACACTGAACTACGTTGCTATGTGAACATATGTTTATGTGGGAGCGCACCAATATGCATGTCTCGCACGAATGCGCAATCAATTGAAAGGAGGAAAAGGAACTTAAGTCGACAACCAAAAAAAAAAGGACGTTATGATTGTGGCCGGTAGGCTTAAAGCCTTTAATCAAACTGGGAGAAGAAAAATCGTGGCTGTCAATTCTGTTACGTTTGAAATAATTGGTATATTTTGTTTTAGTTTAAAAACAAAAATAGATTTAAATGGATTTTATTTCTCTTTGAATCTTGATTGATTCAAAAATTCCATCTAAATTCCAGCAAAAAAAATGTTCTAGTTCCGTTCCAATTAAATTTTTCTTTTTTTTTAATTTTTATATAAATAAATTATTATTTTATTTTATTTTTTAATTTTACCATCGGATAAATTTCATAAAGAATCTCTTAACTTATTTTTATATTGTAGTTCAAAATGGTTTTACGAGAATACTGATAATAGCATCTTTATAATTTTATTCAAAATCATAATTTTATTTAAAAATATCATTTTATTATAATTATTTTTTAAATTGAGTTTTTTCCAACTTCATCATTTAACTATCAGATTATTAAAATTTTATTTTTATAATTTATTTTTATTTAGAGTTATCAAGGTTTTATAATTTAAATCATATATTCAAAATATTAACTCAAGTTGACTTAAATTGATTTAATATATTATCATTTTAATATTTTTTTAAAAAAATATTTTTTTTAATTCAATTATATTTCTTTGATAGTACTTATTATATTTAAACTTATTGAGTTAATCAGGTTATATTAGTTTAATTTTTATTTTTTTTACTTGTATTTAAAATTTATATAGTATAATTTCAAGGTAGCTTATTTTTAAATTTAAATTAAATTAATATTATATTTACTGAATTAATATTTTGAATTATATATATAAAAAAAAAAAAACCTCGAAACAATATACAAAACACTCTAAAACCAAAATATACTATTCTAAATAAATAAAACAAAGCACCGATCCAAACAAAATTTACAAGCTTCAGAAAAATACAAGTCCTTCTCAGATATCTATGGATGCATGCATGCATCCTAAATCAAATCGTAGTCAACTGAGACTTCCGCTTTTACAACTATTCCCCTGTATGTATAATTCCGCCTCTCATCACATACTAACGTCAATGCAATTAATTCTGCTTTCCAAGTATTTAACGTAGGGCCCTTTTGAGAAAGTGTTTAAAGAGGTTTTTTTTTTTATTTTAATTTTCAATTGCTTAAAATTATATTTTTATAATTTTTTTGGCCTCTTAATATTAAAAATAATTTTTAAAAAATAAAAAATATTATTTTTAATATATTTTTAAATAAAAATACATTAAAAATAAAATAATTATTATTGTATTCTCAAATATTTTATATGTAATTGTATGTGCATGCTTATTTGTCTTATAATATTCAATTAAATACCATGAATTAATTATATTAGGAAAGATAATAACTGCCATTAGTTGCTTTTAATTAGTTCATATGATGCATTTCTTTAATTGAACTACGAGGGATGGTACTTATTTATATATTAGATTTAACCCTCTTTTTTTATTTTAGTAATGCGCCGCGTATATATACAGTGAAATTTGACTCCGTACGTATGGATAATACTGTGATTTAATTTCCTTTTTTTTTTGAAAAAAAAGGCTGTTTAAATAGCTAGATTATAGCTTAATTAGCGGTAGTTGCGCTGCCAATCCTTGACGGCACGTAACAACGAGTGAAGTCAACCATGTGGCTCGAAACGACGCCATTTTCTTTTCTCTCGTCAAAGTGCACGAGACCCCATGCTCACCTACCCTCTTAATACGGCTCTGAAATTTGCAAGCACAATTGTATATGTTCTCATGTGCCGTTGCTTAAAATAACATTGCTCTTTAAATTCGGATCTTACATACCGATATCCCTAACTAATGTATTTATGACAATTGCTTTGTCATGGTCCCGATGAAAATTTAATTTGAATACGAGGGATATTGACCCTACCCTGCCGACTTGAATAAATTAATATATTTTTAACTCACCGTATGAATATTATCAAATCTAATTTGAATCTAACCTGAAATTTATATTTATGCTATATAAATATATTTATATAATATTTAGATTTTTTTAATATAATGTAATATAACATAAAATACATATACATACCTCTATATATATGTGTGTATTATTGATTAACAACTCAAAACTCGATTGATATATAATATTTGAATATCTAAAATTTTTACCCAGTAAATAATAAGTTAATTAGCTTCGTTTCAATGCATGTGGACCTTACTACTTAAATAGAATATGGAGTCAATAAATACCTTAATCACATGTAACGTCGTCGGTTGACTTGGATGCGATTCCCTTTTACTACTATTGATCTCTCATGAAAATGCTATGGTAGATCGATTTTATTAACATGATAGTCGCATGGTTTGGTTTGTCTATTTGTCCTATCTAGGATGTGTCTGATTTTTATTTTTATTTGACCTATCAAAATTATAATAATTACCTTAGCATGGTTGGCGGGTGTCTTCTATAGATCGATAAAGCCAAAAGAAAACCCAAATAAGGAAGAAAATAAAATATTTACACCAGGTGGTGCCTTCCCACCAACTGTGCACGTAATGTATCAAATATAAAACTATAGCTTGAGGAATCATTCAGCTTTTTTTACATTGTCTTAATGTATTAATATTAAAATAATTTAAAAAATATTACTTTAATATATTTTTAAATAAAAAATACTTTTAAAAATAATTATTTTCATAAATTTAGTTTTGGCCATGCATATCTAGGTTCGGTGGTGACAGTAACATCTTACATGTCGAATATTATATGATTTGATGGATGTTGGCTGCCATCAGGCAAGCAAGAGGGCTTGGAAAGAAAGGAGGAAAAAACATTTCTTGTGATGAATCTTCTGTCCATGGATATGCATGAGTCAATTCTATAATATTATGCCCGTTGTATTAAATTAACGAAAGAAAGCTTAATATTTTAATCAAATCTTCGTACACGCCTAATTGAGTTTATGGCAGATAATTAATCTAGCATGTCCAATCACAAGGTTAAGTGCATAAAAGAACGAGAAATTTAATGGATGGTTCAAATCTAACTATTGAGAACATCTCCAAGTCAAGTTACATGAACACTTCAATTCAAGATAATATTTATTAAATACGGAATAAAAAAGGTAAAATCTGAATCCTTTCCTGAAAAAGATGAGAATTATGATGTCAGCAGTGTTGTTCTATTGATTATTTTGAAATAAACTTCCAAGCCTCCGTGTGTGGATTTCTATACCCTTTCCCCCCCTAACATGTCAAGTGTTAGACCACTTAAAAAGGTCGTAGTTGATAATGATATCTCTGCTAGTTCAATATTTACGTACGTTAAGAGTTTCTGTCTTCCCAAAAGGAATATGAATCGTGAATATGCCTTCAAGTTCTAAATTGTATTTTCATGACCTATTTCAGTGAATTCCCACCCATGGCAAATAGCAACGGTTCTCTCCTTATACAAGACTATGTATATGATCCTATCCATAATAATAATGGAGCATTAATTTCAAAAACTTTATTTATTTATTTATTCCTGTTGAGAGAAGGCCACTTGAGATAGGTTTATCTCTGGATGGATATTAAAAATATTATTAATGTTCATTTTAGAATGTTTGCCTCCTTAGTTAGCTGGGCAATAAAGTATTCGTTGTGACTTGTTTGGTATAGTTCTTTGGTTACTTATCTAACATGGAGATTTAGTCAGATAATTATAAAATGAGATGAGTATTAAGGAAAGTAAATTGGCTTGTATATATATGCATTTAAAAACATATTTTAAGAAACAAGTGTTCTAGATATTGCTGGAGATATGTGATAATGGAGACTTGAAGAAGAAATTAATTATGATTTTTTAAGAGATAAGAAATCATAATTAAAAATCTTGAGAAACGTTGTTTTATTGAAAAAAGTCGAGCGATAAAGTTATGGATATTATCTAATCTTAGATAGTTTCATCATAAGAATTATTCTTTGTTTTTTCAAGTTGTATCTCTCATTCTTCACGAGTTATCGGAGATATCTTGAAATAGTGAAGGATTCAGTCACCTACCTCTTACAAAACCACCAATAAAGAGGCGCTGGTGGCACACTTCATTATCAGAGATATTAAACCCCCTGGCAGTCAAAGCTCCAAGAAAGTTTCCAAAACAAAGCTATCATGGAAAATCTATTAGGGTATGTTTTTGTAATTGTTTTTAAAAGTTTTTTATTTATAAATATATTAAAAAAATATTTTTTTTTATTTTTTAAAAAATATTTTTTATATTAGTGCATCAAAATGATTTTAAAATATTAAAATATTATTAATTTAAAATAATAAAAAATAAATTACTTTAAAAAATGTTTTTAATATACAAAAACCTCTCGTTAGCCTTTTCCATATCATTTTTAATTCCCAATCCAACCATTTTTATAGTTTCGACACCTTGTGAAATGAGGAACCTTTGGAGTCTCCACCATGTTATCTCTCATGGCACCGTCACGAGGCGCGCATTAACAAGTCCAAATTTAAAATATAATTTGAACACATTAACTAACTTTTTGACCAAAAAAAAAAGAGCTTAACTTTTAATTTAATGTCAGACTGGGCTGAAAAAATAATAAACATGTCGCGCGGGCCCTGCCTTTTATTTTTTTTTTCATTTCATTAAGTTTTTTTTTTTAATTTAGTTAATATTTTTAATTATTTTTTAAGATTTTATAATAAAACTTCTTCAAGCATATTATTGTAATTTATCTTTAAATTCTTTCCTATTATATTTTATATGAATAGGCTTGTTCTTATCATGCTTATTTGTTATTAACAACCATGATTAATATTTATAATAAAATAAAAAAGGTAATATAAATAAAATATTTGCATATATATATATATATATATATGTATATGTATATATATATATATCTTCTTCTTTTTTTACTCTAGAAATATCAACTTATGCTAATATATAATTACTAGCTATATTTTTAAATTTATTGATTCATATGTTTTTAGTTTATTTTATTAAGTGTAAACATAATATTTTTATATTCAATTAAAAAAATTATTATAATGCTAAAAAATCTATTTATTATGCTGATGTGTTTCTTTGCATTATAAAATAACTTAAAATCTTATTTGCGGGTTATAAAAATAAACAGTAAAATATTATTGGAGTAGGTGTGGTGAATAAGATGACTTGAGATGTGTAGATGAAAAACTAAAGAAGTCCGACAGAGATGACATCATTTCAAAGGTCCAGTCACCAAAGTGGACCCCACATATCAGCATTTGTCCAAGGTCGTTGACCAACTGATTCACCATGGACCCCACTCGAGCACGCACAAAGGCACAAACACTACCCTCCAGTGTTCTCTTTCTTTATCAAAATCAAATCCCTCGCCTCAAAACTCTTTTATTTTTTCTTTTGTTTTTTTGACAAGTTTTTTTAATCTTAATTCCACTCCTAATTTACTTTCTCTGTGCTCGAACACATATCCCACGAGCAAACCCACAAAACAGTGAAGCGCGTGAAGCGCGTGGAATATTTTTGTGTGAATTATTTATCATCCTTTTTTTTTTCTTTTTAATCTGCAGTCTCTCTCTTGCCTGTAAAAAAAAATCATTTTGTTTAATATTAACAGGGTCATTACCCAAATGACACTTCAACCAAAAATAATAATTAATTAATTAATATGAAAAATTAATATCTAAATTATCAAAAAAATATTGTATTATTATTAAATTTGATATAATAATTCAAACTTATAAAATTTTTATTTAAATTTTTACTTGACTCAAGTTTTAAATTAAATTATATAAAAGTTATCTTAACATTATTTTATAGACAAAATTAATTTAAAAGAAATGTAAAAAAAAGACAGATTTATTTAAATTAATTTATCAAATCTATAATTAAGATTTTAAACTCCATTGTATTGAGTTAATTTTTATAGTTTATTGTATAATAAAAAAATGTAAAAATCAATTCATACTCAATTCAACATCAAATAATAAAATTTAATAAAAAATAATATTAAATTAAAAAAAAATCAATTGACAATTGGGAAAACAAATTGTTGTTTGTTCCTTCTATTAAAAAGAAAACACAAGCCTCCAGTTGTGTATCCTATAACAGAAAACATAACCCCCAACACTCGATTATTATGTGTTAACAATTCAGCTACATAACAAATATGTTGTCAAATAAAATAAAATAATATATTAACTTGATGTACTGTTTATATGGACAACCAACCCAGATTTTTTTAGTTGTTTTTTATCATTATTATTTTCTTTTTTTAACTTTATAGTAGCATTTAAGGTTCGTTCTTTAGATTAAAAAAAATGTATCTCCAAAAACTTTATCAAATAAATTATCTATATATGAACTTGTATAATAAATTTTCTAGTTATAATTTCAAATTGAAATTGGCATTATAATATACATATATATAAAAGAATCAAATAAGTTAGTACCTCGTGAATTTACCATTCGTTGTTGAAAAAAAGTGTGATGAATAAAAAGGGAAGATATCCATGAATTAGATATTTTACTATATATTTACAACATTCGCGAATATATTCAAATATCAATCATTAGCATAATTGGTTATTTTATATACAATTGTCATGAAAAAAAATTGTGTGCACTGTTAATTAAAAAATCATTGCAACGTCCATAAATATATTCAAATATATAAGTGGTCAGCACCATGGTACTTTGTTCGTAAATATTAAAAATTATGGATATAGTTAATGTTGGGTTTTCTTTATCATACACGTATAAAAAATAATACAATAAAATTATTTAGAAGTTATTGAAATCTTATTAAAAAAATCTATTATTTATAGATTTATTATTTAAAAAATTAATATTTTTGATTTTTTATAGATTTATTATTTGAAGATTTGATATTTTTAAATATTGAATAATTTTTTAAAAGCTTAATTATTGCAAATTACAGCTTATTCAATTTCTCAGTCTTCAACTATAATCCACAAAAAATACCAATAAAAAATCTTTTAGATCTTTATTTTTTTGTCTAGTAGATAACCTCTTAAAAAATAAAAGACATAATTTTATATTTAGAAAAAATTCTAAAAACTTAACAAACGACAAAATATATATTTGTCCATTAAATAATATTCATGTATTGTTTAAGGATAATTTTATAAATTTAATCAATTAAGTCTCTACTTGATTATTCTAGAACTAGAATTATAATCCATGAATTAAGCATATTATAGTACTTAATTTCTAAAATTATTTTCAATAAAGTCACATTTAATTAATTATTTTATTTTAATTTATGACAAATCATTTTTAATATGTGTGATCCTTTAAATTCTTAATATGTTGGTACAAATATAAATTATAATTATAAATAAATATAATTAAATAGATTAAATAATTTAATTTATTATCAATTTAATAATTAATTAATTTATATTTGAATATCAAGTGCATTGTCTAATAATGTGTCATGATTCCCTAAATACTAGAAAAGTCATAAGTGTTTTAACTTAATTTTTTAGTGATCAATTTCTCAATATAATTATTATCCTTTTATTAATAATGTTATGAGTTAGACATTTTAATATAGAGTATGTCTGTCATGTCAAAACATACTTGTTCATAAATATTATAGTTATTGATCGTTTGAATAAGATTTAAATTTTTTTTAAAATCTCATTTCATCTCATGCAAATATTTAACAATCAATACTATTTGAAAATAAATCAAATATTTTTTCTAATTCACTTGAGATGATGAATTCTTTCTTGGTCGCTTAAGTGCCTTCATATATTTTATACTATATTCAATGTTTGTTAATTTTTTATTTTTATCAAGATAACATGTAACAAGATCAAAACATAATACTCTTTATATAAAATAACCTAGTGATATTAAGTTTCAAGATCACTTACATAGTCATCACGTGAATCTTTTCATAAACACAGATGATATCTTCATATAGAATTTGAGACATCCCTTTTACACTAACTTACGAGAATAACTGTTTTATTTCACAAAGAAAATAAAATAACAAGTATTCGTCTCTACAGCTTTAGTGAATGTCTAGTGTTTAAAAGAGTATCGACCAAGAATATTATATGAATAATGCTTTGATGCAATATAAATCAAATAATTATAATAATTTTATAATTATCTATTGAACTTTATCTTTACTTTGTATTTATAAATTAAATATTAGATTAATTAATCTTATATTATATAAATATTAATAATAAATTAATTTTTTATTAATAATAAATATGTATTTATATAAATATAAAAATTTGATGGTTTAGAATTTGTTATAATAGATATTAGCAAGAGAGATAAGGCTAGTGAGATTAATTCCTCTTGGTTTATGGTTGGTTTACTATGAAACTGGTTTATTAAACCCATAAAAATAAATAATTAGATATTCAAAGAAAGAATTAATTATCTCAAACTTTGCTAATGACATGCATTTAACAATTGATTATCCATACTTGGTAAAAAGTTATATGTGATGAGCAATCAACTATACTATTTCTACTGTTTGATCTACACATGAATGACAATCATGGGATAATTTTTTTCATTTAGTTAATCGTGTTAAAATGATTCTTATATATTTTATGCACAGAACATTTTGAAGGTAACTTGGAAGATGTCATAATGATATATTGAAGATAACTTGTAATCAATCTAAAACAACCAATGTGAACAAACTTTTGCTACTTGAAAGGGGTTTTGATTACCTACTTATTTTTTTAGTAATTTTATATTGTTTTAATGTATTAATATAAATACTAATTTTAAAAAATAAAAATATATTTTTAAATAAAAAATAATTTTTTAAAAAATTAATATCTTCATCGATTGAAGTTGTTGATGGCCATTGAATAGCAGCATATTCTAGCTATATGAAAACTATGAGCATAAATAAGTGACATCACGCACATGTACGATGTGCATATCAACCATAATTACCAACATAATTGCACTATTAACAACAACAGAATCTTTAAATATGATACGCATATTAACCATAATTACCAACATAATTGCACTATTAAGAACAGCAGAATCTTTAAATATGATATGCATATTAATCATAATTACCAACATAATTGCACTATTAACAACAGCAGAATCTGTAAACAGGATGGAAAACATACACCAGCCTTCCTTTATGCAGTCTTATCCACCAACATTGACCCACATGATGATTTTGTACTTCCAGTAATGATAATCTGGGAGAGCAAGCCACGTAGTCAACGATCCCCTTCTCCATGCTTTAACGCATCAAACTGCTTTTCTCTCGTGAGTGCCATTCATTCCATGCTAATTGCTACCTCGCATCATAAACCGAATGTTTTGGAGTCCATATGGCACATGCTGGCGCGTGAATCACATGCTCCTTGTCGTTTTGCTTCGAAAATTCTTATCAGCCACCAAACCCTTTGACTTGCGCCAGGAAGGGCCGGTGGGGCGAGGGAGAGAGAGGTTTCCCCGCCTTCACATGCAGAGTTCTTCTTTTTTATTTACTGCTCCTATTCGAGGCTCACTCTTCCTTTTCAATAATATTCAATAATTATATATCCTGCTACTTGCCTTTATTTATTTCAAATAAAACTTCCTTTAAAAGGTGATTGCTTCTTCTTTTTTCGTGGGGTTCAGAGATCACGACGAAGAAGAGTGAAGATGAATTCGTGTCCCGTACGTGATAATAGATTTATCATCATCGACCATGCCAGGACAAATTAATACAACTTTCTCACCCTATTGCTTGATTCAATCCTAGCTTCCCAAGTTTTGATGTACCTTTTAGGGATTTAATGGAGTTGAATTAGTCCATTGTGGGTGGTGTCCGACACCGGCAAGTGGAAGGAGTCAAGTTTTGTTGTAATTTGAATAAGTGCCAATAATTTGAATCATGTGTTAAATTTGCGTTAATAAAAAACCAATGATAAAAATAAACTTTGAAGTTAGTAATTAAGTTTAACATAGATAAAATTACATAAAATTAAAAGTTAAAAAGCAATTACAACTATAAAATCATGAGATTAGAAATTAAAATTGAATTTTAATTAAATCCTACATTAAAACCTAATTAACATAGGGTTATCTAAATGACGCCACTTTATTTAAATAAAAGAGTGCATTTTTACCTAAACAATTTGTTTTAGTTAATAATAATGTCGTTTTGATTAGTTTGGACAAAACAATAGCTTTCAAAAAAAACTTGGTTCTGCCACCACCTTACATGGCCTCTTTCTGCCTCGTCACTTACCCAAACAAGACAAGAAACATACCCTCTCACACCCTACATTTAACAATCTTACCCAAACAAAACAAAAGCTCCTTTACAGCCCTGAAGGTGCTGCTATAAAAAGCTCTATCCACTCATGTTTGCCTATGTACTCCCTTTGTCAGCTCTGGAACAATATAAAGGCTAATCCTTAATCTCGATGGGTGGCTTGCATTCATTGTTCGAAATCAAAAGGTAAGGATAGTCTAGTTCATGGCCTCTCACCGATCCTTATTGCCCTTTAAAATCCCATGACAAAGGTCATAGAGAGGGAAGAATCTGGAAAACTAAATACTTCCGTACTGCCAAACTTAAAAACTCAATTAATAAATTTTAATGTAGAGTCAATGCTTAATTTCATAAAATAAAATTTAATTTTAAATTTTATTAATTTAAACAAATAAAAACTTTCAGGAACTAATTTTAAATAAATAAAAATACTTTGTTTTTAATAGATTTATTATCGATTATTGAAACATAAAATATTAACAACGCCCAATACTTTATTTTTAGTATTGAAAAAAACAAACTCAATCTCACACTATAACACGAGAAATCAAAGTATCAATTAATATTGTGGGTTGAATATTTTTTTGGTAAAAAAATAAATATATAAGCTTTTTAAATGTATTTTTTTCTTAAAAAATCTAATTATAAATAAAAAATCTTATACATGTATTTAGTTAAATACACCGAGAATCATCTATGCCAATAAATACAAAAAAAAATATATTACCACCTCAATTTAACTCGTCTCGCCGCAAATTGAATAATTTTTTTCTAATGTAAAAAAAATAATATATAGGTGTTAGTAATACTTTTTTTATTCTAAGTAAAAAATATAATTATGAATAAAAAAATTAATGCTTATAAATAATAAAATATAATAAGATCATATGTGTTAATAAAAACATTTAAAATCTCGGGATAATTTTTAACGCACTAGAAAAATGAAATAATGTTGCAATTGCTACAATGAAACACTATTTTTTTAATCTTTGTATAATATATTTTTTAGAAAAATATAAATATATATAAAAAATTGATATAAATAGACTACGTGTAAAATGATAAATATTAAAAGTGTAAAAAATAATATGTTTTTTCAAAAAAAATCTAAAAGAAAAAATAAAATTAAAATATCAAGTACAAGGAGAAAAAAATAAAAACAACTTGTTTTATTTAAAATAAAAAAATAATTTTTCCATCATTATAGTAAAATATTGGTAAAATTTACAATTATAGCATTTCTATAGGAAAATATTAAAAGTATAATTTTTAATGGTAAAACTGTCATGCAAAACAAAAACTCGCCCATTTGGGCCCGGGCTTTTCTCAAAAAACCAAGAACACCTCCTATCTCGCGCCAAGCCGCCAACAGCGGGAGAAGACAAGAACACCCTCACTCCAAATGAGACAAGCCCGCCCCATCCATATCCGACCCAGCTAACTCATTTTCGTTGACTGAACCACTTTCCTTACCGTATAAAACCTAAACCTTCTTTCACCACTCCGTCGAAAACCAGCCAGTCTGGCACTTTGCCACGTGGCGCGCCCAAACTAAGACCCCGCATACCATGCTCTGGCCGCTTACCTGGAGCCCACGCCTCACACCTAGCTAAAAATGGCCAGGTGTAACCGTCAACCAAAAAAAAAAAAAACAACTGTACCCAACAGATCACCCAAACAAAAAAACAAAATTCAAATTCACTCCCTCAAAAACCCCTCTCTCCCTCCGTGTGCATATATGTGCGCGCGCGCGTGTGGACAAAGAAAAGAAAAGGGAAATCAAATAAACAACTCCTCTCTGTCTACCCTTTAGTTACTTTCTCTCTCTTTGAAACTTGAAAAAAAAGAGAGAGAAAAAAACAAATTCATTTTCTTTGATTTTCTGGGCTCCCAAACAGAAAGTGGAAGAGAGGGGGAGGAGACTATCAAATGTGATGGGAAGTGGACTCTCCACAATCTTCCCTTGCTTCAAACCGCCAAACAACAATCAACAGGACTTGATTTTCACTGCTTCTGAGCCGTTAGATGAAACCCTAGGTCACTCATTCTGTTACGTCCGATCTTCCAACCGTTTTCTCTCCCCTACTCCCTCCGATCGCTTTCTCTCTCCTTCCCACTCTCTCCGTTTCTCCCCGACCCGGCCGGTACCCGAAACTGGTTTCAAGGCCATTTCCGGCGCTTCCGTTTCTGCCAATACCTCCACTCCTAGAACTGTCCTCCAACTTGACAATATCTACGACGATGCCGCTGATGTTATTAACTCTTCTAATAATAGTGGCGGCTTCGTTACTTCTTCTAGTGGAGGTATAAGGGTTAATAACACCGGCAGTATTGTGAATAATGTGACTGGTTTTGAGAGCACGGCGTCGTTTAGTGCGTTGCCGTTACAGCCAGTGCCACGTGGAGGGGAGGGTTTTTTTATGTCGGGTCCGATCGAGAGAGGCGCCCTGTCCGGTCCGCTTGACCCGAATACTGCTGGAACAACCGATGGGAGTGGCGGGCGGGTGCATTTTTCTGCTCCACTTGGTGGCATTTATGCAAAAAACAAAAAGAGGAGGGGGAAGGGTATTTCGAGGATTAAAAAGGCGATTTATCGGAATATATCTGAGAAGAATCGGCCGTGGGTTGTTCCGGTGTTGAATTTTGTGAACCGGAGGGAAAACTCGGGGATTGAAGAGGAGAGGGAGGGGAGAGAAGAAGGGGACAGTGTGCAGTGGGCATTAGGGAAGGCAGGAGAGGATCGGGTGCATGTGGTTGTATCCGAGGAACACGGGTGGTTGTTTGTTGGTGTTTATGATGGGTTTAATGGACCTGATGCGCCGGAATTCCTGATGGGGAATCTTTATAGAGCTGTTTTTAATGAACTTCAAGGTTTGTTTTGGGAGGTTGCTGGAGAGGAGCCTCAAGAGACTATTCACGCTGAGGGAATTGAAAGTAAAACCGACCCATTAGTGGAAAAGAGTGGTGCAGGTGACGTGAAGGGTTCAATTGTGACAAGTGAATGTAATTTGATGTCAAAAACAGATCCTTTAGAGGAAGTTTGTGTTAAAAAGGATGGCGATGGTTTAATTTGTGGAATGGCATCTAATGTGGTCAATCAGGATAGAGTGAAGAGGGTTACGTTTCAACCAGAGGAGACGGAGGGGACAGCCAGTACCCGGAGTAGGAGGTTATGGGAATTTCTAGCGGAGGATGATATAGAAGATGGGCTTGATCTTTCGGGGTCAGATAGGTTTGCTTTTTCTGTAGATGATGCAATTAGTGTTGGTAATGCCGGGTCACCTGTTAGCAGAAGGTGGTTATTGTTGTCAAAATTGAAACAAGGGTTGTCGAAACATAAGGAGAGGAAGTTGTTTCCATGGAAATTTGGATTGGAGGGGAAGGGGAAGGTGGAGGTTGAGGTGGAGAGTAGTAAAGTAGAGGAAAGGGTTTTGAAGAGGAAGTGGAAGGCAGGACCGGTTGACCATGAGCTGGTTTTGGGGGCATTGTCGAGGGCATTAGAAGCGACTGAATTAGCGTACTTGGATATGACAGATAAGGTGTTGGATACCAATCCAGAGTTGGCATTGATGGGCTCGTGTTTGTTGGCTGTGTTGATGAGGGATGAAGATGTGTATGTGATGAATGTGGGTGATAGCAGAGCAATTGTTGCACAGTATGAGCCACAAGAAGTTGGTTCCAGTGTGAATGAAAATGAACTGAGCACGGAGGCAATAGTTGAAACGAGATTGACTGCATTGCAGCTATCTACTGATCACAGCACAAACATTGAAGAAGTAAGTTTTCGATTCTGGTAAATTGAATTTACCTTTTTGTTAGAAATAGTTGAATGCTTTTGTTGATCACTTTACATTGGTAAGAATTCCATGGTGGGCGGGGTTTGTCTGTTCATTAGTCTATAAGTTTATTTTTTCATTAAACAATGGCTGGTGCGTAGAATCAGTATGAGAATACTGACTTGAGTATTCATATATGCACTGGGACTTTCACTTGCTTTTCGTCACCATAAACTACAAGAAGTTAAGTGCAGAGGTGTGTAGGTAATTTGCTTTAGACGCTCAAGCTGATCAACAAGTTACATACTTGTATGGCAATAGTTGATGCCTTCAACATCATATGAAAGTCTGAGAGCCTTGCTACGAATTTGCTGGTGCCTAAACCAGCAAAGTAGTTGAACTTCCTTGCTACGACTTTGCTGGTGCTTGAACCAAATGATTATTTTATCTCTGTCTTGGTCTGGAAAGATTAAAGTATGTTTTTGGTATTTTTGATTTTTTTTTCTGGTAGCATGAAGATTTTCCACTTATATATTCTTTCTGTGATGAGCGATGCATATTCATATTTCTTCTACCACCAAGGAGAAAAAAAAGAAAAAGAAAAACAGATCTTTCATCATGCGTGTACCTGCTTACTTTGTGCATTTTGTCTTTTATGTGCAGTGCAATTATAACTTTTGTGATCTTCATTGTTTTGTGGGCCTTGTTGTTGTTAGATGAAGCGGCTGATAAGTTTTCATCTTTGCTCAACCTATGCAGGAAGTCATTAGAATCAAGAGTGAACACCCAGATGATAATCAGTGCATTGTGAATGACAGGGTGAAAGGTCGTTTGATGGTTACCAGAGCTTTTGGGGCAGGATTTCTGAAAAGGGTACTTGAAATAAACTTTTAATGTAGATATTTTTATTCGGTTGAGGATCTTGTGTTATTGATACTTATTGACTCACAACAATTTATGTTGGCACAGCCCAAGTTGAATGATGCCTTGCTGGAAATGTTCCGAAATGAGTATATTGGCACTGCACCGTATATATCCTGTTCACCTTCTCTTCGTCACCATCAACTGTGTCCAAGAGATCAATTTTTAGTTCTCTCATCTGATGGATTATATCAGTATCTGACCAATCAGGAAGTGGTTTCTCATGTTGAGAGTTTCATGGAGAAGTTTCCAGATGGAGATCCTGCACAGCACCTGATAGAGGAGCTTCTTTTTCGTGCAGCAAGGAAAGCTGGTAAACTTGGTTATACTTTTGGTTTATATCAGTTGCTTGATATTCACATTCGCTTTTGCTTGTATATAAAGGGGAAAAACATCTATTTCCCAGAAAGCCAGGTAGCAAAATGTGGGGTTCCTGCTGTCCCATACACAATTAAAAACTTCCCCATAATAATATAGTGGAAGGTGATATTGCATGGTTATTCCTGCTGTCCCACTCGTGTGATTCTGCAATTTGTGATGCAGATATTAGATCGACTTTACTTTTTTCCAGGGACCAACCTTCATTCTTCTTGGTTTCCTGTTCTGCCCCAGGAAACCTTATTTTTCTGCCCTAAGGTCACTTTCTGCCACATAAAATTGTTGCATTACCGCAATCTTTGACCATCATTGGTTTCTTATTTGCTGTTGGAAGTCTAGCTGACTTCTATTGTTAGATAGATATTTGATTTGCAAATGATATGTCTTCAAGGGGGAGTGTGGTTGTCCATCCAAGTTTGTTATTAGATGCATGCTGTTTCTGGGGATTTATTTTGAACAATTTTTATTCATGTCGCACAAATAAGACTGGTGCATTCTATTCTTCATGTTTACCTTAGTTTAACCTCTCCAGTTGTTCGAGCAGTGCTGATTTTCATCCTTCATGGATTGTCTGCAGGGATGGATTTCCATGAATTACTGGACATCCCACAAGGAGATCGCAGAAAGTACCATGATGATGTTACTGTTATGGTGATATCACTTGAAGGAAGAATCTGGAAATCATCAGGAAAGTACCTTTAAAAGTCCTTCGTACATTGGGCGATGTCTCAACTGCTGATGACCTTTCTACACTATTTGGGATGGAGTTTCAGTTCTCCGGTCTAGTTTTCTGTGAGCAGTTTAGAGAGTTCCAATTCTGACCCATTTTTGATGGCTCATAGAACCTTACTTGGGGTGGTATACAGTATAACAGGGGTAAAGTCCCAAATGATTTGGGCAAATACTAATGCTAGGTGTCTGTCAATAGCTCGGTAGATGTCCTGAGGATAAAAAGCAATCAGCAAAACAATGGATGGGGGTTAGCAAATGCTCTAGGAATTAAAAGAAAAAGAAAAATCCTTTTTCCTTTTTTGTTTAGGCACAGATGTTTGCATAGGTGGAGGTTCACTCCATTCATAGTTGCCTTTATTTTTCTTTCTTTTCATTTTTTCATCTCTTTTTTTTTTTAAGAGCAAAAAGAAGGGGGGGAACGTTTGTAATATGGTGAGGGGTATACTGAACTGGAGAACGTCCTGGTTAAAGGTGAGCTCTGTAATTTTGAAGGTGGATCTTCCACCACCGCGGTTTAAAAAGAAATGGGAGTTTTCTTCTCATACCCTTGTGTGAAGTTTTATGATTTCTGCTTTTACAAAGAAATGGGTGTGCATTGCCATACTTGTCAGCACAACTACCCCAAAAAACTGCAATTACAGATTTAAATAGCTATGGATGTAGTAGTAAGGTAGTTGTGTTTCTGCGGATATGCATGAGGGTGCTAGAGGTGGCTCGATAAAATTCTGATCTGAATCATTTAGCGTTCAAAGAATGTTTGGTCAGATTATTATTAACCATTTTTCTTATCTTGATTAGGGTTAATTGATCCATTAATCGAGATATATCGGGTTTCTTTTTAGTTAATTTATCCCTGTACATATGAAAAAAGCCTTCATCACTTCTCATGGATGGTTTTAAGTCCCTCGAAATCATTAGATGAAGGAAATCTATAATTGTGTTGCTTACAAATTAACTATAATAATGCCAAGTAATTTTTTTTTTTAGAATTTATTCGATCACTTTATAAATTAACTAATTACTCTATAATTGTGTTGGTTACAAATAGTGTAGTGCAGCTGCGAATTCAATAAGTATTATTACGTTAAATCGTAACATTATAAGCTATACTTGTACCATAAAGATTTTCCATGATAATTACCAATAACCAAGCACGATTTTCACAAAAAAAATCTAATTATTTCTTAGAAGAAAAAGATTATATTTATCTGTAAAAAAAAATTAATCATTTTTGTAATGAATACACTTATCGTATGCTATAACAGGAGATGGAACCCTTGATTGCACCCAAGTTACAAAATCCTCCCGCGATGCCACGAAATGACCAGCTCTTTCTTCACTCTGCCTAAATGGCGCTGCAAGTTTCTTCACACGGGAATCAAAGGAATTGGCTAGTCCTTGGGAGAACTGTGAGTTCCTGTAAAAAAACTCGGGCAACTCTCGCTGCGCTGCACCACCAGACAGTGAGCGGACATCCAAGCGCCACTCTTTTACAGTTTTGTGGTGTAAATCTGGGTATAATCCGTGAAGGGTTCCCAGATAGAGCAGCTCTTGTGCTCTTCCATGAAGATTTCTATACCTACAGAAATCAATTACAGAAGGGTCTTCTTGTTTCAATTGCAGCGTCACTGACAACAGCCCTAGACTACTCTTTCAGAGCCTCAAAGCTAGTCTCTTCTTCTCCAAACAATTTAACAAGGGCAACCAACTTCGGATTAGCTTGCTTCAAACAAGCTAGGACCTTAGCCACATCCTCACTCTCATCACTTAGTGGTGCAACAGAGAGCAAGCAACCACAAAACCTATCATCCAACTTAACCCCTCCATCAATTGCAACATTAAAAACTTTAAACCAAGTCATCTATTCTTCTAGCCTTCCCTGTGCTCTAAACCAAACAAACAAGTGTATTGAATTCACTTGTATAAAAATTCTACATAAAATATTTTTATACAAAAATCATTTATGTTTATAAAAAATTTATATCACAGTTATACAAATAATTTTTAAACTTCAACTTATTAAGTTATATTATATAAAAAATATTATACTTTAATTATTTTTACATGTTATCTTAATTGGAATAAACATTAGATATAATATAAACTATCTGAATGTATTTAAGTGATCAAAAGATAATTTATTATTTTATATAAATTAAAAAAATATTTTATTTATTCTCAAATGGTATTGATTGAAAAATACTTAATTAAGATAAAATGATAAAAAAATTTTAAATCTTATTCAAATGATTAATGATTATTATATAGAGAATAAATATGATTTAATATGACAAATATACTTTTTGCGTTAATGTTAAATCATAATGAAAAACATATTAATTATATTGAAAAATTAGTCACTGAAAGGTTAAGTCAAACAACTAATAATTTTTTTAGTATTTAGGATATCATAATACATTACTAGATAATAAACTTGATCTTTAAATATAAATTAATTAATTATTAAATTAATAATAAATTAATTTATTTATTTAAAATTAAAATTAAAATTAAAATTTAATTCAATATATTAAAAACTTAATAAATTACACAAATTAAAAATGATTAGTTAAAATTATATAAATATCTAACAATATTATATAAAATGAAACCCAATAGCCAGTTCCTCTAATAGCTTATACTTTAAAGACTTTTGCCTGATTGAAGTTGTAGTTTAATTTGTTTTTCAAGAAAATTTGTTTTTTTTGTTTTAAATTATTTTTTTAATATTTTTTATTTTTTTAATGTATTGATATAGAAATAATTTTTATAAAATAAAATTTTTTATTTTAATATATTTTTAAATTAAAAATACTTTTAAAAATATCATATTAATTAAAAATACTTAAAAAAAAAACATTTAAACACTGTACTCATTAGGACATTGTAGAATATTGTTGCATAGGAAATAAATTATGGGTCTTGACCCAATTGAAGAAAAGATGTCTTTTGCCATGGTCTTAAACTATTCTAGTATCAAGGGAGCATTATCTCTAGTTGGTGGATATGGGAATCTCTCGAGAAGAGACACAAACTCATTCTCACCGGATTCACAATCATTTAGCTTCTTTGCAAAGAGTTTCAACTCTTTAATTTGAGGATTGTAAGAGTAAAGAGACCTCTTCAGCCTTTGAAGTTAAAGAACAGATCTTTTTGGTCTTGTGGGATTGGCCCGTGTGGACTTGGGTTTGGACAAAAGTTGAGCTTGGTGGTCTGTGGTGGAGAGAGTGGTTGCGGAGAGAGGCTTGAGATGGTCAGATTAAGAAGGGTTTTTCGGGTTGGGTGATTCTAAGAGATTTTGTGATGGTTTTGTAGAGGGTGATGTTTTTGAGGTGGAAGAGTTGCAAGAAATGAGAAGAAAATGGGTCTCTTTGTATCTGATTGTTGTATTGTAAAATGGACATCTAGAGCTGTGGAAAGACTAGCAGCCATTACTCAGACACGGCGAGCACTCCCTGGTTGAAGACAATATCTGTGCTATCTATCAGTTGGAGAGAGAGACGCATCTGCACTTTCTTGATATTTTGGACACCTTATCTAAATCTAGATGGATACTGAGGAGTGAAGACGAGAGAAACCCTATACCAGTAGTCTTTACTTTCTCCCCTTCGTTTTTGGCTTTCACTGTGTTAAATTGAGGTTATATATCCGCCTGAGAGGCGGATAGCCTTCACCAGATGTGCAGTAACAGGGGAGCTCGAAGGCTGTTCCCGTCCTGACATGTCAGGGGAAATGCCAACCATATCTCCTTTCTACGAATATAGCTGCTCGCGCAGCTAAAGAGCTAAAATAGAGAGCAACTATCTTGCAATCTCTCTGAAGAAGCAATCTCTCCGAGCGTCGTGGGATTTCGAAAGAGGGTGCGTGCATCGTGCATTTTGGCGAGCCAAGTCCTAAATCATCGAATATTGTCTTAGTGCAATTTTTGGAGGAAATCAGAACGGCTGGCCCAAACGACAATTTCTTGGATTCAGATTTCAGACACCAAAATTGGTTCTTCGATTGAACTCTTGTGGTCAATACATTAATCCATGCACCTGTAAGTTTTCTGTTTACAATTATCATGCTAGGTGTCTTCCGTATCAAATTCATGTTCCAATGTTGCAGCGAGATAGACATTGTTTATTGTCTTACGGACTCAATTATGTTCAAGCAAAGCTAGATGGCCTCAGTTATCTTCGGGGTCCGGGCCTGAAAGTTTTGTCAAGTAAGATGGTCCCCCGTTCAAAGTTTTCGCCGTTTTTGCGTTCCAAATAAAAATCAGATAATTTTTTTTAAATAATTGTAACATATCAAAAATATTTTTTAAAAAATAAAAAATTATTTTTATATATTTCTAAATAAAATAAATTTTTAAAAATTTACCACTATACTTTCAAACACCCTTTCAACTGTTAACAGGTTAACCGCCACCGTGGTTCATAAACTTGAAACAACAACAGTAAGGGGAAAAAAAATAAAAAAGGGCAAAAAAGAAAACATATTTATAGAAGTACAACCCCCATATTTGATACAGGCCAAAAATTTAATTGTTAATTTAAAAACAATTTAACTTTCTTGTCAAACAGTCAAGTTTACTTGACATCCACAGCCCTCTAATGTGAAGATCCCTTGAAAGTGGAACTCAGTAATCCTTTGACATGACTCTCGACTTGCTTCTGCATAAAAGAATTAGGCAACCTCTCGATTACCTCAGCTCCAAAAGAAAATACAAGAGCCTTTCGAGCTGTCTCTAAGTCAATGCCGCGTGCCTGAAAGTAGAATAGTTGGGTTTCTTCCAGATCGCTGATTGCAGCTCCATGGGAGCACTTGACGTCATCTGCAATAATTTGGAGATTGGGTTTGACATTCACAGTTGCACGTGGTTCAAGGAGGAGGCTCCTTGTTAATTGTCCTGCATCTGTCTGCTGTGCATATCTGCAGAATAAAACATAAGTGTAAGGAAAGGCATACACCAACCAGGATTAGCCATTAAGACGCTTCGTACTATGCTCTATAGACGAGTAAGATGGCATCAACTAAATAGTAGTCTCTATTCCCATTCTTTCCCAGTGAAACAAAATGAGGATTCCGTTGGAGTGTTGAAAGAGAGTAAAACTTAAAGTTTGTACCCTCATCTTTCTTTCTCAAGAAGCATGTAAGACTGATTTGCAAAATAACAACCTCTCTGTAAGTTCTCGTAAATGTTCTGAATGAAAATGTCAAGGAGCTTGACAAGCTTGCAGCACCAATTTTGTGAAAGAAATTCAATAAAATTACTGTATTTGAGTTTACATTGCAATAACATTTGGTGCAATCATGTGAAACAGCCATAATGGTTAATGCATCCTATTATTTGACCCTAGACCGAAAATGAGTGGCATAGTGATCGTGTACCTACAATGCAAATTAATGTAAGTTCAGGATATCCGAAACTTCAGGACAGGCAAAGTAATGATGCATCAGAAAGATACGGATTAGCAAACAAGAGAAGCAAAAACTATCACCAAGACAATGAAAACCACGTATAATGGTACACAACAGCATTACCTGTTGACCTTTACATTCCCGTCAAAGACAGCTTGTCCTTGTGAATGAGCAACAATACACTTGTGAAGTTGCTGGGAATGACCTCTTGGATGGTCCAAAATTAGCCTGCTATGCAAATCTTGTGTTTGATCACCAACAGACAAGTGGAAGGTTGATAACTCTGTAGCCGTATCTGGACCCAATTGTTGAACATGGAGATTGTGCCTACTCAATTTTCCCCCGGTGCTTACCTCTACAAGCTCATAGGTACTAGCTGCTTCCTGCGAATGAACCACTTAGTCAAATTTATTGTAGCTGGATAAATTTATCACCTGAAGATTTTGAATAGACCTGAGAATTAGCAGAGGCAAAATATGTACTGGCATTATCATAAGGTTGAGAATCCTCTAGTGACTTAAATGAGTTATTTTGAATAACTTCAGCACCACTTCCACAACCAAAGGAGAACATAGAAATTAAGTCTGGCAAAAAATACAAACTGAAATCCTAAGAGCCTAAGTAATTTAGTAGGACAAACATGATTAATTTATAATTTAAAAAGCCCATTGCCATCTCAAGTTTTGAGCAAATTTAAACAGAAGAAAAATGTTTCCAAGAGGCATTGCCCAAAAGATAAGCTTCATGATAAACGTGTCAGAAAAAACTAAAAATGGCACAGACCAAACATGATAAGCATTTAAGCAAAAGGAAGCAAACCACAATAAAACCCAACAATCAAGAAAAGGATAGCAAGTACCAACAATCCAGTCAAAATTATATCTGAAAATCAAGGTTTTGAGTGAATATGAGGAAGATTTAAGACATTCACATGTCTCGTTCCCAAAGCACCGTGTTAAACAAAAGCACAGAACCTATTCAAAATTGTTGTTAACATTTAGCAACATTATAAGCAAAATTAGGATTATGTGAAGAAATGCACTTTAAATAACCAGCTATTTTCCACATTCCTTTTAATTGAGTGAGTTTCTAAGGTCAAGATGTTTAACTCAATCACAAATTTAACCACTCCACAAGACAAGCCCTCTATTTTGGAAATCTATACCTATATTATTTTCAACCTTAACCTCACTGGCTTCACATAAACTGATAAACACTAAAGCAAGGGCTTCCCATGAAACAAGCAATATTTTTATATATACCATAGATTTCAAAGGCCCATGTCATTCTCAGGTAACCCTAAACACATTTAAAGCAAACTCCATCCAGCAGATTAAGATGCTCTAGATTATCAGCATGGCACAACCTAAAAAAAGCTCAAGGTCCATCTTATCTGGTCTTCAAAACAACAAAGTCATGTAGTAAAAGATTAAGTTACCCATATAACTGATGTATGTATAATATACAGGCCAATATGAATCCAAATTTGCATCTAGAAAACTGGATTTACTAAGCCCATCAACTCTGCACTAGATACAACAACAGGAGCCATGCATGAGATATAACTGAGTTTTATGCAGGCCATCAGCTGCACTAGATGTGGGACAAAAATCCATCCTTGTCATTCAACTCATGCATACAAGCAGGTCTTCAGTTTCAGTTAAAATCTACAATAATCTCTACCGAATATATGCACCGCAAAAATTTATGCAGTTCGAGGTTTACCACCACCAAAAGTGAGAATATCAACTAATTAATCAAGTGAACAGAAACACTCCAGATAAATAGATACTGAAGGCCCTGAAAACTCATCAGCTTTTTTGTGCCTAAGCAATTTCTTAACTGATGGAACATCCAACAGCAACTCCAAAGTAATCCCAGGCCCAAGACTAGTCATAAGAATTCCCATTTTTGAAAAAACAGGTTTCCTAATTGCCATTTATCTGTCTTTAAAACACCTCTAAGGACAGATACTGTTTTAAAAAACCATTTGCTCTCTCTCTCTTTTTTTCTTCCATTTTCTTGGGGGGTGGCTGTGTAATTTAAGAAGAATGTGATGTAAGATTATCAAGAGAAAGAATGTACCAGAACAATTTGGTGAACATAACATTCTCCAAACTAACAATGTAGAAAAAAGAAAATGAAAATCAAAGATAAAGACCACTCCAGTCCTAGTGAATATCAAGAATGAAAGCAGTGCTCCTAAAAACACCCAAAGCATTACGCTAAAAGGATGCAAAGAGCATTTTCAATCCCACAGCAACTGCCTCAATGAGAAGTGAACTAAATTATAATTGCTGAAATCATTTTATGACATGTTTGAGCAGAAGCAACCATCAGTTTAAATATTTAAGAGATCACAGATCTCAAACCACGAGAATAAAGCACAAAAATAATGGATGGTTTCCTTATGAAGGAAAAGGCCAAGAACTGCCCTCACTCATATCACAGATGTTCAACATGAACTCAAGTCATTTCTTGTGGGTTAGATTTGAGGGGATGGGCGGGGAGGTGCTTATTAGAAGACAAGGGCTAGCAGAATTTTTTTTTTTGGGAAAACACTCTCTTACGGAAGATGCTCTATAGAGATTATCATTAGGGGTGTTCATGGATATAGTGGGTTGGGTTTTGACCATAATTGTATTCAACTCAACTTCTGATATTTTATAAAATATAAACCCCAATCATTTTTATTATTTTTTTGTACCTGAGTGGGTTGAATATATCAAGTTGGGCTAAACTTTTTGTGGATGTTACAAATACCTGCGAGTTTGGCATATTAATTCCATTATTCTTTGACGATCCTTAAAAAAATATTTGGTTGCAAAAAAACATTGGTTATATGGGTAGGAGACAAAAAATTGATAAGTAATTAAGTACATGAAGTTTGAAGGAGAGAATTGAAGGGAAAGAGATTAAGAGAATGCGAGGCGGCTATGAGTGTGAAGGAAAAAGAAGAGAAAATTAAGAGAGAAAAGGAAGAATATTATTTATACTTAAAACTAGGGTTACTTATATTGGGTTATATGAGTAAGGTCAGGTTGAGCAGGTTTCAAAAATCCCAACCCGCACCCAACTTGTGATATCCGTTTATTAGTTTTTTTCGCCCCACTATCATCCATAATATCCATATTATCCAACTTTGATGAGATGGGTCAGATAACACAAACATTACAGAAGAGCCAAATTTTTTTGAACACCCCTAATTATCAGCTTGTTAGAACTCAAAACTGTCTCCAGATTAATTGCACAGTGAAGTCAAAATTAGTTGAATGAAATGCTTAAACAATATACATATTCCCTCACAACATCTGTTGGCAAGAGACAACATTAGTTAACCAACTTTCCCTCAAAGGCAATCCTACTTCCCATAACCCCTTGTCTCCTTCTATAAAATTAAAAGATAACAGGGGTGTTCTCTTAAAAAAGTCTTTATTCTAATTTTCCAAATCCTATCCCACAGATGAATAAACAAATTATGAAAAAAGGAATGGTTTGTAACAAATTAAAGTCTGAAATTGAAAACCACTATTTGAATTGCATGCTGAAAATACTCAGCCAAACAAACAAAAAGTTAAAGCCAACTTCCTTAATTATGTCCTTTTGGTCCAGATGAAACTTCACTTTAGTATGTCGAAGTTTGCATTATTTAGTATCTCAAACCATAAAACAAAAAAGTGTCAAAACATCAAAAGCGGTAATCAAACAATAGATGGCTTATAACAATTCCACTTGCAAGATTTACATGATTATTTGATTTGTGAGATTCTTATTTTAATTGGTGTTCCATGCGAACCTTTCTTTAACTCAGCAGCACATGCAAGTACGATTGCGTTGAAACATGAACCAATTTTATACAGCAATTGATCCATTAACACGTGCATTAAGCTTATTTCTATGTCCTCCTTCAAATTAAGTAAATCAAACAGACTATGTTTAACAAGTTACCAAACAATAACAAGAAAGCAACAAATACGCAAGAAAAAATCCAAAAGAAATCACCTGTCGGACAGCAGTCCACTTGATATGAGCAGAATTCAAGGACTGGCTCTGCACATAAGAATGCCTAACCTTTGCTCCTTTCCCGATCACCACTTCTAAAACAGGATTCGCCCAATAATGCCTATCATCATTCCCTTCTTTACTCACAAACTCCTCAATTATCCCAACCTCTCCACCCTCCTCCACTATCACAAAAACTCTCGGATTTGAAACCGGTAGCTTTTTAGACCCCTTCTCTCCTCCCTCGACTGAAACATACTTAAAATGGATGGGATTCTCCACTTTGACCCCAGCAGGAACATAAACCACTGTCATATCGTGAGCTCCTAATCCATTAATGGACCAAAACAGATCACCCCATTCAAAATCACCTAAAAACTCCAATACCCTTTCGGCAATTCTATCACTAGAATCGCTCAACAAACTACCTACATAAACCCCATCAGGCAAAGTTGACAACCTTGACATAGAATTTAACACAAACCCATCAGCAATAACAATAGTAGGCAAAAGGGTATCCCCATTAATGCTCGGTGAGTAATCTAATTGTGGTGGTTTAGTGATTGGAATGATTTGTGAAAGCCTAATAAATGAAGTATCAGTGAACCTAAAGGGCTCATCTTTACGAGAAGGCCAAGAAGTAGAGAGGAGAGACTCAGAGGAGGAATCTCTGAGTCTTTGAAGAGAGACAGAAGGAGAGAGAGAGTCTTCAAGAGTCTCGGCTAATTGAAGAACAAAAGGGTCAGAGAAATTGGCTTGTGTTATTGGGGTTGCGGGAAGTGAGAAACTCTTGGGTTTCTGTTTCTGTTTGTGCTTGATTTTGGGTTTTACAGTAATGGGCATGCGAATTTGGGGAGTGATTGCTAAAGCAGGCATGGATGATGATGTGCTTCAAGTAACAGCCTAGATGCTCAAAGACAGACACACCGATGGCACAGCTGTGCTTCACAGTTAACAGCGAAAGTGCCCTTTTTACTTTTGAACAATCTCAAACAATTAATTGCATTGTCCTCTGAGAAGTGGGAGATGGTGAAATCAGAAGTTCGGGATTACAAGGAAAATAAAATAAAGTTATCATCAATTCAAATGGCTCTCCAAAACTCCGAAGAAGCAAGCAGGTTCTACTTGACCCACTCACCATGATTGGGCTTCACTTGTCTTGAGGCGAGGAAAGGGCCCAGCTCAATCTCAAATCTTACTCGGTTTTGATTCTTTAATCATGAGACTTAACAAGGCAGCCTCAAAACAAACAATTGCTGCACCTGTAACCTCTCTTTAACGTTTTAGCTAAGAAATATTTTTATTTATTTTTCAGTTTAAGTTTTAAAGTCAATATCTATTTTTTTATTTTTATTTTTGAGTTTAAGTTGGTGCTTATCTTTATTATCAGATATGAAAAAACCTTTTAATTACTTTATAATCCACTAAAATGCATTCAATTTTCCTTTATGCTCGTATAGTTATGCTTTGTGAATTAGCGGGTGGCTTAACAGTTGATAGACCTGGTTCATACACAAGCCATTTTATAAAAGTAAACTATACATTAAAAAATAATAATCTAAAAGATAGACCAATATTCAGTTTATTTTATTATGGATTGTACCAATAAAATTATAATTTTATCCTTTAAAAAATATAAAATTATCTACAGTCTTTCCATATAAAATCTACTAATTATTATCAAATTAATTGGGGACACAATCGATCATTTTAGGATTTTTTAGCAAAGTAAAATTACTAAATTATTCTTTAAATGTTATTTAATTAATATTCAGAATTGTTTTGTATTTTTATTCTTGAAGCACGGTAAAATAACTAAATTACTAAATTATTCTTTAAATGTTATTTAATTGATATTTAAAATTGTTTTGTATTTTTATTTTTGAAGTACGGTAAAATAACTAAATCAACCTTGAAATCAAAATTTTATTAATTAATATTTGGGAATGCTTTTGTATTTTTATTATGACTTTTTTATTATAAATATATTCATCTAGGAGTAATCAAATAATTTAATAAATAAAAAAATATTATTTTTTTAAAAAAGTTAACGCGTGGATCATTTTTGTATCATTTAGATAGTATGTGTAACGTCTATTTTAGAGCTAAATGTACGCTTTCACAACAATGTTCAAATTATTTTAGCAATACCTCTATTTTTAGGTAATGCATATGGACCAGAGATCTTTTGTTAGGTATTAACAATTTTTATTTTTATTTTTTTTCTCTTTCTTCTTTAATTTTTATATTTGAACGTTTAAAATTTTAAAGCAGCTCTTCGATTTGTTTTTTATTTAAGTTAGTCAATGTATTTTTTATTATTTGTTTTATTTGAAATAATTTTTAAAATTAGATTTTTTTTTCATTTTCATCCTCCTTTATTTTTTTAGCATGTCAAACTTGGTTTTTATTTTTTTATTGTTATTTCTTTTAATTTAAGATAATTTTTACAATTGATTTTTTTTTAATTTAATCCTCCTTTAATTTCTTTTCCTATTAGATTTTATTCTCATTCTTTTAATTTCTATCTTTTTTTACTTTGATAATTTTTTTAAATTAATATTTTTTTTAATTTCAACTTTAGTATTAAATTATTTAGAAATTGAATTTCTTGATTGAGTCATGATTTGGAATTTCATGTGTTACTAGTTTGGAAGATTAACTCAAATTTTAGAGATTAGTTTGGGTTTGCTTATTTTTTCTTTTTCTTTTTTAAGCTCATATTTTTTTAGTCTTATTTTTCAACATTTATTTAATTGGAGATTGGGATCTATTATTATTTGTACTTGCTTTCTATAAGATTTTCCATTAATTTAGAAAATGACACAAGTTGTCTTAAATATTTTTATTTATTATTCTTTGTTAAATTCAACTTTTTTTTAAAATACTTTGTTTTTAAATTAAATTAAATTAAATTCATGATATTTTATTTGATTTGTCTTCTAAATCATTGCTCTAATAATGTATGCAACTTTGTTTTTTTATCATTGTGCAACCTTTCACAGTCATGTTAAAATTATTTTGATGAGTTTGTTTTGGAGACGGGGTGGTGTTTATGGCAAAGTAAAGATAAATATCTAAGGAGCTTTTCTTTCTTTTCCTTTCAAATATAATATTGAAAATTTATTTTTTATTGTTGATTATTGCTAACAAATTTTATTCTCTTTATTTGTTGTCAACATTTTTTTTTAAATTATATTATTGAATTAATCAATATTATTAAACACAGTCAAGTCATCACTTGCATTTTAGTTTTTATTTTTACTTTTTAAAAAATATTTGCATTGTTTTAACATTTTTTATATTAATTTTTTTTTGACTCGGCTTGGAATGCAGGGCTAGCAACGTATTTAGTCTCACTATTTTCCTTCAAGAATTACACTTTCATTTTTCTCTTTTACAAAGCCTTCATATCAGGCTTATTCAAAGGGATTTTCCTCTCTGATCTTGATTTCGTAGCAATGCCAACGAGTATCAAATTACAAGTGCTTTAAGTTTAGAATAATTTAAATCAAAGGACCAAAAAGAAGGAAAGTAAAACATACATGAGGATGAAAACTAAAACTAAATTCTCATAGAAGTTATTAAGAACACACTAAATACCATATAAAAAAGGATTAAAAATATATTCATGAAGGTTAGGCTTGGGTTCGGATTTTAGAACTAGGCTTGCGTGTGGCTCGTTTCTTTATTCAAGCCAGGCTAATTAGCCCTCTGATATAAATTGTGATGTTCAAGTCCAAGGAGCGGCAGCTTGTTTTTAGCTAGGGCTAAGTCTGTAGAGATCAGCTAACAAACCCATGGCCATTCCTAAGACTGAGTGGCTACCATACCGTAGCGTGGTTTTTGCATCTTAGTACGTTTGTTTCATGGAAAAATCTTTTCTTGAGAAAAACAATTGTTTTAGAAAATAATGTTTTTTTTTTGTTAAGAAGTTATTTTGAGTTGATTGAGGGTGTTAAAGAAAATATTTTCATATAAAATAAATTGTTTTTCATTAATAATTTTGAATAATAATATTAAAATACAAAAGTAATGATGTTGATTATAAAAATAATAATAATGATAGTATTTATGACAATGATTATAGTAATATTAGTTGGTGGTAGTATTGATGGTGGTGAGATGGTGATGTAAATTATAATTATTATGGCAATAATGATAAAATGATAATTGTAATAATTGTTATTTTATTAATAAGGTGATAATAATAATAGTGGCGGAGGCAGCGACAACTAATACAAATGTTATTATAATAGTTATTATATTGAAATAAAAATGATAATGATGAAAATAGTAATTATATTGATAAAAGGTAAATGTAATAAGAAATATTAGTAGTGAGATGATGTTTGTTGTTGTAGTAATGATAATAAAGAATAGTTGTAATGATTGTTGTCATGATAATGGTTGTATTAGAATGACAATCATGATGGTAGAAATAATAATGAAATGATGATGATGAGTGTTTTTAATGATGATAATCAACTTTCACATTATTTAATTTTAAATTTAGGTTAGAAAAGGAGTCGAGTTAATGAGTTTTTTTTTGTGTCAATTTTATCCTTATTTTATTAATCAACTAGGTTGCCTTTAGAGTAGCAAGTTGACAGGGTTATATTGAAACCCCTCTTATATGATTTACTTTTAAACTTAGGCTAGGTAAGAAGTTGGACAAAAAGTTTTTTCTATCAATTTTTTTTTTCAGTTCATTCTTAGATTTTTTTTACCAGTTGGTTAGGTTGTTTTTAAAACAACTAAGTCAATTCAGTCATATTAAACTAACTCTTACATGATTTAATTTTAAATTTTGACTCTACAAAAAATCAGATTAAAAGGTTTTAAATTAACCCATTAAATTGAGTTTAGTAACAATATCAAATAATTTTATAATTTATATATTTTTGTTATTAAACTCAATACCAAATAATTTTATAACATATATATATATATATATATATATTATTATGTTCTTTTTATTATTATTATTTTACCCATGGTATAACACTGGCTTCTAAACAAATTTTATGCTATACAAATAATTTTTTAGTTATCAGCTATTCTTTTGAGTTGAAGTTATCAATCTTGTGATCCATGATCACCCTTCATCCTTTCTTTGTGATGAAAGCAAATTACATTTGTTCAATAGTCATTAATCACACAAGACTAGATCTAAGATATTCATAAAGCTTTAAAACATCATATGATTAAATATATCACTTAAATAAAAACTAGCATGGTTGCTTGTGTATTGTTTTAAGGAATTTGTTATATTATTATTAAATTTAATTTGACTTGATGAGTTAATCTAGTAACCTGTTAATATAATCATTCATTTGAGTTGGATTTTAAATTAAATAAGAGTGAGAATTAACTCCGTAAGACCAACTCCACACATGACTTGATCCACCTGCTCATACATCTGATTTGACTTTAATTTTTTTAAGACAATAATATTTTGATGTTTCTCTGAAAAAAATATATTAAAATGATGAAATTTTGGATCAATTTATGCCAACTTGCCTAGCTCATGACCTAATTTATAGGTCAAAATAGGTTTAATAACTTTGTTTTTTGAATTTGTTTTATTTAATTATAAAATAATAAAAATTAACCTTAGCAAAAAATATAACAAATAAAATTATGGAGAAATATATTTTTATATCAAAATTGTCTTTTCTTATTCATGTTTTTATATATATAATAATGTTTTTTTAAACAACATAGTTTATTGAATAAAAAGCAATAACAAAAAAATAAAAAAAATACAATGATTTAAAACAAAAAAGAAAAAGATATTTTAAATAAGAAACATAATTTTCTTATTCATGTATTTCTTTTTTATTTTGACAAAAACATGTTTTCTTAGGACAAACATTATTTTTAAGCAAAATTTTATTATGATCATGAAGTTCACACAAGTCTTAATTAAAAAATTAAAAAATCAATAGTTTATCATTTTTACCCTCCTATATGAAAAAAATATGAGAAAAATAAATTTGAGAAAATATATAAAGACTTAAAATAAAAAACTAAGAAAATGCATATTTTATTCTTATTCAATATCAAAGTTTGCATTAAGCAATTGATAATATCATCATATAAAAAAAGCATAACCTTCTTTAAAACAATGACATAATTTTATTACTAGCAGAATATTTTTCTAAATAAAAGACAATAAAAATTAAATAAAGATATGTTAAAAATTTTAATCATTTGAAATAAGTATAAAAAACTATATATCTTCAATTTAAACCTTATTTTCTAATTAATGCATCTCTTTATTGTTACGATGAAAGCATGTATTTCATAAAAACTTATTGTGATTTCAAAAACAAGTTTTAATAAAAAATATTAAAATAATATCTTAATATTTTATATAAGCTGAAAATAAAACATATAAAAAAGTTAGGTGCTTCAAAATAAAAATCGAGTTTAGATGCCTGACCCAACTTGATACTCGTGGGCTTATAAGGCGAGGTTTGCAAGCCTAACTTTATTTGTTTTTTTTATGTTTAATGGCAGAATATATATTGCCCATCTTTTTAATATTTTTGTATAAAAATAAAATTGATTACATGTTATATGTAGTTATATATAATTAGATCACTAGGGAAATAATTAGAAAGTTGAGTTTCATTATAATAGTTTGTAACCTATTTTAACCTAGAAATACCTTAAGAATTTTAATAAAAAAATTTCTAATCTTAAAACATCCCTAAAATAATTAAAAAACAAAAAACTAAATTGAATAATCTTTTTTTCTTAACCTCAAATTACCTTTTTCAGCAAGCTAATCTTTCATCAGTGCTAATTTTGGCTTTTTTATTGCTAAAATATGGTTAATCTTTCATTTTCTCTCTAATGACACTCTTCTCGTTGAGAGAAATACATCAGTGCTAATCTTGGCTTTTTTATTGCTAAAATATGGTTAATCTTTCATTTTCTCTCTTTTCTTTATTTTTTGATGACTTTTCATTCCTCTCAAATTCTAGGGACTGCAACATAAAACAAATGATGTTAGGACTCAAATGTGAAGCCTACAAAACACAAGGAACTAAAAAAATGAAAAAGTCAAAAAGTCCAGGGAGTGTACTTTTCTATGTCTTATCAACAATAAAAAAAAGGCAGAGTCTTTATTTATGTGTTAATTTTGATTTTTATTATATTAATTTTTTAATGGATAAAATTAAACACTGTTTTTCAAAATTGATCATAATATTGAGATATTTTTTGATATCATAAATTGAATGTAACATGCGATACAAAATAAATTATCAAGTTTAAAATAATATTAAAAAAATATAAATAAAATTGAAGATGAAACCAAATAATTGGCCAAGAAAGGGTTGAAGCAGGCTCGCTGTCGTAGTCCATGGTGCTTTTAAGTGATGAGGAACAATGAAGAAAAGCCTTCTTCTCGTTGTATATTATAGCTAGCCAATTGGCCTGATCTTGGCTACAAATCGGATAAAAAGGCATTTTAACATTAAAAAAGAACATGCACCTGCTACCGTGCTTTTTTGAAGAAATGAAAGTTTCTATTGTGAGCTCAGAATTAATGTGCTCATTTAAATAGATTGAGAAGTAAAGGTATAAGTAAATGTTAAAAGAGTTCTTAATGCTAACTAAAGATGTATATAATTTATTTATTTTTATGAGAAGTATGATAATTTAAATCTCATTAAAACAAAATGATGTGTTAGTATAATTCCTTATTTATTGATTTGTTTTCTCTGCAAAGAAATATAACTCTCTTTTTTTATATTATTTATTTAATAAAACTAAAAAATCAATCGGAACAAATAAAAAAACCTAGATGAATTAAAATAAAAGTAAGAAAGATATTTGTATAATTAAATCATTTTTATTTTACCAACATGCTCCATTTTTCACTTAGTTTTTTTTTGCAGAATATATGTTTTTTAAATAAATTCTAATAATTTTAATAAAAATACATAAAATATAAAATATAAAATATAAAAGCATCACATTAAAAATTTAATTGTGTCATTAAACCTGATCTGACAAGTACATCTAGAGAGCTTTAGACCTGGCCTCTAACCTTGTTCTAATTACAAATTCAAATAGATATGAGTTGACTTGAAATGATCTAGTGACTTAACAAATTTAAATATAAATTAGTTAAAACATGATTAAATTTCAAGGGGAAAAAAATTCAAGATATATATATATATATATATATATATATATATATAATGAGGACTTGTATCGACTTATGCAAAATTCGTGATCCAAATTATAAATTTAATTATGTTTAATAAATTTTTTATTTAATTATATAATAATAAAATCAATAAGTACAAGAAAATCATCAAATAAAATATAAGAAAAACAATTCATTGTGAAGGGCTACATATGAAAAATCAAATGAAATTAAATAAAATAATACCCAAAATAAGTTTAGTGATTGAATAAAATTTATTATAATAATCATAAAGGGTTGTACAAAAAAGTACTTGCTAATATAATTAAAGAAATGTTATAATCTTAGTAAAAAAAAGAGTAAAACTTTAATGGTATTTGATTAAGAAAAGATCAAATTATTTTTTAATTACTCTATTTAAATGGATTTAAATTAAAAATCTAGAAAGAAATAAAAAAAATACAAAGAAGAAAAATTAGTTAGACGCGTGGATTTAAGTGTCTAACACATAAAAAAAAAAAAGGCAGACCTGTGAATTAGGCTTGATAAAGTATAAATATTGTCTGATCTTTTTATTTAAAACAAAATTAATTTAGAAATAACACGTTGCCTGCAACTGTAGATTCCAACAACCACAAAGATATTTAAAAAGTCAGGATATGTGTTATTTTGATCTAAAAACTCATTTTGAATATATTTTTACCTAAAAATACATCATAATCTTGAATAAATCCATGTCCTAATCTTAATATAACTTTTAATCGATTAGAAAATCTAAAATTATCTAAAAATATTATTGCGACCAGATCTATATTTTTTGTTAAGATAAAAGGTAATGGAATCTAAATAAAAATGAGATGAAAAACAACTATTTTATTGTCGAAATATAGTCAATTAACAATTGTTTCTTTCCTTTTTAATTTTTCAATGAGTTTCTATCTCCTTTCTTATACCAAATACCAAAACATATTATAAATAAAGTTTTGGACTAAAACCTAAAACTTTCAAACTAAAAGGACCTAAAATTCACACGCCAAACTAATAGGAAAAACAATCCACATGCCGAATCCCCAGCAAGTTGCATAATAAACAATGGAAAAAACTCTTGCATTGTTACTTACTGTTAGATTTGGTCTTTTAAATCTTAATTTTTGTACGTAAAAAAAGTGAATTCTATTTTACAAAATTAAGCATCAACCCAATCAACCCAATACCAGACTCTTTTTTTTCACCATGATAATTGCATAAAAAACAAGCTGAAACTAATTATTAAGCTAAGAACCCAATCAACATAATAAAGAAGGACTAAATTGTATGGTGATCAAAGCGCAAAGATTCTCAGGAGACAAAGAAGAAGAAAAAGAAGAAAAGAAGAAGATGAAGCATTGTGCCTTCATAGTGCACTCAGCAATAAATTCAACACACCTTTTAGTTTTTCTTTAATTTAATATAATGTAATGATATGTCATTGTCGTTATTAAAATTATTGTCTATTTGAAACGTTATTAACAATACTTGATACGTTGTTTGACCATATATATAATGGTTAAACTACTCCAACAGTTGAATCCATCAAACAGTTCATTCATCTCTATAGTCTAGAGATTATATCAATCTTGATCAATATTCTCATAGAAAACAAAATCTTAAAATTGTCTGCTAATTACTATTAAATAATATTCTTAGTCTATCCTCATGCAATTACATGTGGAATTAAGCTTACATAATCTGCCACTTTATGGGATAAATACACAGAGATGAACATAAGTCACCACTTTATTAATTGTCGCAACATGTCCCCCACACGAACTCGTTGTTCTTGCTTGATCAAAGGTCAAGGTTTCTTCACAGCATTATGAATGATGATCAGAGGGGACATCATTGATTAACATAAGATTATTGTAATGAGAAGAGACAGAGAGCTCTTGTCTTCTTTCCAATTTGCTAAATAGGGTTCGGAGGCTGCTGGCCTTTTTATCCCCTTTTAACATTTTCCAAAAGACGAAATTATAAAGCCGCGTAATAATCATGGAAATATATAGTTAGATTCAACCACCATGACCCAGTGCAAGACTCTCTCCCTGATAATTTAATTGATTAAATTTTAAATTTATTTTTTGAAATTTTCGGTTAGAATTTTATAAATTTGAAGATTATTAGTGACTTGTATATTCATTAATTTTAAAATTTATATATGCAAACGAGTACAAACTTTCACGTTAATAATAATAATAATAATAATAAAAAAGAAAAGTCTCCCTCCCTCCCTCTCACTAACACAAATTATTTGCTGGATACGGCCAAAATCTTGAGTTGGAGCTTTTCCTTTATGATTATTACCGAATCTTGACGCCATCTCTAAAATGCAATCTCACCCACTGATGTGGGAAAGCAACCTGTCCCCTCTCTCGCGCTCGATCTTCGCCTCTCGTAATGGTCCTGTTCGGTCGTGGTCCAGGCCAAAAATAGGAACATTTTAGCTACCCGTCTTATAACAATGGCGATGGCCGTGAACTTCTTCCTGCCTGTATTGGGATTCAAAAAATTGTTGTATTCAATTTTCATGCATTTATGCGTAAACTGATTGTTTGTTCTAATTAGATATAGATAAGATACCTATATCCATGCATTCATCATGATTTTTTTCCCCTCAACAACCTTTTCCGATTAAAAAATGAAGTAATAGTAGAAAGAGTAAATCTAATAAGAAGCTAACACCGGACAACAGCTCAAAAGTATCATTATGATAATGTTGAAGGCGATTTATGAAAGCCAATACGGGTGGTGTCTTTGTCCAGGCAATAAATAAATAACCTGTCAATATTTTGACTCCGCTGTTCCAAGTTAACACAGAAATTCTGAGCCGTTGATGACACAGGGGAGGTGGTGGTGTTAACCATGGTCCAAGGCACCGAGGGACAAAGGGGCCGAAAGCACTAGACAAAACAATGACAAGGGTGATAAGGTGGTTTTCTCATTTTCCAATTCCCCATAAAAGAAAGAGCTAGGAGCCTTCCTATTTCTTCCATTATCGACCCTTCACTAAACAGCACTCACGACCAAACTTTTCTCTGTGCATTTGATCATTTCACATTTGATTTTGTGGTGTTCTACACACGCATCCGACTCATCAAATGAGACTTTGATGACCCCTGTTTGGGTCTATTTTATTTTATTTCTAATCCCACAGCATTGAGATTTTTGGACAGATTCATTCATCCAACGTGGTTTTGCATATGTTTTTCTTTGTAACTGAAAAGTGGTCAACTTGATACATTGATTTGAGACGTTCAGCGATGGAAATTTCAGAATTAATTGTCAGAATGTAAGAAAAGAATGAAGGACTTCTGGTTGAATTTCAGCAGGCAGAATTTTTCGAGTGCTACTTGCATGAATTCATGAAAGCAGACATCTTTGAGAAACAGAACAGAAAGAGAATTCGTTAAACCCCTTACAGAAAAAGAAACAGGGATCCAAGAATTTGCCTGTTGAATTCTCGACTAGAAATTGTACTGTATCACTTGGCTTCTTATATAGTTCCCTTAATCCTTGGTAAATCTATTTGGAAATTACTGCGTGTCCTTCTTTTATCCTTCAATTAAAAGACTGCTAGTATGAAGGTTGAACTGAAAGGCCAAATGGAGTCAAGCTGGCCAAAACATCCAAATCGTTGCAAGAAATTTTCCATGGAAAAGGATTTGAGAACTAATGTAAAACGCAACTAGTATATTCATAATGATGGTTTATTGGTTAAGAGGGGAGGGATTAGAATCTGTGAGACTATGATTCAAGTCTCATATCACTGCACATGCTCTAAATTCATTATTCATTGCTACAGTGCAATAGATTTTGTATCCTTCCAAGAACAAGCCAAGAGGCCTATGAGCTTGGATAGTTTTGTCTTTTTGCATGACTTACTAGTTATTATTCATCCATGAATTGGCCGTGTGACTTTTTCATTTTTTAAGAATAATCAAATAACTTAATTACCATTCGGATCAAAAAATTTTAAATTGTCTCTTAAGGTTATTTAAGTCTTTTTCATTTTTAAAATACTGTAAAAATAAATCTTTGCCCCTAGCATAAAGAAATAAAACATGCATTCACAGTCTTTTGATATTCCCACTTAGGTTTTTTTTGTTAATTTAAAGGATAATTTGATCATTTTAAGTTAATTAATTAATATTAAAATTTAAAAAATTATTATTGTATGCTCTATATATACCAGCGCAAGAGAGCCACCCTAACTTTTTAGGTGGCGTGTTTGGTGTCTTTTCATGGCCAAACTTGTCACTTTATAGTATTGTTGAAAGCGTCTTCATGTTTCTTTTCTCTTGGTGTGGTGCATGTGGTTAAAGGTAAAGTAGTTTTTCATCAGTGAACTTCTCTTTTTTTCCCTCTCCTTCCCTAAATAATATACCTTAGTTCTTTTTATTTATTTTAATTTTAATTTTAGTCCTTATTCTTTTGATTTCTAATTTTTTGTTATGGTTTTTTTTTTAATTTTTTTTTTTAAATTTAGACCCTGTTTGGTTACGTGGTAACGTCTATGTGTAGCGTGTTAAGAATTTGTAATGTGTTTGGTTAACAACTCACCATAATTTTTTATGCATTGGTCCCATACAAATGTGTGTTCCAAGTGCAAGAGCAACAAAAACAACTTTGCCTTGCTTTTGTCGTGGCTGCTATTCAGAAAACGCTATTAACAAAAACGTTCATCATTAAAAAAATTAATTTAGCCCGATCTAGCCTCCTCCACTGTGAGTGTGTCCTCTTTCATTGTGGCTTCCATTGTCTTCCTCCACTAATTCATCTACTCACATAAAGCTTTCATCATCTCTTCTCCTCCACAACTTCCTCCTCCACTGGGCTTCCCTCATCTCGTCGATCTTTCCTCCTCCTCGCAGCTTCCCTATCTCAACCTCATACAGACCTCAAATCATCTCTTTCCTGCTGCTTTTCCTCTTCGTGATCTTCCTTATCTCTCTCTACTTTGCTTCCCTCTATCATACCAAGCTTACATTAACCTCACACACTCATTTTGATTGGCCGATTCCCTGCTCGCGCCACTATTCTTCCCTCTCTTATACAGACCGCACCCAGTCACCATTTTTTGTTGTAGATTGTAGATCTCAACTATCTTCCACTGATCTGTTGTCTTCATGAACTCCTTTTGCGGTTAAAGACACGTATTCATAACACGACCAAAAGATTGCTGTCTTCTCCTAGGTGTAGGAGCGTCGAAGTAATAAATAACCCGGCAAGACCGGGGTTGAACCACAAGGAGGTTAATTGTACAAATTATAAACAACAATAACACAACAACAATAACAATAACAACAAATAATAATAATAACAATAATAAAAAAAAAAGAAGGAGAAGAAGAAGAAGATGAGAACTTTGAGAAGGAATATTAATGTAACGATTAAACCATGATAATAATAAATGTCAAGGTTAGAGGTTCCACTAATGGTATGTCAAATAAGTATAATATAAACTCTTATTATTCAATTGGAAACCACACATAAAGGAGGTTCCAATCAGATTATAGATTGTTAACATGATTACATTAGTCATCTTATTCGATTAATGCTAATACTTGTAAATCTCGTCAAATATTCATGATTATAACTTATGTTAACAACAAATTAAGTTCCTTTCATAGCTCAGGTGTCGGTTATACCATACAGTATGGGCTATGAAAGTGCCAAGCATTTGTTGTACCAAGTGTTATACAACATAAATCAAGATTAGTTATTTAACAAGCAAAGTATTAAAGAGTGAATAAGATAACAAATATAAAACATGTTAGTATCAAACATTAAAGTCCATATTAAGTTTACATTATACTTATTTTTACACCATTAGTGTAACCTTTTCACCTTGACATAATTAACTTAGCTAGACATAATGAAAGAAACAAAAATAGATAAATAAAATAAGAACATAAATAAGATAAAAGTTAACTAAGTAAAGGAAAGGAAATGAAAGGCATAAACTTGATATTAATGAAAGCAAAGTATAAACATTACAAAAAATACAAAGAGAGAGAGCAAGAGCACGATCTTGATATGGAAAACTAAGATGCCTAAATGCATGGAAAATGCCTCCTTTTATAAGCCAAAATTAGAAACTATTAATTTAATGACTAATTGATGAGTGGGTGGCCAACTCTTGACTTGGTGACAATCCTTATATTCTCCTATCTGCCCAAAGCGTCATTGCTAATGTCAAAATTAGAGCCACTAAAAACATGAAAGTTGTAGAAAATTGTCTCAACTTTCTTTTATAAAAAATTCAGCTCATTTGGAGTTCTAAAACTCTAGATATGACGCAATTATCAAACAATATTCCGGTTTGGATTGCACCGACATCTCTTTTTTAATTTTAATTATCTCTTTGCCCTTGCAATTTAAGTTTTTAAAGTCATCAATTGATCTTTTCATTTATGTGATAAACCTGTATTTAAAATGAACATTTACCACAAATTAAAGGTATCTTATATTATTAGATATATTATTATAAAACATGCTTTAGTTAAGGAGTTATTGATACTTCAAGTGCAAAATGATGATACAAAACCATGATAAAAATACACTTTTAAGTACTAATCAATTCACCAAGGTACATTTCTTGTGATTGTACTTTAAAAAATATATGTATCATGACTGATATGCTGCTATAAAAATACCTCACATCTTTTTTGTGTATAATTTCACTCTATTTGTTTCCATTTAATGACTAATTAACATAAAAAAACATTATATTTGCTACAATCCTCAATCTGTGTCATTAATCTATTTTGTTTTGATTGCCAGTTCTAAAGAGGGTATCAAAATTTGTCTTCCAAAAAGCTTAAGCAAAACACTTACCAATCTTTATTTCGATAGCACAAGTAACATCAAGGTTAGATGTTGTGTGTTTTTGGAAGTTCATGTTTTTAATTTTGAGATTTATTATCTCTATTTCGGTTGAACAATTAACATCAAGGTTAGTTGTTGTGTATTTTTTGAATTTATATATGTTTAATTGTTAGGTTTATTATCTCTATTTAATTGGTATAAACATGACACCTGTATGAATATCCAATTATTGAACATGCCCTAAAGATGTTTATTTGCTTTATATCATGTTTGTTTATATAATTAAACACTTGAGAAAATTAAATATAAGAAATCTCAGGAGCTACTGTAATATGAAATCATTGATAAATTCTACTTAGGAAATGAAAACATTGGCTTCTAGGAATAGAAATATAAATATACCCAGCAATTAAAATGGTTTCGCTCTCTAACCCAAGAAAAACAAGAAATAGTTTGGTTCACTCTCAAACATAAGCGAATAATTTATAGTGGGTTATTGATCATTTTACAAGTAAACAATGATTTTTTTTTAAAATTAAACACGTATAAAATGAAAGTATTTCTAATATTTTGAAAGAAGAATACACAATGAAACTAGAAGGCTCAATCCAGATGGTGGGTTACATGTTTTCAATTAGTAGATAGTTTAGGAAAAAAATTACAGCCATATGATGTTGGATCTATCAATAACTCAGTAATAAATTAACTTCCATTATATTTTTTATTATGCACCTGACATTTTGGTTAGCCCATTATGTTAAGTCTATGTTCTAAAATTGCATGTTTTCTTTAAGTTGTTGTATTAAGAAAGATTGTGCATTCTGTGTCTGTTACATTGCCTCTAGGAAATTAACCTATGAATTGTATATTAGACAAAATATTTTAACCGAGAACATGAAAGATTCTCAATCACAAGATAATACTTATTAGACTAGAGAGATGGTGAACACTTTTTATGACATATGTATTAAAGCAATTGAGCAAGGTATGCAACCGAACATATATTTTGACAAAGTTGGTTGGAAATATGTTATGAATTACTTTAAAGAGCAAACTAGCCAGGCATTAACGAAAGCACAATTAAAGAATAAATGAGATGAAATTAAAAAAGATTGGAGAATACACCCCTATTTTTAGTATGTGTATAGCTGTAATAAACTATTTTATTATATGCTATTACACTAATTATGATGGATTTCTATCTTGATTGTCCCTTGTAGTAGGAGATACGTGGAGCCAGAAAGTTTAGGCATGTTGGCATCAATCCCATATTGTCTTGTAAATATGATATCATGTTTACAAATATTATGGCTATCGGTCAGTATGCTTGGGCTTCATCATAGATTTTGAATTCTGATGAAGATGGTATTGGTGGAAGGCGAACTAACGCAATATATGAGGATCCTCATCTAGAGGAAGGTAGCGATGATTCTGAGGAGGATAGTTTACCAAATTTCATGAATAATGTCAATAATATAGTTGCTAGTTTCGGAAGAGGAGCATAATTTTTTTCACATTTAGATAGATTGGTTGATAATGTATTTACCAAGAGTGAATACACATCAAGTGTTTTAGATAAAATAGGGTATAGCATAATAAATGTGATAAAAGAGTTTCACTCTATTGATGAAGTGGTTTTCAGTAGTGAGCTTTATTGTTTTGCAATTGAGTTTTTTATCATTGATAGTAGGAGGGAAATGTTAGCAGCAATTGGTGATACAAATTAAAAATTTTAATGGTTGAAATTAATGTTTGATTGAAGGACAAACAACAAACCTTATGTAAGTGTACATTTGGTAAAGGAAATACGTACACTTATTTATATTCTATTTTGCAGTAATTAAAGTTTACTTTATGTTATATGTTTTGGTAAGTATTTCATACATTTCATATTTGAAGTATTGTTTGAATGTTTAACATACTGATCCTGTTTGTTTTTCATTTGAATGATCCATTACCATATTGTATGGTTATGTGTTTTTGCAGTTAAAAGATTATAATACCAATCCTTATGGTGAGGTGCACTAAATGATATGTTGTTGCTAAATGGTTGATGGAAAAGGGTTTAGACATTTCCACGTGAATTGCTGATTTGAGAATGTTAGTTGCTGATTTGAGGTTCCTTATGTTAATAATTTCAAAGTTATGCGAACTATTTTTTGTAGAAATAATGAAGCAAAAAGTAATGCAATTTTGTTGTCCTATGATTGTTGTTTAGTCAAATAGATTGTTCCTTTATTTTTTTTTTGAACAAATCTGTCGTCGGTCTTGTGCTTGGTTTGTTGGTTTGACATTGCCACATGAATTGCTTTGATTTGAGAATGTTAGTAGATGATTTGAGGTTTTATGTGTTAATAATTTTAAAGTTGCGTGAACTATATTATGTAGAAATAATGAAGCAAAAGGTAATGCAATTTTGTTTTCCTATGGCTCATGTTAATTAAAAAAGATTATTCCTTTATGTTTTTACTGGTACTTTACAGGTTGAAAATTAAAATATGGTTGTGTTGTAAAATATTGAATTCATTAATTATAAGTAAAATATGTAAGACAATTATGGATTGCTTCGATGTAATTGTTCTAGGTTAAGTTTAGGTTGTAATGAAAGTTTAAAATATTCGAAAGAAATTCTTCTATGAATATGTATTTTTACTGATATTTTACAGGTTGAAAATTGAAATTATTGTTGTTTTCTAAAATATTGAATTCATTAATTATAAGTAAAATATGTATAACAACTAGGGATTGCTTCGATGTAATTATTCTGGGTTAAGTTCAAGTCGCCATGAAAGTTTGAAATATTTGAAACAAATTCTTCCATGAATATGTATTTTTACTTATACGTTACAAGTTGAAAATTGAAATTATGGTTGTTTTGTAAAATATTGAATTCATTAATTATAAGTAAAATATATGAGATAATTAGGGATTGCTTCAATGTAATTGTTTTGGGTTAAGTTTATGTCGCCATTGAAGTTTAAAATATTCAAAACAAATTATTCCGAGCATTTATTTTTACCTGTACTTTGTAGGTTGAAAATTAAAATTATGTTGTGTTTGTAGATATTGATGCGAATTGGTTTAATGTTATATTTGATGACCAGTATGACAATGTTATGAATAATGTTGTTCTTTATGTGTCTGATGGGTTTGCTGGTACAAGTTTTGGAAGTGGTTTTGGAGGTAGTGTCGGTGCTAGTTATTGGAACAATATAGATGATGATGATGACGACAATGACGGCGGCGACAAACAAAATTAACACAATGATGATGATATAGGTGAATTATTTTGGGATAAAGTGTGTGATAGTAATAAATTAATAATATGCACTACTGAAGCACTAACTTTGTATAATAATATATATACTAATAAAAAATCATGTATGGTTTCATACAATACAGGAATGAGATGGTTGATTGAGATTTTAAATGGGCATTAGGTTTATTATGTTAACATGTTTCAGATGGATACAGACACATTGAAGAGTTTGTATGTTGATTTGGAAACGATGTACGAGTTGAAACGTTGTAGAAAGATGAGTGTTATTGAGAAGGTAGGCATGTTTCTCAACACTTTAGCTCTAAGAGCTTCGAATAAGGAAGTTCAAGAGATTTTAACATTCAGGTAATATCATTTCTAGATATTTCAATGAATTTCTTTGATCCGTATGCTTACTAGTTGTTGATTTTATCAAACTAGTATATCCAAATTTCACAACAACATCAGTGGAAATTGCAATAAATCTAAGATATATACCCCATTTTAAGATAAAAAAAATACTTTATATAAGTTGCTAAATATTTCCAAAGGTTACAAACAAATACACCATTAATTTGATTTAGCTATAATTTTGTTTTTGTTTAGGTAGAATTGTATTAGAGCGATTGATGGATCACATGTACATGTATATGTATCATAAGAAAATCAAATCCCATATATTAGTAGAAAAGGTGTTCCAACACAAAATATAATAGTAGTATGTAGCTTTGACATACAATTTATATTTGTTTGGGATGGGTAGGAACATAGTGTATACGATATAATAATATTTCATAAGGTGATTGGAAATCCAAATATACAATTCCCGAAGCCACCATAAGGTATTCACCAGTAAAAAATAAAGGTGTTGTTCAGCTGTTCTTATATTTTTTTTATGTGAAATAGGAAATAAGAGTGAAACAATCATTATTTTGATGCCTCGTTGATTCGAGATATCGAAATGAATACGGTTACTTGAGTCCAATAGAGGGAAGAGATATTATCTTTCAGAATTTCATCAACGAGGACAACCATAAAGTTAGGAGGAACTATTCAACCGTGTCCATTTATCTTTATGATGTGTAATTGAATGTACATTAAAAGTGTGGAAGAAAAGGTGTCGAATGTTGCAAAACATGTGTGAGTTTCCTTACAAAACACAAGTTAAAATTGTTGTGGCATCAATAGCACTGCATAACTATATTTGGAGGAAGTCAGGCCAAGATGTTGTATATAAAGAGTTGGATAGCCATCCTAATTTTGTTCCTCCTGATACTTTTCTCAATATCATTCCATATTCCACAATCACAACCACGTGGCTATTTGAGAGCTTCGCGTATAGATTATGTTCATGATGACATAATAAACAGTTTGATAGGACAATAATGTTTATTTGGTAATAACAAAGAATGATTTTATTTTTTGCTAGTTTTTATTTGGACTACATGTTTTGTTTTCTCTACAAACAATTATTTAATTTATGTTTTTTTAGTCATTTTATGAACAACATCAATCACAACTATATTTTTAACCAAATATATTATGTCATGATTTTTACCACAATAAAGTCAAACCACAATTTTAACGAAAAATACATTATATATGCACAAACCATAGAAAAAATGTTTTTTTTAAATCATTTTTTTCAATCACAACCACAACAATTAAATAAAAAACAAACAAACTCTTAGTCTTTCAATTCTAATTTGTCATGTATATTTTTTCAATTCAACCCTTATTCTTTTTATTTTTTTATTTTTTTTCTTTTTATTTTTATAAAAGTTTTATTAGTTTTTAACTTTATTATTTGATTGTAGTTTATGGTTTATTGTTATTTTTTTTCAACATAGTTCTCATTCTTTTAATTTTTGTTCTTTTTTAATTGATTTTCTTTCAATTTTATTTTTCAACACTGAGTTAGTTGAGAATTAGACTTTGTATTTTTTTTTTCGATATAATTATCTCGATCTCATAACCGAAGGTGTGAGTGTGAAAGATTAACCCGTGTTGACTTAGATTTTTATTTTATTTTTTTTAATTTAATCTTTTTTTTTGTTTTATCCTAAGTTGATTCAAGATTGAATTTTATAATTTATTAACTTATTAGAAAACACATTAGTAATGTTTGGGTTTTTTTGTTTAACTTAAAAAAACATATTTAATTAGATTCATATTATAACATAAATTAATGATTTGGTATATATTTTTTATTTTTTATTAATTATATCTTTGTACCTTTTATTCTAGATTAATATCTTTTTTTTTTAATTAAATTCTGCTAATATGAATGTTTATGTGACATATTTTCGTCAACGAATCAATTTAAATGCTTAACTTTTCTTTTTTAATAGATTCTTCAATCAAGATATCCCTTTTGAGTTAAAAAAAAAAGGGGAAGATTGAAAAGGTTGAAAAAATTGAAAATTTTAAAATCAAATTGTACCAAGTTATCTCGCACAATGATTTCAATTGGTGCCCGCAAGGCAGGATGGCATGCTTTAATCTGCGGGAACGCAGTCGTATTTGAGTAAAGTTTCCATTAACCCGCACTTCGTTACTAAATTTTACCACTAAATCCACGTGGCAGTATATCCGCTCTCTCCGCTTGCCCCTTTCCCATTGTGAAAGGAAAGGACATGTAATTTCTTTTCTAAAGTTTGCTAATAAGCTAGGCGGAACCTTATCCTATATGTTATTAAATGTGAAAGAACAACCCATAAGGATGAAACGTAATTTTTATTTTTAATATCTCCTTCCATTTTCCTGATGTAGAAAGCGGTTACCTACCATTTTTCATTTATTTATTATTTTGTGAAAATTATTTGAAGTCACAATCAAATCATCACCAAATTAATAGACACATAAATATATATATATATATATATATATATATATTTATAAGCATAGTCTAAAGTTATTTGATGTTTATTTCTGTGTTTTAAAAGTGTTATTATTATTATTTTTTAATTAATATATTTTTAATATTTTTAAATTATTTTAATATATTGATATTAAAATAACTTTTTAAAAATAAAAAATATTATTAATATATATTTTAATATAAAAAAATATTTAAAAAACAGCATTACATTGATAAACCTCCAAACCAAGACGCCCCTAGCTTCCTTTAACCTCTTCCTACTGTAAAACCAAGTTAACCTCGCTAATTAATTTCTCTGCTAAATATGTGCACCCTATGTTATGTGCAAATTCCTATTTAAGCATGAGAAAAGAAGAGGAAGAAAAGTTATAGTAGCATTTTATTTGGGTAATATGGTATTATAGTAGTACTTGTATTTTAAAGTATTTTTTATTTATAAATATATCTAAATAAAATTTTATAATTTATTTTTTATATAACATATTAAATCAATTTAAAAAAAAAACTATTTTTAAACAAACTATTTTAAAAAAAAAAACACTGCCAACCATGTTATTATGTACAGAGAGAGCGCACTCACGTTTACACTTCTGTGAATAAAAAAAGAAATGTGACGGCCACCAGATGCTCTCTTAAATACTTTAAGATTTTTTTATTTATTAATTAATAATTATGGATTGCAGGTTCACCCTGTATTAGAGGATTGGAGTTGAAAATCCTCTTTAACGAATAAGTGTTGCTATTAGTGGAGTTGGAATCTGATTGATAATTAATGGGCAATTGAATAATAATATCCAGTTCTTTTTAAATTTTATATTTTTTAAAAAATATTGATTTTTTTATTTTCAAATTATTTTAATATGTTGATATTAAAAATAAATTTTGATAAATAAAAAAATTATTTTAATATTATTTTATATAAAAAGCAATTTAATAAATAATCACTATTATAATATTAAATTTTATCTGCAATCACCTTTAATATTTTTTATTACATTATTATTATTATTATTATCTTATTAACTAGTTAAGGAATTGAGTTCACAAGGGAACGGAATTAAGAAGTGCGTTACAAGTGTACTTTCCATCTAGTCTGGGTGTGAATTCAGAGAGTTCCAAGCTCCACTAAGGCCTGTTTGGTTCATTTTAAAAAGGTTGATTAAAAAAAATAAAGCTAGCACTTTTAGGGCTCTCTTTTTTAGCAAGGGACCCAGTTTGATGACACAATCACTCCCATGAGAGAATGGAAAAGTGTTTTGTCTGCCTCAGGCTGACGTGGAGGGAGGAGACCACCAAGAAAACCCAAATTCCCCAATCAATGCCAGGCTTGACCACTCTACACTGACATCTTTCAAGCCAGTTCAATTAGGGTTACGACCGCATGCTCTACAAACATCCAAAATTAGGGCACAGAAGAGGTGTAGATTAGCACACTCTATCGAAAGATCAGTACCAATCTTGTAAAAAAAGTTCACGTATAATATTTTTTTTTAAATTTATTTTTAATAATATTTCATTAAAATAATTTAAAAATATTAAAAAATAAATATAAATAAAAAAATTTAAATTTTAAATCAATAATATTTTAACTGAATTATTATAACTTGTTTAATAATATGGTTATGGTTGTTTTCCAAATAGTTTTTTATATCAAAATATATATTAATAATTTTTTTTTAAAAAATTAATTTTTAATATTATTACATCAAAATAATTTAAAAATAAAAAAAATATATTAATTTAAAGTTATTAAACAAATTTTAATTTTAATTTTTTTTAAAATACTTTTAAAATACATGCTTAAATAACCATTAAAGTGTTGACCGGAATACAGATCGCGGTTCACCTCTTCTGTCATTCATTGACTAACATAGGGAAGAAACCATAACTGAGACCTGCCGTTAATTTTCCTGATACACTAAAGAGAACAAGCATTCAAAATTTGTCAAAGGATGCATTTTCAAGGAGAGACACTGGTAAAAATGATTTCTTTTCTATATTTTCAATATAATTTATATTATATGTCGGTGTTAAAAGTAATTATCTTTTCCTTTTCAAATCCAAGTAATGATTTGAAAACTCCAAGTACAAGTTTTCGTCTAATCTAAAATCCTCTCCTCTTATTACAAATTAATGTCTTGATGAAACTGGATTAAAATGTTTTGGGTTTCAACGGTAAATCTATTGTATCTAGGCTTACGCAGTTATGCCCTGTTGGCTTAAAATCATTTTGTTTTTGATGGTTCTAAATCCGGTTTACACCCCAAATTGAGAAAAAAAAAAAAACAAGAACAACATTGAAAAAAAAAGAAAATGAAAAAGAAAAAAGTTGAAATGAAAAAAAAAAAGAATGCTCACGCGACTTAATTTTAAATTCAAACTAGGTATAAAGTTGAGTCAAAAACTTTTTACTTATCAATTTTTTTTTAATTTCATCTCATATTTTTTTTATTTTATCAATTAACCAATTTATATTTAGATCAATTAAGATAACTAGATTATATTAAAATAATTTTTAAATAATTTAATTTTAAATTTGAGATAAAAAAGTTAGGTCTGGAAGTTTTTTCAATTAATTTTATGTTTGTTTTTTTAATATTATTTTTATTTTTTAAAAATTATTAGCTTTATATTTTTGAATTGGTAAGTTAATGGGTCATGCTAAAACTATTTTTATATAATTTAATTTTAAATTTGAATCACTTAAAAAGTTCTATTGAGCGAAGTTTAATTAAAAATACAAATATTTTCTAACAGTCTAAAAATAAATTAAATCTAAAACAGGTAAATAAAAACAAGTTAAAAAGCAATCAAAATTAGCGATCTTCGTAAGCAACGGTTGATTTTGGCGGGAAAAAAAACAGTTAGGTGTGGAGTGTGGAGTGGTTTAACTTAAAGTAGGGCCCATCCTGTGGAATTTTGGGTACGCTCTAGACAAGCAATTCCTCCACTTTCGGTGTGCAAAATTTTGGACTTGTGTCCTCCATCTCTATATATAAACACTCACAATGCAACTCTATTTTTACTCTACCAGGCTCTGCCTTCTCTCTTCTTTAGTCACACACATATACGATCTAGGCCTTGCTTTTCTCGATCTCGCTCGCATAAAGTTTTTCGAGTCCAATCCGTTCAAAATTTGCAGTTTTTGAAAGATTCTTGAATAGTTTTGCCTTCTGGTCATTACAATAGGTTCCAGTTTCGGAAGTTCTAACAAGTTTTTCCGGACTAAGTTTTTTGTTGAGTTCACTATCTAAGTTTTCCTTTAAGACAGATTTCGGATTCTGGGTATTGGTTAAAATCCAAGTTTTTAGATTCATTCCAATCTTCATTTTGTGACTAATTTTTGTGGGGGTTGGTGGAGGCTTAATATTTGATCATAAGAAAGTTGAGTTTCAAAGGAAAATGATTCTGTTCTCCAATGGGCGCAACCTGTGGAATTTGCGCTTGATTTTTGGTAAAAGATCTAGTGTTAATAAGAGCTTTTATTTTTGGATTTTTCAAATCTTTAATAGAAACAGGCTGGGCACTTAACAAGAAACCTTCGTAACTCTACTCTGTTTACCCTGTTTCTGTTTCTGTTTCTGTTCTGTTCCATTTCACTCTAGGTGTAGAGAAATTGGTAGATTGAGATAATGGGAGGGGCTTCATTGCCTCCGGGATTTCGTTTTCATCCAACGGATGAGGAATTGGTAGGGTATTACCTGCAAAGGAAAGCTCAAGGGCTTGAAATTGAGCTTGAAGTGATCCCCGTGATCGATTTGTACAAATTTGATCCATGGGAATTGCCAGGTAACTCTTCTTCTAACCCATATTCTGTTAAATTTACACCATGTAATTAAGATCTAAATTGTTATGGAGCAGTTAATGTTTAGTCGAAGTTCTCCATTCCTGTCCACAAAATGATCGGCGTGAGAACGTGAATTGTTAATTAATACCCCTTTGGTTTGAGAGAGGTAAATATGACACATAAAATGCTACCTGGATTTTAGATATCCACGGAGTATGAATTAGTTTCTGGTGGACAAGTTTTGACCTAAGCTCAATCAATTCATATGTTGTTGCTCTATAGATGTCAGCTGTTATGGTGGGAAAGTAGCTTCATTACAGTCTGAAGTCTGAACACAGATTTTTTTAGTAATGGAAAAGCAAGTTTTTGTTTATTCTTGATAAGAGTATCTTCTTTGTTTTGTTTTTTTTTATTGATTACTTTTATCACTGGAGCTCACGTAACAGGGGCCTGGAACTTTTTCCTTATAGAGTCCGGTTCAACCGGATTCCTTCATCTTCGGTAACAGTTTATTTTAAGGAAAGCACTATTAGAAACAGCTCCACCCTCTAATTTTCCTATGGATCACGTTGTTCTAGCAATTCGGAAATTTGACTTTCAATATGTCATTTGCAGAGAAGTCATTCCTGCCGAAACGGGATATGGAGTGGTTCTTTTTCTGTCCCAGGGACCGTAAGTATCCAAATGGTTCACGAACAAACAGAGCCACTAAATCTGGCTACTGGAAGGCTACTGGAAAAGACCGTAAAGTTGTCTGTAAACCTGCCGTGACTGGGTATAGAAAGACCCTAGTTTTCTATCGCGGACGGGCTCCTTTAGGAGATAGGACTGACTGGGTAATGCATGAGTATCGCCTTTGCGATGATATTTCTCTAGGATCACCTGATCTTAAGGTAAGCACATTAAGTTCAATGAGTATTGAGCATGTATTTGAGTTGCTAAGGAGACTGAGGAAGTATGTGGTCATTGTTTTTCTCCAGGGAGCTTTTGCTTTGTGCCATGTTGTTAAAAAGAACGAGCAAGGTCTGAAGATAAGCGATTCACAAGGAGAGCCTAAAGCCAAACAGGTCGGCAGTAGCTCGAGAAATGTGGATTTCACCTCAGCTCTAATCTCGAACGAGCTTTCGAATATCTCATGTGACATGTCTTCACAAGCAAGTTACCTGTATAACAATGAGAGTCGATATTCGAGTCCTATCACTTCTCCTTGTCAAGTCACACCAATGTCAGAATTTGAGCCAGCTGCTTCAATGGAGAGTTATCCTTCAAGCCATTGGATCTCACCTGATCTAATTCTTGATTCCTCAAAGGTATAGCTCAGGGAAAAGACAATTAATAGACTACATTGTTATATCATGAAGATTCTTGAACCTTTTCCATGGTTTTGTTTCAGGACTATTCACAAGTACATGAAACTGCAGCTCAATACCTTCCACAGTACGAGTATCCGATCTCCATGAATACTTGGCAGCCAGACAGACATAGAGAATTCTCGCCAGGTTCATCATGCTCGAATTTTACAGGAGAAATTGAACCTACTGATGATCTCAATAACATTGGCTTCATGTCACCTTACTCAGGACATGGAAACTACTTGGGTTTTGGTGGATATGATGACATGCAATATCAAGGTTATTGACCAGATCAGTTAACTAAGATATGCACAACCCTTCGAAAAGGAAAAGGAGAGATCATTGTAACTCTTTTTTGCATTGCAGGATTTGAGCCTAGGAACCAAGCTCCAATCTGCAAGCAAGCAAGTGGAGATGTTAGTTTGGGGGAATATGGCGGTCTTTGGTCGCAAGAAGACAATATGGTGATTGTGATCTAGGGGTCTACCCTGAGCAGAACAATCAAGTACGGGTTCTCCAAGACAACGCCTTTTAATGTTTGTTCTTGGAAGGGAAATAAAGACTACATCCCTTTCCTATTATGTTAAAATGAGACGTGTTTGGTATGTTTTCTTTTTTTAGTAGCTAAATGTTATCTCAGTTTTTGTTTATTCAGTAAGGCTGTACCAGCCCCTGGTGGTAATCACTTTCATAGATTTCACCACTAGTTGGTTAGTTTCAGCTTGAATTGTCTGTCTCTGTGGCTTTAAGAAATAAAATAAGCTTCTTTCATGGAAGAAGCTTCATTAGATGCTGCAAGTATTCAAAATCAATGTTCTGCCATTACATGACCACCATAGCTCCTTTCTCACACGCAAGCACATCAACAACAATTAAGCCCATTTCTTCACATGTTTGATGGAATTCATTGCGTTCTGATCTGATCCCTCTTTTGAAAACATTAAATAAAATTGCAGCATGATACGAGTTGTGTAGACGTGATTGTGTTAGGGTGGGGTGTGCTGTGGAGACTTGAGACTGCTTCTGCTTCAACTTTCATATACAACAATTTTAATCTTCGCTCTCCACACTTTGTCAGATTGCTTGGAGCTTTTGAATGCAATATTCTCTGAGATTTAAAGCATGCACATGTCATAAGCGAGCCAACGAAAAAAGTTGATTTGAGAAACCCACTTTTATCTTTTGGTTGGCCTTGGAAATCACGTTGGAGTGGATCAATCAGTGTGCAGGTCACTCCATATCCAAACAAATTCTAGCTTCCTGTGTTGATAATAGCTCTGGAGAGGTCATTCTTATTAGATAATCAACTTGCTATATCTTCCATTGTCATAAGAAAATAACCGCCCAAGGCCATTCCACCAAAGCAAAGTTCTTGGTCAAGTTTAGCCTTCTCGTGCTCTCTCTTGTTATGGTTAATTATGGGTTAACTGACGCCTATAACATCAACCTTCAAAGAGCCCTAGGCACCCCAGTACTGTTTGCGGCGACGAACTCAAGGGAAGAACTAAAGCCATATGCAGGTCGATCTCAATATTTATGGTTAAACCGTACCCAACTAGACTTAATGAAACAATTTTGCAGTCCAAGCAATACCTTGAAAAGGAATATAATGCTGAAACTTGTTGACGATGAATATTCGTCCATTTCCCTGCTACGAAGTCCTCCATCGACATTGAGCTTCAGCTGCTTTCAGGAACGACCAATCACTGGTGTGGAGGAACAATGAAAGGAATAATTACTAGCAAAGTTGCAGATTTATCATTAACTAATGATTACTGTACTTAAGATTGCCAATGGGAGCACAAAGGGCTCAAAAGCAAGAGCCACTTAGCAGATACCTAATATACCCATCTAACCAGGTTTAGACACTTCTTTCACTTTGGTAAGAATCTTGACAAAGAGAGTAACACTAATGCAACCTTTAAGAATGCTTTCCTAAAAGGCCTATTATCCATAACTCTTTACATGCCACACCAACCAATATTCTCTAAAAATAGATTCTGCCACCCCCCCTACTCCTCCCTCAAGAACACCTACACTTTGGACTTTATTTGAACGTGTGGTCGGCCCCTTTCCCTCACCAATCAAACACAAGATTTAGTGGTTTATTTATAAAATTTCCCATAACGTTATTTTCCACTTAGGAAGCAAGTTGCAGCAGAAAAGAAGTGCACCATTTAAGTTAACTAGACATGCATCTTTGGAGCATAGTAAAGTTTTGGAGGTAACTTTAAAGAGTATATCGTGAGGTTTTAGATTTATTCTATAGAAGTATCAATTCGAGTCTTATATATCTCAGAGTTATTAGAAACTTATATGATTATTAATTTTAGAACTCGTGTGATTAATCGAGTTGCACACAAGCTGACTCGAATATCTATATTAATAATAATAATAATAATAAAAAGTTTTGGAGGGATTTAGATTTTTGAGATACCTAAATGATTCTTGATGTGTCAATAATGTTGTGTTAGGACAATTTCATTTTACTTACAAAAATACTTTAAAATAGTTAATATGTTAGCATTCATGTATCTTAGTATAGACTTATGACTTGAGGACCGCAAAAAGCTTAAACTTTTTCGAAGGTTATTAAATATTTAAAAACTTGGTTGAAATTGTATTTTTTAAAAATTTAAAATATATATTACCTAAAATAATTTTTTTATATTTTCAGATTATTTTGATATGCTAATGTCAAAAATATTTTTTTTAAAATAAAAAATATTATTTTAATACATTTTTGAGTAAAAAACACATTAAACCCAACCGTTACTACACTTACAAACACCCTCTTATCACCAAATATAGACTCCTTGCCATCCCCCCCTGGGTATTGCGTCCCAAATAGAAATTGGGTATGATTATTTTTTTTCCAGATTATTTTAATATATTTATATTAAAAATAATTTTTTAAAAAATAAAAAAATATTATTTTAATATATTTTAAAAATCAATAACTAACACATGTATTTTTAGTATATGGATACGCTTCTATAGTAAATAAAATGAAAAAAACTGACAATAAAAAACAAGTCAAAAAACTCGACTCGAGCTCATCCATGTTAGCATGTTAAATGCAACTTAGTCGTGACACTAAGGCATCAACTTGTTAGAAGTAAATTGAATAAAATAATAAAGTTAAACTAGGTTAACTCATTAATTTTGTGATCATGAGTATAAGATTGAGATAACTTCATAAAAAGGAAAGCGAAAAAGAAAAATACAAATTAAGATAAATTTTCAATCAATTAAATATTGATGAATAAAATTAAAAAAATAATAATTTTTTTAATAAATTAAATGTTGAAGGATCTTCTTAAATAATGAATAAAAAACTAATTAAAAACACGATAACCTCATATAAAATACAATGAAAAGACAAATCCAAAACTCAATTTCTAAACAAAATATTTAAGGAAAAAATTAAATAAAAAATATAATCCAAAATAGATTAAAAAAAACACGAGTCCACCCAAGTAACCATGCAAAATTTTTGACCTAGTTATCTTATTGGGGTAACTTTGTCTAAAGCAAAGTGAATAAAACTATAAACTTAATTATCAAACAATCCAATTAATGTTGAAGCATGAAATAATGCTGTTTATTTTTAAAATTGATGAGAAACTCAATTGAAAATAAAAAAAAATAATAGAGACTAATCTTCAATTAAATAAATAATGATGGATGAAATTGAAAAGAAATTTAAAAAAAAAACCCATGTAAACCCAGATAAATTTTTTAAAATTGCAACTTGTGAAATTTTAAATCCGAACTTAATCAAGAAGCTAAATTCCCAACTAGTATAATATTGAAGGATAAAACAGGAAAATATATCAATTTAAAATTGTTTACAAAGTAAAAACAATAGTGATTAAAAAACAATAATCAAATTTGATAGAAAAAAAGGCATAAAATGAGAAGAAAAATGCTAAAAATAAGGTGAGAAAGAGTATATAAATATTTGTTTTTTTTTAAATACTACAAGAACTTTTCTTTCAACTTCTTTTTTTTTACAGTGAGTTTTAGAAATTAAAAGATTAAGGAATTTATTATGATCATAATAAAAATTAATTTTCACCATTATCAATCTTTAATTAGCCACTATAAATCAATTCTAATTTTTTTATTGAAAAACTTATCTAGGTTTTTAATCAAACCTTAAAAAAAAAACTGATCTTCAAGAAATCTTCGTATAAATTATAAATGGTCCTAAATTGTTTAAAGGGATCCTTGAGATCCTTATAAAATTTTAAAATTATTGTCTTTACTATGTTTATGTGTTTTAAAAAATATAACAATTACAAGAAGTAAAAAATTGAAAGGCATCAATAAAACTAAATGACCCAAGAGTTATTTTACTAAATGTCAATTTTTCCCTTCTATAAAAACTAACAAAGCTTGCAATGGGATGTAAAATCATATTTTTCAGGGAATCCATTAGACATTACAAAATTGACTGGGGATAAATTTCTCAACATATTTTTTTAGTATAATAAAATGAGTTTGTTGTTCTTAAAAGCAAAAAAAAAAAAATTATATCTTTTGTTTAGGGATATGTTATCTTTTCAATATTATTTCTACAGTAAAGTTGTATCGATACTTAAAAAAATAATAATTAAACTACCACCAAGGCCTTGCAAAATATATATATCATCGGGCATTTTATACATTTCCTTTATTTAGGTAAAGTAAAAAAATAAAAAAACTATTTAAAATAATAAATTGCATGCTAATTCGATTGAAATAATAAAACGATAGACCGCCTCCTGAAATATATCTCTATTGCTTTTTAGACTATAAGACAGACATTAATTACTTCAAGAAACCAAAGCAATCAAAATATTTTTCCAAGTCGTAAACGGAAGATAAGATCCCAAGATATTCACTCAACTAACCTTACAATTCTCTTTCCACAAACAATTCTCTCCCTGTCCTCCGTAGTCTCTAGTCATCATCGATCTTTCTTCTTTAATTCAAGCCCTTGTGTTGCATAAACATGGCCTGTTCTGTGAATTTTCTGGTCGCCATCTTTCTTTCTTTTTGCATATTGTCATGCATAGCAGCACAACAACCATGCACAACCTATAAGTTTTCAAACAACAAACAATTCTCTTCTTGCAGCGCCTGTTTTGAGTTCCTCTCTTCACTGGAACTACCATCCATTATCCAGCAGAGTTGAGGTTGCCTTCAGGCATACTATTATGACCGATCGCAGATGGATTGTTTAGGCTATCAATCTAACTTCAGGAGGGATGATTGGTTCGCAAGCAATTATTTTTTTTTCGAGAATGGATGAAAGTCTTGCAGTCTATACTTCGCCTATAACAAGTTATGGAACGCTATTGGAACAAGGAAATCTTAGCTTTCCTTTCTTGGACTTGTTTGCTACTAATCAAAACAATGAGATGATAATCTATGCAAGTTTAGAGCTCCATGGAAACATCAGCACAGTCAATCATCTCTGGCAAGTAGGCCCAATATCTGAAAACACTCCAATGATGCATAGTGTTGCTCCATCTAGTCCCAACGTTAAATCCATGGGGAATTTGGACTTCCTTTCAGGAAGGATTAAAGCGATAAGAAGTTCTTCAACAACATTGAAAAATGTCCATAGAATATTGAACACAGTAAGCTGGGGTATTCTAATGCCTGTTGGGGCCATCATTGCAAGGTACTTGAAGAAGTTCGAATCTGCAGACCCTTTATGGTTCTACTTGCATGTCAGTTGTCAACTGCTGGCCTATATTCTTGGTGGTCTATCTTGATTTGGGACTAGAATATTCCTTGGCATAAGGTCTCATGGTATCGAACATAGCTGTCACAAAATCATCGGCATTGTGCTCTTCTGTCTTGCAACAACACAGGTCTTGGGTGGTCTGGTCAGATCTGACAAAGATAACAAGTATCGTCCCTTCTTTAACTGGTTCCACTTCCTGGCGGGTTGCTTAACACTTATCCTAAGCATATTCAACATATACAAAGGATTTGACATATTGCATGTCGCAAGATTTTGGAGGCTTACCTATAGTGGTATAATACTAACTTTGCTACTGGTCACGCTACTATTGGAAATATATACAAGATGATGCGTGCCGATAACTAAGCGTTCAATGTCAAATACCGTGGACAAAAACACATCAACTGTCACTGCAGTGGCTGCAATGGACGTTTAGATTTGGGATTCGTAATGCTGCATTGGAACATGCGATTAATTAAAAGGGAAACTTGTCTGCAGCTGGCCAAGGTGCGCTACTAGTGGAAGAGGTTTTGATGGAAAATATTTGATCTACACTGTTTTTAATTAGCTAAAAAATAGTTTTTCTTTTTAATTTTCATTGTTTAACTGTAATTGATTCATAACTTCCATTTATATTGAATAATTATGAATTGAATCCCTTCATACTAATTCTATTAAGCTTGGGATCACTATTTGTTTTTCTTACTCTGTTATCCCATGCTGTACTGATCTTCCATGTTGGACATCCTCATCAAATTTATCTTTATTGTATTGCTCGTGTGGTGGTGCCCTTTAATTATTTTTTAGGAGAATACATTTCCACTTGAGGAATGTGATTAATACAGGGTTAAAGAAGGTAGAGAATTTAGTTTATTGGTATTGTTTAGCAGATTAAGTAATGAAATGAAGAGTTAGGACGTTCGATTTTGGCATTTCCCATTGTGCATAGCCTACTTACAGCTCAACTGACACTAGAGAGGAGTGAGAGCAGTATAATTCTACAAGTGAAACTTTGTGGCATTATGGAACAGCTAAAAGAAGTATTGGCAAATAACATATTTGAGCTTGAATGTAGGAACATTGTCATTGAAGATTAAGACTTTATAGTTACTTTGCTTTCACATAACTATGCTTACTTAGCAAAATAATAACCAAGATAAAAGTAGAAACATCAGCAAATCATATAAATGGACTTGCAGTTCTATACACCAGTATCATATACAATTTATTCTATAGACATGGACTCCAGGAAAAAATATGTACAAATTTGTTTTTTTGTCAAATGAAGGAAAGTTTGAATAGGCTAAAGTTAAACTTGCTACCCCCTCCTAATTGGTATAGAACCGCCTTCCCTGATATAACCAATTTGTCATAAATTATTTTGAAGGGAAAAATATACAATATTTTACAACAAAAGATTGCAAAATTAAAGAGTTTTTTAAGCAACCAAAGCAATCATCATTCTGATGACCTTATTTGTATCATGCACTCATTAAAGAGTTTAAGCAACCAAAGCAATCATCATTCTGATGACCTTATTTGTATCATGCACTCAAATATTTTCTAGGAAAATAACCATTGGCATGCGAATTCATATTAAAGTTACTCTTCCATGTTTTCATTATCATGCCGATCGATTACATTAAAAGTACAAAATCAAAAGTAGAAACAACACATTCATTAAAATTTGTTGGAAAACTCGGAACAACCGGACACCAATTTACCTGGATCAATTCAGCGAAATATAATTACAATTCACAAGTCCCAATTCTTTCTCTCTTTGTGCAGTAAAACAGAATCAAACAATGATGAAAAATAATGCAAATAATTATAAAATCAACACCAAGATTTTTAACGTGGAAAACCCGATGTGGGAAAAACCACGGGACCGTAGTCCATCTAAAAACTTCCACTATCAATAAATAATGGGTTCAGAATCATTCTTTCTCAGATTCAACTAAGGGATACAACATATATATCATCAAGAACAACTTATTCTCGGATTACAACAAGATTAAAGGAGAATTATTTGAGAAAAACTCACAAAACTGACAGCCCCGTTTTCTGTCAAAACGACCAGTTTCCACACCACCAATCTTCAATCCAACCATTCACAATGAAGATCAACGTGTCTAGAAGCTGCTTTCAAAATCTCAGCCTGATCCAACGGTGAACGAACTAGAAATCAAAGGAAGAACACAGGTTGCTCTGCTGCCTCTGCTTCTTTTTTTCTCTCTTAATTTTCTTCTCCTCTCTTCAAATTTCAATCTTATAGCTACAGTACCCGAACCATATTCATATTAACACTAAGAGACAACCATCACATGACATTCAATGTGATGGTCCCACCATCACATGGTGTGGGACCATACACAACAAATCTCCCCCTCACACACCATGTGAGGAATTCGCCATACTGGCGATTAATATGTAAAATTCAATTTAGGAGGCTCTGACAAGCATGCTTGCTTTCTGCAAAACTCAAACTTCTCTCTCAGTAGAGGTTTGGTCATCATGTCTGATACATTGTCATCGGTATGGATCTTCTCAACAATGAATGACTTCATCTCCATAGCATCTCGAATCCATTGATATCTAACTTCAATGTGCTTTGATTGAGAGTGAAAAGTAGGATGCTTACTGAGATGGATTGCACTTTGACTATCACAGTGCAACACAAAGTTCTCTTGAACTAGGCCAAGTTCATGCAAAAACTTTTTCATCTATAATAACTCTTTACCCCCTTCAGTAAAAGCAATATATTCGGCCTCTGTAGTGGATAATGCAACACATTTTTACAACCTTGATTGCCATGAGACTGCTCCCCCTGCAAACTTCATCAAGTATCCCGATGTGGACTTTCTAGAATCAACATCACCAGCCATATCTGTATCTGTGTATCCATCCAACACAAGTTTATCATTACTAAAACATAAGCTAAAACTAGAAGTACCTCTGAGATACCTGAGTATCCATTTCACTGCTGACTAGTGTTCTTTACCAGGATTGGAGAGGAATCGACTAACCACACCAATTGCATGAGCTATATCCGGCCTTGTGCAAACCATGACATACATCAAACTACCAACTGCAGATGCATAAGAAACCTTTTTCATCTCATCTTTTTCTTCATCACTTGAAGGACACTACTTAGAATTTAGTTTAAAGTGGCTTGCAAGTAGAGAACAAATAGGTTTGGAGTTGCTCATGTTGAATCTCTCAAGTACCTTTTGAACATATCTCTCTTGAGATAGCCAAAGTTTTCCTTTTTTCCTGTCACGTGTGATCTTCATACCAAGAATCTGTTTTGCTGGTCCTAAGTCTTTCATTGTAAAAGACTTGCTGAACGCTTCCTTCAACATCTGAATCTTCTTAGCATCATGACCAATAATCAACATATCATCCACATACAATAGGAGAATAATAAAGTTTCCATCTAGAAACCTTTTCATAAATACACAATGATCAGAAGTGGTCCTGTCCATGATCCACCATGAAAGAATCAAACTTCTTATACCATTGTTTTGGAGCTTGTTTTAACCTATATAGGCTCTTTTTCAACTTGCAAACTAGCTACTTTTTACCTTTTGCTTCAAACCCTTCAGGCTGCTCCATGTAGATCTCCTCATCCAAATCACCATAGAGAAAGGCAGTTTTCATATCAAGTTGTTCTACTTCAAGATTCAAACTAGCAGTTAAGCCAAGCACAATTCGGATTGAAAACATCTTGACCACTAGTGAAAAGATTTCTTCAAAATCAATACCCTTCTTCTGACCGAAGCCTTTCACAACCAATTTTGCCTTATACCTTGGCTGTGAGCAATGTTCATCAATTTTTAACCTGAACACCTATTTGTTCTTGAGTGTTCTCTTACCTTTAGGAAGCTTCACTAACTCAAAGGTATGGTTTTCATGCAAGGATTTCATCTCTTCTTGCATTGCTTTCAACCACTCACTTTTCTTCTCATGTGATATAACTTCATCAAAGCATTCTGGCTCTCCCCCATCAGTGACCAACACATACTCATGTGGAGAATATCTGGTGGAAGTTTGGCGAGGTCTAGTTGACCTCCTCAATTGTGGCTCATCTGAAGCTTCCTGCATAACTTGTTCAGAAATAACATCAACATCATCATTAGTTGCTTCAGGATCACCAACTAATGACTTAATAAGAGAACCACCACCATCATCATTTTGCAAGTCTCCCACATGATTAGCAGGTATCAAAGGCAACTGTGGAGCAGGTCTTAGAGTTGAATTAGTTGGAATAAAAATAGTAGACTCTGTTTTCTCTTTCTGTTCAAAGTCTTCAATGGTTTGATCTTCAAAGAAAATAACATCTCTGCTTCTTATAATTTTCTTCTCCTTTGGATCCCACAACCTATAGCCAAACTCATCATCTTTAGAGCCTAAGAAAATGCATTGCTTTGTCTTGCTGTCAAGCTTAGACCTTTCATCTCTAGGAACATATACAAATGCCCTGCATCCAAACACTCTTAAGTGTGCATAAGAGATATCCTTTCCTTTCCAAACTCTATCTAGAACATCAAATTCAAGAGGAACTGATGGAGAAAGGTTGATCATCGCAACTGCAGTCTTCATTGCCTCACCCCAAAAGGATTTAGGCAGTTTTGCATGAGAGAGCATACATCTAATTCTTTCAACAATGGTTCTGTTCATTTTCTCAGCCACTCCATTCTGCTATGGAGTCTTAGGAACTGTCTTCTCCAACTTGATACCATGTTCCTTGCAGTACTTCTCAAAAGGACCCCTGTATTCACCACCATTGTCAGCTCGAACATATTTGAGCTTTCTACCAGTTTCTCTTTCAACTCTGGCATGGAAATTCTTAAAGACATCAAGCACCTGATCTTTGGATTTCAAACAAGTGGCCCAAATTTTCCTGTAGTGATCATCAATAAAACTAACAAAGTATAATGCACCTCTAAGAGACTTATCAATTATAGAGCAAACATCAGTATGAACTAAATCAAGTACATGTGATCTTCTATGTGAAGGTGATCTTTGAAATGCAACTCTGTGTTGTTTGCCAACTAAACAATGAGTACATGTGTTCAAGTTCATACCTTTTAATGGAAGGTAGTTCTTCTTGGAAAGGATGCCAAGGCCTTTCTCACTTAAATGTCCAAGTCGCTTATGCCACAGATCAGTAGAGCAATTTTCAATTGCATTCACCTCCCCTTTAATCACCTTGGCTTGTGATATGTAGAGACCCATCTTCTTCCCTTTAGCAACAATCAGGGAATTTCTGGAAAGCTTCCATTTACCATCTCCAAAGTAATTGTGATAGCCTTCTTCATCAAGAGTACCTGTAGAGATCAAGTGTAGGCGTATATTAGGCACATGCCTAACATCTTTGAGTAGCAACTTGCACCCAGTATTGGTTTCCAACTAAATGTCTCCAATGCCCACAACACTAGCTATCCCTTGATTTCCCATCCTAACTTGACCAAAGTCACCAACAGTGTAAAATGTGTAAAAATCACGTCGGGGTGTAACATGGTAAGAAGCTGCTGAATTTACAACCCAGGTGGTATCCTGACATGCAAGATTAACACAACCATCATCATAAGCAATGGCAACATCACCATTAAATACAACTGCAGCTGTACCATTCTCTTCATTCTTGTCTTCATCTTTACCCTTTTTATCTCTTTTATACTTTCTGCAATACTTTTGCATATGCCCAGGCTTGTCACAATAATAACACTTAAAACCCTTCCTTGACTGAGATCTTCCTCTTGGCTTCCATTTGCCTTTTCTATTGTTGGATTCTTTATCTTGCTTACTGTGAGAGAACCTGTTTGGACTTCTCCCTCAACTTTCTGTAACAAGTGCATGAGACTCAGAAGTGTTTGTGTCTTTCCTCATCTTCTCTTCATTGAGGATACAATCCTTCACTGTTTTCAAAGTGATCTTCCCATTCGGAGTAGAATTGCTAAGTGACACCACCAAAGTCTCCTAACTATCCGGCAATGAACTCAGTAGGATTAGTGCTTGCATTTCATTAGCTAACTCCAGATTCATCAATGACAATTGATTCAAGAACCCTTGGAATACATTTATATGCACTGAAGCATCTTCACCATCTCTATACTTCAAATTCACAAGGTCTCTAATTACAAAAACCTTGTTTTGTGCACTCTCCTTAGCAAATGTTTCTTCCAACATCTTCTAAACTATATAACAATCATGTTCTTGAGAAATATGATTAATGGACTTAGAAGATACCCATTTTCTAACATTAGCAGTAGCCTTTCTATTTAGCCCATTCCATTTTGCATCATCTATATCATCAGGTTTTATTCCTTAACATTCAATCGGCAAAGCCAAATCATTACAATATAAGTGATCCTCCATCATTGTTTTCCATAGAAAATAATTTGAGGAAGTAAGCTTTATCATGCCCGAATCTTCCTTTTCCATTTTAATTGCACAAGAAATTTAATCTACACAACCAGTGCTCTGATACCACTTTGTTGGAAAAACTCGGAACAACCGAACACCAATTTACCCGAATCAATTCAGCGGAATACAATTACAATTCATAAGTCCCAATTTTTTCCCTCTTTGTGCAGTAAAACAGAATCAAACAATGATGAAAAATAATGCAAATAATCACAAAATCAACACCAAGATTTTTAACGTGGAAAACTCGATGTGGGAAAAACCACGGGACCGTAGTCCACCTAAAAACTTTTACTATCAATAAATAATGGGTTTAGAATCATTCTTCCTCAGATTCAACTAAGGGATACAACATATATATCATCAAGAACAACTTATTCTAGGATTACAACAAGATTAAAGGAGAATTATTTGAGAAAAACTCACAAAACTGACAGCCCCATTTTCTATCCAAACGGCTAGCTTCCACACCACCAATCTTCGATCCAACCGTTCAGAATGAAGATCAACATGTCTAGAAGCCGCTGTCAAAATCTCAGCCCGATCCAACAGTGAACGAGCTAGAGATCAAAGGAAGAACGTAGGTTGCTCTGCTGCCTCTTCTTCTTTTTTTCTCTCTTAATTTTCTTCTCCTCTCTTCAAATTTCAATCTTATAGTTACAGTACCCGAACCATATTCATATTAACACTAAGAGACAGCCATCACATGACATTTAATGTGATGGTCCCACCATCACATGGTGTGGGACCATACACAACAAAATTAACCATTTTCTTATTTTTGTTCATATTATTACACCAATGATCATATAGTCAAGCCTTAGATGGGATGGTTGACTCAGACTCCCATGCCGATCTAGTACAGTAAAAGTGTAAAATCAAAAGTAGAAACAACATATTTACAAATTAACCATTCTCTTGTTTCTGATCACATTATTACGCCAAGGATCACATGGTCAATCCTTATATGGGATTGTTGCCTCAGACTCTTCCTTGCTTTTCTATTGTTCAAACTTTTAAATTGTCGTCTGAAGTTTGTTCGTCCCTCCAATAGCTCTCATGGTGTAGAAATAAGCCCTAAAAACAAATGCTGACAATCCTCCACAAACTACCAGATTCTTGGTCTTAGGTGCAAGGCTACTGAATTAATCTTATAACCGAAACTTGTAGCAGAAAATGTGTTATACTGCCAAAGTTGCAGAAGTAGCAAGGAAATATATGAATTAATCTGTTTTTCTAGACATCTTGTGGCCAACAAAAGATGCTTCCATGGAAGCGAATTATAGCACCAGATTCAAATTATTTCATTGGAAAAAAATGAAAAATATTACAAGAGGTATTCTCTAATAGAAATTAAAGTTTACAAGTAACAATGTTTTAGCTCTCTAGTTTTACAGTCAACTTATTTTGAGAAGAGTTGGAAAAATTCTTAAGAGATGAGTTAGTTATATTAGAAAAGATCAATATTTTTATTAATTGAGAATGCCTATATATAAATACTTTTATTAATTGAGAATACCTATATATAAAGGCTTACAAACAACTTGAAAGTGATAAAAACTCTCAACAAACATGAGAGATTATTGGACTTCAAGTAATAGAATCTGCAGCAAATCTTGCAGTAGAATCTGATATGAAAAACAATGACATTAAAAACTGATTCAAAAGATTTGGTGCACTTATCTCTATCTTTTATTTTCAAGGCAGCTTCTCATAAATAGATTATAACACTCCTCATTGAGATTTGTTTTGGACAAACCAAGTTTCATCCTTATAAATTTCAACCTTAATCTAGGAAGTGCTTTAGTCACTATATCAGTAAGTTGAATATTAGTTACAAAGTAATGAAACTTTATAAGTAACTTCTTCTTAGTTTCTCTTATAAAATGAAATTTCACATTAATATACTTTGTCCTGTCCTACCATGTTAAACCAGATTTTAAGCAATGACAATAATAGACTTGTTATTATAATAAAGTTTAGTTGGTGAACTTTGTTTTAGGCCCAAGTTAACAAGTAACTTGTTTAATCATATTGCTTGATTTGCAGTAGTTACTAAGGAGATGTACTATGCTTCAACAGCAGTTGATTATACCACCACTTCTTGTTTTTTTACATTCCAACAAATTACACCTAACTGATTATGAAAACGTATCCAAAAGTGCTTTTCATATCATCAACACTTCTTGTATAGTTATTGTCTATATATTCATTTAATTAATTCCTCGTGTCTTTGAATACAAGATACCAAGGTCGGTTGTCCCTCTAATGTACTTTAGCACTCTTTTAATAACTTCCATGTGAACATTGATAGGTGAACTCATAAATCTCGATAACAAACCAACTAGAAATATCAAGTTAGGTCTTGTTGTTACCAAGTATAGGACGCTACTTACTAAGCTTCTATATGCAGACTAACATTGGTATCGGGCCCTGCAAACCTGCCCATGACAGGTGCTAGTGGACGCCGGGTGAGCCACCTATCAGCCCCACGCCTAGGCTCATCTCGAGCATAATAAAAAAAAGGGCTACACCCCCTACCACAACTGGTGATGAGGTCTATTTTCTTGTTGTATGTTCAATAGAAAAAAATGCATCAAAAGTGCCTTGTTTTGATTTACAGTATCAAACACATCTTATGATGAAATTATATTTATAATGCATAATATGAGATTATTATTTCTTTGATAATATATTATATTCTATTATTTAACACACGCTTAGTTCTATATGCATTTACAATAAATCCTAAATTAATTGTATATTCAAGTTGTAAATTTATGTATATTTGAGTTGCATATCAAACTTGATAAGAGATAACATTGTTAAATTTAAGAGACTCAACTGATTAATTTTCAACTTGGTCAATTAAGTCAAAGACAAAGTAAAACTTAGTTTGATTCTTTTTTTTTTAAAAGAAATTTTAAACCCAAATCATTAAAATCTTTTTTTTTTTGAAAATTTCAAGTGACATCATTTTAAATTGACCTGGTCAATTTAAATTGATTCACTCAACTCATTACTTATTCCTTGAGCAGAGTCATGAGCTAAATTGAGTTTTATACATATAGTTTTTTTTTCTTGTTAATCTTTCAAAAAAAAAAAGAATTATCCTCTTATTTTCTTTTTCTGCTTTCTTTTTAGCATCAGAGAATAACAAGTCTCAATTGCACCTTCTTCAATATCGTATAATAATTATTAATTTACTGTAAACAAATGGATTGAAAATATAAAAAGCTCACATATTCCGCTAAATGATACTATCTTTTATTGGAGTGTATTTGAAAATACAAGATTTTTTTTTAAGTATTTTTTATTTTAAAATATATTAAAATAATATTTTTTTTTATTTTTTAAAAATTATTTTTGATATCAGCATATTAAAATAATTTAAAAATATTTAAAAAATAATTTAAAAAAAATAAAATAAATTTATATTTTTTTCAAAAATATTTCCAAAACACAGTGCCACACACACCTTCAAAGGAATTAAACTTTGCAAAGACACATGGTGTTTTTAGAAAAAGATATATGGAAAAAGACAACGATAATATATATTTTATTTTTATTATAGTTTTGAAATCTAGTTGATTTAGAGCTGGAATTGGATCAAGTTGAAAAAAAAATAAAAAAAAAACCTGATATGACTAATAAAAAATCTAGAATCCAGGCCTTTATCAGGCCGGATCTCAAAACTATGATTTTTATATTAATGCATTTTTTATATTAAAATTAATGCATTTTAATTTTGAATTTTTTTCCTTCTACTTTTACTTTTTTATATATATATTTCGGCTTGATGTTGCATATGAAAACTATTATAACCAGTGTAGTTGCCGGTTTTTACATTTTATTCATAGTTCTAAGATGTAAAAAGTGAAAAATGTGATTTTTTTTTTAAATTAACAAATGAGGTTGGGATCGATGAATCAAGAGAAATTGATTTTATCTTCTTGGTTCTCAATGTTAGTGTGATTAATTTGAAGACTATCTAGTGATTTGACTGCTCACTATGTTTAACAATATTGAAAGAGGCTTGGCTTCATCATTGTCCATCAAGGGTCTCTTGGACACTAGATTCCTTCCATCCTCGTATAATAGAGAGGATAACTACCGTCATTACATACTTTATTATAAAAACAACTAAAACTATAAGCGACCGTTGATTTCACTGTTTATATGAAATAAGCTGATATATATTTTTAAACGTTTAACCACAAGCTTTATGTAGTAGCTGAATGGCTAGCTCCTGAAAGTAATGTGAGGTTGCGGGCTTGAGACAGGAGGATATTAATTTTTTTCCTTAATGAACAAAAAACAAGGTTAATACATTGCCTTATAAGTTTTGAATTGTAGATTAAGTGACAAGCGCATGCATGTTGTGCATTAGACGTTGAGAGTTCGACTCCCTTAACACCATATTTCTTTTAAAACAAACACAAATTAATGGCATGCATGTTGAAGAAAAAATAATGACGTGGCCTTTTTTTTTTAGGTTTGAGACGTTGTATTGAGTTTTATTTTTTTTAATAATTTTTTTTGTACTTTAATGAATTTACACTAAAAATTTTATATTATTTAAAGATATTTTTTCTTTAAAATTTTTCTCTCACCTAAAGAATATCTTTTTTTAAAAAAATTATGTAAAAATACCTTACCAAAATTAAGAGTTTTTTCCTAACTCTTAAAAGTTTACAAATATAATTTTGTAATCACAATTCACTTTTTTAATAAAATAAATATTACAATTAAAATTTTTAGTATCTCAATAATTTATGAGATAATACTTATAGGATTAAAAAGTGTTCAAATATAGTGAGAATGAGAATAAAAATGTATACTTTTATGCTATGTTATGAAGGTTTGGTTGCATAAATTTAAATATATTCAATGATTGATATTTTGTAGTGTTTTTATATTTAGAATAGTTTCTACATGATATATGTTTAGAATACCTTATTAATTTTTCAATTAGACAAGCTATATATATATATATATATATATATGTTCTTAACAAAAACTAGTTATTTATAGTTGTTATAGCCTTGTTAATAATTGAAACGGTTAATCAATTTAGATTGGTCAAACTAATCAGTCAATCGATTCCTATAAAATTTTCAAGTTTTTATCATTAATCAATAAATAATTGTTTGTTTTATTTGGTCATACCAAATAGTGGATCGGTTCCTGCATAATTTTAATTTTATAAGTTTAATATAGGTGAATTTTTAGAACTATTTATATCAATTTATTTATCAATTATTTTAAATGTATCCATAGTAAAATGTGTGAGTTCCTTTTACTTGTACTATCAAAATAAGATATAAAAATTTACAACATAGCACTAAAATATTTAAACTAAATCTTCATTTTGCTTCTTCTTAGACTTTTTAATTGTTTTCTTTATAAATTCATTTATACTTATTGATAGGATCTTTGTATAAAAATTGTTTAAAATTTATTATCAATCAAATATATTATTAATCTAATTTTTATATTATTGTTATCATTAAAATATATAAAATATAAATGTAAGCCATCAAGGTTAACAATTATTATTGAAACAACTAAAAGCATGAGTCGATTTAATTGTTCATGTGAATAACGAATCAGATTAACATATTATTTTAAGCATCTTATATCAAACTTGTGTTGTTGTTCAGTTGGGTTTTCTTTTTCTTTTTTTAAAATAAGACCCACCCCTTTATATATATATATATATATATAAAAGAGCCAAGCACACTGGCCTCCCCTGGACCACGCGCTGGCTCTTTGGACATGCTTAGCGCAGCTTAGCTAGGATTTTATTTGTTGGTTATTTTTTGATTGGATTTTTTATTTTTTATTATTTTTTAATTTTATTATTTAGTATTGGATTGATAATATATTAATTTTTATATTTTTTTTATTATATAACAAAAATTAAATTGATTTATAGAGTTTACAACCATAAAAATTAAATCGATCTAGTGGAGTCTATAATCCGGATTATGGGTTTGATGAATTAATTAAATATCAAATAAAGAGTCGGAATGGGATTTCTAAGCTTTTTTTATAATATTTGTGGCTTGTTTTTTTTTAATTTTATCATTTTATGTGTATGATTTTTTTTAAAAAATTATAATTTAATAATAGTTTGATAATAAATTATTGTTTTATTTTTTATCATATAAAAATATAAAAAAATAATAATTTGATTAATCCAGTTACTCAAATCGTTAGGAGAGGAAGAACATGCATTAATTTTATTTCCAAACAAAGAATTTGATCTGACCCGAAGCATTATATTTCAATTATAATGATAAAAACTAATGCATATCATCTGTCTGGGTATATTTTGACGATGACTTTCAACTATTTCTGAATTAAAAGACTAGATCTGCCATTAGAGGGACTCAAGAAAAAAGCTTTTTAGTGGAGACAAATTGGACTACGTACAAAGCTTGCATCTTTTCGTGGGTTTTTGTTCGTAGATTTTCTTGGGTCGACCACTCAATTCCTTATTACACGTACGCAAATTTTTGTGTGGCTGTACATAGAGAGGATTATGTTAAACTACAACATGTAGTCGTTCTTGCCCCAACTATTTTAAGTTAAATGAACTACAATTATATATATCAGGGGGTGCATATATATGATTGTGTTTACATTTTACTTATAACTATGAACTTAATATTTTGGTTCGAGTATGAATGCATAAATTTAAATCTTACCATCTTTTTTTTTCATTATTTAAAATTAAATAATTAGGCACAATATGATATAATAGTGTAATATAGAACATTCATTTGAGTACGTACGTAGTTGTGTTAAAACTATTATTATAATCTTGAAATCTTATTAAATATAAAACTAGCTAGTTCTTTGATAGAAATTAAACTATTTATTTAATATAAAACTATTCTTGTAATTTTATTTCATAGCTTAGATTTTTGACTTAAAGTAGTTCTTTGATAGAGATTAAACTTTGAATTAACCGTGTTCATATCCTCCTCCATAATTCTGCAACTTCTTCAATGCCATGAATTATGATCTAGGCTTGCCTAGCCACCTTGCACCGATAAAGAAGCAAATGTCACGAGTGGAAGCCTTTTCAAGTACTGATCAGTGCTTGTGATGATAATCTGAATTAATTTCTGGAGGTAGCAAATTTAAACACATAACCAAAAATGAAAAGGAAAATTAATGACTCAACATTTTATCATGTGGTTAGAAATATATATAAATTATATAACAATATATTCAAGAAAATACACAAAATATCTCTCTAATATGTTTATAAAAGATTTAAAAAATAATGATATTAAGCCAGCAACATAGCCAAAGAAATGTTATCACTTGCCATCGATCTAGGTGGAATTATGTCATTTTTCCTTTTCAGTATAATTTTTTGTTTGCAAACGCTACTCATTTACTCTTTTGGCAGAAAGAAAAAAGTAAAAAAATAGAAGCTCTCAAATTAGCTGAAATACTCGAAGCATGTATCAACAAGCTGGTAGAGTACTTAACATAATTTGAACACAAACATGAATACATAAAAGGACAAGAAATCAATAGTTAAAAGTTGCATTATATGATCAGGAATATAGACTCATTCAGTTCCAAAAGAATAACGGTAATAAGCTAGCTAAGTAACGATAACAATGAAGTATAGCCCAATATCCTTCGGTCTCCATCATTCTGCCCCTTGAGAAGAAAAATGACTGAGCGTAACATTAACCTTTTGGGTTTTAAAATTTACAATAACCTCATCTCCGGGTTTAAACTCTTTAAAGCATGCTATCCTTCCCAATTCTTCAACCTCCTCGATAATATTATCCAACCTTGCCACCGTCTCTACTAGCAAGGAAGCGAATGCCGCGAATGGAAGTGCCTCCGAGAACTCAAGGCTTGTGATAGCTATTTTACTCAGCTGTGGCCTCAACACCTTCCTCTCTGCTGGTTCCGATCTTGAATGTTCATTATTCATCCTTTTAGATTTCCATTCGAGTAATGCAGAATTGTCGGTCTTGAAACTTGATAACGAGACTCCATTATATTTTTCACGCTTTTGGCTAGAATTGGCATGTGCAGCTGCTACTGCTAGCATGTTGGTGGCTTGGTTATTGTTGGAGCCCAGGAAAAGTCTTGGTTGAGACTTTAGGGCGTTGTTGAGGTCTTGCAAGGCTTCGTGGAGGTTATCGGAGAGTATCTCAGGAGAGCAATGGCGTCGATTTCTTATACTATTGGCAAGCTCCATTAATGCTCTTGATAATTCAGTGGTGACACGAATGCATGGATCTTTGAAGAGTACACGACAATGCTGTGGTGTCTAGCAAAATACAAGACATTTAAACCAATATTAATTAAATTATGGATTTTATTAATTAAGATGGCAGAGAAAAGGAGATCAAATTAACTCGCTATACTAACTATACAGCATGCACCCTAACGTTATTGATGTAAAATTTCCGAGGTATATTGATCAGGAAAACATAATGTTTAATATTAAGTTTGGAAGATCGTTGATACCTGAATTTCAGATTGCAAACATCCATGTAAAGCTACAACAGTGTAACCGAAATGACGAAGAACCGCTCCTAGTTTCACATACTGTTGCCAAGGATATCTGCAATGCCTTGAGTGTCTGGGCTCCCAACTTGCATGTAATGCCTGACCAAATTCGTGGTAACAAGAACATATTCAACAACAAAACCATTTATTTACTCAAGGTGACATAAACGTACGGTACAAAAGAACTTACCAGAGTTTCGTCTTGTGATTTTGAGTCTAATACTGCCTTGTATCCCTTGTAAATGGGATCCTCGGGTGACTTATCTTGGGTCTTTTCTTTCTCAACATCATTAAAGTATTCATTGACACAAGCTGCCATTGGAAAAGGCAAATAAAGGATTAAAGAAAATTAGAAGGAAAGGAAACATTCAAAAAGAGCAATTCTTGGTTTTGATGTTGCATGTATACCTTCTATAGATTTAGCTAGCCCTTCAAGCTTGATCACCGTGGAATTATGGAGGTCTTCTCCGGACCAAATGGGGAATATAAAAAGAGTCATTACTAGGCAAATACCACAACCAATGGCAATGGTGTAGAAGCGTTCATGTGCAATCTTTAATACATTGCTCACACGATAGCTTGACACAGTTATCAGATTAAAGGTCAAGAGGAATATGAGAACACCATAGTCATAGTTCCTCTTTATATAGGGAAAGAACCTCATGTATGTTGTTGCAGTTCCTGTCAAATTAAACATGAAAAGATGTTTTTATACAATGATATACCCAAAATCGTGAACTTTTTGTTGAGCAATTACATTTTTTCTTTTTTGTAATGAGTTATTTAGGCATTCTACAAAAAGTATAATGATGTTTCATGAGTCTTGGATCAAAGAACAAAACAATGTGAAAAATAAAACGAATCTAAAAGATATAAATTTATATACAAGCTCTTTTGTTTTTTTGTTTTTTGGTGTAATGGAAATTATATTTGCAAGTAAAGAAATTTAGCAAGATATGATCAATTAATCAGTAGGGATTAGAACAAATGACTAGCACAACATTATTTTATTAGAATCTTTTACATGTTACATAAGAAATTGTTCCCAAAGTGGAAGCTATAAATTATTTGGGATTTGGATGTTCTCCTTAAAAGGGAATCTGAGAACATGTAAACACGATTTAGTGTGCTGTTATACTGAAAGAACAACATAATCACCACAATAAAAATAGGGACTAGAGGTCAAAAATTAAATTATCATCAGATGCTCTTCAGATAAATCTTAAGATTATCAACAGGCTAAATCAAATGCCACTAAACGTGAAAATATGTTATTTTTTCAAAAAAAATCTTTTGTGACATGGAATGAACTTTAAACTATTTCCATCGAACAACGTCCTAGAAGACAGAAGCCATTGTTTTGAGAAAATGCTGTTAGGAAGTTGTTTCGTCGCTAAGCCAGAGGAAATTTCGAAAAGAACTTTCATCAAGGAATTAGCTGATTATTACCTATCACAAAAACTGCGGTCCCAATGAAAACAGCTCGGAATACGAGCCCAGTTTTTTCTGCAATGTACCCAATGAGAAATGCCAAAGACCCTGCTAAGAGGGTTCCTATGCCTCTATTCAGTCCTTTGCACAAGGTTGCTCCTATCATCGAAAGAAAAAAGAAATGAATCAAACAAATGGATTTTTGTTATAATAATAAAAAGCATAGCCAAACGATGAATAAAATGCACGCTACCTAGCAATCATATACGTAAATTAACTGACCTGCAGTGAACTCAAGCACAACAACAACAGTCATGACGGCCCAAATAGCGTTCTGGCCTATCCCTTTGAACAATGGCTCCAGAAGATACAACAAGGAAACCAATGTCAAAGACAAGCCAACTTTCAAAGCATGGACAACTCTTCTAGGATCATCCCGACCAACTCTCCACACTGTTCTCCATAACAGACCAGGAAACCTTTTCAATTTCTCAGAAAAAGCTTTCATGTTTTTCTTCAAATTCTCCTTAGCTGATACAGGCAAGATCAGCTCCATGATCACACGCACTCTGTAAGATCGACACCCTTAACCCTCTATATATATAAATGAGGTGATTGATCTAAGAAGCAGAAGGTTAGATCAATGTGTATAATTGGAAACAGGTAAGATGATTAGTCTTGGGTGTTGTGTGTTGTTAATTAATTAAGTTAAAGAAATGATTCATACATAATCAATGACAGGGAAAGTATTAAAGAAATACTGTTGCTACTCGGAATGCTAGTGGGGAGTTTTGATGTGATATGAGAACTCCAACTTCTTTAAGAGGCCTGTGTCAACTCCTTAAATATATATACGGAGGAGAGTATTGCTCATCCTTGCATTCACATGTCCTCCATTAAAAAGTCCATAGATATTCAACATGGGTTGCTTTTCACAAGGGGTACATTGTCAGCCGAAAGAAGTAAACTTGAATCTGCTAACGACGTATGATTTCTTGTATTATAGTAAATATTAAAACAAATACATTTTTGTTTTATTGATGAACGTTAATGGAGGTTTTATATACGAGAGCGCCCCCCCCGTAAAGAGGATTCACCATGTGTTAGGTGCTATAGTTCAACAAACATCGAAGTACTTGTTGCCTCTTTGCCAAGACATTAATGTCGCTAATAACCGAAAGAGAGTCCGAATGCTTCATTAATATTTGTGTCTAAAGGATACCCAACAATTCAGATATGTCAGATTTTCACATACAAGAGAAGTGGAGCGGAAATTCAGACTCGAGTAGCTATGACACCCGTCCTGTAGAACAAGCACCATTAAGCCTCTAGTTGCATCAATTTTTTTTTTAAAAAAAATCCTTGGTCAATATTTATGCGAGTTACGAGAGAATCTTTGCCTTACATTTAAATTAAGTTTACAACAGTATGGCCTGGTAATAAAACAAAGAAAGAAAAATTAACAATTAGAGTTATTTAATTAGCTTGGGTTTGAAAACGCGAATAAAATCTTATTTTTCAAAAATTTATTTATTTTATTTAAAATTAATCGTTTTATATTTATGGATAGTTTTGGTAAATTGATATCAAAATAATTTTTTTAAAACAAAAAAAATTATTTCAATGTATTTTCAAATAAAAAATATTTTAAAAATTAATTACTGATATTTAAAAGAGATTAACCTCTAGTCATGGAATTATCCCAGAAAGTGTAGGGACAGATCTACATTATTGAATATATTTGCATCAAGAGTCCTGTGGTCTTATAAATATAAATGACACATAATGACAATATTGTAATAATGGTAGGGAAAAAAGAAGCACAAGTCATTCTCAGATTACGATATTTTTCTAAATTCAAGGAACCTGTGATGGTGGAGGGGCCTTCTTAACCAATTTGATCGAGTTTCTTGGAAGTTTGGAAATTAACGAGACCATAATTAAGGGCTCTTCATCTTTCTTTTTTAAAAAAAACAAAAAAATACATTAGAACACGTAGTAAAATCTAGAGTATATGATCAAGGTGGACCGAACAGATTAATGGCGAGGTTAATCAAAACGTTTTGGATATTTGTGTTTTTAGGTTCAAATAGAGGCTGGTTCCGCAGAGCCTAAACTTGATTTTAAGTTCTTAAGTTCATGTCGTGGTTGTGGACGGTGACACGCTGCACTGTTGGGTCAGCAGTGCACCGCCGGTTGACCATTGAGAGAGAGAGAGAGGTGATGCATGAAGTTTTGTTTTACATGAAAAGTGAAGCTAGAACCACCCATCATTAAGAGTCACGAGAACTCCACAGCTAGCAAGTAGCTCAACGATAGTAACAATGGTGGAAAAGGGAAGCTTCAGAGCTAATAATACTTAACCTAACATCAAGAAACCAAATTCACATGGGTGTGTTGTTCTCAAACAGCTGTGTTCGATTTTGTGTGTAAACTCTTCTCGTGCATTTCTCAACTTCTCGACGTGAGGCCTATGTTTGGCCATTTGGCTTTTGAAACATTAATTAACAGAAAAAATAAAAAAAGAGGAGATTTTACTCAGCCCCTTTTATTATAATAGTTTTTTTAGTTATTTTGTTTTTAATTTTATATTTTATTGTGTTATTTCACTTTTATAATATAAATTATGAGTCTGAAAAATTAACCCGATTAAAATTATTTCAGTGTCATAATTTTAATTATAGGTTTGATGGATTGATTTAAATTATTTTTTATGTTTTTTAGTTGATTTATTTTTTAATCACATTTTAAAATATTAAGTTGATTAAGAATTAGATTTCATAATTTATTTTAATTTATTTTTTATAAAATTATCTTGATCTATTATGACCCGAGTTATGAGTTTGACATATTAACTTATATCATTTTAGATACTCTTTTATTTAATTCATTTTTTATTGTATTCTTCAATATTATATTGTTTAAAATTATTTTAATTTATTTTATATAAAATTATTATAATTTTATAATTTATATTATAAATTTAATATATTAATCAGGTTGATGAAGTAAATTCAATATTTATTTAATCTATTGTAGCAAGACCTTAGCTACAATTACAATTAGATTTCAGTTCTTTTTGGAATTTTTGTAATACGATTTCTTGCTTGAAAAATACAAGGGGGAACGGGGGAATAGTGCTATCCTTTGTACTCTGATCTCTTTCATGGTCTACTCGAGCATTTGTTATCCGTTTTCTTCTTGTATTTTTTTTTTCAGGTCCACATGCTGCCAACTAACATATTAGTTGTAAATTGTAGTGATTTCCTTATTTTATCTTGATTAATTACATGGATATATGTCTTTGAAATTTATAAAACTTGAATTAATAACATTTGTAAAACAAATTTAAAATATGTTGAATTAAGTTATATCACTTTAGAGTTAGTAATATTATTATTATTATTAGTGATAATGATAATAGTAATGATGGTAATGTATAGCCTTATATGTTAGATGAGTATGGCTACAATTAGACAAAGGGTTTGTTTTGATATTATTGAGCTGTGATGTTTTGTGTTATGGGTTGTGTTGGGAGGTAGAAACAATGCTTGGTAACTAGCTACTCTAATGTATATATAAATAGTTAAAGAAGTTAAACAAGTTAAATTTTATTGTTATATCTATAAAATGGCCAATAAAAATTGTAACAAACTAAGAATATTCTGAAAAAATTATTTAATTTATATTGAATAATTTATCAACTTTAAAATTTACATGAAATGTTATCACTTTTTTATGAAAATAGTTCTTAAATTCGTAAAAAAAATAAAAATAATACGATGAACGAGATGGGTGTCCGGCATGGCATGCATATTGATGCGATGCAGTGATGGTTAGTGGTGATCAGGTTTCTTTAATTTGTCCTCTCTTTTATGATAATGAATTTATTTAAGGATTTTTGTGCTCTTTCTTGGAATGTAAGGGGAGCTGTTAACAGAGTAGGGGGACGATGCTGGAAGGAGCTTGTTCGGAAGTATCATCCTACTTTTTTCATTTTGTTGGAGACGCATTTGGAAGAATATAGGATCCTGTCCTGTGGCAATTTCCGAACACATGGAAATGAAAAAATAAAATGAAAATCAGCAGCGTAGCCTGGGCATGCATATGCTCGCGTAAACAAGAGACAGAATGACTTCTATAAATTGGTCAAACATTTCGAGTAAATGGAAACAACAACGCAGAATTACTTTTTGCTCATTTCAAGGCTAATAACACAGCCTGACTCAAACTCGGTTCTTATTTACATCCATCCTCAGGTGTATTTTGCTGAAGCACCAGCAGTAAGGCATGTATATGTCGGAAAAAAAAATAAAATTCCCAGTGACTGCAAGTATTAAGATGCATAATATCAAGCATACCAGGGGAAGAACTGTGTTTTCTTTTTGTTCTTATTTCAAACTATGACTATGAACTCGCACCAAAAACACGGATTCTCTGTTCAATTGGAACCCGGCAGCATGGACAAGTAGCTTTCCCCTTCTTCCCGTAATTGTCACTGCAATTTGCACATATAACTTGGTGAGCACAAGGAAGTAAAACGATTGAGACTTCATCTTTCATACAAATCATGCATTCCCGGTCACAGCTGGCTCCTTTCTCTGATGAGTTTTCCAGTTTCTCTATTTCATGAAGCAACCTAGCAATTGTTCCTCCTTGAGGCTTTGTCATCTCAGACTTTCCTGATGGTAAAGCATTTGGTTGATAATTCAGCTCAGTGGACTCTGCAGCAGATTTCAGACGTGAAAACTCTTGTTCAAGTCTTTGGAGATCATCCTTGTGGCGCTGGAAGTCTATTTCTATCTTAAGGCGCAGAGCATCAAGCTTCCTTTTATTCTCAGCCTCGGCTGCTTCCTTGGAGCATCTTTCCTCTTCCAGTAGGGCCAAAGCTTGCTCTTTCGCCTTCACTTCGTGCCTCCACTTCACCTGTAATAATAAAATTGCAATGAATAACTGCTTCCCTATTAATGTTTAAGATTAGGTAGAATGCACCCGTAAATTAAATCTCGAACCAAAAAACTGATAACTTAAAACTTGCTCCAAAACAGAGAAAAAAGGAAGCAGACAGGTTGCTAACTATATTAAAAAGTCAGTTCTAAGACATCTGGTGATCCTGAAAAGGCTGCTGAATAGATTCTTGAAGGAACACAGCCTACCTAATAGCGTAGTATGACCAAGAAAGAGAGTGTTGGAGACCCAAGAATGATAAACTAATCTATAGTGTTACCACATGCAGATTGCAGCTTTCAAAATTAATCTACAGTGTTACCATATAGTCTGCTAAATAAACTAGAGAGTGCAACAAGGAATCAGTGCTCATTCACCAATTTGATTACAGACCAAACCAAACAAACAGAAATTAATAGTTGAGTTTCAATCAAAACCATGGAAACAATTATGTCAAAGCATGAGGAAATGCAGGCATAATCTCAAAATGATGATTTAGTAACCTTCAATGATTGAATTCTCACTCATTTTAATTTAGTGAAATGATAAAAGGAAAATGGACAGTGCATATAAAGCTTAAAAAGGTTGTGGAATTTCTGTATCCAAGAAAATTTCCATTTTGGAGTGCATTTTGAGTGTCATGGCACCTAGCTGCTCGCACTGGTGTTGACTTGCATCCCCATGCAAGTTTGCACCATTATTAGGGACCATGCAATCTCAAAAAGCTTAAGAAACACGTATGCTTGCAAAGAAAGAATGCAGACAGGCAAAGGGTATGCTAAAGATTAAGATGCTAGATTCTATTTAATTATTTATTTCATAAAATAATAATCAATTATTTTAGGAGGCAGACACTGGAAATCTTGAAAAGCTTTTGGCATCCCCTTCCTATTTTGAATAATGTTTAACTAAGCTTTTTCCAAGTAATATTTTCTCATTTACAATGATGAGAGGAATGATCAAAGCTTCTTGAGAGTATCCCAGTAGAGCCTTAATTTACATTTATCAGTAATGACTCAAAACCTATCTCTCCAACAATCTAACAATTTCCTCGCAGAGCAAGGCCTCACCTACATCACACCAAGTACAGTGATTAAATGTGCAATCATTTTCCATTAGCCTTGCACTTAAATCAACCAAAAGGTTTGCTTTCAAGACCAAAATTTAGCCACTGGGTCCAGTGTGACAACAATGAAGCATCGTCTTTCCGCTGGGAGTGTATTTGCCTTCTCAATTCTACTAGATTTATGCAGGCCATTAAGGACACAAATAAATCATATTCAAATATTAGGACCTTATTTTTGCAATCCTAAATGAAGCCCATACCAAATTACTCACAGTAGCCTAAAATGTCATTCACCTAAAGGAGTAGTAGTTCAATCAACTGAAGCAGATAAAAATAACAGATGGAACAATATTGAAAAACATGGCTGTGGACTACCTAGCTATAAAAACCCTAAATTCTCCATCTTCAAACAAGTTGAGCTCTGGGATCAGATGCAGAGGACACAACACCAAAGGCAAAATTATTCTATCAATAATGTTAAAAGTTGCACAAGACTGCATAGTCTTCTGTTCTAAGAAACTCTAATCCCAATAATTTAGAGTCCCAACCAATTAATGGCAGGAATCATGTGACTGAATATCATATCTAGAGCTTTACAGTTTATGAGGTTAAATTTATGCTTTCACAAACAAGCATTTTTATCTTGCTATCTGATCACTACAGGAAAAACAAACCACTTTGCTTCAACTAGTGAGCTTTATAAATCTGGAGGCCCATCTTTTGTCTTTCACTAGTTCAAGGGTTTTTTCCATTCTGTTGGGGGTTGGCGTGGGAGTTGAGTACTTGAATGATTTATCCTAAAATAATGCAGGCTAAGAGAAACTCATCAATCTAAGAATTCACCTTAACTTAAATTACAAAATGAAAACCAAATATGTAGCAGGAAATCTTAATGGAGTTTCACGCATTTGTGTAGTGGATTTAGGTATATAACACACCTCAGCTTCTTTCTGAGCATGCTCAATATTGGCCAAACATTGTTGCAACTCGTTGATCTTCTCTTTCTCATCTGCAATCTCAGCCTGCAGCTTAGTTTTCTGTTTCTCCCAAGCCAAAAGCCTCTTCAGGCACTTTTTCTCCCTCTTCGCTACCTCTAAACATGTTGTTACTGACTCTGATGCACTTAACTTAGAAGCCTCCATCTCTGCCCTGATTTCTGCATTCTCTGTCTCTAGCCGTCTCACAGCTGCATTTGCCCGGTCCACTTGACCACTAGCCTTCCTTAAAGCATTCTCCATCTCAGACAGCCTCTTCACAGTTGAATCCTCCAGAGTGTGTTTCCCCTTCTTTAATCGCTGGGTCTCCTCTCTTTCCATCCTCAACATTTTAAGCTCTGTTAAATCACTACTAAGCTTTCTGGCAGCTTGCATTGCCTTCTGATGCGCCCACTCCTTCCGCTCCTTCACTTGTTTATCCAAATCCTTTATATGTTGAAGCAGGGTGACTATCATCTCATCCTTCTGATCTTCTCCTACAAGCTCCAAATTCTCATCAAGCTTCAAATTTTGAAGCTTGCTCAGCATTGAATTAATTCCTTCTTCATTCTTTGAATCATGAGACTCCTCACCCTTCTTGATCATCCCTTCATCTGCCTTTGCAACTGAGGCAGCATCCCCACCTGCAGTAACACTCATACAAGCCTGAACTTGCACCCGAGGTTGCATCTGCATCTGTTTCGAATTAGATCTAAAACCAGCAGCAAACATTGCAACATTCCTTCTCAATAAAGACTTCATTGAAGGCGATAGATTAAACCTTTTAGGACACTCAATATCCTTTTGCAGATTCATTTCTGCACTATATGAGAAAAACCCATCAGGTGAAAACTCTGATCCTCCCCCACTTCCAAAACCCCATCCTCTATGAAACCTACACAATGCTGGTGCCACCACACCAACCCCATTATCAACCCCTCTAACACTCTCTATACTACCCTGAACATTACCACTCCCATTCCCCGGAAAACTCGTGACAGGAATTTCAAGCGCACTTGCTCTACCCACATGAAGATCACTCATCAACAAACACCACATAGCATCACCTTTACTAAATTGTGGCTTAACTTGTTGCAACAAACAAACCATACCCGCAAGGGAATGCTCTTCCAATTGTCTTAAATCATTAAAAACAAGCTCCGTTTCATCTACATTTCCATTACTACTGCTACCGCAATTATTACTATTCAAATAAGCCAATGAATTATGCAATATATTAGTCAGCACATCCATGCCACCATAACAATACCCGTTACGCAAGATTGCCTTTAACGCAACATCCTCATCATAACCCAATCCAACAAGCTTCGAAATAGCTTCTTTATATAAGAATTCAAGATTTTTTAAAAGAATTTCTTCCAATTGCTCCTCAGTACAGTAGCCCCATCCGTTATCATCAAAATTAGAATTGGAGTTGTTGTTATGGGTTGGATCGTGAAGACCAAGATGGTACGCTAAAGGATTGAGACCCGATTCAAGTAGGGTTTGGGCATAAATACAGGGATCGAATTCAGTGTATTTGGCAGGGCGGGGCACCCTCCGATTTGCACGGACATGTTTTTCTCTAGCAGTGCAGCCCATATAGATTTATCTATAGATAGATAAACAGAATAAAAAACTGTATGGAAAGATTGAATAGAGAGATAGATATATGTGAAAACAAGAATTAGATTAGGAATATTTGCCAGCAGAGAGAGAAAGAAAGAAAGACTTACAGGAGGAGGTGGTGGTGGTGGAGATTGGGGAGTTGTTTGGTGGTTGTCTGGGGTGAGTTTGGTGATTTTTGAGTGCGTGTTTGAGAGGGAGAGTGATGACAGGGGGAGGGGGGGGCATGCAGGTCGCTAGGGGGTATTTTTCCTAAGTGAGCACGATCTTACGAGGGTGATTTTCAAACTCTTTTTTTTTTAAAAAATTAAATTATTATTATTATTTTTTAATTTTGATGCATCAAAACAATAAAAATATTAAAAATTTATTAGTTTAAAGATTTGTTTAAAAAATAAAAAATCTAGAAAAATACGGTTTAACCGTTCTCCCAAAAGAGACCATTGTTGATGGGGAATGTAGCTTGTCAAACATTCGGTGGATTGTTTCCAAAAAAAAAAAAGGTTACGGGAGGTCTCAAATTAATCCTTTAACTATCAAGTAATTCTCAATTTAGTTCTTATTAGATTTTTTTTCTCAATTTAGTATATTTCTTGGTTTCAATAAAAATAGACTATCCATTCTAACTTTGGTGGTTTTAGGTTCTTTCATGCTTCTTTTGGGTTTTAGATTGTCATGATTCGGACGCTTATACAATTCGCACGCTTCCTTTGGCTACTGATTCTGAATCATTTCTTTCTTCGTGATTTGTTTTTGTCAGAAAAGCTACAGAGGATTGATACACTTTACAACGGTGTTGTTTTAAGATGCACTTCACTGAAGCATTTTGGGTTGTTTAATGATCCGCTGGTCTTCCAAGGCATGTGCTTGGGCATGATTTTGAAATACAAAATTGCAGAAAGCCACCATGTTTAAGACTTTCTAGTTTCTTTTTGATACCTCAAAACAACAGACGCAGTAGTTTTCATCATTTTGTTGAGCAATTATTTGGGGTTCCATCGTTGTTAGCTTATAGTTCTGATTATATAATGGATTTGTTGAGAAACTTTGCATGTTTTTTTCTTTATTGCCTTTCTTTTCTTTTCTTTATTTTTGGCATCTTCACTGTCATGCATTTTGCTGCCAGGTCTTCATTCTACATCTAGGCATTTTCCTTATCTGACATGATTTTTAGCTTTTAGTTTACAGTGTGGACAGCTTCGTGGATGCTAAGTTGATCCCTCTAGAGTGTGTTTGATATTTAGTATTTTTAATTGTTATAATTTAAAAAAAATATTTTATAAAAAATATTTTTAATTGAAATTAGTTTGATATTTATATATGTTTGATTAAAACTATTATTGAAACTAAAATTAAATAAAAAATAATTTAATATACTTACTTAAAAATATTTTTTAAATTGAGATTATAAAATAATAAATATATATATATATATATATTGATGATTTTTAATTTAAATATTATAGATGTAATTACCACTATTATATTATTAAATAAACAATATTTTATATTAAATATTTTTTATTATTTCATTAACTTATCTATAATTTCATTACGTATAAAATTTATCCAATAAAAACTATAGTTTTTATAACATTTTGAACGTACAATAAAATCAAATAAAATATTATCATAAATAAAATTATAATTGTAATTAAATTTCATAAATGTTATGTTATTAGTATATCATCTAATTTATATAATGTTATTAAATGATATAAAATACTAGTTTTTTAAATAAAATATATTTTTAAAAAATTATTAAATTTACATATACCGTTGAAACATTGCTATTGTGAACAGTGATAAGTAAGATTTACCTTCACTGTCGACATGAACAGTGTGTCTAGGTGAATTATTTGTTAGCATTGTTTATTTGTTAAAATGAATAGTGCCAGGTGAATTGTCACTTGGCATATAGATACGGCCGTGTAAGAAGCAGTAAGAGCTGCTTCTCATGAAACGGCGATTTCAACGTACCCCACATATGTAGTAACTTATATTTTAATATTACCAAACAAATTATTTATATAGTTTGTTTAGAAAGCTGCCGCAGCTACGTACGTAAACAAACATACTCACACTTTTACTATTGTTGTTTGCAGTGCGTGGCAGCCTATCATCCCTTTGACCTAGCACTATTTATTTTCACTTTATTTTATTGACTTTAGTTTTTCCATGTCCTTCCATAGCCTTGGTAATGCCGTTCTTTGGCAGAGTTCAATTCACAAGGGAGGTGTCATCTTAAATTTGTTCTTTCAAAGTACCAAGTGTATTACATCCCAGTGCGAGTTCGATTCCCTCTGTTGCAATACTTATGTGTGTTCTCATAATTCAACTGTTATCCCCTCATAATTTTCCAAAAATATTAAGAAAAGAATGTCTTCTTATTCATTTTTAAACAAATCAAGTTAAAAGAAAACATTCTCAAAGAAAAAGTATTTCAAAAATAAAAAAATGTTCTGGGTTATAATTGGGTAAGAAATTAATATACACATGATTATACACATGATCAGATGTGGTCATGCAATTTTCATTTAAATGGAAAAAAAAGGATGAAATTGATCATAATTAAAAGAATTGAAGACCAATTATTAAAATGAAAAAAGATAGCAAAGTTTGGAATCCAACTCATTTAAGGCCTAATTAAGGAGAAAACTGAAATAAAAGACAAAATTGGTTGAATTTGCAAGTCAATGATAAAAACAAAAGATATGGAAAAGTTTGAAATTTTAATTGATTCAATCAAAGATTTAATTAGAGAAAAATAGAAATTCAAAGTCAATTTTATCAAAATTAGACAATTAAGATCCAAGTTGGAAGAGGTACTAAAATTTAGGAATTCAATTAGGGGCTTGATTGAAGATAAAAATTAAAATTTAGAGTCAATTTGACCATAATTGAAAGAATTAGAAGATCAATGAGCAATATAGAAGAAGCACTAAAATTCGAGGGCACTATTAATTCAATTAAGGGCTTAATTGAAGAGAAAATTAAGGTTTTGGATCAATTTGATCAAAATGCACAAATTAAAATTCAAGGACTAAAGTGTAAAAGACATCAATATTGAAGTATGGTTTTAAACATAGTTTTTAGACTCAGCCTGGTCTAAGGCTCGGGTTTCGGGTTTTGACTAGGTTACCAGGTTGCCCAGATCAATTCTTTTTAAAAAAAAAATTAAAACGATATTGTTTTAGTAAAAAACAATTTATAAGTTACAAGTAGATTTTTGACCAGGTCTTGCCGTGTCAACTAGATCGTTGGGTTAGCCAAGTCATACTAGGTTTTTCTTTCCCCTATTTTTTTTCAACCCAACCCGATTCTAGCCGCGAGTTGACCTGCCGGCCCAAACCGAGTTTTAAAACTATGATTTTGAATGTTATTAGAGGGTTAATTGAAAGAAAACTTGAAAAATTAATTCAAATTTGGTTGAATATGATATAATTAAAAGATTGAGGACTAAATTGAAAGTAAATGAAACAAATGAAAAATAATGGTAAAAGAAAGAAAACAAAAATGAGGATGTGTTACATTGTTTCATATTGTAAGACAAATATAAAGGTGCCTAGATGGCACCATTTTATTCTGGATGGGGAGTTGATTTCAATCCCTAATATATATACACATATATTTTTCATTTTTTTTTTTTGCAGGTGTTTTTGTCCTAACATTGAGTATGATTCTCTCTCACACACGAACATTAATGGCTCTCACACACGAACATTAATGGCTAAGAGACATGTCATTCTCTTTCCTTTCATGGGTACTTCATTCCAGTTAAAGACTTACTTTATTACTTGCATATGATGGCAGAAAACATGTGTTAAAGAAACCCATATGAGTATGTTATATAAAGTGTAAAATAGTGAATGGTCAAAATTGGTCAAAGAAAAAAAAAAAGATTAGCTCACATAGAAAGGTTCGAGAACCTTCCTCCCTACATATACATCAAAAGGCATGGGGAGAAGAATAGAAAAGAAACCTAGGGACAAAAATACTTGAATTTAAAAGAGATTGTAGAGAAGAAGTTTGAGGTTCAAAACAACTTGTTCATAAGGCAAAGGGAAATGAAGAGAGAGAAAAAAAGATGGGAAAACCAAACAAAATACCAAAAACCTAAATTATAAAGAAAAGGGAAAGATTGGATTTTACGTCACCAAACTAGTTCATTTTGAAACAAAGCGTTTTGATAAATTTAAAAGAGCAAGAGAAGAAGAAAATAGGGGAAAAAAACATTAAGCTAGGAGAAAGAAGGAACCTTATTTTTATTTAAAGAGAAAAAATCACCATAATTTTTTTCATCAATGGTTAGCCATAAAGACAGCCATTCGGAGCCTGCATAATACCTCCTCACTGTCAAAACCATTATTGAGGTAAGTCACACCTCTCCTCCTTTTTCTTTCTATAGGATTTATGGTAAAATAATGCAAAATGATGTTTTATATGTTTATTTATTTATTTATTTTAAGATGATGAACATAAGTTAAGTATGTGTTTTTAAGTTAAGTTTAATCAAGATATTGTGTGATTTTATAAAATAAAATATAGTGGCTAAATATGTGAAAAAATGCATGGATGAAAATTTAAAATTTAGTTCTTTAGTATAATATCTCACATCGACGGGTGAGAATTCAGTAGCTGACCTTATTAGTAGGGCTGGTTGCTAACTTACTAGATATGTTTTAAGGTTATGCATGGTCACCGATAACACATTTGTGAAGGCAATAAGGTTCAAAGTGGACAATATCTGGCAAGTTGGGCCAGGCTGTGAAATTTGATATCAGAACCAGCCTCATTGGTTGTCTAGTTATACTGATAACGTCGTAGGGCTTCTTAAGAAGGGTGAATTGTAATATCTCATACTGGTGAGTGAGGATTTGGCAAATAGCCTTATTAGAGTACTAGTTGTTGACTTGTTATACGTGATTTAGGGTTATGCATGATCACAAAGAACAAATCAGTGATGGCGTTAAAGCCCAAAGAGTACAATATCTAATAGATTATTAGGGTTTATTTGCGTCTAATTTAGGTGTCACATGCCTTCCACCAAAAAATATATATAAGAAAATCAAAATAAATGTGATAATTTTGATTAAAAAAACAAATGCATGAAAGAAAAACAAAAACTTGTGTTTTTAGGTTTACTTATAGCCTAGACTTGGATTGATAAAGGTAGGGTTTTAAGATGTGTTTTTTTATATGTTGCAAGCTTCCTTGGTTATGAAAGAAAAAGCATGACATGTGTTTTTCTTTCTTGATGATGCATAAATATATAATATATGACTTGAGAGAATAGTATTAAATTACTATTTTTGGTTTTATGCTTGGTATAGTTATCCTTATTTTCATGATCAAGCTAAAAATATGTGTTTCAAATTTCATGCATCTTAGCTAAATCTCTCACAAAAAAAAAACTTATATTTAATTAATTTTCATGTAAGTTTTGTAGTTAACATGTTATTTTCATGTTTTCATTTCTAAGAAAAAATAATAAAAACAAATAAATAAATATTTATCATATTACATTTTTTTATATTGGGTTTTCTTCTAACTTATTTATAAAACATATTGAGATTTGGACATAAGTTTTTTTTTTAATTCCCTTCTTAAATTCACAGTAAATCTTCATAACCTACTTCACTTAACGCACTTAGATTTAATTATCAAAGTAATTAAGCTAACAAAACCCATCCCCTTCTATTCATATAAAATCAGACCTTACTTTAAATAGGGTCATGGGTTTTTTTTCCATGCAAATTAACTTTTTATCCAAATAAAACACTTCAAATAACATCATTAAACATAAGTTCCATGAAAATTTAAATCAATAACTTCAATCATTATAGACTAGTGTTGATTGAATCTTTTTATAAAGGAAGAACATATCTTTCTTCATAACTTTCCACAATTAGCATATTAACTATTCATTTTATATTTAACTTAACATAGTTCAACTTAAATTTCATATGAAAAACCAAATATATTTAGTGAAAGAGTTATATAAAAAATGATATTCATGTTTTTTTCTAACATTTATTATAGTATTGACATGATTTTGCTTTTAATTTCAAATAAAAAACCTTAAAAATTTAAATGCACCATCCATTACCTCAACATTAACTACTGTTCTAATTTTAAACATTGTCTTAGTATCAACTACTAAGAATATTAAAGGTAAACAACCTAAACTCCTTATATAAAAGGAAAAAACGTTGATAATAGAAAAAGAAACCATAAATTCAAGATCACTTTACAAAACTTGATTGTGATCCTAAAACCCATAGAGTTACATTTAATTATTATAAAAAAGATTGTGTTTGTCATATTGTCCTTAATAATACAAGTAATATGTGAAGTCATTTAAAAAAATATAAAAAGTCTTCTTTTGTGGTTGATAAAAAAAAATGGTCTTAGAACCTAAAAAAAAATAGTAAAATGGGAAGGCAATAGATTATAATTATAATAAGTGTAAATAAACACTAGTAAAAATGATTGTACTTGATGAGTTGCTCTTTAAGTTTATAAAGGGTTAGGGATTTAAATTATTTTGTGAAAATATATAACATAGATTTGATATTCCTTCTTGTTTTATTGTTATAATAGATTGTTTAAAAGTTTATGTGAAAGAGAAAGAAAAATTAAGGAAATCTGTTTACAAGTCAATGTATATACTTAACAATTAATACTTAGGCATCAATTCAAAATATTAATTATATGTGTTTAATAGCTCATTAGATTGATAATGAGTAGAATTTTTATTAAAAAAAATCTAAATTTTTATCAAGTTTCCAATCATAAGGTTGAGACAATTAACTTAAATATTGAAAATTATTTATCACAGTGGGTGATTAATAAAGTTTTGACTGATATAATAGACAATGTAAGCTCTAATAATTTTATTATTTTATATTTAAAGAATGTGATACAATATTGACCAACTATTATATTATAAAATGAGTATTTGCTTGTTAGGTGTTGTGCATATATTATAAACCTCATTACACATTACAAATCTCATATACACGAGAGCTTAAAAGATATTAATGTTTTAGTTGTTAATATTCAAAATATAGTCAAGCTTATGAGATGTTCACCTTCTAGACAATTTATATTTAAAAAGTGTGTACAGAGGTTGAATATAAAGTATAAGAAATTAATATTTTTGGATACTGTAACTCAATAGAATTCAATTTATCTAATGTTGTAAGCTGTTAAAATATTTGAGGGGTCTTTATGAGGTTAGATGAAAATGACAATATATATGAGTTACTCTATGAAGATCGACTCAAAAGGAAATAAAAAAAAAACACAGGACCACCTAGTTTTGAGGATTAGAAAAATCCTAGATGTTTAGTGAAGTTTTTAAAAATATTTTACATGGTTGCATTGAGATTTTCTTACTTATTATATGTTACATTAAATTCTTTCTTTAATAAATTGATTTACATGCTCATAAATATATTGCAACTGTTTAGAAGTATATATAATATTTAAGTGGAATAGCAAAGAACATGATGTTAAAGTTTGAGAAGTAATAGAAAAATAAAAAAAATAGAATTTTGTGTTGAATGTAGTTATTGTCATAAATTCACATCTCAAGTTGAATTATATAAAATTCTATGAAGTGGAGGATGATATTAGACATCAACAGGATGTTAATGTTAATGATGACATGAAGGTAGATAATATGTCAAATACTTTGGCTCAATTCAAAAAAATATTAAGAAGAGGAAGATAATGTGGATGGTAGAAATGAGGTTGAGAGATATTTAATTAATAGTTATAAGATTGATGATAAGTTAGATATTTTATATTGATAAAAGTGTAATGCTTTGAATTATATGATCCTTTCAAAGGTCTAACAATAAGTGCTAGCTATTCACGTATAGATAATGGCTTTAAAATCATCCTTTAACATTGATCATCATATTCTCGTTTAATTTTGAATTTTTTAATCTCTAGTAACAATTAAAACACTTGTTTATTTTCTAAATTGGTTGCATTATGAATCAATTCTAATGAACATTAAAACCTTAATAAATGATATTGAAACCTACAAAAATCTTGAGTTAAGTAATTTATCTTATAAATTTACATGTCTTATTTTATAAATTAACACATTTTCAATTTAACATGTCTAATTTTTTATTTTATAGAAATTAGTGAAAAATTAAATATGATAATAAACGATAATTAGATCAAAAATTAAAGGCAGTGTAGGTAACTAACTTTGATTTTTTGAGTGTGTATAATCATTAATGCCCTCATTCTTAAATGATGTATTGACAGTTGCATTCTAACATTACAAGGCATGAGAGATTTTTTTCATTCCTTAATTCTCGTATGTTTGAAGGATATGTGTGTAATCATTATGCCTTTTTATTCTTATACTGTGAGACATGAATTTTGACATAAATTGAGGTTGTTTTCCTCTACTAAAGGAATAATTTTTATGTTTTTATTACTGGTAAGAAATGTTTTTTATGGATGTTTTTATTAAATGATTAAGGCTGCTTCTATGATTTTTGCATAAAATTAACCTATGAACAAAGAAGAAAAATTCCAAAGAAGAATTTGAATTTAGCTATAAAAAACCTATAGAGAGCAAATTTAAGTGGCTATAATAAGAGATGAAAGCCTAAACAAATTGGGCAATTGGCTAAAAACAATCAAGGAAAAAAATTATAAGACCCTAAAAAACCCATAAGTTTTGTTGGTTTTTCTCTTTAAAAATCCGAATCAAACCAAACCGCAACTTATCAGTTTGAAATCAATTTTTGGTTTGGTTCGTTTCTAACTATATATATTTGGTTTGTTTAATTTTTTTGTCAAAATCCAACCAAACAAAATGTATTCACCTTTGAAAAAAAACCACATTTACACTTGAGAAACTAAGAGACACTAAGAGTGTTTAACTCTTTAAGGAGAGACTAAAAATATCTTACCATTAAACTTAAAAGAACTTATAATAAACAAACTTAAAAAATAAGTTTAGCATCTACCCTTAATAATAATAATAATAATAATAATAATAATAATAATAATAATAATCACCCTCATTTTAATCGAAATAAATTTTTTATTTTAAATTAAAATTTTTGGTATTCTTAAATTGTTTTAATGTATTAAAGTTAAAAATAAATTTTAAAAAATAAAAAGAAATATTATTTTAATATATTTTTAAATAAATAAATATAAAAAACAATAGTTATAATAGTTATTGTAACCCATTTTTAGGTCCCGCATAAAAAAATAGAAAATAGAAAAAAATAGAAAATATATGTTTGAAAAAACCCAAAAAAATAATAACAATAAAAAAAGGATTTCAAAGTGCCTAGAAAATGGTTAAAAATTAGTTGAGAGATTTAAAAATACAAAGACTGAAATTTGATAGTATTTTATCAACTAATTAGAGTCTTATCGATAAGGAAAGTTCAATTTGAGGAAGAAAAGTTCAAAATTAAATATTTATGAACTCAATTAAATTTTATTAAAGGTTTAATTGAATTTATGGAAGGTTTGATTATAAAAAAATTGATTTTGAAGTCAATTTAGTATTTAATTGGAAGAAATTAAAGTTTTAAGGGCAAATTATAATTTTTTTTGGAGTTAATTTAGTTAAATCAGGAGTTTAATTGCATAAATATTGAAGTTTGATGGCAAATTAGAAACTTAATTTGGTCAAACCAAGGACCAAACTAGAAAAAGCATGTAAATAGATGGGCTATAATTAAAATCGAGTTAAGGATCAATTTGAAAAAAAATAGAAGTTTTTTGATAAATTGAAGGTCAAATTACATAAATCATAAGCCAAGGATCATTTTGGAAAAGGCAACCAACTTTAGGGCTGAGGATTGAATTTGATAAGGATGCAATTGAATTGATTTTTTAAAATTAAAATTATAATTAAGGATTTAATTGAATAAATCATAAATTGAAGACTGATTTGGACTTTGACGTGTTTTTGTCATCGTTTTTTTAAATGAAATGACGTGTTTTGGACAAAATAACATTGTTTCATCTATTGTCCATTAAAAAAAAAAGGCTGAAATGGTGTCGTTTTAAATGACATTGTGGGTCTTATTGTTCCCCTAGATGCGTGAAACAAAGGTAGAAAGAGAGAGCAAGAAAAAAAAAAAAAAGGAAAAGAAAAGGGAAAGAGAGAAAGGAGAGAAGAGAGAAAAAGAGGGAAAGAGAAAGAAAAAAAAATAAAGAGAAGGAAAGAAGAGGAAGAAAAACATAGTAGAAAAATGAAGGGAAAAAAAGAGAGAGAAAGGATAAAAAGAATAGGGAAGACGTAGAGGAGAGAAGAAGTAGCGCTACCCGGTCCAGCCAACGTCTCCACCGTCGCAAGCCATCACCAACAACAATAGTCAAGTCCCTTCACGCCAAGTAATCTTCTCTCCTTCTTTGCTCTATTTTTTTTTTTTTTCATGTGCATGCAAAACGTGAGCAATTCATGTTTTGCAACAAATGAATAATTGGCTGGTTATTGTGTTGCATATAGTAACCAACCAATTATAATCTTTTAGACCAACTCTAGTTCATTTTTATCTTTTAGGCTAGTGCTAACCCATTTCATTTTCTTTATGTTGGGTCGTGCTTGCCTGTATTAATTAAATACACCATAACACTACAAATCAAGTATTAAAATACATAATTTTTATCAACTAAAAAATAAAAAAGAAAAAAATTATATGTACTGTCAAGTATCTAAGTATCTAAAAGCTAAAAAATTATATTGTGTTTTTTAATCATACATAAAAAAATAAATCATTTAGTATACATTTTGGTTTTAATAAATAATTTATTAAAGTCAAGAGAACATTAACCAATATTTTAAAAAATATTTTAAAAATTATTTTTGTTTAATTTTAATATCAAAATTACAAATTTATATGTAAAATATATTTTTAATATTAAAATATTTTTTTATTTAATTATTAATTTGTTTAGATTTTTTATCAGGACATAAAATGTATGAAAACAATATTAAATTTGCGGTAATCGCTAAGTGGTTTTATTAATTTCGAAGAGTCGGGACCTTCGTCTACAGGTCCAGAAAATAGAAGATAAAACCAAAAAGCGAGAGAGAGAGGAAATGAAAAATATGGAGAGATAGTGCGAGGCCATAAGAAGTCAGGAGGTAGAACACCATAAAAAGGTTATTTTTCGTTACATGTGATGTCATTGATCAACCAACACGTCACGCCATAATCTGGATGCAGACTTTTTGTTAAACGCCATCAACTTTCTTCCAAAATATAAATCTTATCCAGTTTTAATTTTAATAATTAATCACAAATTCAATCTTTTCGCCCCCCTCAAGGTGTGAAATATTGAACAAAAATATACTATAATCAAAACCATTTTTAATTAATAAAAATTAAAAACAAAATATACGTTGTCCTTGTTATCTAAGGACATATAACTAGTAGTTGCTTTCCATCTACATTAATATATTTAATTTAATTATTCTTCAAATTAGATAAATGATATTTATATAAATGCAGTCGTAGTAACAAAATCTAATACAAATTATTAATGACAAGAAAACGAAGTCCACATATACAGCCCCTTAGCAAACTCCCTCAAGATCACCATCGCCATGGCCGTGAAAACCAGCAAAAAACAAGACCCATCACCTGCTTTTTTAGAAACAGTGGATGAAATCATGAGACTCTATAAATCACTGCCGTCACGGCCCTCCATTGAAGAAGTTGAAGCAGCCATTTCTGTGATCAAGACTGTCAACAATGAAGAGCAGGCAAGGCTTGATGATGTTGCAGAGCTAGACTGTCCTCAAGATGTCCCACAGGAACTCTTCTCCATGCTACAACAAGCGAGAAAGAACGTGGTGTTGTTTCAAAGCCATGAACAGAGAAAGGAGGTTCTTTACTTGGTTGAAGTTGACAAGATGTTTGAGAACTTCGATGGGTTGATACAAAGAGTTTCTTTGTTGATTTCTGGGGATACCCAGAAGGAGAAACTGATTTCTATCAGTGAGTCAGTTGAAAAAACTGAGAAAGAAAGTGTGGTTAGTGATGAAAGTTTGATCAAGAAAAAAGAGGATGGAGAATCGGATAAAGATGGCTTCAAGGATTTGGTGAAGAGCTCTTCCACGAAGGCTGCTTTCTTTTCGGGTAATCTTTAATGTTTCTTTGCTGCTTGGTTTCTTCGGAGTTTGTATATGCATACACTTGAAGATTGTAGAATCCGGGTATTCAAAGACAAACTCTGTTGATCACTTAAATTCTTGACATGCTTACATGTTGAAACTATTAAAAATGGGAAACAAAATTAAACTTGTCTTCACTTCAGTTGCATATTTGGAAATTCAAGATTTTTTCAGAAATGAAGTTTTGCTTTCAATTTGATGTGATTATTCAAAATAATGTTGAGCTGGAATAGGCAAAGAAGAAGGTGTGTGTATTCTAAGATTTAAGAGTCATTAATCACTTGTAATTTATTAATTTTTTGGTCTAATTGTAACATGAAATTTTGAATCTTTAAATTTGTATTGTTGAAATATTCGTGTTAAATTCTGTTTGAATAGTTCTCTTCATAGTTGATGCCCTGGATAGCCAGCCAAAAGAGGTGCACTTAGCCTGCTTGATTGTAATTGCAGGTTTAGTGTGAGGTTAAAACTAGCAAGAGCAGAACAGAGAACAAATTTTAGTTGAAAATGATATTCTTATTTTGTTTCGTTTTGTTCACAAATGTTACGGTATTCTTAGGTTTTTTCGACAATTCTTTATCTTTATATTCAAAAAATTTTTATTCCTTAATTCTAAGTGTGGATATTGGAGCATTACAGGTGAAGTGAACTCGGAGAAGCTGAGTCTGATGAAGGTGGCAGCAGTCATAGAAAAATCTGCAAATACTGGAGCTGTAGTTCTTGATCTTAGAGGCAAGTTGATGGATCAAATTGAGTGGCTTCCTCTGTCACTTGGGAAATTATTGTTCATTACTGAATTGGACTTGTCTGAAAACCGAATCATGGCACTTCCAACCACCATTAGCGGCCTCAAAGCTTTGACAAAGTTGGACGTCCACTCCAACCAACTAATAAACCTTCCTGGGTCATTTGGAGAGCTAATCAATCTGACCGATCTTGATCTCCGGGCAAACAGGTTAAGATCACTGCCAGCTTCTTTTGTGAAGTTGACAAAACTTGAAAATCTTGATTTGAGTTCAAATCAGTTCACTCAATTGCCAGAGACTGTTGGGAGTTTGACCAGCTTGAAGATACTAAACATGGATACAAATGAACTTGAGGAGGTTCCTTACACAATTGGAAGTTGCACGTCACTAGTGGAACTGAGATTAGATTTCAATCAGCTCAGAGCACTTCCTGAGGCAATCGGAAAGCTTGATTGTTTGGAGATTCTTGCTTTGCACTATAACAGAATTAGAGGGTTACCTGCAACGATGGGCCATCTTTCCAACTTGAGGGAACTTGATGTAAGCTTCAATGAATTAGAATCCTTACCTGAAAACCTGTGTTTTGCAGAAAATCTCAAGAAATTGAGTGTTGCCAATAACTTTGCGGATCTAAGATCTTTACCGCGAAATATTGGAAACCTCGAATTGCTTGAGGAGTTGGATATAAGTGACGATCAGATAAGAGTCTTGCCAGATTCTTTTAGGCTCTTGTCAAAATTGAGAGTTTTTCGTGCTGATGAAACTCCATTGGAAATCCCACCAAGACAAGTAACTATTTTGGGCGCTCAGGTAATGTTTGATATACAGCTTTGGCTTACCAATCACTAAGTTTTTACCTGTTTCTTAAATGAGACTACCTTATTCAACTTTCCCTCATCAGGCTGTTGTTCAGTTCATGGACGACATCGTTAACAAGAGAGGCGCAAACAGTCAATTGTCGAAGAAGAAGAAGAAGAAGAAGGGGTTTTGGCACAGGGTCAGCTCAATCCTTTGCCCTTTCAGGAGCAGCGAAGCCATGTAGTTGACAAAACACTTGGAGTTATATGTTTAGCCTTGATGTGCATAGATTTATATATCATTCCTTAAGACCACGCTGGTTTTGCTTGTTTCTAGTGTAATGAGAGAGAGAGAGAGAGAGAGAGAGAAAAGAGATCTCTCTGGATATATTATGTGAAACAAAAGTCATCGAGTAATTTGTAGCAAGAGGAGCATTCGTTGCCCTACCTTGCGACCATTAATGACACTAGCTATCCCAACCCTGCTAAGCTTTGAATCTAATGAGAATTCTAATCTTAAACGATTAACATTATCAATAATGAAGCCACTTCCCTTCGTCTACATCGGCCTCTCGTCGAGCTTGATTTAAAATATTATGAATTATTATAATATTTTTTTATATAATTTTTATTTTATTATGATTTTTTTAAATTTTTTTTATTTTTTTAATATTAAACTGGTTAAGAATTATAATTATGATATTTCTCATAAAATATTATAAATTATTATAGTGTTTCATCACATGATTTTTTTATAATTTTTCTAAAATAGCATTTGTTGATTTTATTTTTTTAATATTGTGAATTACTACTGTGTTTCTTTACATGGTTTTTTTTGTGTTTTTTTTTTTGTATAATTTTTTTCCAAAATTATTTTTGTCGATTTTATTTTTTAATGTTAAGCTGGTTAAAATTTAATTTTTTAATTTGTTTTTAAAATATTATGGATTGTTATTGTGTTTCTCTACATGGTTTTTGTTGTTATAATTTTTTTAAAATTATCTTTGTTGATTTTATTTTTTTAATATTAAATTGGTTAAGAATTACAATTACAATAAAATTAAATTATATAGGAAAAACACCATAACTTTCCTCGCAAAGCACTATGGATTGCTATAGTATCTCCCCACATGTTTTTTTCTTATATTTTTTTAAATTATCTTTGTCAATTTTATTTTTTTAATATTAAATTTGTTAAGAATTATAATTACAAATAAGGTTAAATCATGTGAGGAAGCACTGTAATTTTCCTCACAAAACACTATGGAGTGCTATAATATTTCCAATATGATTTTTTATTTTTTTATAATTGTTTTTTCAAAAATATTTTTGTCAATTTTATTTTTTTAATATTAAGTTAGTTGAGAATTTAGCTTTGTAAGTTTTTTTTTTTAAAATACTATGAATTATTATAGTGTTTTCCACTCGTTTTTGTTTATTTTTTTTATGATTTTTTTCAAAATTATCTTTGTATAATAAAGTTAAATTCCCCCACTATAACTTTTCTTATAAAGCACTGTGGATTACTACAGTGTTTCTTTTTATATATATTTTTTTATTTTTTTAAAATTATCTTTATTGATTTTAATAAAAAAAAACCATAATTTTCCTCACAAAAATACTATGAATTGCTATAATATTTATTTTCATGGGTTTTTTATTTTTTTTGTTAATTTTTTTAATATCAAGCTGGTAGAAAATTTAGCATTGTATTTTTTTTCTTTTTATTAACAATAAAACTAAATCATATGAAAAAATTTTATATTTTTTTTTACAAAACACTATAAATTACAATAAATTATTTAATTTAATCTCTATACTTTGTATCACTAATATAATTTTTTTTATTATGTAATATTTTTTTTTATTATATTTTTATTTTTTATTATTTATTTAATACTAGTTTATAATTGCGGACATGTTATCTTATGTGTGTATGTGTGTGAAAAAAGCAGAAAAACCTGGGCCAGGCCCGATTGTATTTCTTCAAAGTCCTACCAGGAGAATGGCTTTAGGCTTTTAGGCTTCAGCAGTTGAGCAAGGCGAAGTGCGAGCGATCGATCCTAACGCAAACAAGGTCAGTCAGAATCCTCTTTTCGCTCTCTTGATTTTATATCCCTGAATTTGTCGGTGTATTGAGATTGAATTCCTGTTTATTTTATCCTTTCGTTCTGGTTGTCGGAATTGTTTTTGAAAAATTACAAATATTTTTCTTGATGACTAAAATTAAAAACGGTTAAAAGTAGCTGAATGTGTTATTTCTTAGTGTATGTGCACTATTATATGAGAATCTCTTCAGTTCTGTTTTGTTTCTAGTTTTTATATATAATCAATCAGACAAGCAGCCATTTGCAAGTTCACATGACTTTGGCATAAGCATTTCTTTCTGCAAGGTGGTTATCAATGGATTTATATTTCTTTGCCACTTCCCTGGCTAGCTACTATCTTTGCATCCCTTTTGGGATTGCTTCTTCTAATTTAATTGTGGCTCTAATGTTACTTTTTACCTCAACATTGTGTTGTTTATCTGCACCTCCAGGTTGCCTTAAAATTTTTGACTTGTCTCCTGAAATTACAGGATTATTATGGCTGAAAGTTCAATAATTTCTGATCAAAAGGTAGAAGCTTTGGCAAAGAAAGGCATGGATCGGATAAAAAAGGTGTATGTTTGGGACATGGATGAGACCCTTATACTGCTCAAGTCTTTGCTGAACGGGACTTATGCACAGGCTTTCAATGGCTTAAAGGATGTGCAGAAGGGAATAGAACTTGGTAAGATGTGGGAGAAGCACATTCTTAAAATCTGTGATGATTTATTCTTCTATGAACAAGTGAGTTTCCCTTCTTTTTCTCGTTAGTTTTTCTTGATTTGCATGTTGTCCAATTATATTTGGGTTTCTAGTACAAAGCTGAATGGTTTTGTTTTAAACTTAATGATGAATATGATTAACATTTTGCCAAATTTTCAAAATGCAGATAGAGAACTACAACAAGCCTTTTCTTGATGTCATGAGTCAATATGATGATGGGCTTGATCTTTCTAATTATGATTTCAACCAAGATGGATTTAGTCCTCCTTCTGATGATGTAAACAAAAAAAAGCTAGCTTACAGACATCGGGCCATAGCCAACAAGTACAAACAGGTACTTTTAATAGATAATTATCAAGCATGAGTTAATTATTCCATTTTATTTCTGCTCCATGCAAGTAATGATGATCATACCAACCTAAGTGAAATTCTGAAAATGAAATTGGGTGCTTTGTAATTACTTTTTGTTCATTACTGCTGTATGAACCTAGATGCAAGAAGGGCTTTTAAAGGTTGTGCTGCAGAAAGTCGGCTGCTTTTGTTTGTCTTGTCAGGTGTTTGTTTGACTGCAATGCCTTTAACCCTCACTAGCAGTTTGTCATGAAATATAAATGCCGACTCTGTAGCACTATGTTATAATCATATAGTATGTTAATTCTCCGAGTTCTTCAATGCATTGTGTTATATATAAGTTCACATTGTATGTTGTGTTCTTAAGGTAATCATTGAAAGATGGAGATTTAAATTGTTACCCGTTTATTATAAGGACTTTATTTCACAAACTGTCAGAGTGTAGAGATTATATATCATAATATGGAACTCTCACGGTATTAATCTGGACCAATGTCTGAGTTTGATTGTGGGGTTATGGACGTGATACAAATATCTGAACAAATCCTCTATGTTTGGAAATTTGATCGTGGATTTAGCCAGCTTTAGTCACTTCCAGTAGCTCAATATTTTTGGGGGCATGGGATGTTCATATATGGTAGTTGAAATTTGCTGGCTTCTTTAACTTCTTTTCTGTTTCTATATGCAGTCTGCATTTTCTTCCATGTATTTCTAAGAAAAGCTATTTACTACATACCAGTTATTCTAGATTTTCATGAATTGGAAATTGGAATATGAACAGGTGAAAAAGCTCACTTCTCTCTGAAATTTCAGGGTTTGCATAATATTCTTGATCAAGAGATGATCAATCTATGGGAGGAATTATATAATTTGACTGATGAATATACAGATAGATGGCTCTCTTCAGGTATATGGATTCTCCATTTTGTGACTGCTGGCAAATGTAATCGTTTCTTTGTTGCTTTAACTGGGGGGGACTTCGTACTGGACTGTTATCTAATACTTGTTGCTGTTTTGAAATATTGTTATTTCCTGTTATTCTTTTTGAGGTCCTTTGAAGATAGTTGATGTAAAAGAAAACGAAAGGAAAACTAGAACATGAGTACTAAGGAAAAGAAAATAAAGCATGTATTAATTCTATGCTGTAAAAATAACCAGAAAGAGATGTAAACCAGGATATAGTAATCTAATATCCTGATGCCAGATTGCTTAATCTTGCATTTTTAGGCTTTCAAAGTTTTCTCCAATGACTTTGGTGACAGCATAAATGATTGTCATAGCAATATCAGGACCAATTGGATGTAATCCATTAAAAAGTGCGTTGTTGATTGCACCTTTCTGGTGATTTCAAACATACTTTTATATCCTTTGATGATCCTTAAGTGGTACTCCTTGCTTTGGTGTCTGAGATGAGTTTGCTAGCAGTATTCTCATATATTGATCACACTCTTACTCATATTATCATCTGTCACAAATCTAGCGCGGGCTTTCTTGGAACAGTGTTCAGGCTGGAAGGAAGACCCTACTCATTGTCTTGCCTCTGCTGATGGGATCATCAATCACACCGATGCCAAGTTTGAGCCCATTAATGTTTTAGTGACTTCTGGATCATTGATACCCAGCCTTGTAAAATGTTTGCTTTTTCGACTTGACAATTCAATAACACATGAAAATGGTCAGTATCCCTTTTGTTTCATCTATATTTTTATTGGCTACACCACTGTTATCAATAATGCTGTGTGCTGAAATTTGTCACTGCATCTTCTTACTAAATTACCTTCTTTTATAGTGCAATGTCTTGAAAGTTGGGAAACCAGATGAACTGTGCAATTTAGATGTTACTGAGCTAGCAATTCCTGCAGTGCTTTACAAGCACAAGAGATTTCTATTATGGAATTTCCATTATTTTGTCTTTGAAGTCAGTTCAATTGACTTTCAGTTAAGAGCTGAATTTGAAGCTCAACTGATAATAGATAAACCTGTTGAGGTTGTGACTCAATTAGATGGCGTCAACACACATTGTTATAACTTCAGCAAAGCCTTGAATGAGAACCTAGGGCAAGGTATTTTGGAATTAGTGGGGAAAATTAGAATGAGATCAGATGCACTGAGTTTTTTCCTTCATGACATGTTCTTTTGGTTTGCCATTCCTAAAGAAACACACAAAATAGATTGACCCTTTTACGGCCTTGTTTTTGTTGTCTTGAGGTACTTGCACTTCTGGTTTTTCATCTTGCAACATTTCATGATATGGTTTAAACCCTGTGTTTACACTGCACAGATGAACAACCTTCAATTCTTGTTAGGTGAGCAGATTTTTGATGGGTGCTAAAGATGCCTGATTAAGCATGTGGGAAAAGCTAACCTGCAAGAATGTGATGTAGTTTTTCCAGCTGATATATTTATATTCTAGATATTTACTCAAATGAATATATTTTCATTATTATTAATTCTTTCCCATCTTCACTTAATTGCTTGAATACTTCTAGTTAATTTCCTTTCCTTCCATTACTTTATACTAGTTACGATAGCAGGCCTGAGACTAAGTGCTCTGTTGTTTCAGTCTACAGCTCATGGGAAGCGGGAAAACCTCAATGTTTTCAGTGGATCAAGGAACGATTTAACGGTCCAAATGTCCATTTTTGTGTAATTGGGGATGGATGGGAAGAGTGTGAAGGTGCACAGGCCATGCAGTGGCCATTTGTCAAGATTGGTATGCACCCAGGTGGGGATCACCGTTTTCCAGGCCTCACGTTGAGAACTCTTGGCTACTACTTTGCTGTTGTGTACGGGGATCCTGATGCTGAAAATAATGAAGATGAATCATGACGTCATTTGCAAAATTTCCTGTTCTGGATATTTATTTGTGAAGTCGCAGAGGATTTCAATGTGGAATTCATGACATTTAACCATATAGACATTGAATGTCCATAAGCGTGCCTGGGGAAAACTTTTTGGCATTCCATGTCCTTGGTTTTTATGGTTAGAAAACACATGGTTTGAATGATTCTCCAATGATAAATCCTCCTAGACGGTCTCGTCTTGTATAGATCGCATTGTATTGTGACGGCTGTTTTATTTAAATCTTGCATGTGGTTGCAAATATTTCAACAGTAGTGTTTGTACAACGAGGCGATTTACAGTGTGGAATGGTGCAGTCTTGCATTTTTAGTCTACTCACCAAAAAACAGGGTACTCTGCAAATACAGAGATGCATGCAGATCAAAATCAAATGGACAGCCTTGTGAGATAGAGATTGCTTGACAGTGCCCCATCCTTGTGGGATAGAGATTGCTCGACAGTGCCCCTTATCGAGAAAGATTGTGCAAGGACGACATTTGGGTCCCTTTAAAGAGATCAGGTGCGTGGACACATTTTGTTATTTGTATTTTCTCGTCATAGCAGTCCAGGCATCTCTAGTCTAGAATGTCAAAATATCTCGAGGACTCTGGTGTCAGGTCAGAAATAGTGGCCGAGAAGTTACGTGCTGGAAGACCATGTATGAGAACGTGGTTTAAAAAAAAAATTAATTGTTTTTAAATTAATGTTTTATTTATTTTTTCAAAATTGTTTTGATATTCAATGTAAAAAATATTTTTTTTAAAATGAATTTTTTTATTTTAATAAATAAAAAAAAACATTTTAATTCATCCCTGCTTTTATAATCCTATATCCCGTATCTTTCGCGCAGATCGTGTGTATCCCTCTTTCTTTGACTCTTTTCATAGTTTCCTCTGCCTTCGTGAATAGACAGAAATGTGGCTGAAAGATGGATAGCCGAACACCATTGTATGCTCAAAGTGCATCCTTGAGTTGTTTCTCTTAACAGCTGCATCCTTGAGTTCATTAGCTATTCAATTATTAGGGGTAAAATTTTGGAAATTATAGGGGTAATGTTGAAAAAATCTAAACCACAGGATATATTGATGAGTGTGCAAGAAAGATAGAACGTATATGTACTTTACGCTTTCATTTTATTAGTTTGGAATAAGAAAACAAAGACGAAGCTGATATATGGCTTAAGGAGAGTAAGTTCCGTAAGACCATGACCTTATCTAATCTGCTATAAGATGGGATTATCTTAAGATTTTCTTCACCGATTTCGCTCCTTAGGTCTTGTAGTAGATAACGTTGATGGAGATGAGCAGTGGAAATGCTAAACCACTGCTGGGTCTGATTTTGTGATGTGGATGAATCCCAGGCCTTGATGGCTGCCTGATGCTCCCATGGCAAAGGAGGCTTGCCTCGTCACGTGCATGCAATGTCTTACACCAAAGGTTTGAGAGATGGGTGGGGTCCAATATTTTTTCTGACAAATCTTTGATTTTGATATGCAACCAACCGAAATGGGACTTAAACACCACATCTATCCATAGCTAGCAGCTAAAGGGAAATATCATAATGTTGATGATTTGAAAAAAAACATATCATAATTTACTTAAGTCTCGTAGCTCCCTGTAAACTTACGTGTGTTACTAGGATTTGAAAAAAACCACATCTTTTTTTCCAATTTCAATGGTCCTTTTCAAAGTTTAACTTAACATATTTCTCTCGCCCACTCATCTGCAAGTTGTTAAAGGTGTGTGCTTGACAAATGTTCAGACTGGATTCTTTGTTCTTGAAGCTCTCCAAGCTTGTTTGTTTCTCTAAATGATATCCAACAAATATTCTTGTATGGTTTCCATACATAAATTTACTCAATTGGGTGTTTGTTGTTTTTGTTAATCATGTAATTAATTACTTTTCTCTGACACTCTTTTACTTTGCCAATGCTAAATAGAAAACCAATTTAGATTCGCAACTTCATGGTGTTTTGTGTAAGATACTCTTAAATCTGATAATGCTGTATATTAGCACTGATACATATATTTCTTTTCATGTGCTTTACTTGTGCCCAGGCATGGCAAAAATGGGAGAAATGGCTGTGCTTTGTGTGTTTGAGACTGTGTAAACTTGTACCAAATCGAAGAAGAAAGATTAGCTTTGTGAGGTTTTGCAATGCCAGTTCCTCTTGCACCTTATCCAACACCTCCAGCCCCATATGCTCCTCCTGCTCCAGCTCCAGCTCCTCCTCCTCCTCCTCCTCCTCTTCCTCCAGCCAACGGTATGTTTAGTTACTTGAACTTGTTTCAGCCTCAAAACTATCTGATTGTCCTTTTTTGTTTCATTTTTCAATGAAAGAGATGACAAGAAAAACAAAAGGAATGGCCAAGAGACCTTGGAATCTTACATTTATTTTTTGATGCTCGCCTTTCTTTTCTTTTAATTCTGTTAATTATGAACATAACCATCAAAGGACCCACCGCTAAAGAGTGCACAATGAACTACTTCTGCAATGAGCAAGTACTAGCTAGTGTTGTTGCTTGCTACTTATTTTTTTCATGTTGATACCTGGAAAAAAACTGAGACCATTCCAAGTTCAGTTTCCAAGCTTTGTAAAATATCTGGCTTCTTGTCGAGAATCATATTGATTTGGAATTGAGAGAGGGTCCATTCCTAGACTCTATGATTTAGCATATTAGCACACATTTTCTGCTTCTATTAATTAGTTGATACCGGTAAAAGCAATCTATAATTTAATTTGATGATGATTTTCAGGTGCACAGAGCCAGCTTGTGTGTTCTGGATGTCGAAACCTGTTACTTTATCCTGTTGGAGCAACCTCTGTATGTTGTGCTGTTTGCAATGCAGTCACAGCTGTGCCACCTCCTGGTACGAGTATATCTTGTATCTTCATAGATTTATTATACTAATCACAAACTCTATTTCTTAAATACAGTTTAGACTAAAGAGTACTCTTTTTTTCATAATTTAATAAATCTTAACTTGAAAGGTGATCAGAAAAAGTCGAAGCCATTAATTTATCTTTTCCAGCATTGATAGAGTCTAAACTTCGAACCAGACATATAGAGCCCTATCCCCTCCTATCAGCCCTTGGTCCTTGCTATTATTTCATGGAAATGTTCAACAGATGTATTCACCAATGAACAAACTCCTAAAATGCAAAAACTACATATGAACTGTACGTTTATGACATCCAGAAAAATGTCCGAACATATATTTAGTAACTTCGCCTGTTCAACTATATATTAATAGGCACAGAAATGGCCCAGTTGGTTTGCGGAGGTTGCCACACCTTACTGATGTACATCCGTGGAGCAACGAGCGTGCAGTGTTCTTGTTGTCATACAGTCAATCTAGCCTTGGAGGGTAAGGAACTTAAGAGCCTATTGCTTTTCAACCACTCTAGTATGTAATGTAGTACCTGTAAAGGGCATTTTAGAACTGGTTTTGGTTTAGATTAAGTTGGGAGATAAACATCAAATCTATAATATGACAGCAAATCAAGTGGCACACGTCAATTGTGGGAGCTGCAGGATGCTGTTGATGTACCGATATGGAGCACGGTCTGTGAAATGTGCTGTTTGCACTTTTGTTACACCAGTAGGGGTCAGTACAGAACTCCATTACTCTTTTATGCTGTTTGCAATTTTGTCACACCAGTTAGGTTCAGTACAGAACTCCATTACTCTTTTATGTCTTGTTAGTTTAGAAGTCCCTTAAAAGTAATAGACTCCATTCCCAGAATAGCAGTTTAAGGCTAAGTTATAGTAGATGGCATTAATAGGTGTTCCATACTTCAAACCAGGGAAAACTGGAAATTACATCTCAAGGTATAATCAGATGCACCAGATATAATAAGCTAAAGAGAAGTTAATGCCATTACTTCAGTAAACAGGGGTCTGTTTTCTTCTGATGAACACAAACTTCAAGCTCTTTCTGCCAAGTTTTTCCTTTGTTAGCCACTCTTCACCTCCTTGCATTGAAATGCAATGGTAAGAAAAATATAAGCATACGACTAATCGCTTTGCCTTTCGTTGGATGAAGCAGGTCTCATCAAGCGTTAATGAACGCAAGTTCAATACCTGAATTGTGACGCAGCTGAACTAAAGTTGACCATTACAAACTCTACAAATATGTTTTTGCATATTACAATATCTCCCCCGACGATAGCATCTCCCGGTGAAGAAGAGGAAATCCCCTCCAGTCACATGTATAGAGTTATATTTTTCTCTCCCTTTTGCGTGGCCTACTTTATATGCAAAATAAGCTGTTTTAGTGGATTGAACGAATGTATGTGAAACAATATTATTCCATGGAAAGACTTTTAGACTGTGGCCCTGAACGCATTTGGAAATCTTGGGATAAGATGAACTTCATTTTCATTTACTTGACATATGCGACTACAAGTAGCATCAAATGCACCGGAAAGATTCATTTCAGATATTTCTACTTTGGAATTTTCTAAAATTGTCTCAATAAAAACAATCTCTAAAAAGTTATTTGGGCCAGATTAGCTCTTGCATGTATGAAAAATTACGATAAATTCCCTGCCAGAAAAGCTTTCCTCAAACTCACCCAACGTTTCTTTTTCTCCCTTTGTTCTTGTTTTTCTTCAGCTGGGAACATCCAATCAACTTCCTTGAGTCCCTTTTGTAGATAATCGAAGAATTTCAAATAACAATAATGAAGATTTCAACACCGCTTAGGCAACCAAATTGTTTAGCTTTCAATAACTTCCATCAAGAATTGACTAAATTGGACAAAATTAAATCATAATCAATCATCTTGAAGTAGTGTCTGTTAATTTTGAGTCTAGATAAACATCCTAAATTCAATCGTAAAACAATTCTGTGAAACTATTCTTAAATTTCTTTTTGACAATTCAGCCATTTTTATTGACCAACTTGGTATAGGAATAAGTCTAGACATAGCATTATATGGTTCTTCTACCAGATATTTTGAGCATCTCTGACACCTTTATCGTGCAAGGCATTTATGAGTATTATGAACCATTGTATACAGAGCTCAATCGCGACTCAAGGTTGAGTGTCTTCCAAGTGGGGGAGGACTAAATCATGGAAGGCTTGGAAGGGAATTTATGAGTATTACTCACGATTCATATGCAAATCATATCAATTCATAAAATTTACTCGATAGAGTCATGATATAAATGTCATTTTAAAATGTTTTGCAAGTTTAAATTTTACTTTGAAAATCTATTTCTAGACCTTTTTATGATCCAGAACCACTCCGGCTTACTTGTTTTAAGCCTTTAGCTATATTTAAATTTGTAAGTTTTCCACATTTTACTGTGTTTTAGAGTTTTTGATCACTAATCAACCCTGTAATCTTCCATTATATGTGGCTTCATGACAACTTCTCTTTCTTTTCTCCCTTTCCCTTGATGTAATATTGTTGCATTTATATTGATGTTCTGAAAAGATTCGTTTCGGAAACTATTTCTGCCCGTCCCATTCGGGTACAAGTGCTGGACCATCCCAATTTAAACTTGTGATCACCTATTATTTATCCATGATTTTTTAAGTATTTTTAATTAAAAAATATATTAAAATAATTTTTTTATTGTTATAAATTATTTTTAATATTAAAATACCAAAATTATATTAATTAATACTATATGTATAAATAAAAGTTAAATCCCTAACATCACGGGCAAGTGATTATGGTGTCTGCCATACCGTAGCCTCAAAACTTCTGTCGAATGGACCCCAATTTTGTCCAAGGATGACTGCAGCTTACCTCTGGTGGTTCTCATGTCTACATTAGTCTTCCATCAGCCCACCGCCAATCAGGGGTCGTCGTGGGGGCCTTGAAGAAGGACCTTGGAACCCGGTTCAGTGATAAGGCTTTCTGTGAGTTTTTATTTATATATGCAAGGGGCACTGTAATCCGGTGGACTTCAGAAAATGCCAGGAAAAGGGTGTTTTCATGAATTGACGACGGTGCAAGGTGAGTGGAGTGCCCTCAAACATTGCATTGGAGTGGAGTGCCACAGGTAATTCCTCGTTACTGTATATAAATTTAGTATAATTATTTTAAAACTAATTGATGCAGCGTTTTTACTGTATATAAATTTATCATTCATCCTTTTATCTTTTACTTAGATTATAATTTTTACTTAGATTATAATAGTATTATTTTAAAAAATTATTATTTAAAAAAAATTAATTTGATTTTCAAACTTTTTTAGCACAATTTAGCCCTTTTAAGTCTAAATTAAAACTTCGTTGAATAATTTTTAGGGGTGAGAGTTGGATTGAAAGACATGGGACTAAAGTGTAAAAATTGGTTATGAAAATTTATTGGTAAAGTGTATTTTTATCCCCAATATTTTTTTTGCTATTAGGTGATATTAGGTGATCAATCCTTTAAAGTTTGTGAAAAATCATTTCGGTCCTAAACTTTATTTTCCTTTAAAGTTTGTAAAAAATCATTTCTGTCCTAAACTTTATTTTTGTTATTTTTTAATTCTTAGTGGATGAGAGGAGAGAAAGAAACTATCATCTCAACAATTTTGACTCCTAAAATATTATATTTTTGTTTCAAATGGTTATATATAATTATATATAATTAGGGGAATTAGACTTGGGTATTTTTTTTACCGTGAAAGTGCCAAAAAAAATCAAAATATGAGATTCCAAAAAAAATGATTTCTAGGTTGATTCTTGGTTTTAGACTGATTTTTTGCGCTTTGAGAGCTAGGGTGTTTTTTTAGATGTTTTGGGTTAAAAAGATGGAAAATGGGTTTTAAGAAAGAAAAAACCAAACACCACAATAGTCAGAATCTGGGTATGCTAAAAAGGTCACGCGATTTAGGTCATAGCTTCTTGTTTACACATATATAGCTTCTTCTTTACACATAAAAGGAAGTAACATGGCTTTTAGCTAAGATTCATACCTTTAGAGAACGAACGCGTAAACCAGATGTTGTAAACATCAGGACCTGGAACTCCATCTGAATTGGAGGCCTTGTCCAAGACTTCTTTTCTGCCATTGTGGATATCAGTTCAACTTACACGCTCGTGGTTGGCTCAGTTTGTCCAGGAAATTTTCTTATCCTAAACAGCTCCAAACACATGCCCATAAGCAACAGCACTAGGAGTACAATTTAAAAAGGACAAATTTACAATGGAACATATCTGTACAATAAAGCTAACATGCACGAATTAGTAAATCTATTGAGGTAATAAGATAGCAAACACAAATTAGTAACTGTACTAGCGTGGGAGTTGATCAATCAAGGCATGCCCAAAGTTGCATGACACCATTGAGTGACTCCTATTTGGGCCAAATGCATGACAGCAGGACATCTTATAAACCATCTAAACTATGGGAAATCAATTTTGGGCTCAATAACAATATTCACTGAGATGTTATCTCAATTACACAGAATAAATATGATAAAGCCATTTCTTCAGATTTTGCCTTTTCTGTAAACATGTCAAAGTTAGAACATCAAAACTTCCAAGTTAGTATTAACATGACCTTTACGAAGTAGGAGAAACGAGGGTGTCAGTGATGACAAATTCTTCCTTATTGCAACTCAGATCAATCTAAGGTTACATGTGTTCACACTAGTGTTGCTGGTTCCAGTCCTGATGTGCAGTGCAAGAGACAATGCCTAAAATGTCAAATGTTTTTTTTTTTTTAAAAAAAAAGAAATTAATAGAAGCTGCAATCAGCATCTTATTTGCTTCTTCACATACACAAAAACCTTCGGGTTTATTAACATTGTAGGCATTGCAGGCACACAGACCGTCATTTCAGTACAATCCTCAGAAAAGCATCTGATGAATCTATATGTACCGCCAGGCTCAATGGCCCCAAATAAATTAAGTAATCTTACCCTTCCATTAATACAGATTTCATGAGAAAATTTGTATACAACTATTCATAAAAGGTCATCCAACCTCAAGACTAGCCTCTGCCTGTTGGTATTATTTTCCGTGTAATGGAGCTTCAGAGGCTATGAAAGAATAGGTGGTATATAATTATTGAACCTAAAAGGAAGAAATAAACTAAATCAGTAAAAAGGATCATTCTTGGATCAGAATGTCACAATAAACTAAGGTCATTTTCATGCAGCTTCAAATTTGAAATGATGGAAAGACTAACAACTTTATGAATGTGATATTGAAAGGGATAAATTCAACATTGCAGTTTTTATAAAGAGAAAATAGAGAACAACCATCCAAAGAACCTAAGAAAAAACTACAATTTACACATTTAACAAGCTAAGCATACTTCCAAATTATGCAATCAATCACAGCATTGTACTTCGCTCGACCAGATGTAACTTGGAAACTTTTTTTAGCAGTTTGTTTTGGAACAGGAATTTTGATGACAACCCCCAGTGCAAACATTTTTGCACCGTAGACACTCTTAACCTGAAAATTAGTCTACATAAGATAACTGCACCACAGCAAACATCCACATAATGCATGATAATTGAACAGAAAAGAACAAACCTTGACATTCACTTCCATGCGAGTTCGACCCAGTTCCTTGATTGTCGGTAATACCCGAAATGGAAGATTAACCCCTTCCGTAATTCGATACCTGGGGAAAAAATGAATCACCAAGCAATTATACATCAAAACTTCAAAAATTATAGAAGGACAGGAGATTAAAAAAAGGAAATATATATGTGCATTCAAGCAAGTCTAGATTTGGGAAATGAAGATAGAACAGGCTATGCAAATTCATCAAAAAAAAAGAACAGTCTATGCAAAGTAGAGGCTCCAGATAGACCATGGAGAAGTAAAATCAAACACAATCAATTGTCAAGCGTAGAATGTAGTGACTTGCCATGATTAATGCAACTGAAATCCTTTGAGAAGCATGTTATGCTCCAGAGTCCAGACCTTATTTCTTTTATCTTTTTTTTGGATAAATTCCAGACTCCAGACTATTATCAGACCAAAAGTGAAAAAAATAATATCTATTTTTTTTATTCTTTTTTGGGATATACCATACAACTTCTTTTGATAAATTAATAATTCATTTGAACGACAAAGATGCAACAGGCACACCAACTGCTAAATATTTTTATTATCAAATTCCAAAATTCACATGGGTAGCTTGAGTATTTGAGCATAAACTTCAGGCATGCAACAAATCATGATAAAGATTTCTTCAGCTTACTTCATCAATTCAAATTCACCATCTGGTGGAACAAAACTAACAGTCTTCTCTGAGTGAAACCTTGTCAAATTTACACATTGATGGAACGTAACATAATCAAGCTCAATTGTTTTGCCACTGCATAAAACAGCACATTTAAAGACCAGGTTAATGAAACAAACATAATGGTAGCACCTTGCAGTCTAATATCGACAGCCAAGTATACTATTATATCGTTTTTCAAATGGATTAAAATAGCAAGATGAGCCCCAGGTTAATTTACAGAAAAAACAAAAAATTATGTGCAAGGAGAGCACTTCACATCCTAACTAATTGGAAAAGATAGAAAGGAAAACAAATCAGAAAAATAGAATGATGCATTCCGCTAAAAAAGGAGGCTCATATAGAAATATGAGAACTAAGGGAAAAGGACAGACATGTCAAGGATAATACTTTGTTGAGGGTACAGAATGGAGTGGATGATACTTATGTACCATGAAAAACTACCTTTTAGTAGGACGGGATTTCAGTTGTGACTCTTTCTCGAGGCCAATTTTATCATTTAAACCCAGCTTCAAATCAGGCATTCCAAAGAGGAAGCACTTCATAAGGATCTCCCCGTTACATCACATCACAGAACATTACCTATAATGACCAAGTTGTTTATGAGCAACCAAGTCAGTGGTTACATTATATCCAAAAGAACACATATAGAAAATCTTGAAGAAGAAAAATCATAACCAACCTTTTGAAGACATAAGAAGGTTTGCACTTTCCACAATATCCAGAAAAACCTGTATGTAAATAATGTGAAAATCCTGCCAAATGACCAAACCACAATGAAGTGAGAGGCGGGAAAAATTGAATCACCTCATTCTTCTTATAAACAAGGCCTTCTCTGCGCCAACCAACAGCACCGGTGACTTGTAAAGTTGCATTGGGGACAGGTATGTCTGTAGACTATTTTTTTCCAATGGTAAAAACACAAGAAAAGGGTCAGTGGCTATTAATACAACATTTGCATTGACGAGAAGCCAACGCTGGAAATTAAAAACAGAATTGGAAATAAACGTCCAGCTTTAATTCTTCTGAACGACAGTTGTTGAAACAAACATCTAACCTTGGATGAAAAGGGCTAGCGCCCTCCTTCTTGAGTGATGTAAAGCTTTAAAATCTCAGGAGAAAGATTTTGAGGGTAACCAAAGTCCATGATTTCTGCAATTTCAATGTAGATACCAATAAATCACTAATTTACATAACATTCCAGTTCTGAAAAGAAATCACGTTTAACCTTTCACTTGTTGGAAAATGACAAGTGGAATCACCCCATGAGGGAAACAGTAATAAAGTAGATTTCAATGAATTTCAAAAAAAATAAAAATAAGGGAAAGTACAAATATGCAATCATAAGAGTCTATTGGCTTCAAGTGAATACCATCCAGTAGCTCATAAATCAAAACAAAATTATTTCTTATGGCATCTTCATCAAAAGCCCCACCGAAGTACGATTTGAACAACGCAACAGCTTGCATGCAGCCAGAGAATAGCAGTGTCAACAACTAAAGAAACAATTAACTTTTAGTCTCCTGCAAATAAAATATCTGAAAGAAATACTATTTGATCACTGGGCATGTAATGGCTTAAGACTTAATTGGCACCAAAAGTACAATCTAATTTGGCATTTGTAGTAACATGAATAATAGCTGAACAATGTAATCATGTTGCTAAGAGGATCACCCTACAAAGAGAGAAATATTATGATCAGTGCTGGATGCTCATCATTTTGTACGTAGCATTTTTTATTTTATTATTATTCCATTGGATCATTCAGTGCCTGAAAGCAATTTCCATTAGCCTTTTGAAAGACCAACTAGGCCAATCCTCAAATGGATTAAAAGCTAAACCTAAAAAAGAAAGTGACTACTAAGAAAGAGCTAACTACCTCAACAACAAACTTGAATGCACAAGCTACATTAGCGTTGCTACTGACAACAATCACAGCGTAGACATTGCTAATTCTCATGTAAGAAAAAAAGCAACCTCCAATCTGCCGCACCGGACATGTTCCAAGTTCTTTTGTTTGCATTATATGCAAACAGAAAGCATCCACCATATTTCCACTGAAAGAAATTGAAAAAATTTAGCATCCACTGAAGATTACAAATTGCAAAGAGCCACATTGTAATGCAGCCTAGACACAAACATGAGGACCAATACAGAAATGTAATAAATGGGAAAATGAGAAGAACAGGCTAAAAAGAAAAAGAAAAAATGGAGGCATTGTTTCCCAATAAAAGCAAGTGGACGCTTTTGATGAATCACAGGGGAATGATATAAAATCGATACAGAAGGTGTAGCATCCTGTGTTCATCTTCCAACAGTGTGTTTGGCTCCAATCATGCAGTTACTCTCCCTCTCATGAAAAGGAAAAGAATTCAAAAGCCCATGCTTAGCAAGCATTACCTGCTGAAATGCTTTATTACACAACAACTGTGGCCTCTACCACTCAAGGAATACCAAACTCTGTCTTCTTCGCAAAAGTAAAGGAGAAATTATTTACTCTGGATATTCTTCGGAGGGGAAAAGATAGCCTTGTATGATTCAAAACCTTGCAGTGGAGCCTTGGAGGTTCGATTCCTCTTGAAGACAAGAAATTGGGAATGCTCACGCCTCATTGAATATCTCAAAAGCAAACTACAAGCAAAGTAGCAGGATGAAGTTGCGGCCGTGTGAACCATTTTATGCTTTCGGCGGGACTTATTTTTATAGAATAAGAACTATGATGAAGAAATTGCACTGTGCAATTATTCTTTTAAACTGTGAAACAACTTATCATAGGTTCTGAGTGATGATTATTCATTGAAGCAATTTCGTGGAAAAAATCATTCCGATATCCACGGCATAAAACAATAACATTTACTTGTTATTGGCATAAATTTTAATCGATGGTACATAATCTAAGCTAAATGAGAAATGATTTAATAAAAAAAAAGATACATTTACACGGCAAGGTTACTAAAGGTTCTACTCAAATCTGTGTGTGTGAGTGTGTGACTGAAAGCAGATATTGAGAGATTACCCGACATCGTCGCGATAGAGGCGATTGATAAGGACATCGCCTCGAAGATTTAAGAAGTAGATGGCGGAAGCAGCCACCGGCATCTCTGATCCAGTTGATCGGCGCCTCAAATATTAGTCAAACAACCCCTTGTCTCCCGTAACCGATGGCGGACGGAGGTTGGAAATGCAGATCTAGACGTTGATGAACGGTGATGATTCGGTAATCGGTGGTGTGAAAGATTTTTGAGGTTTTATTTTATTAATTTGTTTTGAGATGGAGAGTTGCAGAGTTCGTTTTGTTTGAAGTCAAGAATAATGAACACACCGGTCTTTTTTCCTTCTTTTTTTTTTTGGCTCGCGAATTTGTCCGGCACGTGCGTTCTTATGCTGAGTTTTTGCATTACTATTAAGATTAAGGTTGTATTTATTTTTATGGTATAATTATTTTAAAAAAATTATTTTAATATATTTCTAAAAATAAATTTAAAAAATAATAATTATACTAGAATTTTAAATATTATCTAAAATTATTTTCCTTGAAATTTTAAAAAAATTTAGATGGATTGGTATTTTTGCTTTTCAATAGGTTTTTTAGCCCTTTCTTGAAAAAAAACAAAACAAAACAACTTTCTTGACCTATTGAATTAATTTTTTAAACAAACATCTATTTTTTTTTTTGTAAAATTTAGCATGATAAACAATTTTGGATGTAGAACTAAAAAATTTCAGGTGTTTTTCTAGTTTTATCAAATGGCTATTTGATTTATACTTTTTTTAATAAATAATTTTATAAATAAGTATAAATCATTAATGAGTTTCATAATATTCATCATGACTTTTTTATCTTATCTGTTTTTTTTTTATTTCAGTTAATTAATTCTCTTTGAAATTAGCCATTAATTTTATTTTTTTCTCTAAATATTATTTAAATTTCTTTAAAAGGTCATTTAATTTGTCATGTTAGCTTTGGATTTGCCATTTCTTTGATAATCATACACTTCCAAAGTTATTTTTAAAAAAAAAAATCAATACTTAATGATTTTATAGTTGATTTTAAGGATAATCTACCATCATTAGAAGAAAAAATTACTTCAAATATCCTAAAGTTTATTCTACATTTCATTTTCCCTCTTAATATCACCTTTAAAATTTTATATTATAAAAAACTAAAAATATCCATATATATTAAAAACCAAGATTCTTTTTTATCAAAATCTCTTATTGTTTTTTCTCTTTCTTCAATTAAAGTATCTAATTCTTTGACTTTTCTCTAAACCTCTTTTAATTTTCAAATCAAAACCCATCAACAAATATAAAAAATCATAAAATAAATTAGAAGTATGCAATGATGATCCATTAATAAGATTGGCATTAACTCATTTAGAGGAGCATTTAGAACAAGTAAACATTCATTGGACAACAACAATATCAATTTTTCTTGCTAATATAGTTTGACCTCGTTTATTTCTTGCAAATTGTTCCTTACCTTTTCCTCTTTTTTTTTTAATGTTTGAAGAGTTTGGGATCTTATAATTTTTGTTTGGAAAAGGATTCGAACCTAATGGTTTTGCAAAGTAATTAAAAAAAAATTTCATGCATGCTTTATTTTTTGAGGTATTTTTATTTTTTTTATTAGGTTGTTGAGAATTTAAGGGAGCTAAGGTGAGGTTTTTTTTCAATATTTTGGAATTTAACTTTTTTGTTTAATTAGATTTTTAGTTAACTTATTTGGTCAAAACTTGGAGAATTGAATTAATAAACTAAATTGAATTGAATGGATTGTCAATATATTCATATGACAATCAAGAAATGGATGTTGTTATTACATGTGAAGGTATTAGTTACGTGTAATAATAAGTATAGATGCATTTATAGCTTACTAGAAAAAGAAAAGAAAAGAAAAGGATCGTAAAGTAATCACTAGAGTCATTTACGATTGGAACAAAGTTATCAACTATACATGCACTAATTGTTTTTTCATAAGAACATTTTGTAAATTAAATCAAAATGTATAATATTTTCAACTTTTTTTACCATGCTTATTGATCATGTTCCTGACTTTTATATAAATTGTTATCAACTATATTAATTGTAATATGAAAAATATAATTTTTTAAATAGAAAAAGAAAAGTGCAAATGAGAACAAATCTTAGAAAGTTTGTCATTATTTTATTTTGAGATGGCACCATCTAAATCTACTTGCATTTAAAAAAAGTTAGGTACAAACATCTAAAACTTTTCTTGAGTATTTAAGGTCCTATTCTAAAAGAAAAGGTGTTATGGATGTTTACATGCATGAGAAGTATAATAATGACAAGTTCTCTAGATGGTGTTAGTAAAGGTTAATAATCATGTGATAATGGTAGAATTAATAGGAAGATTGCATGAAAATTTATGTAGGTAGTGAGTTCATGTTAGCATAATGTAGGCTTGGATGACGAACTATCCAAGCCTAGAAAAAACATAGCTAATCTGATAGTGATAAGGTTGATAATTGGCCAAAACAGTTGTATCAATGTTGTTGGTTACGGTTATAACTGAATAATAAGTTTTTATAGCGGTTACATTGTCAAATCTTGAGACCATGCTAGATAGACATGGAGCATGGATGAAATGCTTTTGAAGTTGGTAAGTTTATGGAACATGAGAACAAACTTCTCACTATCGTTCTAAGTATTAAGGCCATTAAATTCATGGAATATAGGGGAAAACTACCTAAGAACTTATTGGAAATAAGGGGAGAAGTTTCTTTTATAATTTCCATGTATATACATTATATTAGACTAGAAATATTAGTTGTATAACATGAAATGTTTGACGGAACAAGGCATTTTTATGCATAGCATACACGAGAACTCGTGTAGTTTCTTTTGTTGCATTAATAAAAGGTTAGGAAAGAGTCCTTATAATTATTAAAAAAAAATTGTGCAACATTCATTCATTTTTCTTGTATGGTTTTGCTTATTTATAACCTATAAGAGTGTAAAAAAAACCTTTTAGACAGGAAAAACTTTTAATTTAAAGTAAACATGAATGAATTATAAAGGAAAAGACTGAGTCTAATAAGACTAGATTCTATATAGAGTTTGAAATTTGGCCATGAAATTTTTAAATATAAAAATTAGTATTAAAGCATGGGATGTTCTGGGAAAAATAACGAACCATATTATGAGTGACATTCCGAAAAGTTTACAAAATTAGTGGTTTAACTATTATGTAAGTTACACAAAGTTATGATGAAGGATTAGATCTAATGAGGATTTAGATCTACCATAGTTTTTGCTAATAGACTAACAAATTTTAGACCAAATGTCAACAATGATACATTTAGAGTCTTATCAAAATTCGAGGACAATGTTGACAATTGTTCGTTGAGCGTGAAAAGAAAGGGTTCACCAAAAAATTTAGTTGTTATATTTGTGATGGGAATCATTTTATGAGCAACTTTTTAAAGTTAGGATAACTTAATACTATCTTTATGGAAAAAAGTGTTGAGGAAACAATATATATAAATTCTATATGTGTGCTTCGCAACTAAGTTGAGATTTTAGCTGTAAATATGTCAACCTGACTATTAAAGATATGAAATGGCTAGATTGCCTTAGATGAGCAAGATTTGGGTTGTTATGTGTATCATGATGATGAAAAACATGAGGGTGAAGGAAATAAAATGAGTGTTATGTGCATGTTAAAGAAATAGACAAATTAAGATAAATTAGTCGTGATTATGATTTTATACACCTTAATGATAAACAAATCATGATGATAAATAGCAAGTTGGCTTTCTTTTTAAAGTTATTATATTGCAGATTTTCGATGGATAAAACATGTATTAAAGGTTAGAACAATAGTTTTTTTGCATCAATAAAACCATGTGCGTGGTGATAGAGTTTCTTAGGTACAACAGTTGCATATAAAGAATCAAAACAGGTAGAATTGATAATAGGTGCTATTTGTTTTATGTGTTTGGACATGTTAAGGATTGATGGCCTTCGAAACTTCCAAAAGAACTTTGATATAAAAGGATGTTGATCACAAAGACTATATTGGTCGCATTTTTATACTAGAGGTCATATATAAAGTTTGATAAATTTTACGTGAGTTTATACAATTTTAGAAAGTTATATACATATGAACAAATTAGTGTATAAACTTGTTAAGGGAATGAGCATTGTTTGTGTGTAATTATAGATTGTTAGGGAATAAGTATTGTTTATGTGTAATTATAGAGATGTATATAATTTTTTAGAGACATAACAAAAAGTGACACTAATATTACAACTTTATCTTTATTTATGGGATATTATAGCATTGGTAAGTTATAACACTTATTTTTTATTCATCAAAGAATCGACGGGCTGAATTCTTTATAAAAAAGGATAAACTAGGAGGTTTCATTGCGAAAACAAACTGATTATGACAAATAAAAAATATAACCACTAGAAATCTCTAAAAAAAGCGATGAGCTCTTCTAGAGGAGAAGGTTTGTTATGCAATCTATGTGCATGAGATGTACAATGATAATGATGATATGTTTCTTAGATTAGATAATGTTAATTAGGTTTGACAACTACAATAACAATAACAATGGTAGAATCAGTAGACAAGTTGCACAATAATTTATGTTAATAACATGTTCATGCTGGTATAAATGTGGGCTTAGAATATAGATTGTCCAATTCAATTAAAAACATAGCTAACCTAGTAATAATAAAGCTAATAGTTGGCCCAAAAAGTCACAGCAATATTGTGAGTGGTGATTATAATCGAGTAGTGAGTTGGTATGGCAGTTATAAGCATGACTAGTCATGGAAGGACATAGCTACATAATGGTGGCACGCTGGAAGACATGGAGAATGGTTGGAAGTACTCTTGAAGCCACTAACTTCATAGTAATATGGGGTAAAACTACCTAAGCACTTGTTAGAAATGGAAGGAGAAGTTTTCTTTGTAACTTCAATGTATATACTTCATATATATGCGGGAAAATAAGTTCTGTAGCATGTAATTCCTAAAAGGATAAGGTAATTTTGTGCATGGCACACACAAGAGAGCTTGTGTAATACATTTTATTGAGTAAATAAAAGGTTGGGAGAGAGTTAATACAATTGTTGTGTTTGTTTTGTGTATCTAGCATTTTTATTTTTTATTTTTACTTGTGTGTCTCCGCTTGTTTATGACTTCTAAGAGCGGAAAGCTTCTTAGGTGAGGAAAATACTTCTTTGTAAGCAAATTCGAGTAAATCGTAGAGGAAAATGTTGAGAGTAAATCGTAGAGGAAAATGTTGAGTCTACTGAAGCTGCCGCTCATCAACTCTACATTTTTTCTTGTTTTGTTCGATTCATGTTTACTGCTTGATCAGATTCAGTGATGCACACCATAAAAAGAAAATGTCAGGATTGTTGCCATTTTTCTTCTGGGGCAAGACCTAAACTTATGATTCATTTTTTCCCAGCTTTTTTAGGCTCCTTCTTTCCTTATTCCTCGTTACGATAAGCCCCAAGAAAAGCTCATGTGTCTAGAGCGCGCACCTGTGCAACCTGGCACCTGATCAAAGGCATGCAGTTGCATGAGTGGCACGTGGCAGTTATCGTGGCGTCCTAATCTTTTGGGCATTTGGCCTAGCAATCCCTTACATTTCTAGACCGGAACATTATCGCAGCAATTGCTGTTTCTACTAAAGAAACAGTTTGTGGAAGCAAAAATAGAAAAGATGCAAGCTGCTAAGGAGAAAATCAGCAATTTGGCCAGTGTTGCTAAGGAGCGCTTGACCATCTACAAAGCCAAGGTTGAACAGCAGGTTATATTTCTTGAACAACTCAAATAGAGAGAAAAGGAAAGTATATATATGCCTAAGCATGTGTTTCATCCTTGTGCCTTAATTTTTTTTTAAAAAAAAATTGTTGAAAACTTGCAGGCAGAGTTAACAACAGCCAGGACAGCAGAAGAGAAAGAGCTGGCCAGGGGGCGTAGAAAAGTAAAGGAAGCACAGGTAAGGATGGAATTGCATCAGGCCAAAGCCAAGCATGCAGCTGAGAAATTAAGTTCCTAGCACCACCACCACCAACCGCCTGTGGTAGCCCGTTGTTGAAGCCATGCTAACCAGCTAGACGGAACTGGCGGTACCATTACCATGCCTGGAACCACGGCCCCTGCAAACCCCCTAGGAGGACACCCTTCTGGACACGGGCATATTTAGACAATTAGCCATGCTGTGATGGAAGGTAGGACTCGGTGCGTGTGCGTGTAGACTTGTCTGTCTTGAGCTCGTCAGTTCTATGCTGGAAACTCTCTTCTGATCCGAAAATTTTTGATAAATCACGCATCCCTCTTTACCAGGCTGCGGTATGAACTTTTGTTTTGGGAAGAACAGACATCATCAGGCATAAACATGCAGCAGATGTCTCAGAGGGTAAAACTGGCCCTAATTTTAATAAGAAAATTTTCATTTGTTTTGCCCACATAACTCAGACCCCAAACATTTTCCAACAAGGATCTCCGTAAATAGTTGATGGCAAATACATGAAAACAATTTCACGGCATGCAAATCATTGGATCATTCTTGTATTTCACCTTGGGTGCAAATAAACAAAATAACAAATCCGGGAGTCAGAAAATGTGAGCAATTAAAACCAGGTGTACAAGCAGACCGGATATGAGTGTCTTCTCGAAGGGAAGAGCAAGAAAATGTATAGAGTAAGGCACATGGAACAATTTGGTTCGGTCTATTCAACTTGCTGTGTATTCAGATTTGGATCAATTGGTGCATGAATTCGAATCCTGCTTGATTCTGTAAGATTTATCTGATTAGATGGTCTAAATCAAAATCTCATCACAAACCAATTGGACAAAGCTTTATAACATAAACATTAATACAATTGGGTGTAGGGGTTTCACAATTCCGGCCACGACAACAAACGTTAATCTATTAGAAAAGAATGACCCAGCAACAAACTTACCCTATAGATCTGACAAATGAAACCCACCCAGCCACCCATGAGCCCTGGACTATGACGTGAAGATCCATTATACCCACTGCAATCTACCTTGATGTTCCACACACTGTTGAATTTTCCCATCATGGGACATCATCTGCTTCTTGATTTTAGCTGGCCGAGTACTGTGCTTCACTTCAAACCTCGGCAAAGGCTTGTACTGTTCATCAACACTGGAAGATGTGTTTGGTAAAACCTCGTCAAAGAACTCATCTGCCACATCTCCATCTTCATCTATCCTGAGGCGTTTTGCGTACCATCTCAGACCCTAAATGCGGAAAAGATGGACCATCAACATACTTTAAGAGATCAGAGCAATAAACATGTCAACAATGACAATGATCAGCTGTGTAATGCCTGCATGACATTTGGAGCTTCGAACTACAAGACAAAATCCACCAAATAAAATTATGCTGGACAAATTGACTTACTCGCTTTGTTGCTGAATATTTCAAGGAGGCTTTCGATTAAAGGGAAAGCTATCAACGAATAACTAATTTAGTTCTGTGAATCAGTAAATCAAATCTGCAAAGCATCCCATGTTTGCATTTCGTGTATTTAACTTTTCATTAATAAAAATTTTACCAGAGAAAGACTTCTGCAATCTGGTGATTCAACAGCCCTTGGCAAGAGGAAATGCAAAATGAAGAGACAGGCAGCGTGCAAGAATTACTGTGCTCAAGAAGCAGAAAAGTTGCATAAGGAGGAAATGTTGATTTTTATGAGGTCACAAACATGAAAAGCTCAACTAAACTAGCTAGGTTTCTCGGTACTTTTGAAATTTTTACCTTTTCTATTCTTCCCCACATGCAGACATGACCTCCTAGTTCGGGCTACTCCAGCCTACCTACTACTGCAAATGCTATTGTCTCTACCTCCTGTAATTATCTAAAACAAACCAGCAGAGTATAACCCTTATCAACTGTCAAGGTGATGGAATGTTTGAGATGTCTCCAAATGCCTCTTTGGTCTAATGTGCCAGTTGGCACTTCCTCTGCTTGCCAAAGGTTATTGAAGTTGCCAAGCATGTTACCTCAAAATGAACTATGACATGCTTCCAAGGTAGTTACAATCTCTCTCAAGCATTCGTACTTCTAGCAGCAATCAAAGCATCCAAACATTCCATTATCTTTGGTGCCGATTTGGATGTAGCTAAAAGAATATGATTTTTACACCCTAAAGAATATGCTTTTTGGCTGCTTTACATGAGAAAAGGATTAGCTAAGAAGGAAATCCAGAGCAAACTTCTCCAAGGAAAAACGTTTCTACATTACAAACCAGGCCCCTAAAGTATTCTTCCAAATTTCAGTTCAAATTCAGCTACCTCATTGTAAATAAGCAAAAATGGCCAAGGGTAATAGAACTGTCAATTAATTCAAGTAAACAGAAAGCATATTCTGTTGTTCTCAAGCATTGTATCGTGATGTCCATGCCAATGCAGTACACTCTCTCTGTTTACTTCAAACATATGATTCTTATATAGAACAGAGAGTAAGCAACTGTTTCAATTTCTAAATGCATTCCCCTACTTTCTATCCATATTGTCCAAAATCCAACTCCGTAAGTTGCATGGATACAGTGAATCAATATTTTTTTGTGCATATCACACATTGTAAAGTTCAAAACAATATATTATCATTCAAAATTGCAGCCTTAAAACCTATAAATCTTACTCCTAATTCATTATTTGCTAGTTGAAAGTTGAGACCAAAGAATTTTTTAGTGTCCACTGAGCCTAAAGATTATTTTAAATGAGCTGATGGCATAACAATCTAGGAGCAAAAGCACAATGAACCAATGTTGCCCGTTTTAATTCAAATCATTCAAAAATAGTGGACATCCATCTTCTTTGGGATAATTTACAGAAGCCACCATGAAATAACTAGTAACTAATAACTTCAGCAAAGGAACTACCACCAAACTAAAGCAAAAGGAAGACCAATCAAGATATTGATCAGAAGGTTCAAAGTTGAGCATCACTGTATACAAATTGATGACTTGACGCTGCTACCACTGACCATATCACCAGAAAACGCTCTGTAATAGCATCACATGTTGCAGACACTCACAAAGATCAACACCGATGTGAAGCAGGCACGGTAAAACATTGGCAACATAACAGCACGTTATGACACCAGTAATCATTAGCAGGTAGAGAAATAGTAGAAAACAACAGGCTACAATACTTGAACCAGATAAGAAAAAAGTTTGCAGGAGGTATTTTATGAGATACTACACAACTCATTAAGGTATGGAGGTGAGGGTGAACCAACTAGTAGGCTACAAGATTGGCTGTTTGACTTGAAAATCAGACTAAAACTGATTGCTTTTATTTATAACAGCATTTACAATGCAAAACTCCTCATGGAAGAAAGCTAGAATTAGCGATCATATGCTAATGACTTTATAGTCAAACAAAACAAATTGGAGCTGCGCTATGAAAACATCAGCATAATTCCAAAGGTAAAAGGTACAAACTCCACCTTCAATCACCTAATATATCCTCAAAAATTAACAAGGAAAAGAAAACCCCAAATTCTCATCGTTGTTTCCCTCTTTGCAAGGAAAGACACAAAGATCCTACTGGCAATTATTTGGATTGACAATAACCCAACTGAAACACGGAAAATAAATACCAAAGCATTCATTAATAAACACCACCAATTATACATCACAAACAATTCAACAATACCAGAATAAGCCCCAGCAATTTTCATTTCGAAACTCCAAACAATCACTGAAATGTAAAACTAAATAAAACAAACAAAGATGTGAAGTCTAGAGAAAGAACGGACCTGAAGGCCGCCGTCGCCGGAGATGCAGGGGACGATTAGGGGTCCAAGCTGGGGGCGTTCAACGGCAACTTGGACAGGAACACCGAAACCTTTGCGGGGAAGGCCAGTTTCTTGGAAATTGGAGCGAAAATGGACATGGTTGGGGTGTTGATGATCGTCTTGCTCTTCTGCTTCTTCATGTTGCTGGTCTTTCACATCGTAGCCTCCATCATCTTTAGCGAATCCAAGAAACCCAGCTATCCTCTTAAAGAAACGCATCGCATCCCAAAATATGAATCAAACTTAATCAAGAATTAGACAAAGAGAAGATGGGATTGTTTGTAGACTTGATGGTGAGGGTGAGAGTTGTTGGGATTTGGAGATTGAAAGTGAGGCTTCAAGAATTAGTGTTGGAGAAGACAAGGGGAGAGGGAATGAGGATAATCTCTTCGCTTACAAATCTGCTGCTTAGGTTGTTTTGTTTTCTCGTTGTATTGGGAAAGATTTCGAGGGTTTTTTTGGGTTAAATTTTAACTGGACTGCAGTTTGTTAGGCTTTTATTACAGGTTTTTGGTTGTTAATTTATTTTGTTTAACACGCAAAACAAGCTTTTATCATTACTTTTTCTCGTTTTACGATGAACAGTTTTTTTTTCCCCCCTCTTTTTCCTGTCAATGGAGGTAGATCGTTATTCGTTAAATACACAATTAGTTTAAAACATTACTTTCTTTTATTTCTACTACTGTTCTTAATTTTCATAATTTCATAATATAACTTGATGATTATTACCAAAATAGCATGATTGGTTTTTTTATTATAATTATAACTATAAGAAACTGTAAAAATTGGGTGAAAATACAGTTCATCATGTCACCGATTACAAGTATATAAAGCACAGCGGATTACTATAGCGGTAATTTTTTTATTTGTTTATTTAAATTTTATTTTATATAATTAATTGATTAATAATTAATTTAAATTAAATTTAACTGGTTAGGTTTTAAATTTATTTTTTAAAAATTACTAGTTCGAGTTTTATAAATATCAAGATTATTAAAAATTTATATAATCATTAATTTTAAAACATGTAAAATTAGTTAAGGTATATATAAATTAATTTATATATCCATATTAATAAAAAAAAATTAATCCTTTTAATTTTTAAATTATAACCTTTTGATTTTTTAATATTTTAAAATTTTAATTGTATTACAAAATTTTATTTTTTAATTTTTTAATTTAAAGAAAAAAGGTAACCAGGTTCTGGTTATAAAAAAAAAAAAATCTTAGTTGACACTTATTTTAGTCATGAAAATAAATAATTTTAGTATCAATACATTTCACTAGATAATAAAAACTCCATCTAGATATTATTTTTGTCTTTCTCATTGTTAAAAATGATATATCTATACTTAGGATGTTTTTTATTTTAGGTTTTAAACTGGTTTTTTTAAATTTTATGAGGAAATGAAAGAGTTTGTCGAGGTATATAAGGTATTGTTTTTCTAGGTGTTTTGAGCTAAAACTAATTGAAATTTAAGCTTTTTTACAACAAAAGAAAAACACATAACTCAAATTCTTGACAACTCTTCAGTCATTTAAAATTGTACATCATGTGTTGCTTATTTTTTTCAAAAAAAAAAATAAGTGGCAAACGACAAGTTATTTACCTCCTTTAACTTTTTTATATGTTAGATTTGATTTTTATTTTTTGATAAATTTTTTTAAAAAATATTAATAAATTATTTTTCAATTTATTTTCAATTAAAATGGTCAAATATCATAAATTATTTTTCAATTTATTTTTTATAACATTAATAAATATTAGAAATCAATTCATGTTATAGAAATATATTATTCCTAAAAATCACTTTTAAAAGAAATTATTTGTTTGGTAATCAAACATAATGTAAATATGTAAGAGATTTAAAATGATAAACAATGTCATGATTAACAACATTAAGGAAGAGTTTGTTTTTATGGTTCAATCATAGTTTTAAAAAAAATATATTTTTTAAAATTCTTTCTAATGTTTTTGTGTTGTTTTGATATATTGATATTAAAAATAATTTTTTAAAAATATATTTTTAAATAAAAATACTTTAAAAATAAGATATATTTCATCTTTCTAGTCATATAACTATGACATAAACAACTTTAAGTATCATAAGATAAATTGATAAAAAGTGGTAAATATGAAGTTTCATATTCATATCGTTGAAGAAATTCAAAGATTCCCTTCAGTTCAGACTTCATATTGATTAAAGAGTTTACAAGTGTGTTTGTTTTTTAGGTAACTTTTATAGTTGTGGTTTAAAAAAAATAAGTTTAAAAAAATAAAGTTAGTTGGATTTATATGTGTATTAGATAAAATTTGTTGTTGAGGTTTATGTATAGCAAAAAATATATATAAAATATTTAGTAATTGTATTTAGAAATGTGGTTGTTGTTGCTTTTTAAAGTGCCTTTTGTTTTGAAATGCATCAAAATAATTTTTTTAATTTTTATTTTTTGATATTAGCGTATCGAAATAATCTGAAAACACAAAAAATATTCATTTAAAATAAAAAATAAAATAAATTTTTTTCAAAAGTGCTTTTGAAATGCAAAAACAAATAGAGTTTTATAAAACTTAATTAAAAGAAAAATTAGAAACTGCTTCTAAAAAATTGTATTTCAAACTCAATTTTTTAATGGGTCTCATACTATAAAACACATTTTGGTTTGTTATCAAATACCTTATTATGTTTGTTGCACCACAAATATAAAAATAGTTGTAAAACAAACACAACCTACCTGAACAATAATTATCAAATTCAACTATTCACTGTTAACAAAACTCTAAATATTGTTAACAAAACACTAAATAATATGATAGTTATACTCACAAAATATTATTTATTAAAATAAATTGTTGTGTTTTATAATTTTTTTTGTTTTTAATTTTATTTATTAATAATTTAAAAAAAATTCAATAACATTTTTCAATATAAGGTTATTTCAAAAATCATATTTTGTAATTTTTTTTATTTTTGTCAGTTTGGTTATATATCAGTCCCATGAATTTAACTATTTTTTCTTGATTTCAACATATAAGATTAGATTTGTAGAAAGTGAAACTTTGTAATTTTTTATATTTTTCTATGAATTTACTCCATTTCATTATTCAAGTTGTTGATTTAACAAAGTAACCCAAGTTGATTCGTATTATTTTTTTGTTTTTTTTCTAATTAGTTTTATTTTTTATTTCATTCTTCAATATTGGATTGATTAAAAATTGATTTTTATAATTATTATTTTTCTTTCAATGAGGTTATCATTATTTAATGACTTGGTCACTGATTTGGGAAGTTGACTTTTTTCATTTTGGTTAGGTCCTTTTTTAATTAAATATTTTTCTAATTAGGTTTTGTAATTTTTTTTAAATTTTTCTTCTATAGAGTTATCTCAATCTTATTGCATGAATTACAAGTTTGACAGGTGAACCCAAGTTGACTAGGATAGTTTTTTTTCCTTTTGTTTTAATTTAATATTATTTTTTTTAATTTCATTGACACGAAAAAAAAATTGATGTCTTCTCCCAAATGCAGGAGTGTCGAAATAATAAATAACCCGGCAAGACCGGGGTCGAACCACAGGGAGGTTAATTGTACAAATTATAAATAACAACTATAAATAACAACAATAGTAACAACAACAACAACAACAACAACAACAATAAGAATAATAATAATAACAATAATAATAATAATAATAATAATAATAATAATAATAGTAGTAGTAGTAGTAGTAGTAATAATAGTAGTAGTAGTAGTAGTAGTAGTAGTAATAAGAATAATAAAGAAGGAGAAGGAGAAGAAGAAGAAGATGATGATGAGAACTTCGAAATGGAATATTAATGTAAAGATTAAACAATGATAATAACAAATGTCAAGGTTAGAGGTTCCACTAATGGTATATCAAACAAGTATAGTATAAACTCTTATTATTGAATTGGAAACCACACACAAAGGAGGTTCCAATCAGATTATATATTGTTAACATGATTACATTAGTTATCTTATTCAATTAATGCTAATACTTGTAAATCTCGTCAAGCATTCATGATTATAACTTATGTTAACAACAAATCAAGTTCCTTTCATAGCTCAGGTGTCGGTTATACCATACATTATGGGCTATGAAAGTGCTAAGCATTTGTTGTACCAAGTGTTATACAACATAAATCAAGATTAGTCATTTAACAAGCAAAGTATTAAAGAGTGAACAAGATAACAAATATAAAACATGTTAGTATCAAACATTAAGGTCCATATTAAGTTTACACTATACTTATTCTTCCACCATTAGTGTAACCTTTTCACCTTGACATAATTAACTTAGCTAGACATAATAAAAGAAAGGAAAACAAATAAACAAAATAAGAACATAAAAGTTAACTAAGTAAAGGAAAGGAAATGAAAGGCATAAACTTGATATTAATGAAAGTAAAGCATAAACATTACAAAAAATACAAAGAGAGAAAGGAAGAGCATGATCTTGATCTGGAAACTAAGATGTCTAAATGCATGGCAAATGCCTCCTTTTATAGGCCAAAATTGGGAACTATTGATTTGATGACTAATTGATGAGTGGGTGGCCAACTTTTGACTTGGTGACAATCCTTATCTTCTCTTGTCTGCCCAAAACATCATTGATAACGTCCAAATTGAAGCCAGTTACAAACATAAAAGTTGTAGAAAATTGTCTCAGCTTTCTTGTGTAAACAATTCAGCTCATTTGGACTTCTAGAACTCCAGATATGGCCAAAATACCGAACAGTGCTCGGGCTGGAAGACAGATTCGGGCTTCTTTGTTGTTGCTATAATTTGGACTTGATAATGGCCTTTTTAGATCTTGGGCTCCATATGAAAGTTGTAGGTCTATGTCTTATCTTTCCATCCATATAAATTAGACCTAAATCTGAGATATGTAGCTCCAGATATGACCCAATTACCGAATAGTGTTCCGGTTTGGATTACACCGACATCTCTTCTCCAAGTTTGACCATCTCTTTATCCTTGAAATTTAAGTTCTTCAAGTCATCAATCAATCCTTTCATTTATGTGATAGGCCTGCATTAAAAATAGACATTTACCACAAATTATAGGTATAATATATTATTAGATACATTATTATAAAACATATTTTAGTTAAGGAGTTATTGATACTTCAAGTGCAAAATGATGATATAAAACCATGATAAAAATGCACTTTTAAGTACTAATCACACCCCCCAACCAGCTTATTACTAGTCCCTAGTAATTAAAGCGTAAAATAGAAAAACAATTTGGAAATTCCACAAAGCAAGGTATTCATCATTTAACTTCCATTAATCTATCCAGATAAACAAACTCTCATTAAATTTATATATCTACTCAATACCTCTTAACAAGATATTAATAAACCTTTCTTTTGTGCTCAATGTATCAACACATAATTATGGGGCTTTTCTTGGAAGAAAACAAAATTTTTGTTCTAATGTTTAAGGTTAACTTTCTTCGGTTGGGATTACTATTTTTTTTTTCATTTTTTTCTTCTTTTTTTTTTAAATCTATTTACATATAATTTAAAAACATCATGCATCTTTAACCCATGTAACGAGCTTTCAGCTAATGACTCCCAAACCAGTTGGTCTTAGGGCATTAGGTGTTAAGACACCCCTACGAGCTTAGTAATTCGGGTCGCAGATACTGATATGTAGATAGTGCAATGTTTGATTCCCTTAAGCTTTTCTCCTCAACCCATGTAACAAGCGTTGGGCCAATAGCTCCCAAGTCAGTTGACTTTAGGGTATTAGGTGTTAAAACACCCCTTCGGGCTTAATTGCTTAGGTTAGGGAGGCTACGAAACCAAACTTATCTACATTTTTATTATCATTATTATTTTTTTCTTTTTTTCATTTTTCATTTTTTTTTCATGTTTTTTTTTTAAATTATATACAATCCCTTTCCTTAGTTGTTACCTTTAACAAAAGAACATAAATAATGTAATAATCCAATATGCAACCCACAATTATATGTTAAAGTGTGTGTGTGTAAATTAAGGTTTAAGAATACATGTTAAATAAGTATATGAGCAGAATTAAGCGGTAACAATACGAGAGTTTGTAAACCTGAATATTTCAGGAAGTATTATAATAGACCTTGTTAAGAATGGTTACTAAGATGCGTCTCAAGAGTCACTTTAACAAAAGAACTCCTTTACTCTGCCATCCTAATAACAACAATTATGCACATGCTTTATGAAATGAAAAACAATTTTTTTTTTATCAACTACTACCCTCTCCCCCCAACCAAAACGAGACATTGTCCTCAATGTTCTAAGGTAGAAAGATAGAGTATAGAAGATATCACCTGAAATAACGAACACTGAGAAAACCTGAAACACACTGAAATAAAAATAAGAAATAACAAAACACAATAATAAAACTGAAAGAACAAAAATTCACAAATGAAGGCTCAAATCCAATCTAAGCTTTTTACGGCTTTCCTTAGATGACCAATTTATGCGACTCATGGAAAGATCAATCACAGGAGTGAAAGATTGTAGTTGGTCAATCAATTGTTCAGCAGTAGTAGCAGAGATTATGATTTGGCGTGCAGAAGATGTTAGAAATTCCTGTTCCACAACATGATCAAGAAAAGACAACAACTTATCGTAATAACCATTAACATTTAACAAACCAATGGGTTTATGGTGAATGTGCAATTGAGCCCAAGAGGAAATATGAAAGATCTCTTCCAATGTGCCTAGACCACCTGGTAAAGCAATGAAAGCATCAGTATGGTTAAACATTGCATTCATTCGAGCCGACATTGTGGAGACCTGAAGTTCCTCTCCAATTGTTTTTCCAATGATGTCCCCTTGTGCCAAAGCTTCAGGGACGATTCCTAAAACTTGACTACCTCCTAAAAATGCAGCTATTGACACACCTCCCATTAACCCAAGACTGCCTCCCCCATACACTAAATGAATCTTTCTCTCAGCTAGCACCTGACCAAGATGATTTGCTGATTCTAAAAACTCCTTTTCTTTTCCAGGACTAGATCCACCAAAAACACAAATATTTCTTATTTGATGACTTGAGGAACTTGCCATTTCTACACACTTCTGTATTTGTTGAATGTATGGGTTGAGTAGAAATGAAAGGAAGGAAAAGAGGGTTTTATAGATGAGAAAGTAGAAAGGCAATCATAACATCTATATGTAGGCCAACTAGAGTCTCACACACTCTCTCTCTTTTTTTATTTATTTATTTATTTACTTTTGAAAAAAGCATGTGTATGTACAGGTAGTTGTGATTGTGGCTCACATCTTCCCTTGGTTTTACGTCCAAGAACAGCTTAAACGCCCTCTATGGGTCGGGGATAGGCTTCCCATCTAGTTTTCTTAAAAACTGGCAAACAGGGTCTTTTTTAGTCAGATTCCCAAGACTAAGTCGATCATGTTCTTTATGAAATAGTGGCTATAAATCATGAATTGCACGATGCACATCTCCACTAGGATGCGTCTCAAGAGTCAATAGAAGATTATCTAAAGACTCCTTACTCAGGCCATCCTTAATGAATTGTATTTTATCTTCACGGTTTATAGATACCATTCCTAAAGAACGACATTGTGTATTACAAGTCCATCTAGCACATCGATGACAGACTTCCAGTCGTTTTGCACGACGCTTCTTTGCAAAAGTGCTTTTACCTGTTCCAGGCATGTGTGAAATAAAGAAATTAGAGGACTCACCTGATAATCAGACCTTTGCTTCAATCAACCAGCGAATATCTTCAGGAATTCCATGATTCATTAACAATCTCAATCTTGCACATCTAGCACGGTAAATTTTTGTAATCGCATTCTGAGGCAGAGCGGGAAAATACTTTTTCAATTTTTCAAGATTAGTGTCCATTTTCAAATGAGAATTGGAAGAGAGCTTCGAAGAATTGCACAAATATATACACAAATATCAGTTATTGTGGGAAACTGAAAAAACCGACTTAAGTCACGGAGTACCGTTGTCCGCCATTTGACCGGGGTGAGAGAAACTAGCAAAAATCACTAAAAAAAAACACAAAAAAAATATGAGAAAAATAAAATAATCAACCTTTATCTACAAGATCATTCAAACCAACTGATTCATTTTCACTAGGAAAATTATCAAAGTAAGCTTTCAAACGATGTCTATTTTCCTTAAAATCATTATCATTCATTGAATTCTCAATATCACAGGCCCTATAAGGATTGCTCCATCTTGGTCTTAGCTCTCTAGGGAATGCATAGAGTTGAGAATTATAAAACAAAACTTTTTGACCAGTATCAATCTTTTGACAATTTTTACAAGTTTTGCAGAATGCATGTGTGTCCTTGAACATGGTGGGCCAATAAAATCCATTTTGAAAGATTTTTGCAGCAGTCTTTTTTTACGAGAAATAACTTCCACATGCTTCAGAATGACAAAGTTTAATGACACTACTTACCTCATTGTCGAGAATGAATCTTTAAAATATTTGATCAGGATAATATTTGAATAAGGTAGGGTCATCACAATAAAAATTCTTCACTTTGTTCAAAAACTTTTCTTTGTCTTGGGTACTCCAATCAGCTGGCAAATCTCCTAAAGTAAAAAAATTGATATTTTTATCATACCAAGGCATTGGACTAAGAGAAAGTAAGGATTCGTTAGGAAAGTAATCATCGATTGGTGTGATGCTAGATGTCGAATCTGTTGTCACTGTTGACAAAAGATTAACATCAACATTTTCGGTGCTTGTTTCATCAGTGATTTCTTCCTCAGAATAAATCATTTGCAAATCTTCAGTTTCATCCAATTGATTTTTACTTAAAGTAGATTCAAGTTGATCATAAACTAATTCCTTAATATGATCTACTTCTTGTAAATCATTATCATCTCCAGGTTGCTTGCAAATGTTGAAAATATTCATCTCCAATGTCATGTTTCCAAATGATAGCTTCATCAGTCCATTCCTACAATTAATCAATGCATTAGAAGTTGCAAGAAATGGACGTCCTAAAATAACAGGAAATGAATTACATGCTTCAACAGGTTCTGTGTACAAGACAATAAAATCCACAGGATAAATGAATTTATCGACTTGTACTAACACATCTTCAATTATTCCTCTAGGCACTTTTATAGATCTATCGGCAAGTAAAAGAGATATAGAAGTTGGTTTTAACTCACCTAGATTGAGACTCTGAAAGACTGAATATGGAAGTAAATTCACACTAGCACCAAGATCAAGTAAGGCTCTTTCAATTTTATGCTCTCCAATAAAGCAAGAAATTGTAGGACAACCAGGCTCTTTATATTTCAAAGCATTATTGTTTTGAAGAATGGCACTTACTTGTTCAGCTAGAAAGGCTTTCTTTTTCACATTCAGTTTTCTCTTCACAGTGCATAGATCTTTCAAAAATTTAGCATAGGAAGGAACCTGTTTAATAGCATCCAGCAAAGGTATATTGATTCTTACCTGTTTGAAAATTTCAAAAATTTCAGAGTTCTGATTGACTTTCCTTTGTTTGGTCATGGCTTGAGGAAATGGAAGTGCTGGCGGTGAATCAGTCGTTTCTTTGCAATTTTCAGATTCATCCCCTTCCTTACCCTCAGAGATTGACTCATCATCTTTCTCATAAGGTTCAAGAGAGGGTTTTTCAATAACCTTACCACTGCGCAGAGTAGTGACTGATTTGACTTGATCCATATGTTGGCTTCCGGAACTACTTGCATTTGCATTGTATTGCCCCTTGGGATTTTGCTGTGGTTGAGATGAAAACTTACCTTTCTCTTGGAAACTGAGAGCAAATGTTAATTTAGCAAGAGTATCTTTAAAATCTGTCATGTTTTGAGCAAGTTGAGTATTGATTGTCTCTTGCTTTTCAATGAATGCATGCAATGTTTCCTCAAGATTTCTTCTAGGAGGTGGAGCATAAGGAGGTGCATATCCATGAGAATTTTGGAAATTATGGTGTGCTTGAAATGGTGGTTGTGAAGTTTGTGCATTGTTGTTCTCACTCTTCCAACTGAAATTTGGGTGATTCCTCCAACCAGGGTTGTATGTTTGGGAGTATGGGTTGTGGTTGGCCCTTTGAAAACTGTTTAAAGCATGGGCTTGTTCATGGAGACATTCTTTAAAAGAAGGCAAGGTTGGACAATCGTTGGTTGAGTGTTCATTTGTTTCACAGATTTGACACACAATGTTTTCAACAGATTTTAATTGACCACTCTTTTTCAATTCTAGTGCCTCGACTTTTCTAGCTAAAGATGCAAACTTGGCTTGAAGGTCATGATCTTCCCTAAGGTTGTACATACCTCCACTAGATGTATGAGGTTGAGTTTTACTCGGTGCCTCATATGTACCCGCAGTGTCCCAATTTTGAGCATTTTCAGCTAACAAGTCTAAGTACTCCATTGCTTCATCAGGGTCTTTATCTTCAAAAGTTCTATTGCACATCAATTCAACCATTTGCCTATCTTTAGGTGTTAACCCTTCATAGAAATGTGAAACCAATCTCCATGTTTCAAAACCATGATGAGGGCAAGTACTAAGCAAGTCTCGATACCTATCCCAACATTTGTAAAATGTTTCTCCTGGTTTTTGAGTGAAAGTGGTGATTTGTCTCTTGAAAGAGTTTGTTCTATGAGATGGGAAAAACTTCTTTAAAAATTGTTGTTGCATTTCATCCCAAGCACGAATGGATCCAGGTCTTAAATTTTGTAGCCATGTTTTAGCTTTATCTTTTAATGAAAAAGGAAAAAGCTTTAATCTGATGGTGTTCATGCTACAATTTAAGTTATTATATGTGTTGCACACCTCCTCAAATTCCCTTAAATGCAAGTGTGGATTTTCCAATTCTAAACCATGAAAAGAAGGTAAAAGTTGAATAATACCTGGTTTTAAATTAAAATGAGATGCATCAGGAGGAAAAACTATACATGATGGTGCACTTGTTCTTGTGGGATTCATGTGGTCTCTAAGTGTTCTAGCACGGTTATTCTCATTATTCTCATTTTGAAGTGATTGATTATCTTCTTCGGCCATATTTTCTGAAAATGATGAGGATATCCTACAAAGTCTACCACTTGATGTACGTGACCACACTCTCATGCACGTGTAGTAAATAAAATAAAATAAAAAGAAGAAAGCAAAAGAAGGAGGAAGAAAACAAAATAAAAAGAAACAAAAGAAAAGAAACAAAGTTATATACAAGAAAAGTGAAAAGAGAAAATAAAATAAATACTATAATTTATACAAGAACTTACCTCCCCGGCAACGGCGCCAAAAACTTGACACGACGAAAAGATTGATGTCTTCTCCCAAGTGCAGGAGTATCGAAGTAATAAATAACCCGGCAAGACCGGGGTCGAACCACAGGGAGGTTAATTGTACAAATTATAAATAACAACTATAAATAACAACAATAGTAACAACAACAACAACAACAACAACAACAACAACAACAACAACAACAACAACAACAACAACAACAAGAATAATAATAATAATAATAATAACAATAATAATAATAATAATAATAATAATAATAATAATAATAATAATACTAGTAGTAGTAGTAATAATAATAGTAGTAGTAGTAGTAGTAGTAGTAATAAGAATAATAAAGAAAGGAGAAGGAGAAGAAGAAGAAGAAGATGATGAGAACTTCAAAATGGAATATTAATGTAAAGATTAAACAATGATAATAACAAATGTCAAGGTTAGAGGTTCCACTAATGGTATATCAAACAAGTATAGTATAAACTCTTATTATTGAATTGGAAACCACACACAAAGGAGGTTCCAATCAGATTATATATTGTTAACATGATTACATTAGTTATCTTATTCAATTAATGCTAATACTTGTAAATCTCGTCAAGCATTCATGATTATAACTTATGTTAACAACAAATCAAGTTCCTTTCATAGCTCAGGTGTCGGTTATACCATACATTATGGGCTATGAAAGTGCTAAGCATTTGTTGTACCAAGTGTTATACAACATAAATCAAGATTAGTCATTTAACAAACAAAGTATTAAAGAGTGAACAAGATAACAAATATAAAACATGTTAGTATCAAACATTAAGGTCCATATTAAGTTTACACTATACTTATTCTTCCACCATTAGTGTAACCTTTTCACCCTGACATAATTAACTTAGCTAGACATAATGAAAGAAAGGAAAACAAATAAACAAAATAAGAACATAAAAGTTAACTAAGTAAAGGAAAGGAAATGAAAGGCATAAACTTGATATTAATGAAAGTAAAGCATAAACATTACAAAAAATACAAAGAGAGAAAGGAAGAGCATGATCTTGATCTGAAAACCAAGATGCCTAAATGCATGGCAAATGCCTCCTTTTATAGGCCAAAATTGGGAACTATTAATTTGATGACTAATTGATGAGTGGGTGGCCAACTTTTGACTTGGTGACAATCCTTATCTTCTCTTGTCTGCCCAAAACGTCATTGATAACGTCCAAATTGGAGCCAGTTGCAAACATAAACGTTGTAGACAATTGTCTCAGCTTTCTTGTGTAAAACATTCAGCTCATTTGGACTTCTAGAACTCCAGATATGGCCAAAATACCGAACAGTGCTCGGGCTGGAAGACAGATTCGGGCTTCTTTGTTGTTGCTATAATTTGGACTTGATAATGGCCTTTTTACATCTTGGGCTCCATATGAAAGTTGTAGGTCTATGTCTTACCTTTCCATCCATATAAATTGGACCTAAATCTGAGATCTGTAGCTCCAGATATGACCCAATTACCGAATAGTGTTCCGGTTTGGATTACACCGACATCTCTTCTCCAAGTTTGACCATCTCTTTATCCTTGCAATTTAAGTTCTTCAAGTCATCAATCAATCCTTTCATTTATGTGATAGGCCTGCATTAAAAATAGACATTTACCACAAATTATAGGTATCTTATATTATTAGATACATTATTATAAAACATATTTTAGTTAAGGAGTTATTGATACTTCAAGTGCAAAATGATGATATAAAACCATGATAAAAATGCACTTTTAAGTACTAATCATTCATCCTTCAACATTGGATTAATTAGGAATTGACCTTCATGATTTTTTTTTCTATAGAGTTATCACGACCTTATGACTGAGATTATAGATTTGATAAGTTGAACTGAATTAATCCAATATATTATAGTCTTAATATTTTAAAAAATAGCATCTAATATATCATTGTATCAATATTTAAAAATGATATCATTCAATATACATAATAGTTTGAATTCATGATTAATTTTTTATTAGAAAACACACTAATAATGCTTGAATATTTTTTTAAGTTAAAAAAATTGATTTGACCCACATCATGATGTAGGCCAAGAATTTAATCTAATATTCTAGCAGGCCTAATTCTCCTTCAATATTTACACCTTTAACTATCCCCAAGTTTTTATTTCAGACTTCACTTAGATATTGGTCTATGTTATGTCATAAATTGGACCAAAATATTTCTTAAATGTAAAAAAAATAGAATGTCCAAACTATGAAATGTTTTTTGAAAGTATCATTAAACTCATTCCAACAAGTTAACCCGACCCAACTTCTCTACCTGGCTCAAATTTCAAATTAAACTATGAAGAAATTGCCCTAATATAACTCAGTAAACTTAACAAGTCCAAAAATAACTCAGATGATTGATAAAAATATGACTTGATTAAAACAAATCAAATTCAAGCTGATATATTTAAAAATAATAATTATTGAGATGATATTTAAGATCGACTCAGTCTAATAACTTAACCTGTTAAACTCATAACTTTGGTTACGGACTCTACATGATTTAGTAATTTTTAAAACTATTTTTTTATTTAACTATATAATAACAAGAATAGTTATTCATAAAATCAAGCATCAACTCAATGTTGGGATGTTTGTTTGGCATCACAATAACCCCATGTAAGTAAACCAAAACAAATTATGAATCTCAATTTCCAATCAAACCAAGTTAATCTACCAAATTTGCGTCCCATGTCATGAATTCCATTGGGTTTAATAATTTTTCTTACTAAAGTATTTTTTTATTTAATTATATGATAATAAAAATATATGCTTGCAAAATTAAATGTCAATCCAATGACAAATCATTTGTTTAATATTGTGATAACCTCATAGAAAATAAACTAAAATAGATTATGAAGTATAATTCTCAACTAACTCTAGTTAACCAACTAAACTTGTAATCCAGGTTATGGTTTCTATTGAATTTAATAACTTTATTTTTTAACTGTTTTTTAATTATATAACAAAAAATAAACACTTGTAAAATAGAGCACGAACAAAATATCAAGATGTTTATTGAGATTGTGATAAATCTACAAAAAACAAACCATAATCCATAATGATTATCCTACACAAGTATGCACCACAATAAGAACATGCCAAACCACTTAAACAACCAACATAAGAAGCAAACTTGACCTAAAATGAAAAGACAAAAGCACAAGCATGTTCTTTTTTCTTTTTATTGATCATAAACATCTAAAATAAAATAAAAGAAAAAAAACAAAATAGTGTAATATAAATAGTGAAACACGAACAACCCAATATCAAAAGACCAATAATAAAAGCAATTAAAGGACAAAGATGACAAATAAACAATTGTAAAAATGACATCATTAGGAGATAAAAAGAAAAAAAAAAGCCTGAAAGAACAATGACAAGACCAAAAGATTGATGTCTTCTTCCAAATGCAGGAGTGTCAAAGTAATAAATAACCCGACAAGACTAGGGTCGAACCACAGGGAGGTTACTTGTACAAATTATAAATAACAACAATAGTAACAATAACAACAACAATAATAATAGTAGCAATAATAATACTAATAATACTAATAATACTAGTAGTAGTACTAGTACTACTACTAGTAGTAATAATAATAAAAAAAAAAAAGAAGAAAAAATTGATGAGAACTTTGAGATGGAAAATTAACGTAAGGATTAAACAACGATAACAAACAATGTCAAGGTTAGAGGATCCACTAATGGTATGTCAAACAAGTATAGTATAAACTCTTATTATTCAATTGGAAACCACACACAAAGGAGGTTCCAATTAGATTATAGATTGTTAACATAATTACATTAGTTATCTTATTCGATTAATGTTAATACTTGTAAATCTCGTCAAGCATTCATGATTATAACTTATGTTAACAACAAATCAAGTTTCTTTCATTGCTCAAGTGTCGGTTATACCATACAATATGGGCTATGAAAGTGACAATTATTTGTTGTACCAAATGTTATACAATATAAATCAAGATTAGTCATTAAACAAGCAAAGTATTAAAGAGTGAACAAGATAACAAATACAAAATATGTTAGTATCAAATATTAAAGTCCATATTAAATTTACACTATACTTATTCTTACACCATTAGTGTAACCTTTTCATCTTGACATAATAAACTTAGCTAAACATAATAAAAAAAAGAAAAATAAATAAACAAAACAAGAACATAAATAAGATAAAAGTTAACTAAGTAAAATCAAAGGAAATGAAAGGCATAAACTTGATATTAATGAAAGCAAAGTGATTAGTACTTAAAAGTACATTTTTATCATGGTTTTATATCATCATTTTGCACTTGAAGTATCAATAACTCCTTAACTAAAACATGTTTTATAATAATATATCTAATAATATAAGATACCTTTAATTTATGGTAAATATTCATTTTAAATACAGGCCTATCACATAAATGAAAGGATTGATTGATGACTTTAAGAACTTAAATTGCAAGGATAAAGAGATGGCCAAAATTAGAAAAGAGATGTCGGTGCAATCCAAACCAGAACATTGTTCGGTAATTGGGTCATATCTGAAGCTATAGATCTCAGATTTAGGTCCAATTTATTTGGATGGAAATTTAAGACATAATCCTACAACTTTCATATGGAGCCCAAGATCTAAAAAGACCATTTTCAAGTCCAAATGGTAGCAACAACAAAGAAGCTCGAATTTATCCTCCAGCCCGAGCACTGTTTGGTATTTTGGCCATATCTGAAGTTATAGAAGTCCAAATGAGCTAACGTTTTTACACAAGATAGCTGAGACAATAGCCTACAACTTTCATGTTTGCAAGTGATTCTAATTTTGACGTTATCAATAACGTTTTGGGCAGACAAGAGAAGATAAGGATTGTCACCAAGTCAAGAGTTGGCCACCCACTCATCAATAAGTCATCAAATCAATAGTTCCCATGCATTTAGGCATCTTGGTGTTCAAATCAAGATCATGCTCTTCCTTTATCTCTTTGTATTTTTTGTAATGTTTATGCTTTGCTTTCATTAATATTAAGTTTATGCTTTTCATTTCCTTTCCTTTACTTAGTTAGCTTTTATGTTCTTATTTTGTTTATCTATTTTTCTTTCTTTCATTATATCTAGCTAAGTTAATTATGTCAAGGTGAAAAGGTTACACTAATGGTGTAAAAATAAGTATAATGTAAACTTAATATGGACTTTAATGTTTGATACTAACATGTTTTATATTTGTTATCTTGTTTACTCTTTAATAATTTGCTTGCTAAATGACTAATCTTGATTTATGTTGTATAACACTTGGTACAACAAATGCTTGGCACTTTCATAGCCCATACTGTATGGTATAACTGACACCTGAACTATGAAAGGAACTTGATTTGTTGTTAACATAAGTTATAATCATGAATGCTTGACGAGATTTACAAGTATTAACATTAATCGAATAAGATGACTAATGTAATCATGTTAGCAATTTATAATCTGATTGGAACCTCCTTTATGTGTGGTTTTCGATTGAATAATAGGAGTTTATATTATACTTGTTTGACATACTATTAGTGGAATCTCTAACCTTGACATTTGTTCTTATCATTGTTTAATCTTTACATTAATATTTCATCTTGAAGTTCTCATCATCTTCTTCTTCCCCTTCTTTTTCTTTATTATTATTGTTATTATTATTGTTATTGTTATTATTACTATTATTATTAGTATTATTATTATTAGTACTATTATTATTAGTACTACTACTACTATTATTATTATTATTATTATTATTATTATTGTTATCATTATTACTATTATTGTTATTTATAATTGTTGTTTATAATTTGTACAATTAACCTCCCTGTGGTTTGACCCCGGTCTTGCGGGGTTATTTATTATTTCGACACTTCTGCACTTGGGAGAAGACATCAACCTTTTAGTCGTGTCACAAAGCATAAGCAATACAAAAAAATACAAAGAGAGAAAGCAAGAGTATGATCTTGATCTAGAGACCAAGATACCTAAATGCATGGCAAATGCCTCTTTTTATAGGCCAAAATTGGAAACTATTGATTTGATGACTAATTGATGAGTGAGTGACCAACTCTTGACTTGGTGACAATCTTTATCTTCTCTTGTCTACCCAAAACATCATTGATAATGTCAAAATTAGAGCAACTTGAAAATATGAAAGTTGTAGTCAATTGTCTCATCTTTCTTGTGTAAAAACTTCAACTCATTTTGACTTCTAGAACTCCAGATATGGCCAAAATACTGAACAGTGCTTGGGCTGGAGGACAAATTCAGGCTTCTTTGTTGTTGCTACAATTTGGACTTGAAAATGGTATTTTTAGATTTTGGGCTTCATATGAAAGTTGTAGACTTATGTCTTACCTTTTCCATCCATATAAAGTAGACCTAAATTTGAGATTTATATCTCTAGATATGACCTAGTTACCAAACAGTGTTCCGGTTTAAATTGCACCGACATCTCTTTTCTAAGATTGGCCATCTCTATATCCTTTCAATTTCAGTTCTTAAATTCATAAAGCAATCCTTTCATTTATGTGATAGGCCTGCATTTAAAATGAACATTTACCACAAATTAAAGGTATCTTATATTATTAGATATATTATTATAAAACATGCTTTCGTTAAGGAGTTATTGATACTTTAAGTGCAAAATGATAATATAAAACCTTGATAAAAATGCACTTTTAAGTATTAATCACACCCCCCAACCAGCTTATTACTAGTCCTTAGTAATCAAAGCGTTAAAATAGAAAAATAATTTACAAATTCCACAAAGTAAGGTATTTATTATTTAACTTCCATTAATCTATTTAAATAAACAAACTCTCATTAAACAACCTCTTAACAAGATATTAATAAACCTTTCTTTTATGCTCAATTTATCAACACATAATTATAGGGCTTTTCTTGGAAGAAAATAAAATTTTTGTTCTAATGTTTAAGGTTAACTTCCTTGGGTTGAGATTATTATTTTTGTCTTTTTTTTTTCTTTTATATATATATATACATATAACTTAAAACACCATGCATCTTTAGCCCATGTAACGAGCTTTCGGCTAATGACTCCCAAACCAGTTTGTCTTAGGGCATTAGGTGTTGAGACACCCATACGAGCTTAGTAACTCGGGTCATAGATACTGATATATAGATAGTGCAGTGTTTAATTCCCTTAAGCTTTTCTCCTCAACCCATGTAACAAGCGTTGGGTCAATAGCTCCCAAGTCATGTTAAATAAGTATATGAGCAGAATTAAGTAATAACAATGCGAGAGTTTGTAAACCTGAGTATTTCAAGAAGTATTATGATAAACCTTATTAAGAATGGTTACTAAGATACGTCTCATGAGTCACTTTAACAAAAAAGCTCTTTTACTCTGCCATCATAATAACAACAATTTTGCACATGCTTTATGAAATAGAAAACACAGTTTTTTTTTAGCTACTACCCTCCCACCCAACTAAAACGAGACATTGTCCTCAATGTTTAAAGGTAGAAAGATAGAGTATAGAAGATATCACCTGAAATAACAAACACTGACAAACCTGAAACACACTGAAATAAATATAAGAAACAACAAAACACAATAATAAAACTAAAAGACACAAAGATTCACAAATGAAAGCTCAAATCCAATCTAAGCTTTTTACGACTTTCCTTTTATGACCAATTTATGCGACTCATGGAGGGATCAATCATAGGAATAAAATATTGTAGTTGGTCAATCAATTGTTCAGTGATTGATACTTAAAAGTGTATTTTTATCAAGGTTTTATATCATCATTTTGCACTTGAAGTATCAATAATTCCTTAACTAAAGCATGTTTTATAATAATATATCTAATAATATAAGATACCTTTAATTTATAGTAAATGTTCATTTTAAATACAGGCCTATCACATAAATGAAAGGATTGATTGATGACTTTAAGAACTTAAATTGCAAGGGCAAAGAGATGACCAAAATTAGAAAAGAGATGTCGGTGCAATCCAAATCGGAACACTGTTAGGTAATTGGGTCATATATAGAGTTATAGATCTCAGATTTAGGTCTACTTTATATGGATGGAAAGGTAAGACATAGACCTATAACTTTCATATGGAGCCCAAGATCTAAAAATACCATTTTTAAGTCCAAATTGTAGCAACAACAAAGAAGCCCGAATTTGTCCTCCAACCCAAACACTGTTCAGTATTTTGGCCATATCTGGAGTTCTAAAAGTCCAAATGAGCTAAATTGTTTACAAAAAAAAGCTGAGATAATTTCCTACAACTTTCATGTTTTCGAGTGACTCCAATTTTGACGTTATCAGTAACGTTTTGGGCAGACAAGAGAAGATAAGGATTGTCACCAAGTCAAGAGTTGGCCACCCACTCATCAATAAGTCATCAAATCAATAGTTCCTAATTTTGGCCTATAAAAGGAGGCATTTGCCATGCATTTAGGCATCTTGGTGTTCAGATCAAGATCATGCTCTTCCTTTCTCTCTTTGTATTTTTTGTAATGTTTATGCTTTGCTTTCATTAATATTAAGTTTATGCTTTTCATTTCCTTTCCTTTACTTAGTTAGCTTTTATGTTCTTATTTTGTTTATCTATTTTTCTTTCTTTCATTATGTCTAGCTAAGTTAATTATGTCAAGGTGAAAAGATTACACTAATGGTGTAAGAATAAGTATAATGTAAACTTAATATGGACTTTAATGTTAGATACTAACATGTTTTATATTTGTTATCTTGTTCACTCTTTAATACTTTGCTTGTTAAATAACTAATCTTGATTTATGTTGTATAACACTTGGTACAACAAATGCTTAACACTTGCATAGTTCATACTATATGGTATAACCGATACTTGAGTTATGAAAGGAACTTAATTTGTTGTTAACATAAGTTATAATCACAAATACTTGAGGTGAAGTTCGTGCATTGTCACTCTTCCAACTAAAATTTTGGTGATTTCTCCAACCAGGATTGTATATTTGCGAGTATGGGTTATGATTGCGCCTTTCAAAACTATTTAAAGCATGGGCTTGTTCATGGAGACATTCCTTAAAAGAAGGTAAGGTTGGACAGTTATTGGTTGAGTGTTCATTTGTTTCACATATTTGACAAACAATGTTTTTAACAGATTTTAATTGACCACTCTTTTTCAATTTTAGTGCCTCGACTTTTCTAGCTAAAGATGCAAACTTGACTTGGAGGTCATGATCTTCCCTAAAACCGTACATACCTCCATTAGATGTATGAGGTTGAGTTTTACTCGGTGCCTCATAAGTACCCGCAGTGTCCTAATTTTGAGCATTTTCAGTTAACAAGTCTAAGTACTCCATTGCTTCATCAGGGTCTTATCTTTAAAAGTTTCATTGCACATCAATTCAACCATTTAGCTATCTCTAGGTGTTAACCCTTCATAAAAATATGAAATCAATCTCCATGTTTCAAAACCATGATGAGGGAAAGTATTAAGCAAGCCTCGATACCTATCCCAACATTGGTAAAATGTTTCTCCTGGTTTTTGAGTGAAAGTGATGATTTGTCTTTTGAAAGAGTTTGTTTTATGTGATGGGAAAAACTTCTTTAAAAATTATTGTTGCATTTCATCCCAAGCACGAATGGATCCTGGTCTTAAATTTTATAGCCATGTTTTAGCTTTATCTTTTAATGAAAAAGGAAAAAGCTTTAATCTGATGGTGTTCATGCTACAATTTAAATTATTATATGTGTTGCAAACCTCCTCAAATTCCCTTAAATGCAAGTATGGATTTTCCAATTCTAAGCCATGAAAAGAAGGTAAAAGTTGAATAATGTCTGGCTTAAAATTAAAATGAGATGCATCGGGAGGAAAAACTATGCATAATGGTACACTTGTTCCTGTGGGATTCATGTGGTCTCTAAGTGTTCTAGCATGGTTATTCTCATAATTCTCATTATAAAGTGATAAATAACCCGGTAAGACCGGGGTCGAACCACAGGAAGGTTAATTGTACAAATTATAAACAATAACAATAATAATAATAACAATAACAATAACAATAATAATAGTAGCAATAATAATACTAATAATACTACTAGTAATAGTAGTACTACTAGTAGTAATAATAATAATAACAACAATAATAAAGAAAAAGAAGAAGAAGAAGAAAAATTGATGAGAACTTTGAGATGAAAAATTAACGTAAGGATTAAATAACGATAACAAACAATGTCAACGTTAGAGGATCCACTAATGGTATGTCAAACAAGTATAGTATAAACTCTTATTGTTCAATTGGAAACCACACACAAATGAGGTTCCAATTAGATTATAGATTGTTAATATGATCACATTAGTTATCTTATTCGATTAATGCTAATACTTGTAAATCTCGTCAAGCATTCATGATTATAACTTATGTTAACAACAAATCAAGTTCCTTTCATAGCTCAAGTGTCGGTTATACCATACAATATGGGCTATGAAAGTGGCAAGCATTTGTTGTACCAAATGTTATACAACATAAATCAAGATTAGTTATTTAACAAGCAAAGTATTAAAGAGTGAACAAGATAACAAATATAAAACATGTTAGTATCAAACATTAAAGTCCATATTAAATTTACACTATACTTATTTTTACACCATTAGTTTAACCTTTTCACCTTAACATAATAAACTTAGCTAAACATAATAAAAGAAAGAAAAATAAATAAACAAAACAAGAACATAAATAAGATAAAAGTTAACTAAGTAAAAACAAAGGAAATGAAAGGCATAAACTTGATATTAATGAAAGCAAAGCATAAGCAATACAAAAAAATACAAAGGATCAAACTTTATCTCTTAGTCATACCATTCACCTTTTATTAGGAGGTAGGTCTAAGTTGGCTTCCATCATATTGTTAAACTACTCTTCTTATTAGTGCTTTTTAAGACATAACAATTTTTTATTTTGCAAAGAGCCCTAATAATAAATAACAATGTCCCCCATCTTTAATGTTGTCACATTCTTTATATATATATGCTCCTTTCATTCAGGAATTCCTTATGCATTAATGGTTTTAAAGTTTCCAATAAGTTAGTGCTATATTTATTTTCATTAGGAATTGATGATCTTTGTCGCACCTAGATATTACGACGGCCTTAAAAATTTATCTTTGGAAAGAATGGATTTTTGGCATCCTATTTTTTGATGGGAAATGGTCTTATTCAAGGAGTCACCACCTAATATTATGGTTACAAGGAATCCTAACTGGTCAATAGAAATTCTATGATATGAGACTGGTTATACAAAAGGAAAGATATTATCACCCATTAAGTGTCCTGCCTATGGCAGGTTGCATTATTGATTTTTGTCATAAATTACTAATGTTTTGTTGGTTTACGCTATAATGGTTTACATGTAATATTCTTGACTCTACGCTGGTGAATATTTAATTACAAATATTTTTAACTTTGACATTAGTAAATATTACATAGATATAAAAACAAAATACATTTAAATCAATATTTTTATTCTTGACTTTGGTGTTAGTGAATAAACAAATAAAATAAATTTATTTTTACGTATGCATAGCATAAATTTTTTTATTTTTGTTGTAGCTAAAATAAAAGTAAAATTCAATAAAATAAAATAAATTTACGTCAATATTTTTATCTTTAACTCTTATGTCAGTCAATAAACCAATAAATTTATTTATTTTTGCATACACTTCTTGAATAAAAATAATAAATTTGTATTTGTATTTTTTTTTCTATTTACATATATACACATCTTTGCTTTTTTTATATTTATTTATTTATTGTTGGGTTAGGCCCAACGCAGCCCATACTAGCCTAGCCAACTCGGCTGGATTGTGTTTAAACTCACGTGTGACTTGAATTCATGCTTGCTTTGAACTATGCAAAAGTAATTAAATTACCTTCGCATAGTGTTCTTGCTACACGCACTCAATTTGAAGACGAAAAAAATAGAGAAATGACGTAGTTGCTTCTGGAAATAGAGAAAAAGCTTGCAGAACGGTGGTGCCTCTCGCTTGTTTAAGAGCTTTCCTTCTACTTTTCCTTTTGCTTATGTGCCCACTATCTGCTTTCATCCTTTAGCAGATTTGAGATGATGAAAGAATCAACAATGAAGATGCTAGTTTACTGTGGATGTTGATTGTTAAGTCTTCTTTTGTTTTTTTTTTGTTGTAGGGATAAAATAATGGCAGGGACAATCCTTGTTTGTGTGTATGCTGCCCTTTTTCTCCCCTGCTCTTTGCATGTTTTTTTATTTCTTAATTTCTGCATGTTTCTCTGTGTTTTTTTTTTCTTTTTTTGGGTTTTTTCATGGGTTTCCTAGGTTGGTTCTTCTTCTCTTTATGTATTCCTTTTTGCTCTTTTCTTGTGTCTGATTCTTTGTTCTGTTACCTCTGATTTTAGAGGTTGGTTACTAAAGACTATGAAGACGATGGTTAATGCTAGTTCTCGTCTTTGAGTTTTTTGTTTGTTTTTATGGTTTTTTTTTGTTTTCTCCCCCCTATTCTACTATGTTTTTATAAGGATCAAGCTGCTTGCTTCTTAATCATTCCTGCCTTTGCAGAACAGTTATTCAATTCACTAACAAGATCATGCACAAGAGACGTGATCCACAATTGAATCAAATTTGTTGTAGTTTTTTAGCTCCCTTATTGAATCGGGATAAAGAAAACAAACACAGATGTTCCACCCAATAACGGTGCTCTTTCAGCAAAAATGGACATTTTTATTTTGACCCATGATCTTTGGAAATTTAACAATTGGATCTCTAAGTAATTAAAAATTTCTTTTAATTTTTCAATTGGATTCATTTCAACTGAATCCCTAAATTATAACTTGTTTACAAAACAATCTTTAATTTCTGGATTATTCAATTTGATCCTTAATTAAATTTTTAACTTTTAATTCTTTCAAAATTATCACTGGAGAAATTAGTTAAAATTCCAAAAATAAACTCACAATTTCACTATGGTGCTTAGTCTTTTAATTTCTTGAAATTTTGCTTCTAATCAGCCTATAACTCTAGTATTTCTTTAATCAAACTCATAAATTCTTTAATTAATTAAATCAAAACTTAACTAAGTCCTTAAACTTATCAATTCTTTTAATTAAGCACCTGATTTATTAATTAAACTAATTCAAAATTTTAATTAAAGTCTGCAACTTATTAATTCTTCAATTATTAACCAATTAACTCTTAAATTTAATAACTCCATCATCAAACTTTACATTTTGTGTTGTCTTAACCCTATTATCAAATATATTTTTATCCATTTATTTTTTATTATTTATTCAAAAATTAGGCTATGACCATCTTTTAACATTACCTTTGAATTGATGGCTAGTTGATACAAACATCTTTTAAAATATGCTAAAATCATATTTGAATAGTTTGCAATTTGATTCAACAAGAATTTACCTTGGAGAACCAAAGTTATATATAATGATTACTCTCACCCTATGCCTATAAAAAGATGTGAACGAGTAACATAAAATCACAAAGAAATTTATCAATTATTCAGAGAGTTTGTAAGTTCAATCAAGAATTTGGAATGAAAATCACTCACCTACACAAAAAATAGTAAGAATGTTGGAATTTTTTTAATTAAAAAATAGTCTTCTCTCAAAAAACTCTATAAAAGAGTATTTATACTAAAATAAATCCTAAGTCTATATGATATCCTTAATGAATATGGATAAACCTAATAAACAACAACAACAACAAATCCAATTAGTCCAAATTTTAAAAAAGACCTTGATATCTCTAATGCCTAATAATAACTAAATAATAAACAACTAATTTAAATAAGACTAATTTCCTTTCCATAATTTATCAGTAAAATCAAAGTCTAACTTCAAATGTAAGGTTGTCTCTTGTATTAATGAATTAAAAGACATGCCATGTATTATTTGAAAGCTATGGATGTATATTTTTCATTGCAATTGGATCGCATTAAAATCTTTTTTGTAGCTTTATTTATAACCAAAACAATAATAAAATGTTAAAACTAGTATATTTGAATCTTTTTTTTTGTAGTATCTAAATATTCATCTATATTTAATATCTTCTTGGAGTCTATCTTAGTATATGTATCTTAAAAAAGTCAATTGAAAGCCTCTTTAAATTTCTTAACGCCTTGAGTTTTGTCACTAAATCATCTAGAACCTTTAATAGATCTTTAGTGTTAATTGAATCACAATATTATTCCAAGATGTTGAACTATTAGCTTATAGATACAGAGAAGTCACACAAATAACAAAACTAGCTCTTGAGATAGATAAACAATAAACATTTCTCTTCGATCTACTTTGTATTGTCTTTGATTGCATAATATTTTTACTAACATTTTTAAATTTCTTTGTAATATATGAATCTTGTTGTTGAACAAAAAGAAAAACATTTCATTTATCAAAATAACGTGTTAGTATCACATTCATAATTTAGTAGAAAAACAAACTTAGACTCTATTTGGTATTGCGGCGCGAATGAGCATTTAGAAGAAATGATTTTTTTTTTCTAGATTATTTTTCTTTGGTATTTTTGGATTATTATAATTTATTGATGTCAAAAATATTTTTTTAAAAGAAAAATATATTATTCTGATGCATTTTCAAGTGAAAAGGCACTTTAAAAAGCAATCACTGTCACAATATTAAACACTACCTAAAGATAGGTTCTTGTGGAGGCATTTCAAGTGATTTTTAGGTTTTAAAGTATTTAAAATAATGTCGATATTATATTAATGATTTCTTTTTAAATTATTTTTTGTTTAAAAATATATTAAAATAATATATTTTTTAAATTTTATTTTTATCATTAATGTATTAAAAAAATTTTAAATATAAAAAATATTTTTAATGATATCACCAAAAAAAATTCTTTTAATACCTATCCATCTCCTTTGAAATTTTTAAAAAAATCAATAAAGAAAAAAAATCCTTTAAAAATTTGAAAAAACATAAAGAAAAAAAAAATGTAGCGATGGGCAACTAGTAAAGAGAGAGAGAGCATTTTAAAACCCTAAAATCCAAAACCCTACTTTTCAGCTTCACTCTAGTATTTTTTTCATCTCCATCTGGACAGTCTGCGCACGCTCTCTCTCTCTCTCTCTCTCTCCCCCTCCCCCTCTCTCTCAACAAAGTGTGAGGTTCCATTTTCTAACTAGTACTTGGTTTGTGGTCGCTGCAGTAGATATCTCACACCCACCAGACAACCACACCTCTCTAAATTCCCTATTTTTTGTTCACATTTCGCACTGTCCAAGAAGAAAGAGAGAACCCACATTTTTTTTCAAAAAAATAAAAATATATATGGACTCGAGAGAACCGCCACAGCCACAGCCACCGCCACAACTCCAGCCACCGCATGCACCACCACCACCACCACAATCACAATCAAACATGATTCCGGGCCCTATCTCCTCCTATCCTGCAACGGCTTCTCCTCACCTGATCAACAACCGCAGTATCTCTCCTCAGAATGCTGCTGGTGGCGGTGGCTTCCCCTTCAATCCGATGTCAACCCAGCGGCTGCAATCCAAGTCTGAAGGTGCTTTTGATGGATCATCGCCCACATCTTCTTCAGGGATGAGGTTTAGTATAGAGCCCGCCAAGAAGAAGCGCGGGAGGCCCAGGAAGTACACACCTGACGGTAACATTGCCTTGGGTTTGTCACCCACCCCCATTCATTCAGGAATGTCGGCTGGTCAAGCCGATTCTAGTGGTGGAGCCGGAAGCGGTGTCCTGCCTGATGTGGCATCTGAGCATCCCTCTAAAAAGCATAGAGGAAGGCCGCCAGGTTCTGGGAAGAAGCAGCTTGATGCCTTAGGTAATTGTGTGCAAATTTGTTGAATTTTTGTTGAAATGTATGCTTGTGTTTTGAAAGAATTTTTGTTTTCTTGTTGGACAGGTGGGACTGGAGGCGTAGGGTTTACACCGCATGTCATTACGGTGAAAGCAGGAGAGGTATGTATCTGTGCAGCTTTTTAATTTATGTTTTGGATGCAATGCTTTTTTATCATGTGTGTTAGAATAAAAATGCAGCAAGTGTGACAAATATAGTGTTTTGTGTCTTGTCCTTGATTAGTTAGATTATATTTTATAGCTCAGGATCAAAGCATTTTAGTTTGGGGACAGTTCAAGACTCCCGTGCTTTTAAATTCAACCGTGTATAAAACTATCCATCGACAGATAAGGATACTTTAGTCTCTGGTGCCTATTTTTGGTTATCACACCACATCCAAAGTACTTGCCTTCTGCTGAAACGAGAGCTTTGAACAGCATATTTTAAATTACTTGCAAGCAAGATAAATTACTGGGCGTGGGTTTATTTCCCATGGGAGTTGCTCAAATTTCAGATGTTCATCCTCAAATTTTCATTGTCATTCTGATTCTTTTTTTTTTTTGGTGAAAATAAGTGCACCTTAATGTAGTTTGATGACCTGCAATTACAATTCTTGTAGCTAAATGAAATATTGTTTAAACTAGCACCCCATTATCTTTTTTATTCAATTGTTGACATGCCTCATAGATCTCAATGAATAACTGTTTTCCCCACCTTTCTTATTCTTCTTCTTTTTTTTCCTGAAAATAAAAGTGAGGATGTGTTAGTGGAGAGGTGGTTATGAAGGTTCTATTATCCCTCTTCAAACGGGAACCTATTGAAAGTATGTTGAGTCATCAAATAGTGTCCCCTTCATTGTTTCAGGACATTGCATCAAAGATTATGGCTTTTTCACAGCAAGGCCCACGGACAGTTTGTATTCTCTCTGCAAATGGTGCCATCTGCAATGTTACACTTCGCCAACCAGCAATGTCTGGTGGTTCTGTGACATATGAGGTACTTTTGATGCCTATAAAATCTCCTTTACTCTTGAGAAGAATTTGTTTCTAACAATATAGATAATTCAGGTATAATACGGCTGTCAAGTGCCCCTTTCCATTGCTATAATTTAATCTCAAATACCCCTGACATCTTCGTTCCTTATTAGAACTAGCTGGGTGGTTTGCTGTGTTTATATTTAGATGTCCTTGGCAGCCTTACTTGCACACCTCCACACATCATTCATGTGGGACTAGCTACTGAGCTTGTTAGAGTTCATACAATGCCTCTTGTGTGCCTATTAGGAGCTGGAAACCAAGGTTTGGAAAGTCTTTTGGTCAAAGTTTGCAGGGTCTCCTCTATTGCAAATTTATTTACGAAATAGTACACAAGTATTAGTCTCAGTGAAGTTGAACTTGGGCTATGAATAGTGTTGCTCTTAATTTATAGGAAATATCAAATCTTTTCTTTCTGTATGCATTGAACTTGTTTAAACATCCTGCTTCCTTTTTTCCATGGGTCATGTTCTTAAAATATGTTAAGGTTATAGCCATTTCTAGGTCACCTTTCATGTATCCATTTTTGCCAGGGCAGTAATGGGTATACCATATTTTTAAATGAGCTTCCCCAAGAAATCTTCCAAAAATGGCATCTTTGAACTTGGACTTTTGAATGGTGCTGTTCTTGTTTTATGGGAAATACTAAAAGTCTATTCATTCAGGAAAGAGTGTATGCATTGAACTTGTGTAATCGTACTACTTCATATTTTGGCACAGTTCATTTTGTGAAATATGTCAAGGTTATGGCCTTTTCCAGTCATCATTCTACATCTGTTTATATTATTGAGCTTGACGTCCCCAAGAAATCTTCCGAGAACGAAATCGATTCTATATCTTTGAGACCATATGTCCCATTCCCACCACATTTTAGCCGAACAGATTATCTCCTCATTCACCAGCATCAAAGAGTAGAATCAGAACTAGGAAAATCTGTAACCTGGGTCTTGAGTTGATTTTTTTCTCAAGAAATTCTAGTGTTTTAAAAATACTGTTGTTGATGATGGGGACACCAAACATTTGTTTTGCGCTAATGTTGTGCTTTCTAGACATGCAATAACCTAACATTTTATATGCTTCAGTAAGATGCAAATGATTTACTCCATGTAAATGTGTCATTCCCCTCCTATTGGAATGCTTGAAGGGTGTGGCTGCAACAGATAAAGTCTACCTCAAAATAAATCTAAACTTAGCTGAAGGGAAGCTGAATCAGTTAGGGCATGGACGCGTACTTTCCACCCTTAGATGTGCTTGTTATTCTGAGAATTAGAATTCTGTGGCTGTGTTTATGGATGCCTTTTTTTTTCTCAAGTTAATAAAAACTGTGGTATTAAGTCAAGAAGCAAAAAGATGGTGTTGATCCAAATTATTAAGAAGTACATGCTTTCTAATCGTGGTTGTGCATGTGAATGACATTTGTTAGGCTAGATGAGCGTGCCTAGTTGCTAGTTGATATACATAATATTGATGTGCCAAAAGTTACTTCCATCATCTATGGAATTTAAGCAACTTAGCTGCATTCTTCATGAAACTATTGAGAAATTGGAAGCTATTACCAAGTCAACAGGTTTAGGGTTTTTGCCTTTTTTAATGACATGATTCCTCATCTAAGAGGTTACTGCCACTACCTGTTTGGTTTACTTGTAAATTTCTTTTGTGGTAACATGCTGAAATCATTTTACCTTTGTGTACCAAATGGTTCATTGAGCTAAAAGTTGATTGCAGAAGTCCTTTACCATAAATTCAAGGAAGTCAAGGCCCTTTGGTAAATATGCACTTCTGGCATGTGTTTAGAAAGATCTAATGACAAATATTGCATCCTCAAAGTTATGAACTGCAAGAAAACTTTTCCTTATTAAATCTATGCTCCTAAATGATTATTATTTTGACGTCATCTTCTGTTTTTCTGACTATTAGCTCCTGATGAGTCATAGTAAAGGACATATGTCAAAGACCATTATTTAGCATGAAAAAATTGAGCAATGCACCATTTTTTCAGAAGTATATGCTCGAAACCCTCATTTGAAGTTTCATCTTATAAGCAATCTATATTGTTAAAACACGAGATTATGAGATTTATGTGACTGCTCAATCCCTTTACTTCTTCACCACCTAGTTAATTGGGAATTCTGGATCTGATTTAGATGTCAAATCCTGTCTTTTTACCGCTATCATCAGTAATTGCATCTTTCTAGATTTGTGTTTCTGAATATGCAATTGGAGGTTGGTGGGGTGTGGATGTTTTATGCTTTTAATCAAATTCTCGTTCCCCCAAATTTATTTTTTCATGATTTCAATATTTCCCTCTTGTGGTAATGCTGACTTTTCTGTGCCTTCTGACATTTTCTTTTCAGGGCCGCTTTGAAATCATTTCTCTATCAGGTTCCTTCTTGCATTCTGAAAGTAATGGTAGTCGGAGCAGAACTGGTGGTTTGAGTGTGTCACTGGCTGGATCAGATGGTCGGGTTTTGGGCGGGGGAGTTGCTGGAATGCTAACAGCAGCTTCTGCTGTACAGGTATTCACCCTGCCAGCATCTGTCTTTATTCACACGGCCATCATTTGTCTTTTCAGGTGGCTGTAACACACTGCTAGATGGTCATCAGTTACCATTTGAGCATCAGGGAACCTTTGATACGCGAAAGCTTGACAGAAATATTGTTGTGTTTGATCTATAATTCAACTGGATTCCTTGTTTCTTGCTAGGTAATTTTGGGCAGCTTCATTGCAGATGGGAAAAAATCAAAATCAAAAGCATTAAAATCTGGACCTTCCTCAACAGCCTCACCCCAGATGTTGAATTTTGGCGCTCCATTAACCACAGTTAGCCCTCCCTCTCGAGGGGGCTCTAGCGAGTCTTCAGATGAGAATGGTGGCAGTCCTGTTAATCGGACTCCTGGAATTTATGGTAACCCCAGTCAACCCATTCATAATATGCAGATGTACCAACTATGGGGCGGCCAAAATCCAGAGTGAAAATGCTTCCCACTCAACAATACTGTGCTTAGGACCACTGACCTGGTAGTCCTTGCATGGTATATTCAAGTCAAATCCTAATCCTAACACGTGCGATTGAATACAAAGCATGGATGAGATCCTCTTTAGTGTAGTTCAGATTTTTTTTTTCTTTAGTAGTTTTTATTAATTTCTTCCCAGTTTCTCACTGATTTAGACACAGCCATGGCTGCCCTAGGAACGTCTTAATTCAGCTTGTTGTCTAGTTGTGTTACTTCTGATGTATTTCTCCAGAAAAGTTATGATTATAACGGATGTCTTCAAAAAGATTTGATTGGGATTTTTGTTGTCTGTGTTCATTTTCCTTGTTCAGCCTTTTTAGTATTACGATAACTGTTGATAACTGTTGATTGTGTTTTGAAAAAAAAAAATTTATAAAATTTTTTAATTAATATAAGTTTGAAGAAAATAGATATGTGGTTAAAATTCTTACTGAATTGAGGTTGATTTGAGGTTGAATAAAAAATAATTTAATATATTTGGTTAAAAATATTTTTAAAATTAAAGTTATAAAATAATTTTTAAAAATATATATTAATAATAATGATTTTTAATTTAAATATTGTAAATTTAATTATTATTATTATATTATGAAATAAATAATATTTTTTTATGAAATATTTTTTATTATTTTATTAAATTATTTATAATTTTATCATGCTTAAAATATATTCATTAAGAATCATAGTTTAAATTATTTTATAATGAATGTAAACATAGGAACAATGATAGAAATAACCTTTTCTATCCTATATAGTAATAGAAATTTAGGATAAAAAGAAAAATAAATGATATAAATAATAAAAATATAATGTAAAATAAAAAATAAATAAGTGATATAAATAACAGAGAATAAGATATAAAATGGAGAGAATGGTCTCCATTATAAAATCTAAAAGTATGGATGAGGTTTTTAAATGAATTATAATTTTAGTTTAAAATATATGACCATGATGAAATTAGTAATGTATTTTGATGAAAAATAAAAAAATAACCTCAAAAAATTAGTGAGATAATAAAAAAATTTGTAAGAAATTACTATAAAATGATAATAAATCAATAAATAAATAAAAATAAAAAATAAATATATTTGAAATAAAAAATAATTTTGAAGATTTCAAAGAATAAATAACATAATTTACATAAGGATTAAATAATAAAATTTAGATTTTTATAAAAAATTACAAACTAATCAATTTTACATTACTACGTATAACTTTTAATATAATTATTAGATCATACTGAAATGTTAATTTATATTAGCTAGAATTTAAGGTTAATTAAAATTTGAAAAAACTTTACAATTTAGATTGATAATAGTAATTTTCATGAATTGATAATAGTAATTTACATGAAAAGCACATAAAAATATAAGTAGTAAAACTATAAATAAGTATTAAATGAACTATTAGCACTCCAAAAAATAAAATAAAAAAACTTTATACTGTGAACATAGTTCGGATCTTAAACTCAATAACCTTGCTATTCTCATAAGATTTTACCCTTCCTCTTGAACATGACTTTTCTTATCTTAAAAATTATTAAATCAAACAATAACAATAAAAATAATAAATTTTTAATAATAATTTAATTAATTTAATTTTAATTTTTTTAATAATTATGAATTCGAGGTTTTTTAGAATTATTAAAAACTTATGTGATTATCAATTTTAAAACCTAAAATATATAAAATTATCTGGATATCTATATTAAATTAAAAATAAAACATCAAAAACAATAATCAAAACCCTTCACACAACTACACCCACATTAAATTAAAAATAAAACAACAAAAACAATAATCAAACCTTCACAGAACTTAATTTAAAACAGATGAGAAAAACACGTAGGTGCACTGGAGGCCTCGATTAAGTGGTTTGGGCATAAAAGAGATTTTTTTTTCAAGAACAAACAGAAGATAAATGCCCGTGGTAGAGGAAGATCTCAAGTTCTTTTGTTAGTTTTTTACATGTTGAGTCATAAAAAGAAAAAAAAAAACAGTGCATCTTCTCATATCATGACATTTTCTTTTGTTTTTGAACAAATCACGACAATCAATATTAAGTTAAGCATAACTAAATTTGTTTATTTTTTTTATTAATATGGTTCTTCAAACTAAATTTTATATTTCTCAACTAATTTTATATAGATATTAAAACTAACAACCAAACATAATCAAATCTTAATTAACTTCAATTTCAATGCTATTTTCCACCACTCTCATGAAAAATTAAAAAAAAAAGGTTTTGTGCTCTAGCTGTTTCCTTGACTTAAAGACTTGAATTCGATTTCCTTTGCAATATTTTCTCAAAAAAGAAAAAAACTTAATCGGGAGCACGATGCTAAAGGTGCAACCTCAAAAATTTATAGTATTAAGAAAGCTGTAGACATAAAAATAAAAAAAAAAGGGGAAAGACTAGAATATTTATTTAAACTATACTTAAGTTAGATTAATTTTTTTAAAACATTAAAAAGATAAAAAGGAACCCTAATAACTATGTTAACTACAGTTCATAAATTTTGAAACAATCACTACTTTTAATTACAATTGTGTTTAAATTCTATTATCTTTTAATATTTTTTTAACATATATTATTTTTCTAATTTTTTATTAAATTGTGTTGCCATGAAAAAAGATGACCAAGCGGCCAAAGTTTCTCTTCTCATTGTTAATTCTCTCATACACCAAAAAATAAAATAAAAAAAGGACTACAAACAGTTTTGTAGATAAAATTCCTAATTGTGAAGAAGGCCGAACTAATACGAAGGACTCTCTCTTTCAGCAAAGTCAACAGAGGGTGAGGCTGTTCTACGAGAAATCCGATTTTATGATACGCATGGATGTATATTTTTTTAGATTTTTCATCAAATATACTCTTAAAATAAATTTATTATTAATTATATATAAAAGTTATCTTGAAATATAATAGATGTATGGAATTAATCTTTATTTTTGCATTATATATCAACTGTAAAAGAATGTTTTCCCAGTGACGTCGCTGATAAAAATGAGACGAAGGTGGCATTGCCATTAATATGTAGGGTCAGTAAGGGAAATTCCCTTTAAAGCATGCGTGGTATATAAACAAACACCACCACTAAAAATATATAAATAACAATACTACTGGTTCCCATTAATCTACAGAAATTTGATATAGCCGGCGTAGCATTATCTCCACATGTCGTTCTTTTATTGGCAGGTCTGATATTCACGAGCATCCTCTCACTCCTGCGACCAATCAAAATCCAAGGATCACAAAAATATCAAAATCGTAAATAATGGGAATAAGTAAACAGAGAACTTCCTCATCACGAAATCCAACCCCCCAAAACCACCCATTGACCTCTCAAATCCTGTAAACACAAATATCACTGCAGCCTGTGCGTGTCAGAGAGAGAGAGAGAGAGAGAGAGATAGACGTGGGGAGAGACAGACCGCTATGCTTCGTGACGGAAACGGAGATCGAAATACCGGCTAATGGAGCTGCCGTTACTTTTCCCAACACCGAGCCACTCACCAACTGCAACTGCAACTGCAACCACGTCGTTTAGAGTTGGTGCTTGGTTTTCTAAAACCAGTGACTTTCCGGATAGTAGAAGGAGATTGAACTTGAGAGAAAATGGAGTCAATAGGATTCAAATACGGTGCAGCAAAGCATCTACAGAGAGAACGGGTGCTGGAAGTGAAGGAATCGAGGAGAGAGAAAGGAGGAGATTCACCGGAAGTGCTATGGAAGTGACTACATTTGATCAGAGCTTTGGCGATACTGCTTCTGACTTTCCTTTGTGGGAGAAAATCGGTGCTGTTGTTAGACTCTGCTACGGGATCGGTCAGTTTTATTTATTTATATTCACCTGTTGTTCAATTTTTTATGACCCGCTGCGCCTGTTTTTAGTTTAATTCGAATTGGGAATTGCAGGTATATATGGAGGAATGGCGTTGGCAGGGAGGTTTATATGTTCAATAACTGGAATTGATAGCCTGGGAGGTTTCAATCCATCTTTGGATGCATTTCTTGAAGGGCTTGGATATGCAGCTCCACCGGTCATGGCCCTTCTTTTTATACTAGATGTATGTTTTTTCCACTCCAATTAATTTCTTCATTCATAAAGAAATATACTATTTTGTTTCCTCATCACTCTTTCTTGTTTTTGCTGAACTTGAGCTGGTAATTGAATAAATTTTTGAATATTTTTATTTGACGGGCAGAAAATTGACAAGTGGAATCCTGTTATTAGTTGGTTTTAGTTAAGTAATGAACCCTTTTGTAGTTTTCGAATGTTGTTTGTTTAGTTTTTTGAAATGGTTGCAGGATGAAGTCGTGAAGTTGTCGCCTCATGCTCGTGCCATTAGAGATGTGGAGGACGAGGAACTTCGGAATTTCTTTTATGGGATGTCCCCTTGGCAGGTAAACCTTTACTGTTTGTTTGATGGAAAGGTATGTTTTTTTTTTGAAAAATAGTTTTAATAGAAAATGTTTTTTTGAAAAGGTAATATTTTTTTATATATAGTAGTGTGGTGTAAAATAAATTGAAAAATATATTTTATTATTTGAATTTATTATGAAAAATAAATTGAAAATTTTAATTTTTTTTAAGTTTATTAAAAAACAAAAATCAAATTTAACATATAAAAAAAAGTTGAAGTGGAATGAAATTAAAAAAGAATCTAATTTTATAAGTTATTTTAAATAAAATAAATAGTAATTAAAATAATAAAGATTAAATTTGATAGATAAAAAATTAAAAAAATCCAATAACTTATATCATTTCAAATAAAATAAATAGAATGAGATTAAATTTGATATATAAAAAAATTTTAATTTAAAAAATAATAAAATAAAAGAATGAGGATTAAAATTGATATAAAAATTAAATTTTAAGAGACAAAATTTTAAAAAAATTCAAAACAAAATATATATTAAAAGCTATATTTAATATCATTACCAAATATCAAGTTCTTTTTGAATTTTTTATAATTTTAAAAAGTATTTTTCATTTAAAATAAAAGTAAAATATTTTTCTAAAAATTAAATTAAATTTTATTGATTAATTTTTTTAATGATAAATAAACATAAAAAAAAATTAAAAAGTAATTTTTAATAAATCACTTTTGTAAGAAAATATTGATAATTATTAGATATATTTTTATCACTCTGTCTCTATGAGGTAAGATGAATTTGATTCAATTTCGGACCCTATTTGCAGTTTATTTTAATTGTTGCTGCAAGTTCCGTGGGAGAGGAGCTTTTCTATCGAGCTGCTGTTCAGGTATATTCTCCTACTCATGCTGAATAGTGAATTAAAGAAAATCCCCAAATCCCCTGTGGGTTTAAGTCACTTCCTTATCAAGGTTTAGGACCTGCAATTCCAGGCATAATTGAAAGTAAAATCCCCAAATCCCCTGTAGGTGGATTTAAGTAACAATAATAACAAGAAAATTTCTCTACTGGAAATGCTTAATTATTCGTACTTTTTTCATCTTTTCTTAATTACTTCACAGGGAGCACTAGCTGATATATTTCTAAGGGGAACCAATTTGGTGGAAGATGCTCGAGGAATGGCATCGCTGGTATGTGGTTGAACTTATTCCCTGTCCTTAGTAATGAAATTTGCCTTGCAACTGAATTTTTTATGTTTCTACATTTGTAGACTGGTGTGCTGCCTCCTTTTGTCCCATTTGCCCAGGCATTTGCAGCTGTTTTAACAGCCGTTCTTACTGGATCCCTCTATTATGTGGCTACCTCCCCAAAAGGTTGATGCTCTTAATCTTCTCAAAGGAGTATTTATTTTCATCTTTAAATTGCAGATTGATTCATGGGTCTGTTCTGTTTCTTACAGATCCTACTTATGTAATTGCACCAGTTCTGCCATCTTACTCTGGGCGTGAAGATCTGAAAAAGCTATTTGCAGGTTTCACCTCTTGACTTGGCGTAGAAGCTTAGTTCAGTACTATTTCTTTGGAATTATGGCTTTTGAAATCCTAGTACATTTGGTCAGCTGGGAAATCACTTTATTTCTGCTATTCCTTTCATTAAAAAAAGAAAAAAGAAAAAATAAATTATTAGAAAGTCTTTTGCAGTGACAAGTCCGTTAACTCGAGTGAAAGTCGATCTGTTTGGTGTCCTTTGCCAAATAAGTTTTGATAATCTCGTCCCATGGAAACCTCCAATTACTGACTGTCACTGCTCATTTTGATACATCGAAACATGCATATTGCGAATATAAGTTTTAAATCCTTGTTTGGGCGGGTGAGGTCATGAGGAATCTATCGCAAATAACTGGTGACTATTCTAGTCCTACATCTTCTTGACAGCTTAGAAGAGCATAATAACTTTACATGTTGCTCGGAAGAAATGCTAAGTAGTCTGCATATTTTTGGTCTTACTGGTTGGTCAAACCAAACATGCATTAGCTCATGCTCTGTCATTTGCACCGCAGCCTGGTATGAGAGGAGGCAAATGAAAAAGATCTACTCTCCCCTCCTGGAAGGACTTCTGGCGCTCTATCTAGGTTTTGAATGGATTCAGGTGAAGTCTTGAACTAGGTACTTGATGTTATAATACCAATTTGTTTCAGAGGCTCGAACTGATAGATTTGTATGTACAATCTTTTGCATTGTTTGGCAGACAAATAATATTCTAGCCCCCATCATTACACATGGCATATACTCGGCTGTTGTGTTGGGGCATGGCCTTTGGAAAATACATGAGCACCGGAGAAGACTACGCCGGAGAATCCAGCTTCTTAAATCAGAAGAAATGAATTCAAATAAAAGATGAAGTAGCTGCTTATGAAAACCCAGATAAAAATGCTTGGGAAGGAAAGATAAATGGTGGGGGAGGAAACTTGTAGAATACATAGAGGCAATTATTAGGTATGGATAGTACGACTAGAGATGCTGTATACAATAGGAAGCGCATTGTGTATTAACAGTGAATAAACGGAAGAAAGTCACAGTTAGAATACAAAGCATGGCACTGATTGGAGATGGCGAGATTCTAGCGCAAGTTGATAGTATTTGCCTGTGTTATATATTTATTTAATATTTTTTTTTTAACATGAAATGCTTCTATGCATGATTCTTTCCTACGCCTTGGTTTTCTCTACCCTGGCTTCTGTTATTTGGACATCACGTAACAGAGTCGGAATGCGATGGGTGCATTGCAGAGTCGAGGATTAACTCTTATTAGGGAATTCATATAATGTTTTTCATGATCAACTGTAATTAAATAAAATCTATAAATAAAAAAATAAAATATTTTACATTTATCAAATTAAATTAAGATACCATTATATATATATATATATATATATATATATAAAAGGTATAGTAATCTCGTCATTTATAACTTAATATATATTTATTTTTAGTTTAGTTTATTTTATATTATATTTTTTTTAGGTTTGCCTGGCTTGGGGTGAGAGGGATTTGTAGGTGCAACATTTATGTCTGAATTGTATATGATGTATTTTAACTTCTTTCAAAATTTTCCTTCAAATATTTTGTTGCTAGTATGGAAATTCATTTGTTCTATGATTTATTCTCTAGAATTCAATAAGAGGAGAGAAAGTTTCCAAATCTTTCAGGTGATTAGATTTTGGACACTAATAATTTGATTTTATAAATTCATTCGAGGTGGTTTTTATATTTAACCATACTAGAAAAAATATATCAAAACTTAGAATTTTTTTCTATTTGATTTGATTTTATTTTTTTAAACCAATTATAATATATTTAGTTGTTGGAAGCTCATGTTTTCTTGATAAAAAAATATATTTGATATTATTAGAGAATAATATAAATCATATTTTGAAATCTCACCTAAAAGTTTAAGCTGATAGGTGAGATAATTTTGTGACATGATATCAGAGTTTTAATAATCAAACGATCATAAGTTTAAATTTCATCATCTCTATTTATTTGATAAAAATTAAACATAAAGTAATGTGGACTTGTACAAGTTTTAAGCCTAAAAAGTATTAACTTGAGAGGGTATGTTAGAAAATAATATAAACAAATTTCAAGTTTAAAAAGCTTTCACTTAAAAGGATGTGTTAGAAAATGATATAAATTATATTTTAAAACCTCACTTAAAAGTTTAACAGATATTGAGTTGACTTTCTAAATTGCTTTACCCTTCAATTTTCTCTCTTTTTTTTTACTTCTTTTCATTTTTTTTAATTTAATTCTTTTAAAATGAGATTATTTAAATAATGTTTAAATTATTATCTAATTATACTGTTGTTTTTAAATAATATTAGTGTCTTATAACATTAGCAATTTATAGGTGTACCTAATATACAACATGTTTTCAACGCATATAAAATATTTATTTTAAAAAGATTATTGTAAATTAAATTATATAAATTTTCTCAATGTTAGCTTTGTTATATCCTCTTAATACACTTGCATTAAAATTATCAACTCGCTATTTATTGTTTTATTTTATTAAAATTTTAACAAGTTTTAATTAAAGAAATACTGTTTTTAGACTCATTTTAAATTGTTCAAAAAATCTTACACTTGCATTAAAATTATCAACTCGCTATTTATTGTTTTATTTTATTAAAATTTTAACAAGTATTAATTAAAGAAATACTGTTTTTAGACCCATTTTAAATTGTTCAAAACATCTTACAGTTTTTATGCAATAAAAACTCAGCTAAAGAAAAATAAATATAATTTTTTTAAAACAAATATTGGTAAAAAAAAGAATTTATACTAACAATCATATTTTTTTATAATGAAAATCTATTTTTATTGTCATATAATGACATATAAAAATCCAAAAAACACCCAGTCATTTTCGTGATGCAAGAAAATACATTCACAATACCAACACATTCCTCATTCTATTGTGTTAAAAAATATCTTGGAATCCCACAAGTAGCGTAGCACAGGTAATTAAATAGCTATAAATGTTTAAGCTCAAGTCTTTTCCATCCTTTTTATTTAAGAACCAAGTGAAAGCAGCCTGCCAGGGGAGCTGAACGCAAGGAAAGTTGTTTATGAGAATCATCAAATGACTGTCCAAGCGCCAAATCTACTAAGAGGAAAGGAAAAACTATAAATGGAATAATATCCAGATGAAGAACAGAAACATCATATTCCAAGCAGCAGGCAACTCTTGCTGAAAAAGCATACTAGATGCCCTTCAAAACTTCAAATTAACAGAGTTTACATGACAATCATTTATTTCTATAACTTAACAAGCTACTCATCTGGTATCTGGTGGTGTTGTTATGTCATCCACTTCGCTGCGAGTCAATTTTCTAATTGAGAGATGACGCTGGTAAAAATCTGGTAGCCTTGGCACATATCAGAAAGCAGGCAGTACTCATTCTTGGCATGGTATGTGGCCATTAAACCTGCACAGGGATGCAAAAGACAAGCTGTAAAACAATAGGGCATGAGAATGAAAAAACAGTTAAACAGATATCACAAACCAAACGCTAAAGGCTAAACTTTTCATGTAGAAATTATAAATGAGAGAAAATGTGATGAAGTATGAATATTAATGCAGACATGAATTTTCAATCACAATAGGTCAAGCCAGTGGTCACCCACATTAAATCACATGAGCATCTCTGCAGCTTGATACAACTATGCAAAATAGCCAGTGCCTTTCTGCAGATAAATGAACTGGCAAACTAAAAAGACAATGACATGAATATGTTAATTTGGAAGCAACTTCCGGCAAATTTCCAACAGCGTCATTCATCAACTCCATTGATCTATTCAGTTGCTTTTCCCCCTGATCAACCCAGATTCAAGTTCCTTGTTTTGCTTGTTTGGTAACACATCTACGAGCCACCAAAAGTTAAAAATCTAGTCTTGGACACTAGCACTTGAAACAACTACCCAGCTGGGTTGCAAAGATGAATTGAGTTGGTCCTAATACAGTTCTGATGCACAGAGGACCCAATGGTAAATAGTGGTATAAATGAATCTTCAAAACGGAACTCCACAATTAAATGGAGGTTTTGGAAAATGAGACTACAAGTATATTTTGTCTCCACAGGTAATGCATGGAACTCCTGGGGACATTAATGAGGGTAAGAGCTCTTTTGCTTCAATCCTCTAGTTAAGGTCCATGTGGCAGATAGCCCTTTCAGCATCATCTTTCTGGTAAAGCCCATAGTGATAAATTTTAATTTTTTGAGCAACCACTCAAAGACTCAAAAGGAAACCCAATAATCTAGAACCCCCCCATTGCTGTCCAAGGGATATTTTCACCTTATGTTGGATACTTGACCTTTCTCAAGGTATGGTGACAAGCTTCTCTGGAAATAAATGCTCATGTAAAGGCTAAATCATCAGATAAAAAGTAGTGCAAGTATGACGAGTAGAAAATGATTGTAGTAGATCTTAGTTTCCTTCGTTGCTTAATCCCTAGCCTATACAGTGAGTTGATGTTCTTTTTTTTTTTTCTTGTTTCCCTATGCAACACCAAGCACAACTTCAAAGCAGCACCCAGCAAACTCTCAGTATAAGCTACTTTCAGCTCCATACATGGAAAAAAAAAAAAACAATTCAAATCCAAGCTGTAAAATTTAAGATGTTACCAAAATGCACCTTTTTAGCCTTTCAGCTAATCAGCTACTAATACATGATAATATGTACTTGGCTAATAGATACCCACTGTATATTTTCCTAGTGACTACCACAAGACACAAAAATGACTCGATGGACATCCATCTTTGTGCATTTCTATCATTCTTTCTGAATTCACCACACGCTTAACAACATTCACGGTCCCCTTCCAATGAGCTATAAAGAGATTGAAAGCAAAAAGGACAAAACATGGAAAAGGGATATGAAAGAAAGTATAGACTGGAAAGTGTGGATTGATTCAAAGTTTCAAACATTTTCTGAAATAAGTATATATGGGCAAGTTAGCCCTATAAAATGCCTTTGATAGATAATGACAATCTTAACTATTTTTTGACCCCTGTTTTCCAAAAAAAAAAAAAATGTTTTTAATAAAGCTCAATCAATTTTTTTTATTTTCTGAGTTTTCATGAATAAAAGGAGGTCAGGGATTAAAATAGAGAGAGAGGGAGAACAAGGGACCACGAAGAATGGAGACTAAAATAATAACATAGGAGTTTATGCAAAAGAAAAAAAGAAAAATAAATAGGAGGATTAAATAAAATTAAAAAATTATTGAAAAAAATCCTACACATTAAGATAAGAATTTAATTAATTAGAAATCCATAGTCAAGAAAAAAACAATATCATTGCCTAACATTATTTTTTCAGTTTAATTTTTTCTATTTTGCAGGGGATCCTAAACAATACAAATAGGAGACATTTAAACAAAAAAGGCACACACAAAGATAAAAAAAAGAAGAAGAAAGGAGATACTCTAGTAAAAAAAACTAGCAAAAAACACCTAGCGCAAGAGAGAAAAAAATAGAAGCAATCCAATTTGTTTCAGCAGCTTTAAATCATCGGAGTAGGAAGGAAAAAGAAGAGCAACATTTAGACATGTTGAAACAAAGCCTTGAAAGCTAAACTGTTGATCCACGCATACTGTACATGCACCAGCACCTTTTTCCAGCACTCATTCTAGCCTTTCTAGTCCAGTTCCAACTGACTTCAACAACTAACTTCAACAAATCAAAAAAGGCTAATCCATAAAGGTAACCTATGATAAATAGACCATCATTGGACGTTGTTCAAGATCATTAACATGTCGATTAAAAATTGTTTGTTGAGTATTTGACTGTGCCATATTAAAGTTTTTTTTTTAAAAAAAAAATGATTTTCATTGGCGTCTCTTTGTTTAATGTGAGTTTGTTGAATAACATTGGTTTCTAATATTCATAAAGTCAACCCGAGTTAAATGAATCACTAGGTGTTGTCCATGGATGTTGATGTTAGACAAGTGGATGAAAATTTGTTTGCTGCTTAATTTGAGTTTTACCATATTCAAAATTATTTTCAAACAAAACAAATATAATCTCTCATTTTCTTTGGTTTTTCACAATTTTGTTGTGTAATAATAATTTTATTATTTATAAGGTCAATCTAGGATAATTGAATCATTTGATCTTTGTTCAAAGATGTTGACAAGTGAATAATAGAAGATATTAATACGCGACTCCTCATTATTTGTCTTTTTAAAAAAAAAATAATAATAAAAAATAATTTGTATGTGTGATTATATTTTTTGGTGTAGGGATGTTCTTTCTTGATGAGATGTGAGTATTAGACCTTGTTGTTGGGTCTGGATCCCGAATTACTATTCCAAGTCCTAGTATACTTTTGCCTCATAAACGACACAAGCATTCAGTTTAGACAACAATTTTTGCATCTAAGCACAATGGGCATCCTTCATCATTAAAAACAATAACAAATCAGTTTACCCTAGGTAGGATAATTTTAATATTTTCTTTAGCATAACCAACCCCTTACCTAGAAACTCTAAAAAGTAGTTAGGGTTTCTAATTACAATAAAACTAGGTTACAACTCATTTTTCTTCTTCTATTTTAACATATTTACTAAACAAGATGACCCATGCGACATACACTAGCATCTATAAGGCTTGACTTTCTACTGTGAGCTTAAAAATAATTAGCAAAATCCCAAAAGTAAGCAATAGCATCATACCATAGCCTGCTGTTTGAACATCGAAACCTTCATCCTACGAAATCCAAAAACATTAAATAAAGGATGAGAACTTAGAAAAACATTATGAAAATGGAAGAAAAGGAGATATATCTTACTTTCAGCTCTCGAATTAGTGGCAGAGTCCCTGTAATTGAATACGGTTTTACATGCCCAACTATCTTTTCAGTTGCTTTACACAACACTTCAAAGCCACGTGATTTTAGATTACAGGCAACTCCTGAAGATGCCTCATCAAAGGTCACAGCAAGACTGTTGGAAAACAAACCCATATATAACTACTTTTGGGAAAAAGGTTGTAATGATGAGTGAGAATAACACACAAAAAGTAATTTTTTAGAACACATAATTGCATCCCTGAAATAGGGGAGATCCAAGGTGACAGAGCAAGCAAGAAGACACACCTCCCCCTTAGGTTTTCTTCTGGTAGTACATATTTTGAAACCGGGCCCATTGTGCCAAGCTTCTCAATGTTCTCATTTATATCATCCACATGCTTTTGTAGTTTGCTCATCACATCTTCGACACTACAGTAAAGAGTAAAATATTGGAATCAGAAACCTGAAAAATTATTGAGAAAAACAAATGTCTATACAGTCCAGAACAAAATAGACCCAAATCATAATTTGAAAGACACGCTTAATAAGTGCTAAGATTCTGTTATTAACACGAGGCAGACTGCTAACCTGTAGAAGGGAGTTAACCTGAAACAGAAAAAAAGGAACTGATGGTGAGACTTCATTTTCATATCAGTTGCTGTGTTAAGAACTTCTTTACAAGATTATAAACCTGACATCTCCTGATATTGTACACTCAGCAGGAATTTGATTGATCCCACCTCCTGGATCTGAGACAATGAAGACGGGTTTCAGAAATTAAAGCATTTGCTTTCCACAATATATCATTACTTATGGCTGCAAAACTTACAACTCCATTGAGTTGGCTTCATAGTTGATGGCGTTGCAAATCCATATACTTGCTCTTCCTTATGAGGTGGAAAGTCCCTGTAAAATCGTGATTGTATCTCTTTAAGAGCCTCCATGCCCAGCTCCAGAGGATTTATAGCCTGCAGATAATACAAACTTTGAAATTAATAAATAAGAAGAAACCGGAGAAGTGATTCCATCTATTCCATGAAACACATCATTCAGAAGCTAGAATGGAATGTGTAGCCCAATTACATATGAAACTAGAAAGTCTTTCATAAGACTAATTTTTACGAGCAATCATCTATATAAAACAAAGCTTGATGTGTCTTGCACCATCTACAGCTTTAAAATACTGTCAACCAGCCATAAAATTGTCTATTTAGCATACTCTCAAAAATGGGCAAGAAAGTGTAGTGGGCCAGAAGCAGGTTTTTCATACCTGTTCTTCATTTTTATCCAAATTTTTTTAACCTGGCTACCTTCCTTTCTACTTCTATTTATGCATGCAAATATAAGGTTGAATTGAAAAGGGGATAGAGGTATGTTACACATACATGCCAGTACTATACAAATAAATACTTGATTGCATAGATGTGCATACAGGCCACACTATAAAAGGAAAGGGAAAATAATAATTGCTTTGGAAAAGGTAAGAACCCATATCATGTAAGCTACTTTCGAAATTTTTAATATTTCAGTTATAACAATTCAAATTGTGGTCATTGTCATTTACACCTTGCTTTTCCAAGATAGGCCTATGGATTCACAGATACAGAATGATTAGAATAAAATAGTAGGGGTAGAGAAGTGGAGACTCTGACTAAAATCATGTGGGATGAAGTGGTAAAAGTGATTTAAAATCACAGCAACTCAGAAATAATTTGGTCCAAAAAAGAGAGATGAAAGCGCAAAGAGGAAAGATATAAGCTGACCCCACCAAACCAGGACAGGAATGCTGTGTGGAATTGAGTTTTATGTTAATTCATCTTTTTGTTAATTTACCATTATTTGCATAAAGAGAAAAAAAAAGTGCTCCATCACTTTTTCAAGTTTCTAATCACACAAACCACTATTACAACATAAATTTCTGGTTCATGTATTTTATCCTCTTCACAGTGCAAGCCAATCTAAAGTCAGCAGCTTTTTCGTCTTATTATTCCACTAGAAAAGGCCAAAATGTTATGCACTAATATAATTCATTAGTTTTTGACTTCTTTGCAATTTACACATTGGTTTGCATATCATGTTATACTATTCATCATTGAAAAGTAGAACCAGAAAACCATCATAAAATTTTAGGTTTTATAAATTTAATACCAGAAAAGTGACAACAGTTTTCCCGTATAAATAAATGCATGAAAAAGTTCACACGTTGAATTACTGATCTAAGACAGTAGAGATTGTAATGGTATACCTTATGCGGTAAACCACTATGAAAAAGTTTCCCACTGACATGAAGTTTCCAAGGAATCATACCACCAGTGCCAATGCAAGGTTGTTTATCTGCTGTGTCAATCCAATATCTACAAACACAAAATCACATCAATTAATCAAATTTGTATCTCAACACAAACAAAGAATATGAAACTAAATTTTCATTAAAGCTTCAGACCAAAAAAAATAATATAAAAGACCATAGAGAGGCTTTATATATAACAAGTCCTTTTCTTTTCCTACAGAAATTGTGGCTTGCTTACAGAGGACCTCCCTTCAGCTTATTGAGCAGACCATCTTTTACAAGTGCATCCACGCCAACCCCTGTTATGGAAGAATTCTCCTCATTAGCTATAAAGACTGCAACTACTGTTGACTTCAATTTTGGCTTTGTCTCCCCCAACTTCTTCATCAGTTCAGTCACAAGGGCAACATGTCCCAAACAATCAGTGGTTCCACGGCCACGAAGTTTTTCTCCATCGATGCTCAATGAAAATGGATCAAACTCCTGCAAGTTTGGTCATCATAGCATGAATAACAATCACTATTATATCAAACTCACTGTTACACATGACTGAGCAAAAACATCGAATCTTTACTCGTAGATATTTTCCTGACATAGAAAATTCAAATAATAACTTTTGATACATCCAACAACTTAATAGCGATCGGCATAATGAGCCATAATTTTTCAATTCGTAGAAACTCGAAATTACCTTTGATGACGATAATTACTTATTCAACCCAAAATAAATCAAATCCCGAGGAACATTTCAACCACTAACTTTCCGAACAACAAACTCAATACAACAGAAACCCAGTTCAATTGTAATTAGTTATCTCAAAAGGAGTAAAATTTAAACTGAAAATCTCAAGCCTGAGTGCGATTGAAACCTTGACGAAAACTTCGTCACATAAACATAAAAACCAGCAATAGCTTCATAAGGGAAAAGTGAAACTCCCATAAACAATCAAAATCAATCAAACCCCACTTCCCCAAAGAACAACAAAAGATGAAAGAAAGAAATGAACAAACCCAGTCATTGGGATTGGCAGTGACAACATCCATGTGCATGCCAACAAAAGACAGGATCTTTCCTTGTTCGGTACCAGGGTACTCCACAATAAGATTGCCTCTTTGAGGGAAATAAGAGACATGATTCACAATCAGTGGACCTCCTCCAGTGGTGGTGCTGTAAGGAAGAAGAGAATTCAACACATGCTTGACAACCCTGTCTTCTTCAGGGATCAGTTCTGGGGGGTTGTTTTGGACATATTTGGACTCTCCAATGAGGTTTCTCAAGAGTGAGACAAAGGAATCCTTGTTCAGGTCCCCTAGGACATCTTCAATATCAGCCATTAGGGTGTTCTGTCTGTGCGTGAGAGAGAGAGTGTTGAGCTGCGAAAGTCATTTTTCGGAATTTAAGGCAAGTAGATGCCAAAAAATAAAAAACACCGTATACATAATTCACTATTCATTATTATAATAATATTTTTATCCTTAAAGAAAAAACTAATGTTGTTGATGGTAACTGTATTTGTATCTTTTTATACGGATTATTAGTTATTAAAACATTAATTTGAAATATAAATGTTTTTTCAATTTATTTTATAATAGTAAATTACTTTTCAAATAAATAAGAATTTTTTGTCTTCTCATTTTAAAATAAAATAAAATAAAATAATATGTTTATTATTAAATAAAAAACTAAATTAATATCAAGTTTATTAAATATAATTTAGTATTTTTCTCAATATTAATAAATTAATATTAAAATAGAAAAAATTATTGCATCGTGAAAGATATTTTTGTCTTTCTTTTAGACTGTATTTATTTTTTGAAAAGTAGTTTTTAAAAATTATTTTTTAGACTTTTATATATTTATTTATTATTAAAAAAGTTGGTCAACAAAAAATAATTTTTAATTAAAAAAATTAACTTAGTTTCCAGAAAAGTATTTTCCTCAAACTTTTTAACCAAAAACACTTTTTAGAAGTTGTCATAACTCAATTTTGGATTATTCCCCAATTTTTATCCATGTTTTGATAAATTTTTAGAAAAATCCAAAAAATAGAGAAAAACAATGAAAATCCAAAAAATACATTTTTAAATATATTTGCATCATTTTTAGTATTTTCAATATCATCTCAAAAGAATTTAAATTTTCAAAGATATTTGAAACGCGTTCAACTTTTAACGCGTTATTTTTAAAATCATTGATCTTCCTCATTGAGTCAATGTTGATATTGCTTGTTTTCAAAAAAATACAAAAAAATCAAAATTTACAAAAAAATAAAATTGAGGGACCAATTTTGAAATTCATGCAACATTTTGCCTATAAATAGCAACCTTTAATACAAAGCAAACGGGGGGCAATTTTGACAAAAAGAAGGAGAAAATAAACCCTAAAACACAAAAAACCCTAACATTTTTCTCTAAGAGCCGCCGCCTCCCTCACCCCCTCAAACCTGTCAGCTTCTTCGGATGATTTCTCCCTCGTCTACCGTTGGATCAACGTGAAATTTGGGTATGTTGTGCGTCCCTATATTATCTACATTCTGACCGGAGCGATCATTCATATTTGAAACCATGAGAGAAATATTACCATTTGAATATTTCTGGACAAACCCCTCTCGGAACAGTTAGAGCCGCCGGCCTATTTCTCCATGATTCACCGTTGGATCAACCTGAGTTTTGGATATGTGGTGCGTATGGGTGTATTGCACATTCTGAACGGTGGAGATGAGATGAAACCCATCCAAAAAGGTGTTATGCGTGTTCAATAGTGGCTCGCCAATCTCGGGTCAGTTTCGGTCTAACTCCGATCTAGGGAGATCCAACCGTTAACTCCGGCTGATATTTGGATATATTCTGCCTGAGATATCGGTTTATCATTTCACCGTTGGAATTTGTTATTGTTTCAATGGTTGATGAGTAATGGTCGTCGGAAGCTTTGCCCAGAATCTGTCAAGGCTGCCGATTTGAAAACCGAAATCACAACACCCACCGCCGGCGCCGGAAGACAGAGAAGAGGAAGGCGGCCGATCTACTGGTTCTGCCACCTCCGGCAGCGGCGGCGCGTGGAGGAAACGCGCCACCACTGTTCACTGGCACTGTTCACACAGCCCTATAAGGGACTTTGATGCAATTTTTGGAGTTTTAGGGACTGTTTTGTAAATTTTGAATTATTTAATGTAATTTTTATTTAGCTTTGGATTTTTATAATTTGTAATGTGGATGTAAAAAAAAAGGAAAAGAAAAGAAAAAAGAAAAAGAAAAAGAATAAAAAAATGCATGTGTGTGTGTGTGTGTTTGTATTTGTCTTAGGAATGTTTTCTTTTTATTTATGATAAAATTGCAGAGAATAAAGAAGAATTTAATATTTTGATTGGATCGCAGTGTAGAAGTACAAACTTGTACGGAAGTTGTATTTCTAAAATCCGATGAAAAGACAAAATTTTTAAAACTTCTTTAACACATCAAGTCCATGAAACAGCTTACCTCAGGTAGGGTGCGTTAGGGGTGCTAATACCTTCCCTAACCACAACTGGTCCCTTACCCGCGAATCTCTGACAAGACCAGTACAACCGGGTTTCCTAGTAACCTTCAATTAAATACTAGGTGGCGACTCCTAACGAATCCAACAAGATCAAATCAAATCATAACGATGAAAAATCATCGGAGCCGACGCCGCGCGAATTTTTTTTGACGTGCGACAGAAGTTGTGAAAAATTTAAAAATATTATATTATATTATTTACTGATTATATCAAATTTAATCCTTAAACTTTTAATTACTATATATCTATATATATATTGAAAATTTATTTTTCAATTTTATAACTTAAAATTTAATTTATATATTAACTTTGGTTCTTATTATTATAATTGTTATTTGTTTTTTTCTTATTATTTTTTTATTAAAATGTTTTATCTATCAAATTTAAAACGTTCTTTTGTTACTTATTTTATTTGAAATAATTTATAAAATATTAATAATTATTATTTTAATTTTTTTCATAATTAATTTTTTAAATTTGATCTCTATTATTTTGATTATTATTTATTTTATTTGAGATAATTTATGAAATTATATTTTTTTTTCAATTTCATTCTCATTCAACCTTTTAATTTATAAGATTTGTTCCTCATTATTTTAATAAACTCGAGAAAAATAAAATATTAATAAATTATTTTTTAACTCATTTTTCATGACATAACCAAATACTAAAAAATATTTTTTAACTTATTTTTTATTTCACTACCAAATATCAAAAAATAATTTACTTTTTTAAAATTCACTTAAAAAATACTTTCCAGCAAATAAACGGAGCCTTGATTAAAAAAAATTATCTTTATGTTGTGTCTTTAAAAGAGTTATTGCATTCCTTTTCTCTTAGTGTAATGTGATGAAGCGGTTGATTGCTAATGGATTTTTTTTTTATTTTTTAAAAATGATAGGTTGATTATTTTTATTTTTAATATTTCAATTTTAATTTTTAATCTTTAAATTTCTAAAAAAATATCATAACTCTTTTTATATATAAAAAAATTATTTTTAATTTTATCATTCAATCCCAATTTGTCATGTGTTATTTTTTTATCATTTTGGTCATTATTATTTTGATTTATTTTTTTTCTTGATCTTTTTTGTAAAAGATATAGTGGTTTTTAATTTCATCATTCAATTCAAATTTATTGTATATTTTTTTTTCAATTTGATCCTTATTTTTCTAGTTATTTTGTCTGCTTGTTGAAGTTATTTTTTTTAATTTTACTCTCAATTAAAAATTTGTAGTTTCCATTTAATTTTTTTTGTTTTGGTTTTAATCCTTATTCTTTTAATTAATTTTTTTATTTTGAATCATTTTATACAATTTTTTTTTTTTAATTTCATTATTTAATATTTAATTTTTTAGTGATTGATCTTCATAGTTTTTTTATACACGGTACTTTTAATCTAATAACCTGAGTAATGAGTTTGATAGGTTATTATAAACTAATATTTTTTTATTTATTTTTTTTTAAATTTTATTATTTAATATTATTTTTTTTATAAAAAAATTAACTTTGTGTTTTTTTTTAATTTGTTTTCCATAAAATTATCTCCACTATATATAATTCATTAAAGTTAAGTATGCACTCGATTTTTTGGCAGCTGTTAAAAGTAAAGTTTCAATATATAGATGTTAAGTACATTGATACTAATCTAATTAGAAATAGTAGATTTATGATCGAGTTAAACTGGGAAAAAAATTAACCTAAAATAATTAAATAATTTTAAAAAATAAAATCAGTTTAATTGAGTTTCAATTTTAAAAATTTAAAACCTATTAACTACACCCAACCCGATAAACCAATAGTTAGCCTTATTATAAAAATCTAGCAAGTATAAAAGAAAAACCCTAAAATCAACTCATAAACCGTTAACTATCTCCTTCTCTTCTAAATCACATTCATATATGCTCTCCTCTCTCAATACTTTCTAATTCTCTGATTTTATTATGATTTCCATCTAAAATCCAACGAAAACACAGGTTCTCTTTATTTGGCATGTTCATGTTGGAATTATTATATAGCTAACTATGGTTTTCAAGCTATTGCTTCTTTTTCTCTTCTTTTTTTAGCTAAATAGTCTCTTTCATATGAACCTAGAAACCATGAACGTAACAAAATTTACAACTCTATCAACTATCTATTTTCTATATATTCATATGCTTTTATGGATTTTAATATTTTAAAGTTATGGGCTTTTTTTTTTTTGAGGGGAGGCTTTGATAAATATAAGGGAAGCTTTACGTCTTTCCTTTTAGTGTAATAGCTTCGTTACTAATAATTGATGAAATTTTAAAATTATAAAAGCATGTAGACCATCTAAAACCATATTTGGAAACTTGTTGCTTCTAATATGTTTTTTTTTTTTTTAAATAGAATATTGTATTAGAAGATACCAAGATTTGACAAAAAAACATATAAAAAAGTTTGCTTATAGCTCAAGTTTAACAAATCTATCAAATAAAATGATCAATAAAATCAACAAAACAAAAATAACAAAATAACAACTAAAAGATGTGGATTTGATGTCACACCAAATTGAGTTGCCAACCAAACTTCCACCTTGTTCCAAATTTGAATTAAAACAAATTCTTTCCATCTTTCTTCTTTTTAACTTAAACAATATTTGATATCACTTGGAACTAGCCATGGCCTCTCAAGATATCAACCTTTAACACCTTAACAAGCAAAGGAACAGGTTCACCGCCACACTTAAAATAGAGAAATCAGAACAACCAATTTATAGGAAACAAGACCATTAAGAATCCTTTTGAATCAACATGCCATTTCCATCGAAATCCACCATCAGTGTATATAATGTCATGAAAACATTAAATCAAATCAAATCAGCATCTCTATTTGGTCATGAAAACACTAAAAAATTCCTAAAAATAGCTACAAGTTTGATCAATTTTTCACTTTAAAAACTAAATCAAATCAAATCAAAACTGGTTAGTTTGAACTCGTTTTTATTTGGTCTTGTTTTGAATACATAATAAAATTTGGTCTAGTTATTTTTTCTAATAAAAAACAAATTGAACCAAAAACCTCACCATTACATATATTTATGTAATAACAACTCAATGATTTTTGCAGACATAATATAAATGTTTGAACATTTTTAATGACACCGACCATATTCACATTTGTATATATTCACTTTCCTATAATTTAAAAAAAATCTATTTATATCACCATCAAAGAATAAAAGAAAAGGAAAAGGAAATTTATGCAAAAGTCTTGTCATCTATAATATTATTTAGAAGAATTTTTGTGTGTTTGGTATTGTGGTGTATAGTTTTTTTTAATGTGTTTTTTTCTTGAAAATACATTAAAGTTTTTTTTTAACATCTAAATATCAAAATCATTAAAAAACACTAAAAAATATATATTAATTTGATTTTTTAAGTAAAACACACTTTTAACACACCTCCAAAAACAAAAATTACCGCACTCCTAAACCCTCATTTGTTGTCATTATATTTATAATGATTCTTAGGCGAGGTGAAGGAAAAGAGATAAGGTTTAAGGTTTTTTTTTTTGAAAAATGATGTAAGTCTAGTTTTGGAAAAATGAATCAAGTTTCAAAAATATTTGAAAGTAATATATTTTAAATACAACCTTGATTTTGAATATTAATTTTTTAACAAATTCTATTGGAGAATAATGGTTGTTTGCTCAGAAATCAAATGTACATGTGTTATGCAAATTAATTAACATATACAAAGGTCAACATAACAATTTATAAAGATCTAATAATCAAAATATGAGATTCAAGATCTAATGACTAATAAATAAAAACAATGATAAGTTAGCATAGCATGAAAGAAAAATGAGGGAAGGAAAAGGAAGGAAAGAAAGAATGGGTCATTGGAGACTCACTGCAGCTCTGTTTTTTACGCATCCAATATTGTTAGAAATATCTTAATGAAATGATTCTAACCACATCATGGAAGACTACCACACGAAGTCCTAATTAGTTAGTGATTTTGTTTAAGGTTAATTTTGGGTTAACATAGTCAACCCTTAACAAAATCAATAATAAATTATGAAATCATTTAGTGATTTTTCATGGTGTGGTTATAATCATTTTGTTTATAATTTTTCAATGATATTAGGTGTGTAAAAAATAGAGTCTTGATATGTCCCTGATGACCCATTCTTTCTTTTTCTTCTCCATTTCTCTCTCGTGAAACATCAGTTTATCCCTGCTTTTATTTCTTAATTATTGAATCTCATATCTTAGCTATTAGATATTCGTAGAATTTCATGTTGATTTCTATGTATTTTAATTAATTTTATTTTTAATTTATGATTAAACCTCCATTATTTTCAAGGTGATTATTATAAAATTAATATTCATCATCATATTATGTTTAAACTATATTATTTTTCAAATATTTTTCTAACTTTTATATTTTTTAAAAAATTTTTTTTATCAAAATAGAAAATATAGGTTCTATGGAAGGAAACTAGCAATGATTACTGCTTTTTAGGCAGTGTTTTAAAACCCGGTTAGGCTCGACGGGTCGACCCGAGACCCGGTTGACCCGGGTATGTGGCTGAGCAGGGTCTAAGCAAAAAACAGGCTAGGAATTGGTCCAGTCAGAACCTGTCGACCCAGGACCCGACCAGCCTGGCCAAACCCGGGTTTTTTTTTTTAATATCCTTATGCCTGAACAACGTCGTTTTGGGCTTTTACAATTAAAAAGCCAAAACGACAAGAGCAAAGGGACAAACGCATTACAGAGTAGCAGGAGTGAGAAGAAGACCTAATTAATTTCAAGAAATCATCAAACCCATTTCACTTTTAGTCGCAAAAAAAGAGCATATGAGCATAAGACTCTTGAATCCTTGATCGCCGTTTCAATTCTAAGCATAAAGTTAGATGAGTTTTTACTTGTTTTTTTCTTCTTTTGCCTTTCACTATCCTCTATTTCATCTTCTTCCCTCTGTTGAACTTGTAGGAGAGTATAACAGTGGCATCAATTCTTCCTTCTATTGACCCATCGGTTCTTCCCTCTGTTCACCCATCGATTCTTCCCACAAGTATGTATCTCATTTTCTCTGTTCTTCTATTTTTCTACAACTTTAAATGGTCAAATACATGTTTGTTTGCTGTAAATATTATTGTGAATATTGCTGTGAAATATGAATATTTTGGTTGTTAATTTTTGTAGTTGTGAATATTGTTAATTTTTTGTTGTCCCCATTTGTTTACTTCTACTTAAGTTGATATTGGTTGTCCTGTCCCTATTCATTTGCTTCTGCTTCTGTTGATGCTTAAATTGAATCAGAATTTGAGACTATCCCCATGTTAATCTGCTCACTAAAAAAGAATGAATTTGAGACTATCCCCATGTTACTCTGCTTTTGCTCACTAAATTTGAAACTATCCCTTTCTTCTACTTTCTGGAGATTGGCATCATTGATTCTCCATTATCAATTTAATATTATATTCACCATTAAATCGTAATATTTCCACAAACTATTATTATATTTACCTTTTGACTTTTTATCAACAGCTTAAAGTTCTTAAGCATAATTTATGTTTCTACTTTTTTTTTTAAATTATTTTCTATTTGAAAAAATATTAAATAAATATTTTTTATAATTGTAATGTACTAATTTTTAAAAGTAGAAAAAATATATGTGAAGTTATCAATCCAAACTGGAATTATATTCCCTTTTTTATTTTATTTTTTACATAGCAGCATGTTGGATTCATTCTTATAATAATACTTTAACTATACTGGTATGAATATGTTATGGAGTAAAAAATTTATTTTTATTTGGAGTAATAATAGCTAGTAATTTTTAATCTTATTATTTTATTTTATTTTATTTAATCATCTTGACTTATGGTCTATTTATTTTGTTAGGTTTTTATGTTAGATGACCACCATAATAAAAGATGTGTATTTTGAGAATATCTGACATGTGGGAATCCTGGCATCTTGGCCTTAAGGACCAGATGCTACTCGTAAATACAGAAGAAGATGTACTTTTATTTTTTATTTTATTCATGTTGACCATTTTAGTTTTCTATGATGTTGATATAATGGATTAGTTATTGTTGAACTGTAATTATGAGAATTTGGGTGGGTTGGCCGTTTACTATTTTCTTGTTCAGTTTTCAGTTGTGAGAATTTGGATTAGTTATTTCAATTTTTAGTTTTCTTGTTTGTTTACTTTTACTTAAGTTGATATAATGAAATCAAAATTTTATTTTAGAAATGAATTGAAACTTTAATTATGGTAGTAATTAGTAATCTAGTTGAAAGAATTTTCCAGTGATATCTTATAAATTATGTCAGGTCCTTAAAATGTCTTCACATGATGGTAGTACTCCAAGTAGTGATCCTTCAACGACCTAATCATCTCAACCTTTAATTTTCATGTCAAGTGGCAATAGAGGAAGAACAGATTTGATATGGGGTCATTGTAGAGAAGCTCTTGAACTTAGTGTTGGATAAAAAAAAAATTAAATTAGTATGTTTATATTATGTTAAAGTATTTGCGGCTGGTAACATTAATCGATTTAAGCAACATTTAGTTGGAGCTAAAGGAGAAGTTAAACAATGTCGCAAATGTCCTCTTGATGTTCAACATCAAATGCTTTTGAACTTTAAAGGAAATGTTGAAACAAAAAAAAAAAGAGTTAGAGAAATGCAAGCAGATTTCAATCTATTTAATACACAACAAAAGAAGCATGAAGAGATCATGATTAGGCAATTAGAAGATGATGATGGTGATGATGATGATGAAGATGTTGATTAGTACTTAAAAGGGTGTTTTTATCATGGTTTTATATTATCATTTTGCACTTGAAGTATCAATAACTCCTTAACTAAAGCATGTTTTATAATAATATATCTAATAATATAAGATACCTTTAATTTATGGTAAATATTTATTTTAAATGCAGGCCTAACATATAAATGAAAGGATTGATTGGTGACTTTAAGAACTTAAATTGCAAGGATAAAGAGATGACCAAACTTAGCAAAGAGATGTCAGTGCAATCCAAACTGGAACACTGTTCAGTAATTTGGTTATATCTAGAGCTATAGATCTCAGATTTAGGTTCACTTTATATGGATGGAAAGGTAAGACATAGGCCTACAACTTTCATATGGAGCCCAAGATCTAAAAAGACCATTTTCAAGTCCAAATTATAGCAACAACAAATAAGCCCGAATCTATCTTCCAGCCCAAGTACTGTTCGGTATTTTGGCCATATTTGGAGTTCTAGAAGTCGAAATAAGCTGAATGTTTTACACAAGAAAACTGAGGCAATTTCTTACAACTTTCATGTTTTCGACTAGCTCCAATTGTGACGTTATTAATGACGTTTTGGGCAGACAAGAGAAGATAAGGATTGTCACCAAGTCAAGAGTTGGCCACCCACTTATCAATTAGTCATCAAATCAATAGTTCCTAATTTTGGCCTATAAAAGGAGGCATTTGCCATGCATTTAGGCATCTTAGTGTCCAGATCAAGATCATGCTCTTCCTTTCTCTCTTTGTATTTTTTGTAATGTTTATGCTTTGCTTTCATTAATATTAAGTTTATGCCTTTCATTTCCTTTCACTTACTTAGTTAACTTTAATCTTATTCATGTTCTTATTTTGTTTATTTATTTTTCTTTCTTTCATTATGTCTAGCTAAGTTAATTATGTCAAGGTGAAAAGGTTACACTAATGGTGTAAGAATAAGCATAATGTAAACTTAATATGGACTTTAATGTTTGATACTAACATGTTTTATATTTGTTATCTTGTTCACTCTTTACTACTTTACTTGTTAAATAACTAATCTTGATTTATATTGTATAACACTTGGTACAACAAATGCTTGGCACTTTCATAGTTCATATTGTATGGTATAACCGACACCTAAGCTATGAAAGGAACTTGATTTGTTGTTAACATAAGTTATAATCATGAATGCTTGACGAGATTTATAAGTATTAGCATTAATCGAATAAGATGACTAATGTAATCATGTTAACAATCTATAATTTGATTGGAATCTCATTTATATGTGGTTTCCAATTGAATAATAAGAGTTTATATTATACTTGTTTGACATACCATTAGTGGAATCTCTAACCTTGACATTTGTTATTATCATTGTTTAATCGTTACATTAATATTCCATCTCAAAGTTCTCATCTTCTTCTTCTCCTTTTTTTTCTTTATTATTATTATTATTATTATTATTATTATTATTATTATTATTATTACTATTACTATTACTATTACTATTACTATTACTATTACTATTACTATTACTATTACTATTACTACTAATACTATTATTATTATTATTATTATTATTATTATTATTATTGTTGTTGTTGTTGTTGTTGTTGTTGTTGTTGTTGTTGTTGTTATTTATAATTTGTACAAATAACCTCCCTGTGGTTCGACCCTGGTCTTGCCGGGTTATTTATTACTTCGACACTCCTACACTTGGGAAAAGACATCAATCTTTTGGTCGTGTCAAATATAAATACTAAAAAAACATATGTTACCACTGAAGATTGCAAAAAAGAAAAAGATTCAAAGCACCAACACTGTAAAACAATCAACTACAAGTTATGGAAAGTAGAAGAAATCTACAACATCAGGGACATATTTCATGCCGAGAACAACTCCTGGTGCTCAAAAGTCTCTTCAGAATTGTTGGCAAAGGAAAGAAGCAGTTGAATGGTGTGATCTTGCTTTAGCGAAGTGGATGTTTGATGCATGTGTGTCATTTAATGTTGTTAACTCTGTGTATTATCAGCATGCCATAGATGTTGTAACAACCATGAGTCATGGTTATAAAGGACCAAACTTGCATGCTATCTGTGGTTATTACTTGACAAAAACGGTTGATGAAGTGAAGATTTATGTTGAGAGTTATCGAGAGATTTGGAAAAAGACTGGCTGCACATTAATGGCCGATGGATGGATAGATCAGAAAAGGAAAGCTTTAATTAACTTCTTAGTATATTGTCCTAAAGGAACAATTTTTTTGAAAACCGTAGATGTATCAAATGTCTCAAAGACTGCTAGATTGTTGTATTAGTTGTTTAAAGAGGTTGTTTTGTATGTTAAGGTAGAAAACATTGTGCATATGATGACTGATAATGTTGCAAATTATGTTGCTGTTGGCAGGTTATTGATGGAATAATTTCCTTCAATATTTTGGTCTTCTTGTGCTGCTCATTGCATCAACCTCATACTCTAGGATATTAGTAAATTGCAATAAGTTTATTGTGTTGTTGAGCATACTTCTGATATCACAAAGTACATTTATAATCATTGTTATCTATTGTATTTGATAAGGAAGTTCACTGGAGGAAAAGAAATACTTTGTCCAGCTCCTACTTGTTTTGCCACCAAGTTCATTGCATTGCAAAACATTTTAGCTCATAAAGATGAGTTGAGAGCTATGGTGACATCTAGGGAATGAGTCTCATCTGCTCATGCTAAAGATATCAAAGGAAAAAAGTTTGTTGAGAGTGTGTTAGACTCTTTGTTTTGGGAAGAATGTGCAATAATTATGCAAATGATTGAACCTTTAGTTCAAGTTCTATGATTGGTTGACGGTGATGATAGACCTTCAATGAGATATTTGTATGATGCTATTCATCATGTAAAAAAAGAAATGATGAGGAGATTTCAAAAGAGAAAGTCTAAAGTGAAACCTTTCATAAACATTATCAATAATCGATAGGATGGATAATTTTATATAAATCTTTATACAACGACATTTTGGTTGAATCCTTAATTTCAATATGATGCAAATATAATGGATAAACATATAAGTACCATTTCTGGACTTCTAGATTTTCTTGAGAAGTATGCACATGAAAATCTACCATTGCAAAGTAAGATTACAAGTGAGATAAAGTTTTTTAGGAATGCTGAATATGACTTTGGCTGAGTGTCCGTAATAAATAATCACATCCTTATGCCTCTAAGTATATAATTTTTATATTTAAAAATATTTTTTGACATAGTCTTATACTTTTACTTATTTTTTTTTGTATAAATGAATGGTGGATGATAGATAGAACCAGCGCTCCAAAACTACAATAATTGGCTATACGAGTGTTAAGTCAAACTTGTAGTTCTTCAGGATATGAGAGAAATTAGAGTATGTTTGAATATATTCATTCCAAGAAGAGAAATAGATTGGAGCACCAAAGGCTTAATGACCTTGTTTACGTCCATTATAATTTAAGATTGAAACAAAAGTATTTTTCTTTTCTCTAATTCCTTAAATATTATTTTATCTTGTTTAGTAGCATTATTAATACTTATATTGTGTTTACCTTCACTTTTAATATATAGGAATTATTGGAAATGATGAAATTATGATCCAATTAATGTCAAGATAATTTTTGACATCGAAAATTAGGTAGTTAAAGATGACCCATTAATCTTGACAATGGAAGAAGTAGAGAGTTTTCACCAAGCTCTTTCAACCATGACCATACAAGATACTTTAGATGATGATAATTAATGATTGATTATTTAGTGATAAATATTATTTAAAATAAAATACTATTTAACACATAATATTTATTAATTAATTATGTTTGGAATGTAGATGTCATAAATGTTAATGAGATTGAAGATGATGAAGTTTTAAAGGAGCATGTTGATGATTTATTAAGTGTTGACGAGATTGGCTTATTTCCATCGATATTTGATCTAAATTTTGCTCTCATGGACACAAAAGAACTTAATATATTTATTAAACAAAAGAAAATGTGTTGTTGATTTAGAATCTATGTTGTTGAATGTTTTGTTTAAAATATTTTATAATTTATATTTGGTTTGTATTTTGGATATTGAATTAAATTTATGTTATCGGTTTAAAATTTAAATTTAATTTATATAAATATTGCATTGTAAATTTATAACTAGTTAGATGTTTTATATAATTTTTTTAATTAAATCAAGTTAATCTATTTAACTTATAATCCAATCATCAGATCTGAACGATGAACAAATCAAGTTTTAAAACTATATTTTTTTGGTAACACTTGGGAATACGAGCGCCATGCGCTTGGCCATGACTATACCTCAAAACCCTTTCATTCATTTCACTGCCTTGCTTTTATACCACCGCTCATTGCTTCCTTTTCTTCTTCTTCTTTTTTTCAGAAGATACCCCACGTTCAGCCCTCTCTGTATCTAACTTCTAAACTATCCGAATCTTGGTCGATATAATTACTCTGTCTGTATCCGGTCAAAGGAAAAATAGAAATCGCAAAATCCATGCACTATAGGGTTTGTCTCTTTTATAAGTTTCTAGCTAGGGTTGCCCTGCAATATATGGAAGAAGCTTAATTTATATATATTAATAAGCAGTGGACACTGAATTCATGGTTGTTAGATGTCTTTCATTCTACTTCTATATCATTAACAAAATGGAGAGAGAGAGAGAGAGAGAGAGAGAGAGAGAGACGGGAGGGTAGAAGGCAGAGCTGGGCAGGAGAAGAGAAGGGGAGGAAGGTTGGGGACCGTGCAGAGCGTGTGCCGACAAGCACTTAAAATTTTGTCAGGTCATAATGAGATCTCTTAGCTGGTCAGTCTGTCCACCTAAGGTGTTTTGGGAGTGCCTACAACAGGGAAAAGTTAAAAAGGATACAGTAAGCGGAAGAAACAAATATTACAATTTTTTTAAAATAATATTTGGAATTATATTAAAATAATATTTTTTTTATTTTTAAAAATTTATTTTTAATTCTAACATATTCAAATAATTAAAAAAATTAATTTAAAATAAAATAAAATAAAATTCAACTGCAGTCTCAAATAGAACTGCTATACTTTACAGGTTTCTATTTATTTTTTAATTTTTTATTTGAAAACATAAATAAAAAACTTGGTTGTTTTGAATTAAACATAAAAATCTGATTATTTTATTTTTTATTAAAAAACCAAAAATCATCTTTATAATTTTTGAAAACCACTTTGATTACGTTTGTTTCTTGAAAAATAATTTTTTAAATTTTTTTGTGTTTATTTATTATTAAAAATGTTGGTAAATAAAAAACATTTTTCTATTAAATAAAAATTTGGCTTGATTTTAAAAATTTTTATTTTATTTTAGGAGAAAAATACTTTTTCAAAGTTATGAAAAATTTAGAAATATCATATTATTTGCTGATTATATCAAATTTCATCCTTAAACATTTGATTGATATATATATATATATATATATATATATATATATATATATATATATATATGTTGAATATATTTTTTTTAATTTCATCCCTTAAAATTTAATTTTTATAATAACTTTAGTCCTCATTTTTATAATTATTATTTGATTTTTTTCTTATTATTTTTTAATTAAAAATTTTTATTTATAAAATTTAGTCGTTATTATTATGATTGTTCCTTATTTTATTTGAAGTAATTTATGAAATATTAATTATTATTATTTTAATTTCTTCATCTTTTTTTTAGATTTGATCTTTATTATTTTGATTATTATTTATTTTATTTGAGATAATTTATAAAATTATATTTTTTTAATTTTATTTTCATTCAATTTTTTAATTTGTTAGATTTTTTTCATTATTTTAATAAACTTGAAAAAAATAAAAAATTAATATATTATTTTCAGCCTATTTTTCATAAAATAACCAAATACTGGAAAATATTTTTCAACTTATTTTTTATTACATTACCAAATATAAAAAAATAATTTATTTTTTCATAATTTACTTTAAGAAATTATTTTTTAACAAATAAATGGAGCTTTATAATGATTTTAAAATATTTTAACATTCAGTTGTTATCTGGTTATGTTTTGAAAATAAAATAAAATAAATAAATTTTTTATTTCTATTTTAAAACTTCGGATAATTTTTTTATACCAATTCACACCTAACTGTTCCAAAATAAACCCAAAGTCTAAGTATATCGCATGGGATCAATAATTGAAGTGAGAGACAGAATGTTGGTTGACTTCACAAGGTCTTCGTGCATTGTCTGTATATGTGTCAGTGCTAATCAATGTGATTATTATTTGTTGCTAATCAAGATATCTCTCTTCTGCTAAAAAGTTAATTTGTACTCATCAAATAGTATATCAGCTTATTTATTTACTAAAATTTTAGAAAATGTATGTGTAGATAAATATCATCTCGTAATTTTGATATATATATAGTTTGACACTGACTTGGTTAATTAAGTTAAAACTGTAATTAAAATTGAAATTAAGAAAAAATAATTTAATGTATTTGATTAAACAAATACTTTTTAAATTAAAGTTATATATATATATATATAGTTTTTAATTTAAATAATATAGATTTAATTATTATTATTTATTATTATATCATGAAATAAAAAATATTTTATATTATTTCATTAAACTATCTATAATTTTATCATATATTAATACATTCGACAAAAACTATATTTTTATTAGTTTTGTAAACGCACAATAACATGATATAAAATATTATAAAAAATAAAATTGAGATTGAAATCAAATTCTATAAATATTACGTCATTAGACGATCTCCTTCTAATTTATATAATATTATTAGATAATGTAAAACACTAGTTTTTTAAATAAAATATAATTAAAAATAAAAAATAATTTTTTTACTAACCCTATTCAATGTAATTTTGTAACTTTGAACCGAGTCCGGTCTTCCTTGTTTATTGAGGTGAACGGTGGAGTCCACTGTTCACTCAAATGAATTAAATTCACTTTCCACATAAACTAGGAAACGAACATAGGAGAAGAATGCAGGAGAAGCAGATAAAAATTACTTCTCATGAGCTGAGGTTCGACCTCAATTATTAGGTGGGATCCATGTAAAAAATATGTAATTTACATTAACCAAACACTTTAATTCAGCTTCTGCTTCCTGTGGTTGTCATTGCTGCAGTGCCAAACAGGCACTATATAAGGATCCCGCATGAAAAGTAGTTGAATTTTTATGGTACTAAACTTAATGTTTATGTGGTGAGTTTTAAAAATAGAAGTTTGCGTAAATAAATACCCATTAAATTTATTATAACAAATTAAATATTGTATAATGGTAAAAAAATAAATTTTAATTTTAAAATAAATTATAAAGCTTAAAAATATTTAATAAAAAAAATTATGATAAGAATAAAAAATTAATAAACATCGGAAAACTATAATAAAACTCCCTTTTGCTCTATTCATGGTAACAATGCCAAGTAATAGTTAGACGTGTGTGTCAATTTCAGTGACTTGATCTCGGTTAAAGAGTTGACTGAATCAAATTTAATTGATTTGGTCAAAAATCTCTATAATCTTAACACAGAAACTAAAATTTTGCCTAAATCTTTTATCTCTTTTAATAACAATTATTTTTTGGGTGACACACCATGTCAACACTTTTAGTACAATTTAATTTTAATATTATATATTCAATTTAAATTAAGTGAAAATGTTGAAAAAACACAAGTTGTTGGTTGAATTCAAAATCATACCCCCCCCCTCTCCTTCATATAAAAGTTATAATTTGTATAAATACATATTCAATGTATTTTAATAATTAATATATTTATAAATTAATATTATTAATTTATTAAATCAATCAATGATTCGATCATTCAAAACTTTGATCGGGTCAAAACTATGGATTTGACAGCCATGGTAATTGTTCAAGTAAATCTAGATTGCCACGAGGAGGAGCATGCAAACCAGGAAGCTGTTCCTCTTTAACTGGATTTGTCTTAAGGGTACCACAAACAGAATCAGCCAGCTGAGCTTCCTCCTTATAGCGATTAATCTCCCAAATTGCTTGACTTTTCCTCTCTAACCAAATTTTCTGTAAGACCAAAAGTTTGAGACCAATCATATTCACCTTCAAGATTCGACCTGAGCCAACGAACTAAATCCTGCTGAAAGAAACAATTCCTACCTGGCACAGGAACAAGCTGAATCCAAATCCTTTTAGTACAGCAACAATCACGCAGGACATGAAGAGTAGATTCAGAAACACTTGGACAAAAGTGGCAGTCTAAACCGCAACTCATTGGTGAGAATACGATTATGCATGGCAAGCCAAAGAAGGATAGGGTACTCTCTGTAATAATCTAATTTTTTACCCCTCTCAAGTATTCAAAAATATTTCTAACTCATTGGTGAGAATACAATTATGCATGGCAGTCATTAATATTCATTGTTACCGTGAAAACCCAAGTATATTTAGGATAGGTTTGGAAACACTGTTAAAATTATGTTTTAAAAAAATTAAATTTTTTTGTTACTTTTTTTTAAATATTTTAAAATTATTTTGATGTACTGGTGTTAAAAATAAAATATTATTTTAATATATTTATAAACAAAAAATATTTTAAAACATAACCGTTATTAAATCTTCATATAAATTGATTGTCTAGGTTTTTTTTTCTAAAACTATATGTTGTATTTAGATTTATGTGATTGTGCATTGACTATTTGTTTCCTTTTTTAGGAAGGTGTTTTTTTAAAATAAAAATCTGGAAGTCTTTTTAGCTAGAGGAGATTTACACAGATAAATGATTTTGAATTTTTCATTAACAGGGTTAGTAGTATGGCCTATTCCCCTGTTGTTTTAAGATGACTCAAGCTTAACCACGTGAGGAAGATGCAATCAATACTACATGGATAATCCAAAATTTGAAATTAGTTATTGCTTGAAAAATCTATCTTATAATGCTAGTGTTGTCTATATTAGAGACAAATTTGGTTCTTCTAATTATAATCAAAATATTAGTGATATTTTATAATTATATCTATTCATTTACTTTATATATTTGCTTTTTATATTTATTTACTCTATATATTTACTTTCTATTTCTATGATTGTATATATTTTACAAATAAAGATTTTCTTCTATAATTTTTACTCTGTATATTTACTTTCCATTTCTATGATTATATAGATTCTATAAATAAAGATTTTCTTCCATAATTGGGCTTTTCATCAACTTGATGTCAGAAATGTTTTATTGTATAGTTTTTTTTTTTTGAGAAAGTCTACATAGAATAACCTTCTAGATATATTGATCATGAGCTTACTTTGTAAATTCTATAAATAAAGATTTCCTCTAATAATTAGGCTCTTCATCAATTTGATATAAAAAATGTTTTCTTGTATGATTTCTTTCATGAAAAAATCTACATAGAATAAACTCTTTGATATATTGATCATGAGTTTATCTCTTATGTTTGTTCCTTAAAACAAGCTCTTTATAGTATAAAACGGCTCCCCAAAGCATCTCAGTCATTTTTTGCTTGACCTTGGTTTTTTTCCAAGTCATATTGATTCCTTATTATTTGTTTATCATGGTACTCATGGTGTTCTTTATCTTCTTTTATATGTAAACGATATGATCATCACTAGCAATAATCAACTTATGTTGTACACTTATCAATCATCTAGCCCAAAATTTTTTGATAAAGGAACTTAGTGACTTCCACTATCTTTTGGGTATCGAGGTCATTCAAAATACCAAAGTAATTCTTCTGAGTTAAGTAAAATATGCTCTTGATCTCTTGACTTGTGTCTACATGGTGGATTGCAACCCGATTTCCACTTCTTTTATTATTAGGTCTCATCTTATAAAATCTAGCACTTCTCACTCCGATACTACTCAATTCCGGTTGCTTGCAGGAGCTTTGCAATACTTAACTCTTTCATGACCTGACTTGCCCTACAATGTTAATTCCATATGTCAATATGTGCATGCTCCTACAACTTATCACTTCCGTGCTTTAAAGAGTATTTTGCACTATATCAAAAGCTCTAATCATTATGGCTTACAACTTTTACAACATTTTTCTTTCACTTTGATGTGTTATTACGATCAGGGGCGGAACCAAAATATAAAATCAAGAGGGGCCAAAATGCTGTGATTTACACAGTGTTTTATAAAAATACTAAGAATAAATTTAAAGAAGGCTGGGAAAAAATTTTCCTTGCAGGGGCCGGGGCCCCTGCCAGCCTCTCCTTGCCTCCGCCCTTGATTACGATGCAGACTAAGCTGGTTGTCCTGTTACCAGATTCTCTATCACAGACTATGCTATTTACTTTGGCCAAAGTCTTATTTCTTGGTGTTTTAAGAAGCAAAACATTGTTGCTCGCCTAAGTGTTGAAGCAGAATACCGTGCTTTAGCCACTGTTGCTGCTAAAAATCTCTAGATACTTCAACTCATTCATGAGCTACATATCACACTCTTTTTTTTGCCAAGTTAGCTATGTGACAACACTAGTGTTATTTTCATTGCTTCTAACCTTGACACCAAATATTGCTCCAAACATATTAATATTGACTATCATTTTGTTCGGGAACTTATTGCAGAAAAGACTTTTTGTCTCTATTTTGTCCCCTCACACCTCCAGTTAGCTGATGTCTTTATAAAAGAAATGACCAAATTACAATTCTTATTACATCATAACAAGTTGTGTGTTTTTTCTTTTTCCACCATGACAACATTAAGGGGGGATATTAGAGTCAAATCTAGTTCTGCTAATTATGACCAAGATATTAATGATACTCCATAATTATAGCTATTCATTTACTTGTATATTTGCTTTCCATGTTCATTTACTCTAGCTATTTGCTTTTCATTTCTATGATTGTACATATTTTATAAATAAAGATTTCCTCACATCATAACATGGAGGCATTATATTTACAGTTTAATATTTTTTTTAAATAAATAATTTCTCTTGATGTATGAAAATAATAATTTATTTATATTTTATTGAGTATTAATGAATTTTTTTTATAAAACATATAGAGGTGTCTTGTATATTTTGAAAGCAATTTTGTACATTGCCACCATTTTGACACCCTTATTTTTTTTTTAATTATAATCGAGATAATTTGTATTACCATGAAAGTTAGAGCAATTGTGATAACGATATTATAGAAAAGAGTTTAATATAAGGTAAATGAAAAAACAAAAGTATATATCATTTAATTGGACCACATTAGAATGCCTTCTGAGTCTTTATACAAGTCCATGCTTGTATAATTGAAATTATTAGTCTTCAACCATAACACCAAACGATATAGAACAAGTTGGAAATTATGAGACCAGTCCGAGAATTTATCATGAAAAATAAAATTAGTTTAACACAACCAGATTCCCTAATTAATACCATACACAAGCATAAGAATTGCCCGACTTTAAACTAACACAACCAGAATCCCCAATTAATACCATAAGCAAGCATAAGAATTGCCTGACTTTAAAATCTTTCTTTGAACAAGAACATCCATTGAAATAAAGCTTGATCACTGATGGCAAGCACCATTGAAAACCTAACTATTTCATAAATTTATTTCAAATTTGCAAGACTCCATATAATATAAGAAAAGATGATTTGAAGTCTCGAAATGAGCATGACAAAAAGTACAAGAAGCATTCTCATAAATAAAAAACATGTCTCTACTGCAAACAATATCATGTAGCAGGAGACATATAAAGACTTTAATATTTGAAGGAACAAGACCATTCCAACATAAAGAAGAGTAAGAAAACAAACCTAAAATTATTATCCTGTCATAAATTAAAATTCCAAACCTGACCGTATATTTTCCAAACTTGTTAGCCTCCCATTGTTGGACATCATTAGCATTAGGAGTCAAAACTATCCCCTTAAGATCAGCTAAGAGATGGCCTAGAATTGAAAGCTTAGAAGCTCGCAGATTTCTAATACAATTGAAATTTATGGTACCACATCGGCAATTGTTGAGCATTGATTAACTAACAAATAATACAATTGGGGATACTTCTCTTTCAAAATACTTTAACGGAGGCATTGATTTGACTAGAAATGAACAATTGAATAATACTCTTCATTGTAAGTTGAGATTCATCATTACAATTAATAATTGAGTAAATACCTTGCTATATATTTGATAAGAAAGAGGCAAAAATCTAGATACCATTTTACTCCCTCATATGTACATGAAATTGTTACCTACTATTAAATAAAAATATATTCTTGGTTACGGAGAATACAATATTTTCATCTTCAATAATGCACAGGATTTGTTATGATTACTTCAAGTTACTATAATTATAAAGTCTTTATAGGTATGAAATAATAAAATAGTATTTAGAAAGCAATAAATGTAAATACTTATTAATTCGTAATTACTTACAAATGATTTCTTTATAAATTAAACAATATCTTTTTTTTTCTTTTCCAAGGTAACAAGGAACCTTTTTTTTATTTATCACAATAATACTTAATTATTTTTAACTATCACAATTACAAAATAATTAACTAAATTATGGAAAGATAAGATAATATCATACTATTTATTTAATGAATTTATTTAATGGTTCATAATCACTCACAGCTCTTTACCAAAATGAATAGTATTTATTTTATTTTTTAAGTGTAATTGTATAATAATAATAATAATAGTGACTAGCATTATTACAAGATAATTAGTTAAATTAATGATTGATAAGATAAGTTACCACGATACAATAAATGAAAATACCAAATTGTTTGTAATTTGAAGGCACCAGCTTGTAATTACAGATCCTTGAAATAACTATAGCAAGCATTGCATAAGGTTCACTCGGCAAGATTCATAGGTTTGTTAAAAATAAAATAAAATAAATAAAAATCCACAATCAAAGAAAGAGTAATTAAAAAGAAAAGAATAAAAATCTCGGTTACCTTTTTGTTTTTGGTACTCCGCTCAAGGGGAATGTGATGAGAGCACAAATAACCTTGTGCAGTGGGGGGGGGGGGTGCAGGGGCCCCGAAATTTTTCCCAGCCCCTCCCTTATATAAAATAATTAAAATTTTAATCTTTTTAAAATAACTCTTTTAACTTGGCCCTTCTTAATTTTTTTTTCTTACTCCGCCCCTGACCTTGTGGTAGAAACATGAATAAATATATATCTGAAACTACAGGGTACGGCTTTCTAAGGAAAATCAATGCATTGGCTTTGACATGAACTCCTCCAAGAATTGATTAAATGTCTCTTCGAAGATGCACTTTCTGTAATCGAAATGCTAAAACATGGCAGTTCTGTATTTGTGGAAAAAGAGAGGTGTGAATCCGTCTTAGATATTAATACAAATATACAAATAGTGCCCGCGGAAATGTCTTCCAGACATACTTTAAACATAGATCCGTAACAGAAAATGACAGTGCAATGCCAACTTCACCGGTGGAGCATTCAAGCCCTAATATTGTGTCCTTTATTTGTCAATGAATAAATCATTAATTTTCTTTCTTTGAATTTACATGGTGCTTTTCTTCTGCTTTCCTCTTTCAAGTTCCACAGCACCTTGTATTTCACACTCTCTAATGAGCTAATTTTGTTTAATTGGAGAAAAACAAAGGGAAAAAACGAACGAGAAAATCTCACTTCAACACACATAGCACTAAAACAAATAACACGAACATACTGAAGCTTTCTTATATGTTATGGTGGTGGTGGTGGTGTTGTCGATCTGTGCCCTAGCCGGAGCTCTAGATCAAGTTCTTCGTGTGCCAACTCGTTAAAGTTGTTGTCGCTGTTGATATCATTGCTATTATCAATGGATGCCGAGGGCTTGGCTTTGATTGAGTAACAATGAGAAGTATTTATCTCAGGTGGAGCTGCTAGAAAATTAAGAGATTTCTCTATCAAGTTGTTATGGGGATATGGTGTGATAGAGAGAAGAGTAGAAGGTGAATCAGTAGCACATGCATTCATAGTTGCGGGAGTGAAGACTCCATTAGGGTTTGGTAGTCGGTAAAGTAAGCATAACCCGGCATTTGGGGGAAGTTCTTGAGTTGGGATTATAAAAGTGGACGAGGAAGAACTGGAAGTTGATGAGTTGGGGTTGATTGAAGGCTGTGTTTGGTGGAGCCTAGCGCGGTCACGGCGGTGAACATTCATGTGACCCCCTAGGGCTTGGGCTGAGCGGAATTCCCTTCGACAAAAGGTGCAAGTATAAGACCTCGGTGGCCAAGTGGTGCCGTTGATGTTGCCTGTTTCCTCTGCGAAGGCTCTAACCTCCCATGAATCATCCTCTTCTTGAGTTTGCTTAGGGTTCCACATCCAGACACTAGGTGTCTCATTCGGGTTCAGTTGATGTTGATACTGATTTTGTTGAGATTGAGGTAATTTTTGGAGTTGGGTCAAGGAGAGAAGGCCAATCTCTGCAGCCATAGCACTCGTAACATATGCGATCGGTGATAGAGGTGATGCGGAAACAAATGCAGAGAAGAGTTAAATAGGGGATGGGCTAGCTAAGGTGAGAGATCGAGACAAAAGGAGCCCTAATACCGAGGTTATCACCAAAATCTTGTACCAAGCAATTGGAATTTAGTAAGATTTACATTACAATAATTTTCCCTCCCAACTAGCTATCCTCACATGTAAGGACAACATTTCTAATAACTTTGGCTTCAACGCCCCACTGTTTACTGGTTCAATTGCATGCCTCGGTGCATTTTTCTCTTCGTTCAATTGTGCGAAACAAATAATTAGTGCATAAGGAACAGTATCATTCGAAAGTTTAATTAATTATACGAAAGAATGAGATTTCCATTGATTTCAATTAAACTTGGAAGGTGCTATTGGCATGCTATTTTGCGCATTTACTGGGATTACTGTTAATGGAGTTTCTTGGCCTTTCCAGGATAGCGACATAAAACACATGGTGTATGTCCTTTATCTCTAAACTTTATGATGTGACTCGTTCAAGATTCACCCAAGTCCCATAAATTAAGTCTGGTTAATTATTTTAAACTAATTAAAAAATCATACAAACAGATGTAGTAAAGTAATTAAAATGGAGGCTAATAAATGAACGTTTGGAAATAATATATTTGTCTGTACTGTGTGCCTGCGCCTAAGTCCCGCTATTATATATCACTGTAGATTTTGTAGATTTACTGTGGCAATTTTTTTTTTTTGATCCTTGCATCTTTACAAGGTCAAATTGATGCGCAATTACTTCATGTTTGTTAAGAATGGGCAATATTGAAAGAAAAAGGATCAATGTTACAAAAAAGCTGAAAATAGATGGTGTGATTAAAGTTCTCATTAAAAGTTTAATTTAGTCATTAAACTTTTCAAATTATACCCATTTGATCCTTCAATTATTTTACAATTCAATTTTGATTAAAATTTTATTTTTATTATTTTCCAGGTCCTGATTTGAGAAAAGAGAGAAAAATTGTTGGATTCTAGTAAAAGAAAGAAAAAGTCATCATTCACGTCATTTTTTTACTACCAAAATAGTTTTTTTTTTATGTCTAAAGGTTTCATGCAATGATAGGAGTTTGTTAGTGGTTGTTTTGAGCCTCTATATTGTCTAAATATATATCTAGGTAGAGGAAGATGAAAGTAACCCAGTTTGATTTCGAGATTTGAGGTCGCTTTTTAGATTCTTTAGGTTGATGAATTGGGTTTTAGATGTTTTATATGATCTAAAAGTGTTAGTAAGATATTTTTAAGTTTAAATAACTTAAAAAATCATGTTTCTCAAGAAAAAAAACATTATCCCTATTTTTTAGCCATCATAGTGATGACAGAAAGGTAGGCTAGCAAATAGCACACTATCCACCTTAGTAGGTGACATGTCGTCTACCTATTTTTTTTAAAAAAAAACTTGTTATTAGCCCCTTTAAAAGAAAAAAAACAAAGTGAAGCCCATGTACACGTGCCCGGGCTTGAAGGCCCATGCTCCTAAGCTCTTCCTTACAAAGGCCTAGGTGTGGTGGGCTATAAGCTCACTCGCCAAGGTTTTTTTTTCTTTTAATTTTTTAATTTTATATTTAGGTTAAATATATATTTGGAAAAAAATTATATTTATTGAACTTTGTTGAGATCATGACTTAGATCAAATGTTTGATGGGTTAAGCTATAGTGGTTGGGCTATTATTTTTTCTTTTCTTTTTTTTATTTCTTAATGCAGTTTTTGTCTCTCAATTTAAAAATAAAATTTCACTCTTTGTTATCAATGATCTACCTTTTCTATCTCAGTTGCACGGTCTGTCCTGGGTTTTTTTCCTTTTAAAATAATATTCATGTGAAAAAATTATAATGTGTTTTATTATCATAATAATTAAATGAAAAATAATCTTTGTGATAAATTTTTTATTGAATTCGATGACATGCATGAGTTGTATCATAAGTTTGATTGGTTGACTTAAGTTTCAATGACATGCATGACTTGTATTTTAAGTTTGATTGGTTGACTCAAATTCACTTGTTTTTTTTAATTAAGTGTTTATTTTTATCAATTTTATCCTTCAACATTGAGTTAATTGAAGATTGAGCTTCTCAATTTATTTATTTTTCCTACAATATTTATTATAAGTTTGATTGGTAGTAATAGTTCTCAATTTATAGCTTCCCCCAAATATATAATCTATTTACTAAACAAAATATATCAATTCATCATAGGTAAATAATACAATTATATGTTTGTTTGAATTTAATATTTATCACATATCTTCCCCTTAATGCACTTTTTAATAATAGTCATTTGGGATGACCAAATATTAACAAATTTCCGGTCAAAAGTAGTTCACTATCATTATCATTTCTTGGAATATGGTTACTACTTGTTCTCAAATGAGACTTAAAATAATATGAGATAAATGTTGAAATCTCTTTAATAATATAAGTCTTATATATCAAAGTCTTAACATTTTTTTTTAATATTGAATAAGTATCTACATGGAAGTAGTTAGAGATGAATAACTTAATGTTTTTTTAAAAAAGAAAATGGATAATTACTTAGAATACATATAATCTTTTACCTCTTAAATAGATACATCTATCTATATCAAAACCTTTAACTTTTGCTTTATAAGCTAAATGAATGGGCAGATGCTCTATAAAGTTAAAGAAGGTATATAAAATTATTTCAAGTCAATTTATGTGTTGGGTATATAATCTTCTCGGATAAATATCTCCAAAAAATATTAGCAATCTCTATTGATGCATTAAATATTTCTTTTGGTACTAAATTTCTATAAATTATTGGAATGAGTGTTTGTATAAAAATATAATATTTATGATTTTTTATTTTATATAATCTGTATTTTTTTTAAATTCACTAATTTATCTATTTTTGAAGCATATTCATCAAAAAATCATAGATTTTTAAGTCATTCGTAAATAACAAGTTGTGCATCTTTAAATGATTTCGGTTATATATAGAGGTTGATGGATGAGGGGGGATGAGAGTGAGCTTCGGGTGATGGTACTGCCTAGATGAAGGTAGTGTTTATATATATATATGGTCTAATTTCAAGGAAATAATAAATGTTGTGCATATACCAACACAATATTCAAATAAATTTTTTTAAAATTTTTTGCATGTATAGAATTTTATTCAAATCTCAATTAATTTTTCAAAAAATAAATATTGGTGATTTTTCACTGAAATGAAAACAAATAATTAATTACACAAAAAATATTATAAACTATGCATCAAGGAATTAACACACCAGTATGCGGATAGAAAATTTGAACTCATTTATCGAACAAGATAGTTTTTTTACAGAGGGGCCTAGCATCATTGATGCATAGTTTATAATTACTGTAAACTTGTATAGTTTGCCTCTCTCAAGTTTTCCTACCCTCTTATAATAGGAAGATTAAAATCCTAGTGTGTACATGATAGTGTCCCACGCTCTAACCCCCACTTGGATGTGACTGTCAATGACAACTAACCTTAATTCACGTCCCTCCTTGTTCTCGCTCTTGTTCCTTTCTTCTTGTCACGTAAACAAAAGGACATGTTTATATATATATATATATATATATATATATATATATATATATATATATATATATATATAATGAGTCTCATGCTGTCGGAGATAGTCACAAGTGATTGCATCTGTGTCTTGAAGCTCTAAGAAAAAAGAATTTAATGAAATAAGAAATCGTCTGTCCGCATAGCTTTTTTCACCATCGACTCAAACGAGAAACAGAGGTCTTACTTTTTTTTCCCCACAGCCATAGGTTACATCAAAACGATACAAATACCGTTACAAGTTATGACCTGCCTTTTGGTTTCCATGCTTTAATATTGCTAGTTATATGGTACTACAAGCATATTTTGTCTCGATCCGTTGTCAGCTACATTTAACTGGATGACATTATTTAAATCAAGGGTCTTCTTGACTTAAAGAATACACACACACATATACATTGACAGCAAATTAATTAAGTAGTTGATTATTGAATTGCATGACAATTTCCAAATAAACCTCCATTCTAGTGAGTAACGAGTTAAAAACATACTTAAAGATAATGTGACAATTTGACCACCAATCTATAATTGATATTATCGTCTGACAGGATATTCTTGATGAATTAATATCATAAATTCCCTTTTCCCCGCCAGTGCAAATACAAATCATGGAGAACAAAAAAAAAAAAAAACATTCCGCCCAGAAAAACACAACGGCCACTTGAAAAGAATTAAAGAATGGGTAACATCTTATAGCTAGTAACTAGTAATACTGAGATAAATTAATGAGTCCTTGTCGCAATTTTTTATATATATAAAAGAAAGTGATTTGGGATCTATCTTATTATTAGTATCTTAAGAAAGTGATTTGGGATCTATCTTATTATTAGTATCTTAAGAAAGTGATTTGGGATCTATCTTATTATTAGTATCTTAAGAATATCTTCATTCCTTATCTCTATCCCATTAAACAACAAGGGATAAATTTACATTATGCTTAATAAAGTAATTAAATGCTGAGAAAATAATGAGAAGGAAATAATTTTTAAAGTTACATAGCACGTCAAGGAATTTGATTGAGGAACGTAAATGAAATTTTATATTCAACCTACTAATGGGCATTTCACGCATTTTGTGTTAAATATTTTGATAAAATATTTAACACAAAATGTGATGCATATAATATAGGAATTACAGGTGTATTATTGAGAGATTTACAGAAATGTTTAGTGAGAAGTTAGAGGAATGCTTCATTAAAGCAGTCTATGTACAATAAGGAGTGTTATGTTATTTTTTAAGCTATGAAAAAGTGAACATTACTTGATATGCAAGGAATTTGTGTTCTATTATGATTATGTGTTGAAATTTCTACAAAACTAGGAGAAAATCAATAATGATGGTGGTACATGTGTAGCGTCGTGGTGAAAAACATCTACTCTTATATCCTAAATGTATTGGTATCTTAAAAAAATCAGGAAAAATAAGGAGAGAAGAGATTTTTCTCTTTTATTAGTGAAAAAAATAGAATAAGAGTCATTAAGTATTTTGATCATTATGAACCCTAACTGATCTCAGACATCACGTACATGGATTAGTTGTGTAAAAGAAAGGTATTAACACCCCAAATATGATCTATCTAATGTAGGCTATATTTTTTAATTGTTTGATAAAATCTAAGGTCTTCTCATGTTTTCTAGTTATTGGTCTGTTTACGATTTAAGAAAAGTCCTCCTTGATGAGGAGATTCTTATCTTATCAGGTAAAACTTAACTGTTTTAACATCAACAAAAAACAAATTAATATCCAAAATACGTCTCACATATAAGGTTGTAACCCCGAGTACTAAAAAAAATATTATTTTTTAAAAATATTGGCCTAGTTCTTATGACTTTAATAAATTGGTTATTAAAGCCAAAATGCATGCTAAAACATATTTTGAAACATTTAATCATATGAAAATAATGATATAACTTTTGTTTTAATATACTTGGTCGTATGCTTAAAAACAAAAGCATTTTTAATTTTTCAATGTTTTGACAAAAATTAAATATTTTAATACTAGATTTGTATCTTTATAGTATAAAAATAAAAACCAATATTAAACCAAATTCAGTAGAAAAATGTGCAGGAAGATAATTTTTTTAAAAGCACATTTCCTTTATTTTTCGGGTTAGGTCCAGCACAACCCATGTGGGTATTTTAATATTGTTTTCACTATTTATCAAGCATGATTGTGCCCTTAAATATAGTGTTGCTTGATTCGTTATGAAGGAGCTTAATAAGTCATTCATCTCCTGGATTCTCTCAAGAATCATTCTTTGATTAGCTGTGTGTACCTTACTAGCACTCATTGAGAGGTTTTCTAGTATTGTCCTCATCTTAGATTGCTATTAATCCATCAACTTGTCTCCAGTTAAAACAATACTTTTCAAGTATATATTATCTTTAACCTTGTTGGTAACTATCAAATCATCCATACATACATCTCATAGCTTGCAGTAAAAGGCTCTTGGTTGTAGGTTTCATATTTTTGTCAATGGATTCCTTTTAGCTCATCTAATCAGACTGTGAAAAGAAATGCATTGGAATTATCAATGATGTTCAATTTATCACCTATATTTATACGGTGAAAAGTGCTTTCGAGCCTCAAAACAGATGGTTCATAGTCAGTCTTGATGGGGGCATCCTTCCAACATTTATTCAAATACAATTATACAATAACATCGTTCAAAAGTCATATCCATGCTGGAGATGATAAACCAAGATGAAAATATCCTTTACGTGCAGCGTTATTCATTAACTACTACTCAAATTCATTAGATCATAGATTTTTTTTGCCCCTAGTTGATCTGAATATATTCATTCATTGATTCACTATTTGATTATCTTTCTTTACCCCCAACTGTTGCTCATTAATTACTGTTGAGATTCATTAGGTCATGGACTGTCGATGTCTTTAGTTGATTTGAATATGTTCGTTCATTGATTCATCATTTGATCATCTTTCTTTGCCCCCAGTTAATCTGAATAATTTTAATCTTCCTTTTTAGGGTCCATTGCATTGCCTTCATATGGTTAACATGTAAAGGATGATTGAGAAGAGCTAGTGCCATTTTTTTGCAGGGTTTTGCATATTCAATCGATGTTCTTTTTTTGTTTAACAATCTTTCTTATTTTGAAATCAAAACTCATATTTCAAAAATCATATATGTTCAAGTTTAATTGTTGAAATGAAATCAGAGATTTATTTTTTTAAAAGTGGTTGTTTATTTTTTTTTCAATCAAGCTTTTTCAATAAAAAAATCTAACACATGGTATAATCCTTTAAAGGTATTCAATGTAATCCTTTAATTGTCTTTTATTTTAAAAACATAAATTGACTCGTTGCAAGATTAAATAACCTTTTCTATGGTTTTTTATATCAGTTTTAATCTTTGATCTTAGATATATAAGGTGGCCTTCTGTGAATTTCAAGAAAAAAAAGTCTCAACTCAGAACTTGAGGATTTATCAAAAAAATTTGTTTTTTCAGTACCTAATTTATCAGCATGCATAATAATCAATAGCTTAATTCATGAAGTCACAACTCTTATGTCAAAACTCTCCAAGTTTTGAGATCCCTATTTATCAGTTCAGATTGCTTACTTAATTAAAAATGACTTTTTAAAACATGTAATGTAGGCTATGATTTATAACTATGAAAGAAAAGGAATTCACAACCTTAAAAAAGTGTTTGAGGGTTTTAAAGACCTATGATCAACATCAACTATTCATCCATTCTCTTTCTTTTATTGTCTTTGTAGACAAAGTGACATATAATCTTGTTAACCTTAAACATTTGAATTTTCTTAACATAGGTCATAATGTAAATCTAATTATTTCTTTGATGAATAATTAGTTTAATTATTTAAAGACATTAGAGGCTTTACCATTGATATCAAAAGACAATGTTTATAACTCAATATTTTTCTTGTATTGATTTTTGGTGTTTGATGTCTCTTTCCTTGATTGAAACCTTGATTTTATTTTATTTTTCCCTTCCTAAACTTGATATGCATTTTCCCTCCTTAATCTTTTCTTCTTCTTTTTTTCATATAGCCTTCATCATAGTTTTCTTATATGCCTTTAGTAAATGGTTTCTTTTTTAATCCTTTCTGAAACATTGGACTTGTATTCTTAACATTTCCTATTAATTTCTAATATCATATTTATATTTTCAACCAAAAATTCTAATTTGCTCCTAATATGAGGTGGGATTCATGACTGAGTTTTTATTTTTAAAAGAAAATATTCTATCAAGCTCAAAGTGGGATTGCAAGGAATATATTTCAAGAAAACGAAGGGATAACAAAGATAGCATTTTTTTTATTTCAAGCAAGATCGGTTAGAACCAATAAATTTTGACCTCGTCTAGCATATTAGACTTGTAAATCTTGATTTACAAGTCCATAACTACCGAATTCACTATATATTATTATGCATACTACTAAAACTTAGCTACATAGTAGGTGATTTAGTTTTATATGTGACCTCAAAATATGTTTAGTCATCCTATATCATTTTAACAAGTATCGAATTCACTATATGTTATTATGCATGTTGCTAAAACTTTCAAGATTAATTTGCCTTAATTGCATCTTAGAGTTTGATTAAAGTATTTTTTCAAGATAAACTTTGAAAAAAACATCTCATTATTTCAAAATATATATATATATATATATATATATATATATAAACATGTTTCGTTAAAAGGATAAGATGTGATCCTAAAAGAAATGGCAAAATTTTATAACAATATGATTGACAATTCATTGTCATCCATGGATCTGCTTAGAGCAGATCCGATGAGACTATCTTAGAAAAAGGTATATATCAACATTTTATCATTATAGATCGTTTCATCCATCTTGTTACAGTATGACTAGTGATGGGTGTACGGGCATTCTAGTCAGGTATACTTGATGAAGTTCGATACTCTAAATTCCTTCGGTGCCATAACATTTGGAACCAAACAAACTTCAGCTGCTATTATAGGGTGAATCAGATTATTTCCTTCAATTATTCTCAATCTTTTTTCTAGGGCAACCCATTTATCATGGCCCATAGGATTGGTAAATCTATTGTCAAAAGGTCCTTTCATGATTGGATTCACGGTGATCTAAGCTTGACTTGAATAGACAGCAATGAAAGGGATAAAATGATTCCCAGTTATTGAGTTTACCACCAAGTTCTAAGATATGTGATGGACGTGGATTAGTGGTGTTTTCACATGAGTTTTGTGCAGAAATCCCTTTTTCATTCTTGGACCTCAGCACTTTGTTTAAGTAGATATGTAAGTCTAGCTATTTCACCTTTGATACTCTCAATTTCATTTTGATAATGGGCTACCAACTGAGCTCTTTCTTTATTTTACATCTTTCAGGTGCAGCAAATCTTGGGTAGAGGACTTACGTTTCAACTTGGCAATATGTATGATAAATGTATGAATATGTTTCTATATGATGAGCTTGCCTTTCCAAGGTTGATATATGGTCATAACCCTTGCATGATAATTTTGATTCTTACTCTACAACAAAATTTTCCTGAGTAACGACCATTGTATCAACCATAAATCTTGCAAAAAGTAACACACACAACCTAAGAACAAGTTCTATTCATTAAGTGAGACAAAGGATAAGTTGATTATTTAGTCTAAAAAAGGTCTCATATCTATGCAGTGATGATCTTTATAAAGATAGTGTGGGGGTGTTGTAAGGAACATTTAAGGCACGTATGCCCACCATTACCGAGCAGACACTTAGATATGAGTTGGATGTTTCACGTATTTGAACCTTGATCAATAGTCATAAGATATATCATTAATCCCTCATCTAACTAAGAAACTTATGTGTGCTTTTCAAAAATTAAAACATGTGATATATGAGACAATTCTATACAATGTATGAACATATATGTACAGAAATTAAAGCATGTAAAAAAATAAATAAATAAGCTTATTAACAGAAAACACCTAAACCAAGCAAAATAATTATCAGACAAAAACAAAACATAGTCCATAAAGTCCTTAATGGAGTCGCCATTTTGTAGCACGTGTACGGCGTCACTGCAAAAAACATTCATTCTTACATCCTAGATGTGTTGGTATCTTGGAAAAATTAAGAAAAATAGAAAGACAAGGTATTCTTGTCTTTTATCTATGGAAAACTAGCATAGGGGTTGCCACCTAATATTTTAATTACTAAGAACCTTAACTAGTCTCAAAGATCAGGTAAAGGGACTGGTTGTGTAAACAAAAGGTATTAGCACCCAAAATACATCCTACCTAAGGTGGACTGCATTGTTTAATTGTGTGATAAAATCTAAGGTCTTGTCATGTTTTCTAGTTGTTGGTATGTCTATTTAATAATTGACCTATACCTTTACTGGGTCCTAGGGCTCATTGTTTTTATGGTAGACTTTTAGCCAAATTGGATGCTCGGCATTGTAAGATCAGGAAACCTATTTTGACTAACTAGATTGCATTTAGATTCTATTCTTCAAAACAAATTTATCTTACTATAAACCCTTTAAGAAAGTTGTAGACCTATACGCATAGATAAATTTAGGTTTTTAAATCTCCTGATTTTGATATCAGAAGCTCCATGAGAATATCTAATGACAAAATAGAGAACTCTACCGCGAGAAAAATTTTGAACCGAGTATTACATTAAAGACTTTGTTTCCATCATAATTTTGTTATTCATTATCCTTAGTTCAGACCCATAGTTTAGATTTGGATTGCTCAATATTGGCAGTTTTTGAATAAGATCAGGAAATTCTTTTGACCAACCAGGTTGCAGCTAAATTCTACTTTTCAAAACAAATCTATCTCATTTTTTATCCCTCATGAAAATTATAGCTCTATAAATGTAAACAAGTTTGAACTTTTGAATTGCTTGATTTTGATATCAAAAGCTCATAAAATTCCTATTAGAATATCTAACATGAAAGTAGAGAATTCTATCGAGAAAAGGATTTTGACTCGAGTTTTGCACTAAAAACTTTGCTTCTATTATAATTTTATTGATTGTTGTTCTTAAATCATACTTTTAGTCATATCGAGATGCTAGGCATTTTCAGTTTCTAAATTAGATCAGAAGACCTTTTTTAACCAACCAGATTGCTGTGAGATTCTATTTTCTAAAATAATTTTACCTCTCTTTGAATCATTCATCAAAGTTATAGTCCTCGATGTGTTAGAAGCTCAAGATATTTTTTTAAAATATCTAATATAAAAGTAGAGAATCTTGCTATGAAAAGGGTTTAGCCCATGTTTGCTGGCCTAATTTGAGGGATTGTAGGTCAATTTGAAGGATTTTTTTAAACCAATGATTGAATTAAAAAATGCTAAAATAAAGGATATAATTGAAGAAGGATATTGGAAGCTAGAGAAAGGGCTGGATCATAATAAATGACAGAATTTTATCACACCAAATAAGAAAAATAAGACTTTACACCATGTACCCTTACCCATCTGGTTTCTTTCCTTTTTCTTTGCAAATTTCCTACTGGTTTCCATGTTTTTTTTGCTGGATTAGAGAGCTGCAAACCATATTTTTATTGCCTCATTTCAAAGGAAATAGCTGATGCCTCATAGTCTCAGCTATAAAACTAGTTATGGAAAGAAAAAAATGAGTTGTACCATCCTATTAATCACTGAAAACTAATTGCTAAAATTAGAATAGAAATCAGAATATTTCAGTTTCATTTTTGCATTTCTTTTACTACAAATTAGAAAGGATTTGCCTCCTAGAATTAATACATTGAATATTTCCTAAATAGAGATATATTAGACTACATATAAGCCCCCTCTAATGACCTAGAATTCCATCAGCACATCATAGCTTTAGCATCTTTGTTTCATCCTTCATTTACTAATAACTAAGGAGGCACACATGAGTTATCTTTTGATCTTTGGCTTTATTTTCTACAAATAGGATCTAGAAGTATAAGTCTCAATCTCTCATTCTTTGTTATTTTCATACTAGGCATTCATTGGTTATTTAATTGTAAAACTATTTCTTCCCACTGAATAATTGGTTTTTGTTTAGACAAATCCAGCACTTACCGATTATTCTTTCATGATGTTTGAGTTTAGTTGTAGTCCATATAAAAGGGGTTATCTTCATGTTTAAGAACTTTTACGTTTAGGGACCTTCATTTTGTTTATTCTTTATATTGTAAGAGGAGAGATTAGTCAGCCATGAATTTTGTCTTTCTTATATACATGAATAGAGCATGCTTCTAATTTTTTTTCCTTGCTATCTACGTGGGATGAGTACAGCAGGTCTTAGGTTTATAAAAGAATGGGTTTGTGGGATATGAACATTGTCACTAAATTCTGGTTTTATAATTTTGGCTTCCTCGTGCACATGTTTTATTTCTCTCTAGTTATAAAGTTTTTTTTTTAAGTTTAAGTTGAGTTGGTTTTGAATGTTTTTTATGTTGCTTTAAGCATTTTATAAATTTTAGAATATATATATATATGACCATTGGTTATCTTTTATTGCAATTTTTATGTTTAATTGTGATGCTTGTGTTTTGAAAAAACAATTGTATATTGCATATGGCCAATACCCTAGCATGTTTTGAACATTTGTTATATATATATATAAAACAATGAAAGTTTTGAAACTGAGTTTTCACATGGATTTCTAAAACACAACTAAAAAAATATTTTCTTGCATTTTTGGATTTTATAATATATTTGTAAAACTCTAAAGGGTATTGACCAATATTTCAAAAAATATAAAAATCTCATTTTGGGGAGGAATTCATCTATTATTCACCGTTAATGTTTTGATAAAGAATTCCCAAAGAGATGAATATCCAAAATATTATTGGAAATAACTTGTTATTATTCACTATTAATATTTGGATAAAAAAACCCTAAGTGGTAAATATCTAAAATAATTTTCTAGAAATAATAAGTCATCACACATCCTTGAAAGAAACCTTAATTATAATTAAAGACATTTTATTTTTTGACTTCATGGTTTATGAGTTCTGAGAGTATGATACATTAAGGCAAAAAAATAAACTTTTAAAGTGCTATGAATTTCCTTATATTTCTAAATTTTTGTCCTTTCTTCTTGCGATTTACAAGTCGCAAATACTTGTTATACTAAGAGAAAAATGAGCACTTAGATACATTAAAACTTTTTAGATTTTTATCTTACCAATCTCATAAATCATAGGTTATAAATTTAGTATGAATTAAATATAGAATTCAAGAGATTTGCATTAGTTCTCCTAGGTACTTTATAAATATATTTAAGGGTAGATCCACATTGACAAGAGTTCTTTCTTTTTAGACTTTAAGTCTAAATTTGTTCATCATAGCAAACTTATCTTACAAAAACTAATAGGATTAAAAAACACCAACACCATAACAATTATAAGGCAAACTAGATATCAAGTAGTTTACCTTAGATATGGTGTACTGGGAGTGCTAATACCTTCTCTTTACACAATCAGTTCCTTACTTAAAAATCTTTAAAAGATCAGTTACGTTTTATAAAGATGAGTAACTTACTTTAGTAGTTCTCAATCATAATTATGTATAAAGCTTGAGTCTAGAATAAAATTGTTGATATTTTGTGTAGAAGGGCAACCTTATTGGTTACCATTAGAGGAGAGATTACCAGGTTTGATTGTTTAAAATAGTTATATAAGCATAATAAAGATTTTAATGTGATATAAGTGAAGTGTTAGAAAATACTTATTGATGATTTTCATTTTATGATTGGTTCTCAATAAAAAGAAGGTAATTAATTTTGCATTCATTATTCTTTATTATAAGAGAATATGATTTAGGATAATAAAAAACTATTAATATTGTCATTGAGAGGTATTATTGACCTGATTTAAAATGAGATGTTGGTTAGTTTGTATAAAAATTCTATATTAGTCAAACTATCAAAGGACAATCATATAATACAAGTTTATATATGCTTTTTCCAATTGTTAAAAATATACAGGAAAACATTTGTATAGATTTTATACCAAGATTACCTTGTACACAAAGAGAAATAAATTATGTATTTAATATGTTTTCAAAGAGATGGTGCATTTTATCTCTTGCAAAAAGATAAATGATGCTTTATGAATTGCTTGACTTTGCTTTCAAGAAATAATTTGATTGTATAAAATGCCAAAGGACATTACTTTTGATTGAGATAGCAAATTCCTAAGTCATTTTTTGTCAAACTTTAGAAAACATGCATGATTCATCTTTACAATTTAGTACACAACACATACATAAATAAATGTTCAAATAGATTCATTGAATTAAATACTTAGTATGTTGATTAATAGCATTGGTAAAGACAAACTAAAAAAGTGAATAATTTATAATTTGATTTGGATCTTTCATAGAGACAAACCAAGAAAATGAATAATTAGCAATTTGATATGATTTGCATACAATAATGTTAAGCACAATGTCAAAGACAAATTCTTATTTAAGATTAAGTATGTATAGTGCCCTTTGCATGTACTTAGTCTCATCCTAGTTTAAAAGGATATTAGATATAGTATAAACTATATATGTTAATGTGAGATAGAAGTTATAACAAACCAATATCAAATATAATAATGTTGATGATAAACATCTTCAAGGTAAAATGTTTAAAGATACTAATAAAATGATAGCATTTTTATAAAAGGAGAGATTTATAGTAAAGACATCTAGGAAGTTGTAATAAAAGAAGTACAATCTATCTAACATAATGAGAAAGATCAATGATAATGCTTATATTATCAATTTATAAGTAAATAAAGATATTTCTAAAATTTTCAATGTGTTTTTGTTATTTATTCTTATTACGGTGATGAAATATTATATCCAAATTTAAGCATTAAATTGGGGTTGAGTCTTTTATTAATTTTATTAATAGAGAGAACTAATATACAATGTTTAGTAGATTCAACTATAAATTGGATCAACATAGAAAAATCTAAAAAGAAATCTAGTCATGTCAAGGTTTTCTATTAATAATCGACTATGATCAACCATTAATCACTATCAATCTTAATTTACCAATCATAATCAATTATCAATCATGATCAATCAATTATGGTCTTCTAGTAGAAGATAGAATTTTATCTTTTTCCTAATGATATTTGAATTTCTTTTTTAGCTAAGTTATAGAGTTTCAATTTGATTGTTTTTAGTTAGGGATTAAGTTTTATTTAATTTAGTTTTTTTCCCTTAGATTTTCATGATTAAAAATTGTTATTTTTAAATTATGATACAATCAGAATTTATAAAATAAAAACTTTTCAAAATATATTAGAGTTCTTTCTATATTTTTCTCTATAATCAAGGGTTATAACTTTAAACTTAAAGAATATTAATTTATTTCTCTACAACTTAAATTGTAATTTTTATAGATTGAGAAACTATAATGCTATACGATGCTTCAATAGCTTAGCTTTAAGGAATTGGTTAAGTAATAAAAGAAGATTCAATCAATACGAATTTTAAGTTAAGTCTTGTTATTAACTACTTTGTGAGGTGTCATATTTATATATAATCCATCCTCTCGAAAAATATCCCAAGTTTATTAAATCTGAACATAAATGTGGTGGAGTTCTTTTAAATATACTTCACATAACAACAAAAGTAACACAAGTTTTTCAGCTAGAACTTATAATTATGGTAAATATAAATAATCCCGAGTGAGATCATTTGAAATAATTGATTAAACGTCAACTTGTGTTTCATTTTGAAGCAAATTAATGCTCGATGAGTCCCCTCTCTGAGATAGGCTTAGCCGCTAATTGCAGAGCCCATAACCAAACGACACGTCCTACCGAATGTATTTTATTCAAAGGCTAATAGTTTTCTCAGAGCCCATGGGCATATAGGCCTTCTGTTCTCTGTGGAGTGCCGTTTAGCTTTGATTGGGCCTGGCCGCCCGATCTAACGAGCTCTGTTGGTGTGATTTGCCCGCCATGCATCTGAGCTCGAAGGCACGCCTGTTTGTTCTGCAAAAACTAAAATCAAGTGGATGCTTTTTTTTTCTTTTTTTTTGTTGGGTGCTAATGAATGCATAATTGTTTCAGTTTAAATTTGTCCAGTGCACGTAATTTTCAAAGCATGATCAACTTAGCAACCTCGAGTTATAAAAAGACAAGGTTTCTTACGATGAATTTATTGAAGCAGTGGGTTTTGTCTTTCTTGATCACTTGACTTTCTTATGTAAAACTCAACCTGGGCAAGCACAACATCTATCCAAAAAAGAAAACTTAAACAAGCTCGGCACAAGATTTCTGCATGTTGTTAGGATGTTAGATGAGCTTGAGATTAATTTGAGAATCAACTCATGAACGATGATGATCCAAGTGTTAATTTGTGATTTGTCAATAAGAGAGGGTCACAGGCTTGCTCCGCCGCTGGCTAGGAACATGTAGACAAGAAGAATCAACTCACCAGAGGAGCGTTTGTAATGGTATCGTCACTCTTTACCCACTCAAATGGCACTACACAGCCACTTGGAAATTCCCTTCCTTGTCAAATAAAAAGAGACACTGCAATAATAATAAAAAGAAAAAAGAAACATCTTCTTTTGGACTCTTTCGGCTCCATCAACTATGCTTTGTCTCTATTTAAGTATTAAGCAAAGCAATGTAGCTATTAGTGAATAGGATTCCAGTTTTTAGGCCTTTTTAAGTTTTAGTTATTGCATCATCGATGTTATATCTTGTTCCACTCAACCTAATTTCTTAGTCATACGTTTATATTTTCAACAAAATCCACAATTAAATAGGAATTATCAAGAGTGTGTGTAAGCCTCTACCTATATATATAATTAATAGGCAGAGGCTTATTAATTATATAATTAAGGAGATAAAACACTTGAGGCTCTAGCTCTGTGGTCTGCTGTAAGGCTTGTTTTGCAGCGGACCCGAGTTCGATCCTCTATGTGCACCTGTCTGCCACCCCTGCGATATCTTATCTGTCTACTGGGATTGCAGGATGTTCAGTTAAGCCGTGGGATTAGTCGTGGTGCTCACAAGCTAGCCCGAACACCCACGTTAATAAAAAAATAAAAATAAAAATAAGATATAAATATAAGATATTTAGTTAAATTAAATAGACAAGACTCAATTCTATTTTTGCCTCGCAAACAAAAATTGTTCCAGAAGCACAAGAACTTTTTACAGTTCTTTGCGAATGCGCCCTCAATATTTTAAGCAATTGAAAAGAAATAAAGAAAAACGTTATGTAAAGGGTGCTTGATTATATATATACACATACATAAATAAATAAATAAAAACTTGAAGAGAGCATTCTCTCGCTCCAAGTTGCTTTTGGATGCAAATAGTTAGGTGTTTATTAAGAGAAAAATAATAGTTTCATTAATATTGAATGAAGAATAAATGTATTAGTATTAATTTGTCCAAACCACTAATCCACTTTAACAAAATCTAATAGTCTTGGAGAAACATTATTGGTACAATGAAAAAACATTGTTTCATATAGACTTAGAAGTGTTGTTTACTAAAATAATATAATGATAGTTTTGTCACAACTATAAGAAATCAGAAATCATTGAATTGATTATCAAGGATAATAAAGTTTTTTTACAGGTTTTATTATTTATTATTATATTGATGAAGAAGAAAATTTTTTTTTGAAATAACCAAACCACCATTGAAAACAAAAAATTACGATCTCATATCCAAGAATATTTTTTATATTTTTATACTGATTTATTATTATTATTATATTGACCGAAAAACAATTTTATATTTTACAAATATAAAATATAATTTAAAAATAAAAAATAAATAACACGTGCAATAAATACGCCCAACTTATATGAGACACTTGTGTTATTCGAGTAGTATATATAATGTCTTCTACAAAACACCACACCAAGATCTCTTTTTTTTAGATAGCATGTTATAATAAAGTAGCAGTACAATATTGATAGTTTTTTTTTTTTTTGTTTCTCATCCTCTCGAGAATCATGTTGATTATTTAAAATTTTAGAGTTATTATTTTATTTATCAAAATATTAATTTGGATCCTTTTTCTTTTGATTTTTAATTTTTGTTCTTCATTCTTTCATAAAAATTCACTTTATTTTCACTTTCATCCTTCAATCCTAATTTGTGGTATGTTATTTTTAAAAGTTTGGTACTCATTCTTTTTTTTTTCTTTTTAGTCCTTTTGTTAAATTGATTTTTTTTTTAAATTTCATTCTTCATTAAAAATTTTGTAATTATTCTCTAATTTAGTTTTTATTTTTTATTTTGATTTAGATCTATATTATTTTAATTTTTATTTGTTTGTGTAATTGAGTTTTTTTTCAGTTTTATATTTCATTATTTGATTAGTTAAAATTGTGTTTTGTCACTTTTTCAAATAGAGTATTTTCAATATAATAACATGAGTTATGAATTTGAAAAATTAATGTTGATTAATATTATTTTTTAATTTATTTTTTTAATTTTATTATTTGATATATATACTTTTTTTTAATAGATTTTGTGGTTTTTTCATATTAAATTATATATAATTTATAATTTAATTAATAATAAATTAATTTAATGATTTAGGTCGGTGACATTACTCTATTCATAGAAGCATTTTTTATTAAAAAACATTTCAAATATCTTTCACTGGCTCTTAACATAGTGCACGGCCGCAGCTAGTTTCCTGTGAAAGAAAAGTTTTCCTGTCACTAAATAAATTATTCAGGGATTTTTCACTTGATAGGGTGACTGGAAAGGCGTCCACTGACGCCCTTATTGATTGTCCCTATATATGCATGTGTCAAGCAGGACTTTTTTCCATTATATTCCAAGAGTAAGGCTGTTTTCTTTTGTTTTTTGACAGAGAAATCTTAGTATTTTTGTTTTCCATGATACGATTTCAAGAAAAAGAAGAAACTTATGCAGGACTAAGATTTCAAGAATAGAGCGTTTGCAGCTTAATTAATCACAACCAAAAAAGTATTGACCATCATTTTATCTCTCTTGTTAATATCATTTAAGTTTTTGGCTACATCTCTTAATTATATATATATATATATATATATATATATATATATATATAGTTTATTTGTTCAAAATGATAAAGCAATGTGTTGAGAGTTTTTAGGTACAGGTGGAGAAGATAAAGCCTTCCCCATATGCTTAACAGAATATAAAAACTCATTAGGTCCTTATCATCCACATGGTCTACTCATAATATGTAGTAGTGCAGTACCCATGATTTTTCTATCTAACATTTTCTTTTGGATTAATTAACATATAAAACACCGGAGAATCTATGCGATAATGGGTGTGTTTATGCATAACTCCCTCCTTTTTTAATTTTTTAATAATGTAGGACCGTTTTTGAAAGAAACGAGGAACATTTTAGTATCATTGATTGGATGAATATTATAAGAATATGGGCAAGTTGGCTTTTTTAATGAAGCATTTTTTCAAAAGCTGGATTGGACTTGTCTGTGAATGTGATCATGTTGCGAGTTCTCGAAAAGGAGGGGTAGTGCTGCTGCTGCTTGACACGATATACTGAAGTGGGCTTGTTTTAGCCCAGCCTGTGTTATTTTTGTTGGCCCCTTCGGTTCTTTTACTATATGACCCTAAAATTTAATGCAGGAATTTAATCCTTAAACTGAATTTTCGGTTCAAACTATGGAAATAATTTCTTCGTGATATTGTCAATAAGACACGTGCGTATTATGGTACAAAAATTCTCCGAAATACCAAAGAACTTTAAGAGAACTAGTGCATGACAGGAACTTTAAGGACCAAAAGTAAGCATCAAGATTTGTATATATCATGACTTTATGGGAGCTTCGGTAAAACTCAAGGTTGGCTATTGAAGTGACATATAGTAGAAAGTTAGATCAAATAAGATCTCGTAAAGTATATCAAAGGTGCGAGTTAACTCAGGATTGTATGTCTATATATTGAAAAGAATTCCTTAAAAAACTAATAAAGCAAAGGGATTTAATTAAATAAAAAGGTGACTTGTTTATTTGACATCAAACGGCATCCAAATCTAAGGTCCAGAGGCACCCTTCTGTTAAATATTTTCGGTGTTAAATTGCACTTCCATTTTCAATAACGATAATTTCTATGGTTATTTTTAGAAATTACTGTATATTATTTCTATTTATTGTTTCTAACAATTTACCTTACCATTCAGTAATTTGACCAATTATCTTGTAATTATGCTAATTACTAATCTTATTATAGAATCACAGCTTAAAATGTATAGTGTGACCTTTAAACAAAGTTATGAATAATTAAGTATAATTTCAATAAGAAAATGAGTTTCTTGTTACTTTAGAGACGAAAATGAATACTATATATTTAAGCCGTAAAGAAGCTCTCGAAACATTTTTGAGTGATTGCAAAGTTAATAAGTTTTTACATATATATATTTCGTTGTAAATAATATCTTACAAACTTGAAGCCTGCGTGTCTTAAAGTAACCACACCAAGCCCTTTCGACAACCCCGTCGGCCTTCAAGCTAAACCGTTCAAGTTACCAATTTCATTTGAACTTTTGAAAATATCATCTTTCAACCCTCTCTAGAAACATGCATCGAAAATGGCCTTCATTATTTTATTTTATTTAAAAAAAAACTCAGGAAAAGGATAAAATAAGAAAGAAAAGAAAAGCGTGCGGAATCCTAATTCTCAACTACCACCACAATCTGTTTGGAATAGAAAAACATTAGAGAGTGTTAAGCCAACCAATATCCCTCCAAAAACATCATGCATTTCTTCTGAAATCCAATCAGACACGAAATCATTACCCAACTCAAATTAAGTGTATTTGTGTTTTGTTTTTTTTCTATCAGTGTCCCATAGTTAGCGAGGCAAATCAAACCCTATAAAAGAGAGGTTTTAATGAGGACACCATCTTTGGAAAAACACCTCACGGGTCTTGTTGTGATGAATTAATTTTTGTTCCACCCAATATTTTGACCGGAATCTATTGTTTACCAGTGGACCGCATGTTCATTGAGTAAGTTATTCCAAGAACAAGAAGCATTTTGTAGTACAGCATGTAGAGCAGTACTAAAAGAGTATAGAAGGAATCACAAAATTAAAAAGAAAATAAAAACCCAGAACGATGGAACTGGTTTTATGACTAATTAATTAATAATCAATATCAAATATCATTAAATATAAGCTATTTTTCTCGTGTAGAGAAAATTGTTTCAACCATGGAAGAAAAATTACACTGACAGAAACAAAATGACTTGGTTTCTCTCGACGCATAATCACAACCAAGCAGGTCTGTGATTCCCTAAGACTCTTTATACTTCGTTATCAAACTTTTAAGATACCTACACTTGTGAAGATACCTTTCTTTAATGTGTGTTCCTTCTTCTTCTTCTTCTTCTTTCTTAAGTTTTTCTTGAATTAAAACTATTAACAACAAAGGAGTACATATTTTACAATATCCAGTTAAGATTTACCGAGATCTAATTAAATTTTGTTGCTTGTTTATAATGATGAGCATCGCAATCCTTCATTTTCAATCTGATAATAATAATAATTACAATTATTATTCGTAAAAACCACCTTTTGAAACCAATCACATAGTTTAGTATTTGACCTTGTAAATTGTGATCAATTAGTGTATAAGGCCAGAAATGCGGCTGTTCTTTCTGTTAAAGTACGTGGTGAATAATTATTATATGCCTTAGTTATGTTATTTTATAATGGAAGAATATATATTATAAACTGCATAGCAATTTGGTTATTAATAAAAAAAAGCACGTTAAAAATAATAAAAGGAGAATATTATTTATGATGTTACCTTGCTGTGGAAAGATCCAATTAAGGAGCTAGGTCGGAAGATTTTTATTTTTATTATATTACATAAATTGTCACTTGCTTATATCAAAACTTGAGGAAGTGCTCATTACATAATGATTGGCTGGAAAAATAATTATCCGAGGTTAGGCATTTTCATTATCCCAAACTTTATTAGTCAATAGAGAAGGGACATACGATAATATAAAGAAAGTAGCCTTTTTTTAATCCTTGAAAACAACTACAAATTAACAAAAACCGACGTAAACAGTCTCCATATTATAATTAATATCTGAGATTGGTGACTTTTGTGCTTATGAATATTTAAATGAAGGTTGTTGGCTAAGTTTTGAAATTGGTGGAGTAAATAGTTGTTCATAAGTCATTCCTAAAAGAAAAGGTTTTTTGTTTAATAATACCATCGAAGTATAGGGACCGAACTGATATTTTTCAAAGATTATTATGCGCCCATAGAAATTCACTGGCTTTACTTGTGAATTCTAAACGCAAGGCAATGTTTATGCTTAAAAGTGACATGCATTATTTTTATGCTAGTGGATTGGAAACGCAAGGTGGCTAGTGGGGACCTTGGACTTAAGCATGTATTAGAGGGATGCTAATTGCTTGTTTGGTGTCCGACGATGCGATGCTATTGGTCGATGACAACGTTGTCGTCTAGCTAGATTATGAAAAGATATTGCTAATTTGTTTTTATCGAAATACGACAAATTAGCACATGCACTTAGACTCGTTGGCAGCTCTTGCTTGGAAAGAATCACAAGGAGCCTATGTAGTCTTTAATAATTTGAGATAACTCCCGTGGAGATAGCTATTATTCTTTCTTCATATCACAATTAACACCTCGATGCTTACCATAAGCATAGATCACTAAATTTAAAAGACGGTGAGATCCAAATACTGAAAATGTCAAAGCACTGAGTATTGACATATTATAATACACTAAGCAACAAGATTATCGTTTCCTTATACATTATTTATTAGTAAAACAAAGTTGGGGTTTACGATGCGGTTCTGCATTGTCCTATATTTAACTAAGGCTGTTTCTCATATTGAAGTCATGGCCATTAGCTAGGGTTAGGTTTTGGATACATATGAAAACTTTTATTTCAACTAATTAGAACCGATCGAGTGGAGATGGCTCTGCTTGAGCATCTATGTAATTGATAATTAACAGTAAACTATATATATCACACACATAGAGAGACACTGATGGAGTAAAAAAAATAATTAAGGGGGACAAGTTAAAAATATTATTTAAAAAAATTAAAATTTTAATTATTTTATATAAGAAAGAGGCTGGGAAAAATTTCCTTGCCTCAACCCCCCTCTCTTTGCCAATGCAGAGAGAGAGAGCATCTATGTGAACTAAACATCAAAATTTGTGTCACTGTGTCAGAACAATTCCAATAATAATTAATTAATTAATAAAACCAACCTGTTTGGTTACATTTTTTGGATAGTAAAATTAATATGGAACTTGAGTTAATTGTTTGCACTTGATTAAATAACATATGTAAGCACCCACAACTATATATGCTGCCCAAAATCAAATCCCATTGATAAATAATAGGAAGAACCTGCCAAATTTGCTATATATACACGAGTCGTATTACTTGAATGTTGCTAGACATCAGACAGACTGGCATCAACCACAGTAACAACAATCATATATATATATATATATGCACAAATTTAGTATGCAGACCTGAGATGAGCACGTAAATTTATCTTGTTTGAATAGAAGGCTCAAGACATGCCTTCCGGGCTAGACACCGCAACCAAGGGACAGTTTTGTGTGGTGGGCAATACCAGTCAGGCAGGGAGTAAAGTAGTGTCGCGACCCCACAAGGTATTTGACATTTTCTCGAGGGGTGAGGGGTTGACGTTTGATAGAGACAAGCAGGGATTTGGAGTAGAGATGGTGGATCTCACAAGGACGGATCGGGTCTCATCAATCAAGTAAAGTCAAAAGGCCTTGGTTCTCTTGTTTCCTCTCTCTGCCTCTTTGTTTGGTTTGAAGGTTACACTCGTGGGTTTGGCTTTTTTTGGCATTAAATTCATATTTACACGCTATTGGGTGTTCATGTAAGATAAAGAGATCAGAGCACGATCGATGTCTCCGAGACTGTACGTACGTACTACCTGTTTTGGAAGAAAAAAAAAAACTGATACCTGAACTTCCCTGGTTACCTAGAACTCGGAGTTTATTTTTATTTTTTTAATAATCCAGGACTGGGAATGGCCATTGCACAGCCTTAATTACTCTTTTTTTATTCTATAGTAAATACATATATTACTCTCGCATCCCAGAAGCTGAAGAATAGTTTGAGTTACCCCACTTGGATTCACTTTCTTCTCTCCCAGAGTGCAAAAATAATTAAACATTAATCTGGTGTAATTATAAATTAAAAAGCTGGAGGACGCATTAATTTATGCATCCCCTCATGCTCTCTTCACGCCACACATATTGTAATAATATCGCTTCACTTGTTAAGTGAAGCGCTGCACCAACAAGAGATCAGCTAATGGTCTTTTCCTCACCGTTCTCACCTGCAAATCCGTGCATGTATTCCTTGAAATCAGCAAACTTAAGATTATTACTGGATCAAATTCTTCAACACCATTGTTTTCTTAACAACAACAAATCCTCTATCATCAAAAGAAATCTATTTTATCATTATTGATACCATGAACGAATTTGATGCGTGAGATATAGGTGCGCAATCTGTGATGGGAGTGTGCAGCGATTGGATTTGGGATTTTCACTGCGGTGGAGCTGAATTTATTGAAATCTGATTTTTCTTTTTTACTTTCAATTTTCCCATAAAAAATTATGATATATATATATATATATATATATATATATATATATATATATATATATATATATAACTCTCTGATTTAATTAGGTGGTGGTGTTGGGTGTCTTGATTTTAATTTTGACTTAATTATCATATTAATTAATGGCAATAATGAGAACTGTGGGTCCTATTATCGTCCTCTCACAGAATTAGAAAAGTTCATTAAACAATAATGATAACAAGAGTGTGTCGATAGACTGGAGGGTGTGCCAATAGCAACTCGCATGACACGAAACCAGGCATGTCATCCGCCACGCGCTACAACCAAGAACCATCCAATCAACGCACAAATCCATGGAGTCCTCCCATCTCTAAAAATAATAATTATATCAATAGCCTCACGAACTACATACGCAAACACACCTATATATATATATATATATATTGGATATGAAACATTAATGAGGATATATTTTACAGGCAGGTTCAACTTATTTGGAACTATTTTTTGGACACTACGAAATGAATATATTTTTATTGTGCAGAAATTATGAAAAGAATTCATTTAACTATTAACTCCATGCTTTTCTATGTAAAAGAATTCCTTCATTCCTAGTTTGGTTTTATGAATATATTGTTATCCAAAATTCATAAATAAAATTAGACAAGAAAAAAATATGTTTAGTTAATAAGCATAGAATATAATTAGAATATGACAAATTATAATGATAAAAAAATTATATATAAAATTTTAGCAACCATATTAATTATATAACAAATTTATAATTTATATCGAAACAAAGTACTTGTTAAAGCACTTTAAATTTAATCGAGCTTTGTTTTTATCAATGATCAATTAAGATTGTATTGCTATTCTCTTGACGTGAAATGACTTTCTTCAATAAATCTTGTAGAATTTCAACAACACTATCATGTATAGATATATTCATAAACAATATTCAACAAACCTAAAAAATAATATTTAGTTATCTATCTACAAACAAAACCTAAGCTCGAGTTCAAGCACAAGTCCATGCGAGCGTGTATGGGTATTAACCATAAAACTTATATTGTTTGGAACCTTTTATTCATAAAAGCTTGGCATATTTTGAGTGTAATTTTAACTTCTCAATCTCCAACTTTATAAACACTCGTAAAGTTTGGTTTATATATATATATATATATATATATATATATATATATAAAATAAACTTCTTTTAAGAGGTTTTGATTAAAACATATATACTAACCACAAATTTTTTGAAATTAATTTTTCATTCACATGTAATTTATTTAAAATATGTTAATGTTTCATGTTAAAAAGTTTATATTCAAAATTAAATTTAAATAAAATCTTAACCTTAAAAGAGAGTGCACTATACACGTAAATTGTTTTCAAATATGTCAATTAATCATGTCCTTAAATAATTAGTATTCTAACCAAGAAGGATGGATTGATAATCATTTGTTGTCATTCCCTCGTATTTTAATCTATCCAAAATTATATGGATTAAAAAAAACTAATTAAGCAAATTTCTATAATTTTATAATCTTTCATCTAAACCCTTGTAAAAAACATAAAAATGACCAAATTAAATTAGCAAATGCCCATAATCAGTGACGAATCAAGGATATTTTTTTAAAAGGAGGCAAAATTAATATAACAAGACATAATTGTTTTCTTCTTCTAATCTACCGTACATGAATTATGAACATAATAATGTTGCATGATTTAGTTTTATGCAACTAAAAACATAAAAATGACAAAAAAAATCTACTATGATAAGTAATATAAAAAATTATTACAAATATAAAACTATCTTTGTACGGGCTAAGAGACTAAAACTAATACCAAATTAAATAAAAGCTATGAAATTAATTTTATCTTCATAATAGATCCATTATTTTAATTTTATTGGTCTTTATACCTATCAAATATAAACATGAAAAGTTTATAAAAAAACATTAGTTAAAATGAAGCATTATTTTGTTTTGTAAATCTTTTTGAAATAAAGTATAATACAAATAAAACAATAAACAAAGTTTTTTGCATATTTATTAATTATACTCGTCATTTCTTCATATAATATAAATTATTGATTATCATATCTATTAGAAGTATTTTAACAATGTCCTTTTCTATATAAACAATCAAATAATCTGCAAAAAAATCATTATCTATTTGAATGTGAAGTCTTGTTTTTACAATCTTTATTATTAAAAAAAGCTCGTTCAGTGATTATCATCGAAACAAGAAGAATCAAAATAAGTTGAATTAATCTGTTAATTAATGGATAAATTATTGATTTTTTAGTTTTTACAAGTCCTTGGCATAAATCAAAAATCAATGATAATTTCTTAACTTTAGATGATTGAGTATATCAAGCTTGTAATGTTGCCACTAGAATCTCAATTGATTTTTCTTCTTGGTAAAAAAAAATCTAGGATAAAACTTATCAACAAGTCTGTATATATCTTTAATGATTAGCTATTTTTTTAATCTAAAGTTACACTCAATATAAGAATTCAGTTGCCTACTCATTAAATTTATTATTCAACTCTTGTAATTGTTTATCAGTGATAGTTGTAAATATATCAACTCAATAATAATGCTCAACTGTTACTGATTTTCTTTAATGAGATCATTTTATATTAGGAACTTCAATGTTTTGATGCTTAAAAAATTATGTCACTTCTTTTAAAAGAGTTTCCTAGCTATCATCTTTTAATTTCAGATCATATCTTTGTGATAAACATTAAATGCATAACATCTAAAATATCTTGAGATTTTTGTTACAAAACTTGACAAAGCATATCAGTAATTCTCAATTTATTATATGTAAGATGAATACAAAATCAAATGATATTGGCATCTTAACTGCAAAAACTGCATCACCATATTAAAAATAAGTAGATCCATTTGAAATAATATTCTTAAGAACTAAACAAGTTGCCCCATACATTTTTATCACACTAGAAATTGATTTGAAGTGTGAACTTCATCTAATATCTCTAGTTCATTATAAACCACCTACTTGATTAGTTTTTTTACCCATTTCTATCTCCCCAATAACAATTAAATATTTAATTTAAGCTACTTGAAAAGCTTGCAATTCATCAATTGTCTCACAAACAGACAAATAATATTAATAATAAAAATTAAATTCTAAAAAAAAGTGAAAATTGGAAACTTCTTTGGCTTTAATAATTAGAGCTAATTATAATTCATAAGCTAAGCAATATACGTAATATGCATTTTAAGTGATTTTTAATGAATAAAACTTACAAGCCATTCCATTCTCCACACATATTACTAACCGCCATACCTTTGACCTCTAATATTTTAAATATCAAGATTATGATAAGATGAAAATAGAGGAAATCTCTTTTTTAAAAATTAAAGTAGTTATCTCTTTAACATGCACTATATTAAAAAAAAATCTCATATAAATTTATTTCTATCAATAAACCTAATAATAAGGATTATTTTCTCTTATTTAGATTCATCTTGAACTTTATCAATAATCAAACCAAATTTTTCATCACTCATCTCACGATAAATGGAACACCAAACACTTTAGCATGCACATGTAAATTTCCTTTTAAATTTCATTTGATGTATATTTAGCATTTTGTGGAGCATTATTCAAAATAAAAGTACCTACTTGTTCAATATATGATGCTAAGAGTTTCATTATTTCAAGAAAATCACCTCTCTTTTTTTCTAGACAATTATCATGTCCTTTAATGCAAATGCTTGAAATGCGAGCAAACAAACAATATCTATAAAAGCTTTATTACATAATCAATTATTTATAATTTCTTGAAAAGTTTGCCTTTAAACTACTTTCTCAATATAACATAACTGATTTTTTAAATTCTTCAAGCATGTAACAATAATTATATAAGCTGAATTTGGACTTTTTTTCTATATGAGTAAAAAAGTACATGGTTCCTTATCATTAACTTTCTTCCAATAATTAAATAATTTAATAATAAATGTGTTTGATCATGACTTTCTAGTTGGTTTAATTGAAAATAAATAGCAAGAAATTCAAAATATAATATTTTTCTCTAAATATTCAAGCTAGGAAAAGCTTTTGAATTAATAAGATCGAAATCGACGAGGATGGTTTTTACTAGTCAGCGGATATTTAGACATCAAAGATTAATATGACCCTGAGTTAATGTATGTCCTTCAAATTTTATTTGATTAATTAGGTATTCTTAAATTTGAGATCAATTACCTAGATCTCGAATAAAATAAAAAATGCCAATATTTTTCTATAATTCTAACAGGAGACTGCTTAATAGTTAACACAGATTCTTTATATATTAAAATAGGTTAAAGTTAAGCAACCACTAATTCAATATTACATAGTAAAATTGATTTATTAAGATGTAAATTATTAATATTTATCTATTTTTCTTAAAAACAAATCAATTCTTATTATCTTGTTAATGTTCCAACATGACATAAAAAAAAATGAAATAGACAAACCTTAATTAAAAGAATTCAATACTCAAAATTTTGAACAACAATAAAGATTGAAGACTATAAATTTATAAAATATGTATTCTCAATTCCTCTCAAATTCACAAAAGCTCAATCAAAATTAAAAATGAATGACAATCCATCTAAGTGTAAAAACATAATAGAATGCCAATAAAATAACACAAAAGCTAGAAGGGATAGTAAAAATAAGAATTAAAAAAGGTTTTTGATTTTGGGGTACCTCGTTTTGATGGAAGATCGGGAGACACGGTTTTTGTTATGAAATGTATAAAGAGAAAGAGTAGGATGGCTAGGTCTTCTATTTTTTTTATCAACTTTTTTGACTAACACATATTTTTAACCTAGGTTAAAAAAACAAAAGAAGAAGAAAACCCATCAGCTTTGCAGGCCCCCCCTCCCCTAGTTCCTGCCCGCAATGTCAGATCCTGCTCGTTCAATATGTTTAAACTTTAAACCAAAGGGAAGTTGGGCGTGTGAGCGTGGGGCATTCGGTTCTTAAACACCCCCGGGATTTAAGGGTAAGAAAGAAAGCAATTCCCAATGGATGTGACAGCTGCCTCGTGGCCGACAGCTATAAGGCGACCTTAGAAACTCCAATGCAAACTTTAGAGGAGTATGGACTTGGATTTGACTAGGAACCGCACGTGATCCTCTTTCGTTCCTCACTCCATACAATAATAGCCATCTACTTGCTACAATTTCAAGTTGCAGTCTGAGAAGCACCTCACAATCACTAAGATCTATGTAGAGAGAGGGAGAGGGAGAGCCCCCCTTGATTACCATGATAACCAAAGACAACCTAGATACTGGCAGCTAGGTTGGTGTTCAAGAGAAGTTAGTGAGTGAATGATTGATGGCCTCGTTGTCTTACATGAACCAGTGGTCAGTTGGTATAAGTTCCGAACACATCTATCTGTTGAGGTACGTACGTACATACGTAGATTTGGTTTGGTTTGGTTTGGATCGTACTCCATGTTCAAGATTTTCATCGATGAACGTAAAGAGAGGGGAAAAAATAATTTAAAGAAAAGAAGCAAAGAAGAGAAGAGTGCCTTTTCAACCAAAATTGCGGAGCCCAATCAACTAGTGACAAGGTCAACTAGGTGAAAAATTATTTAAAAACTTGATTGATTTTTTTTTAATTGTTTAAAATAATATTATTTTGATTTAAAAAAATAATTAATTCAAATAAAATTACTATTTTAGAATTAAGACAACTAGGGGCAAAGTATTTTAAATAAAAAAAAATTTAAAAAATTATTTTTAATGTGGTTTAATAAGTCTAAATCTATATCTCAAGTAAACTTGAATATTATATTCTTTAATTTATTTAAGCTTTAAAATACAATGACTACTTCATGAACTTACACAATTTGAAAATATTCTCTCTTCATAATTTTCTTTTACTTGAAGATATTCAATCTTTAAATTTTTTTTTTGGTGAAAACAACACATCAAAACCAAGATTTTTTATTTAACTCTAAAAGATGATTTTTTATTCTCATAATTTACTCTTTTAATAGAGTAAATATTATAATGGACACTTTTAGTATCTCAATATATAACATTATAGCACTTATATGATTAGAAAATATTTAAGTATAGAGAGAATGAGAATATACTCTTGTGCTAGATTATAAAGATTTAATTACATAAATCTGAGTATAATCAATAAATGATATTTGTGTGTCTGTGTTTATAGCAAAAACTAGTTGTTTATAACTATTATAACTTTATTGGCAGCTAAAATGATCAACTGATTTAAACTGGTCAATCTAATTAGTTGATCGATTCCTGTAAAATTTCTAGGTGTTCAACGTTGATGAATAAGCAATCGATCACTTCAATTGATTATACCACACGATTGATCGTTTCATGCAGAATTCCAATTTTGATATATTAACTTAGATGAATTCTTATAACTTTTTATATCAGTTTATTTATTAATCCTTTTAAATGTATGTATAGTTAAGTATGTGTGTTCATTTTATTTGTACTATCAAGATGTGATATAAAGACTTACAATATAGTACTAAAATTAATATTTAAACTAAGTCTCTATTTTGCTTCTTCTTGGATTCATTTATTGATTTATTTGTGAAATCCTTCATGCTTGTTGATATGATTTTTATATAAAACATGTTTAAAATTTATTCTCAAACAATCATATTATTAGTTTGAATTTCATATCATCGTTATCATCAAAATATGTGAAAATATAAATGTGTGACCTAAAGGTCAATATAAGCCACTTGACTTTGAACTGGGTTTTATGTTGGATCAAATCTAGGTTGAGTATAATAACTATAATTAAAAGAAACATAATAAGTTATTTGGAGTCAATTGTCTATTATAGTTGAATTCAATTATAATATTCAGTATGAATTTATTTTGTTAAAATCTCTAAATTAAATTCAATTACGAGGGCTTAAAACATGTTGTACAAAAGCTTTTAATTTCATTATAGCTTTAGAGACAAAAACATTATAGATTGCAATAATGTTTTGCCTTTTTGTTTATTGTGTTAGCTAGGAATGAACTTGATAATTTAAATCATTTTTTTCTCCAATTACTTGACTTTTTATTCATTTCATATTGTGTTAGCTAGATTTGATAATTTATTTCAATTTACTTTTTACAGGGTTATCATAATGTTAAAAAAAAAACTAAAGCTTGATTTTATATATAAAAAAGGTTAATTTATCGCTTGTCAAAAATTGAAAATGTGGTTCGAGACTCGATCAACCTGCTTCCTAAACTAAGTTGCATGTTTATAAAAAGTCAATTCGAGGTTAACTTGGTTTGATTTGGTCAACTCAGTGGGTTAACCAATGACAAGGTTAGCCAAGTTAAAACCTATTAATTTTTAAATGATGATTTTTTATTTATTTATTGACCTAGATTAAGCCTCTCAACTTATAACCATAGCCTTGTATTGGATTGAACCCAAGTAGAGTATAATAACTATAATTATAAAAAAACCTAAAATATCTCTTGATTCCATTATAACTCTAGAGACAAAAACATTATGCAACGTAATAGTGTTTTGCTTTTTTTTTTTAATATACCTGAATTATTTTTTACTTTGATTACTTAACATTTTTTTTTACTTTGTCATTACACATTGTGTTGGTTAGGAATTAGGTTTGGTAAGTTAATTCAATTTATTTTTTATTGGGTTATTACGATGTTCAAAAAAATCTTGACATAATTTATGCTTGATTTTGTAAAAAACAAAATCGATTTCATTACTTGTGAAAAATTAAAATTATGGGGAACAAATTTGAATATGAGGCAAAAAACATAGGCCTTTTGTATGTTGTTCATTAAGCTCAATAAATGCCCTTTTCTAAGATTTTTGCCTTAAAAAAATCTTTGTTTTTAATTTTTTTTCCTTTTAGTTTGTAACTTTATGTTTAGGTTTGAATTTTATTTAGTTCACATTTCAATCCTTGAATTTGAGAGAGTAAAAACTCACTAGAAAATGATAGTAAAGAGAGAAAACAATCAGTTGGTCAAATTTCATTAATGAAAAAGCCTAAAGTAGTGTTAGTATGTTTCTTTTAACAGAAAAGGTGTCATTTACATGTTTTTAAAATTTTATATTAGAAAAAAATAGGCCAAGGTTAAAAAAAAGTTTTTTCATTTAATTTATAATTTTGCATCTATTTAAAGTTATCTTGATTGAGAAATTGATCTATTAAGAGTTTTTAAGATGTTTATTAGTTATTTTTAAATGAGAAGAAGTTGAAAACCCCCAACCCAGTTTCGTGACCACCAAATTTGATCAATAAAAAAATATATCATCAACTATAACAAACAACATGCTATTTACTTTATAGGTTTTTTTCAACATAATGAAAAGGCAAATGACATATCATTGAACTTGAGCAAAGAAGAAAACGAATGCATTTAAGCTTGGACTTGCAAGCTCCTGCGTACTAGGCCTTTTTTTATATTATAGAAGACAAGAGAGGTCAATTTCTTTGTTCTAAGCACCTATTTGTTATGTGTTTGTTTTTCAAAGAATTGATTTTTTAGATTTTTATTGAAAAGTATTATAAAAAAAGATGTGATGTTTAAATCACTGTTCAATTTCATCGTAGTTCTTAAGTAAAGTTATAAGTTATTATATAAATGTTAACAACTTTGCAAAGCCAAAAAATAAGACATTGCTCGTGAATATCCAATGAATATCCAATGAAATTTCATTTTTTTTTATGGATATTTACATGATTTTCTCACATTTATCCTTTTTTTCCTTCAATCACACACACGCGCGCGCGCGCGCGCACACACACACACAAATATATGTTAAGTCATTATCTTAATATTTTTTTAAAATGTTTTATAAGATAATGAAAGGTTTGTATTTAAAAAGCAGCATGTACAATTAAAAAACATGTTTTCATTAAAACAATAATAATAAAAAAGAATTAATAAGAAAATAAAATTTAATTGATGAAATACATTTCTCCTTTATAATCTTTTTTGTTATATTTTATGAAGATTTATATTTTTATAATTGTTTAATTAAAGCAAAGATTAATTCCAATATGCAAGGTTATTAAACTTAGTCAAGGCCATGATTTAGGTTATGGGTTGGACAGTTTTACCTGGTTTGACTTAAGTCAATCTATAACGTCATTGTTTTAATAATATTGTTTTATAAAAAATATTATATTTATATCTTTTTGATTGTTTTCTAAAGTCAAATTAGGTTTAGACTAGGTCGACGAGTTATAAATAGGTCAACTCTTACCTAAATTGTTTTGAAACTTGACATAGTAAGAGATGAAGTCAATAAGTCATCTTGTTAACCTCACTTTATCTTGTCAATAAGTCATCTTGCTAGCTCTATTTTTTTCCGTTTCCTTTTTTGTTTCAATTTCATTATTTTCTTTTCTCTATTTCATCCTTATATTTTTTTAAAGAGCGATCAAGTTGCTTTTGGCCTGGTTAAGTTGATTAGATCGCTTTGAAACAACTCCCAGGTGATTTAATATTAAACTTGGGTTAAACAAGACGTTGAGTCGACAAGTTTATTCTTTATCAATTTCATCTTTTTTTTTCTCTCAAATTCATCCTTAGACCTTTTATACCGAGTATCCAAGTTGCCTTTAGGATGAATAAGTCAACTGGATTATGTTAGTGTAATCCCGATATGAGATGAATAAGTAAGGTTGTTTTACTAGACATGAGTCAAAATGATTTTGAAAATGCTAAAGTTGATTAGGTCATGTTGAGGTAACTCTTACACAATTTAATTTTAAACTCAAGCTAGTTAAAGAGTTGGATAAGAGAATTTTAAGATTCGCCAATTAGACTGAATTTAATAAAAATATCAAATAACTCTTTGTAGTTTAGACATTTTTTGTTATATTTAAAAAAAAATTAATTTAACCTACAAATTAACCCAAAAGTAAAAACTAATACTAACTATTTTAGTAGGCAAATCAACCAAGTATTATGCCAAGTGACCATGCTGTAATTCAAAAAGATTAATAAACAAACTTCTTATCACCATTTTATAGTTGAAAACTCAATAGGTTTAAAAACTAAAAAAATATAAATATAGTAATTAAAGTATAACTAAAGATGAACATGTACTAAAATCAATTCCTCCAAATGGAATTTCATGTTTAATCAAGTTGTATCATAATCCATGCATGAAAAAGATAGGTAAGTTATTGCTACTTTTTTATTTTTTTCTATAAAAACCATTGGCCTATTTGGTTGTATACGAATTAAGATCATAAAATTATGATTGTAAGAACTAAAAATAAAAATAAGCATATTATCTAATATACTAAATAAAATGGGTTTTCTTATATGAACAATAAAACACAGTCTTTTTTTTTTTTACTTTCAATTAAATCCTTCTATTGCCTAATTAAATGAAATTAGGCTTTAAAATCTGGTAAATAAACCAAATTAAAAAATATATAGGACAAAAAAGATATAAGACTTACATATAAAACACAGAGAAAAGATAGCCAATTTCAAATTCATGAAAATTTTCATTTTGATCCTAAAGTTTATTTTGTTTATTTTTACTTCTTGGATTAGAGAGAAAAAAAAACTCATAAAAAAATAATATGAGAGAGAGAAAATTGATGCTTGTCAGAATTCCAACAAGCAAAATGGCAAAGCTTAATGTTAGAGAGTTTCATTCAACAAAAAAAGTTTAATAGTTATAGTTTTTCACCTCTACACTTGAGAGAAAACTTTTTTTATTTGATTTTATATTTTAAACTAATTTATGGGTGTTCATAGTTGAGATATTGATTTATTTACATTTATAAAGTGTTTTTTTTATTTATTTTTATACCAAAATAGGTTAAAAATAAAATTTAAAATAAAAAAACACTCGAGCTCAATTTTCCAGCCACCTCAGGTGATCAAAATCTAGGTTGGTAAACAAAGAGTCGTCTTTCTTAATTTTGTTTTTGAAAATAAAAATGGGTCATCCACCTTTTATTACAAAAAACAAATACACAAGCCTAGACATGTGGGCATGGGTTTATAAGCCCTAGTGTGCCTGGGCTTAGGTACTTGGTTGTGAGAGTAGGTTTATCTGCTCTCTATCTTTGCAATTTTTTTGATTAATATCATTCCTCTTTTGCATTTGTTTAGTTTACATTAATGTTTTATTTATTTTTAAATTAATACCTTCTTTATGATTAGTTTGAATTTTTTTGTTTACCTTTTTTAAATGATATTTTTTTATTTTGTATTTGTAAACTACTAGAAAATTAGAATGAAGTAATGAAAATACAATAAAAATAATACTTCATCTTGTTTTACCGATGGAAAATATAACATAAATTTTCATTTAGTCATTTTATATGGAAAATGATAATGGAAATTGTTTTTTTTCCCCATAATTCTTATATGTATTTATAGTGTGTCAAATCATCAAAGTAAACCCCATCATCGATTATTTTTAAAAAATGTGACTGTTGTTGCATCTTAGTAGACATCGCGACAGGGCCAAAATATATATAGTGAAAAATTTAAGACTTGCCATCTAGTAATTAGAGAAAGTTAGAGATATTAAAAATTAGCTTTGATTCTAGAGATTCAGGTAAATGTTTAATTATGCTTAAGAAAAGAAAGACGTCACTCTTATAACATCCCTTCTTATAAAAGATTATCTTTACTATGTGTTTTTTTTCACAAATTTATCCTTTTAATTGCCTTTAGTTATCCTAATTGTTCTTTTTTATTTTTTTCAAGGAAAACAAATCATCTTGTAAGAAAAAAAAAGGAGGGTTTAACATCGGTCTCTAAAATTGTAGATGCGTTGATGTGATTATTAAAATTCAGTATTAATTCTAAAAAAAAATCTTTCATAAAAAAAATCAATATCAATCCTAAAAGAAGAGACATCTAAAAAAAAGGTGAATTAAAATTTTAGTTTCTCATTTCTAGATTAATACCTTGGACTCCTGAATTTGAATGTGTAATTTTACCATGCTATTAGTAGTGAAATAGTAATGATAAAATTGCATTTTTTTCATTTCATGATGTAAGAAAAGATTTATATCTTCTCCTAGCAAATATTTTGATTCTCGGCATCTTTGATTACTAATTGATCTTGAAACATGCACCATGAAAGGCTTTTGCCTTTATGAATCGAAGCCTTCAAAGATGAGAAAAAAAACAATAAAGCAAAATAATTATACACTATGTCAAGCTCACTCAAGGAAAAAAAAAGGTTTGCTATAGGTCATTTTTTTCTTCATCTCTCTTGCTTGGCTTGCATTTGAATCTTCAACTCATTAAGCTTGCACTTGAATCTTCAACTCATTAAAGTTATACTCGTGTGATGACCATGTTTGGTTGCCACTATATCAAGCAACCTAAACCTTATACCATAAATATTGCTCTCTTGTCAAATAGTGCCCTTCAAGTTTAGAATTTATGTGTCATCTTATGCTCATCAGTTTTCTTGATGGAGAATAAATGCTCCATTTTGTTTTTTTTAAAGAGTTCAACCAATACCTCACTACCAAGGACTATTTTGAGCCACATTGCTATCAACCGATTCTAATACATGTTATTCTTATAGAATTCCATCTATTTGATTTGTCAATAAACAACTTTTCCTCTACTTGAGGTGGCTTATATCCATCATCATCATTTAGCCTTTTAGGTACCTATGCCACCTTCATCAGTTGTTTTCCTAGTGGACTGCATGAGGTTCTTATACATCAACATCATTTTTGCTAAGAATTTTACAAATTTGGTCAAAGACCATCATTTATTGTAAACATTTTTGTTGTTTTAGGAACAAACCACATGGTTTAAAATGAAATTCTTTCAAATCTAATTGTTGATTAGGAATCATCAAGATATAAAAGCATTTTGATTTAAGATTAAATTTTCTTGGTTGATAACCCAAAACATATCATTCAATGATATGATTCACTTTGGATGTTTTTATTGGTATATGAGCCAAGTGTTGAATGATAAATTTTAATAATTTTTCTATTTTATTTATATAATTACGAATAAAATAAAATGTTGATATGCTTCTATAAAAACATCTCAGGATTTCAAAGCAATAACAAGATATATGAAAAGATACTTTATTAAAAGTGCAATAAAGTTTCCAAAACAAGAAAAACACATTGTAGAAAAATTCAAATGACAAAGCAATGTTACAATATCAGCCTTATCTTTAAATCAGGTATCCTAGATCAAACATTTGAGGCTTTTAAATTTGACTTACTCATACCTTAGGATTGGCGTTGGATATAATGCAATCCATAAAGGAACTTATTCTTGAAGGTATGATAATTTCCAATGTTTTGTCCAATTGTGCTTCTTCCTCAATGATAAAGGTGGTTTGGAATGAGAAAATTCTATGAAGTAAATCCTTTTCTAATCATAGCACATCTATACTTCTAGTCTTGATGTTGAAAAATATCATATTAGGGAAATATTCACATCAAATACAAGTATGTTTCTTTTTTAGGTAAGCCAAAAATGTGAACCAATCACACATAGTTGTTATATAATGAAGTGACTTTTCTTGTGGCAACTTTACTTCATTTAACAGCTTCCATCTTCAAGTATTTAAGTCAAACAACTCAGCTTTAATGAAGTGATGCTAGTAGAATTCTTTATCATATAAGCAAAACTTGGGCTTTGAGAATATCACAATCTTGTATTGCAAAGGCTTTGATCTTATCACCATCATGCCAAATTCTATAATATCATATCATATCTTTGGATTCATGATTTCCATCCTTGTCTATTAGTAGGGTTGTACACATAATATCATGGTTCATTGTAAGTGTGGCAAAGTAAAACAGTTTGATTTGTTGATGCCATAATCTCCACATAGTTAGGTAAGAAATCAATAAACATCTTAAGACGGGGCTTTCAGGTGTCAATTGATACAAATGAAGCATGACATTCATTTAGGATTATCATTTGTATGAAGAAACTAGAGATAATATTGGTTTTTTAGTCGGATAGCTTCATGAAAATGGACTCTAGGTGAGCTTGTTCCATTCCTTGGAAAGATGCCTATATTTCCTGTAGTCTCTATTGAAGCACATGTTAAGATTTCATAAATAATGTTCGGTCATAGGTTACGAGCTGAGTCAATGATAAAGTAGAGGTTTTTTTTTCTTAAAGAAAATCACAATAATGATTCTAGATTAAAGATTCACGACTTCAAATGAATTTCAGGTTTAGGGAAAAATCAGATTGAAGGGGAAGGGAAGACTATATTTCCTCTTTCAAGTTAATATAGTGTGTGAATAGATGCATGCTTCATTGTGTATGTAATTTGCAAGAAAAATAAATAAATGATGAGGGACTATGTTGATTTTTTCTTGAAAAGTTCTTACTAAAAACTCTAAACTCACAAGAACTGTAGTTGATTAGGAGTAAAATTTATGGCCTCATTATATTGGTCTTTTTCAATCTAGTCAATGTATCATTAATATTAATGTATCGTCTATCTCACACTTTCCATGAGGACCAATGAGATCGAATACAATCTTAGAATAAAGATGTATGACATGACATCTTATTTTCCATATCCTAAAAAGGATCCATCTCAAAAGATAATATTTAACTCATAAAGATTTTAAGCTTAACTTGTCTAAATCTAAGAAAATTTCTAGCTCTTAGATTGTTCGAGTTACTAGTAGGGTAACTCAACCTCTTAACCTTATGTATTATAAGCATGGCAAAAAATTTAATCATACCTGTTACATAGGGTGAGTTCCAAACTAAGTAGGAGTCCAAATGATTATTAGTGTTTATAAGTCATGCTCTTTCCCATTAAATCTCCCTATCTACTCTTAAAAAGGATAAGCTTGGTCCAGAGTTTTTATTGGCTTTTCATGAAATATAACATGCATGTGAACACAATATTTCAATAACATAAATAAAATAAAGACTGATAGAAATAAATAACAATAAATAAAAATATTTATAGAGAAATAATTAGGAAAATAACATAAAAATCAAAATTATTTCTTATACATCTATGGATGGATAGCGGATTTTTGAAATTATCAAATTATATTGTAAAATTTTTCCTTGTGGTGAGTTTTGTCATTAGAAAATTATGTGGTGAGATTTATATTGAGTTTTAATCTTTTGTTTTTTTATCCCGTGCATGAGCCTTAATCTTTCTAATTTTTTTTCCTTTAATAATGGATATGTTGTTTTTGTATTCCTTTCTCACCTAAATCGATTGATTGCTTGCCCATTATGATTGCAATTAATGATTGTGTTAAATATCTTCTTTGCGTTGTAGTATTTAATGAGAGACAATGGTTATGAATTTTTAATATTTTATAAAAAATTTAAATATTTTTCTATTAGTGTTCGTTAAGAAGACTCTTGATCTACCATGTCTTGTGTCTCATTTAATACTTTAACGGTACTTAAAATTCAAAATCATTAAATTAACTTAATTTCTTATTGGAATGATGAATTTATTTTTATATTATTTAATTGTTACAATTGGTATATAATCACATCTCTTTCACACAGACTATTAATTGTATAGTAAAATATCCTTATTTTTTTTTTATAAAATATTAAAAATTCATAACCATTGTCTCTCATTAAATGTTGCATGCCTTTAAAAATATGATTATAAATATTTTTGCATTTAATAATTTAATTTATAGATAAAAACCTCACAAGGTGGGATAGAACCAACACAAATATATATCATAACTTAATAATTCATTCTTAATTATATATAAATAATTATAAAATTATGATTTTTTTTATCCATATCACTATAGCTATTTTCACATGAGTATGAAAAAAGTTGAACTGTTTTTTCATCTTTACATTTTTATTCATAAAACTTTAACACCTCTTTATGGAACTTGATTCTCAACTCTAACAATAAAACATTGGTTATTATTGAAATAGATGAAAAGGAATATCTTAAAAAAAGAGATCACAAAAGGAAACCATAAAAATCCATCATGATATAAGTGGGACAAATATTAATGGACAAACTACAGGTGATCCATGAAAGATCATGCATGCTTTTTGACATCAATTAGCTCAACATCATTATAGGTATTAAACCAATATGATGTGTTGTTCTAAATTGCGAATGATAGTGTTAACAAAGGTGAAGTAATTATTCGAAGCTGCACATTAAAGTTTTGGGAAAATTAAAATCACTGCTATGAGTTTATATAAATCTTCATAATAGACATGATGACTCATAGTACGTGACTTGTATGAAAAAGAAGAATAATAATAAAACATATAAAAATATGTACGATCAGGATATACAGATCATAGTTATTAAAGCTGGTGTGGGAGTTGATCCGACTAAAAGGTTAGATTTTAGGTTTCATGAGTTAACTCGGATCAACTTGAAAAAATTAAAAAAATTAAAATTTTAATATTTTATATGATTTTTTTAAAAAAATCCATGTAAATATAGGCTATATATATTGTAAATGATAAAGTTTAAAAGAATATTTTTAAAAGTTTTTTATTCCATATTAAAAATATATTATTTAAGCTTTTAAGTTGAAATATTTAAACCAAATTTTTTTTTTATTTTACATTGAAAAAAATATTTTTTTTTTGGAAACATGAAGTATATATACTAATATGTTTCAAATCTCAAATTGAAAACTATATTTTTTTTTCTTATGAATATAAAGTATATATACCAATGGATTTCAAATCCTATATTGAGAAAAAGTTTATTCTTGAGAACATAGAGTATATATATTAAGAGGTTTCAAATCCCACATTGAAAAAATATAGTTTTTTTTCTTGTGAACATAGAGTATATATAATAATGGGTTTCAAATCCTACATTCAAAAAACATAATTTTTTTCTTGGTAACATATAGTATATATACTAATGGGTTTTAAATCCTACATTTAAAAAACACTATGTTATCTTTTTAAGTTGAACTATTTAAACCAAAATTTTTTTATCTCACATTGAAAAAACACCTTTTTTTTTGGGATCATAGAATATATATATTGATAGTTTTTAAATCTCACATTTGAAAAAAAAAACTGGGTCTCTCCTAGGTCAAGGGTTGATCACCTGCCGACTCGACCGGGTTTGGCCAGGTTATTGCACCGGCTAGTCTTTTGACAAATCCGGACCAGTCTAGTCCCAGATGAACCCACCAGACTGGTTTGGGTTTAATAACTATGATATACACCCTTGAGTCTGTGTTGAAGTTATGTGGATCCAGGTATTGGATTTGACATGTTTTATTTCTTTATTAAAATCCTTGTTTCTTTGGAAGTTTGACGACAAAGAATATCTTGGTTTTTCCCTTCCCTCTTTCTTTTATAAGTCCTTTTGATGCCTGACGAGACAACTGTGAGAAACATAAAATCATAAACACACATCTTGACTCTTTGCTTATAAAGCCTCTAAGTTTTTTTTTTTTGGTATAAAATTACTCTTTGATTTAGGTGTGTATTGATTTTAGATTGGAGGAAGGTATCATTTTTTATATTATTTTTTTATAACATGCTTTCATTATTATGCTGCATTTTTTTTAAATATGTAAAGTAGTATAAGTTTTATTAGATATGACAAGTCTTTTACCATTACTAACATGAAATTAATCATTACCAAAATAGGGTTCCGTATTTGTTTTACTTGCAATGTCTGGAATAATATACTGATTTGCACTTGTGTTAGGAAACCAAGTGATTAAGTTTATTGTCAAGCATTATTTGAGTTTGCTGTCAAAGTGTCATTAAAAAAAAAGTTAGTTGCGGCTTGATTTTTCATTGGTTACTAGCTATAAACATTGCTACACTAAGTGACCAAAAATGTTACATAACTGATATCAGATATGTCGGGTATAAGAGAGCTCATATGTAAAAACTCATAGTTAAACAAGTGACTATGTAACTCAAAGTAGAAAAAGGCTTAGTATTAATTGACAGACTTGTAATCAAATAACAGAATTCATTGTAAAAGCTCTAAAAAACATATAAATTGAAATCAATAAGGGAGATAGGTATGTTTTTGTTGCTAATTCATTAAATAATCCCTTAGCTTTCTAAAGGGAGATAAGTATGTCTGTTATTGCTAATTCATTAAATAATCCCTTAACTTTCTACATATAAATTGTGATAATATCATCAACTTGACGAAGATCTTGAAAAGAGTCATGTAATTGCATACTCTAAGAATTTATATGGTAAAACAAAAGGTGTTCTAGTGTGTTCCAAACTTTAATAAAAGTCAGACAATCAACCACAAGATGGAGAACATTAATGGAAAGAGAGGAGATAAGAGCACTGAGGATGAGTTGATCTTATTGTTTCCATGTCAAAAAAGCTTGATTAATACCAAAATCGAAAGTGAAAGAGGTGGCAGAAGCATCACTCGCTAAGACCTAGAAAGAAAAACATGGAAACAAACAATAACAAATGAGAAAATACCTTGACCTTTCAGATATCATTTCATCTGCATATGTCAATATAGATAGTTTGTGCTGGTGAGTTTGAGATTAATTAATTGTTAGGTATTGGAAAGAGGAATTATAGTTGCCAAAGAACTAACAATTGTTGTTGTAGCATATGCAGACATGGTTGCAACAGCTACAGAAGATAGTACAAGCGACGGTGCTACCAGGAAAGATGAAACAGGAGAATAAAAGCTGACATTGATGCCCATAACAATAATAATGGAGGGATTCATTGACACAACTAAAAGATTGATGTCTTCTCCCAAGGGCAGGAGTGTCGAAGTAATAAATAACACTGCAAGACCGGGGTCGAACCATAGGGAGGTTGATTGTACAAATTATAAACAACAATAATAGCAATAACAACAACAACTATAATAACAATAGTAGTATTAGTATTAGTATTAGTAGTAGTAGTAGTAGTAGTAGTAGTAAAGAAAGAGAAGAAGAAGAAGATGATGAGAACTTGGAGATAGAATATTAATGTAAGGATTAAACAATGATAATAACAAATGTCAAGGTTAGAGGTTCCACTAATGGAATGTCAAACAAGTATAGCATAAACTCTTATTATTCAATTGGAAACCACACACAAAGAAGATTCCAATCAAATTATAGATTGTTAACATGATTACATTAGTCATCTTATTCAATTAATGCTAATACTTGTAAAGTTCATCAAGCATTTATGATTATAACTTATGTTAACAACAAATTAAGTTCCTTTCATAACTTAAGTGTCGGTTATACCATATAATATGAGCTATGAAAGTGCCAAGTATTTGTTGTACCAAGTGTTATACAACATAAATCAAGATTAGTCATTTAACAAGCAAAGTATTAAAGAATGAACAGGATAACAAATATAAAACATGTTAGTATTAAACATTAAAGTCCATATTAAGTTTACACTATACTTATTCTTACACCATTAGTGTAACCTTTTCACCTTGACATAATAAACTTAGCTAGACATAATGAAAGAAAGAAAAATAGATAAACAAAATAAGAACATAAATAAGATGAAAGTTAATTAAGTAAATAAAAGGAAATGAAAGGCATAAACTTGATATTAATGAAAGCAAAGCATAAACATTACAAAAAATACAAAGAGAGAAAGCAAGAGCATGATCTTGATCTGGACGCCAAGATGCTTAAATGCATGATGCTTAAATGCATGGCAAATACCTCCATTTATAGACTAAAATTGGGAACTATTGATTTGATGACTAATTAATGAGTGGGTAACCAACTCTTGACTTGGTGACAATCTTTATCTTCTCTTGTCTACCCAAAACATTATTGATAACGTCAAAATTGGAGCCACTTGAAAAAATGAAAGTTGTAGGAAATTGTCTCAGCTTTCTTTTGTAAAACAATTCAGCTCATTTCGACTTCTAAAACTCCAGATATGGCCAAAATACTGAACAATGCTCGGGCTAGAAGACAGATTCAGGCTTCTTTGTTGTTGTTACAATTTGGACTTAAAAATAACCTTTTTAGATCTTGGGCTCTATGAAAATTATAGGTCTATGTCTTACCTTTCTATCCATATAAAGTAGATCTAAATCTGAAAATTATAGGTCTATGTCTTACCTTTCTATCCTGCATTTAAAATGAATATTTACCATAAATTAAATGTATCTTATATTATTAGATATATTATTATAAAACATGCTTTAGTTAAAGAGTTATTGATACTTCAAGTGCAAAATGATGATATAAAACCTTGATAAAAATACACTTTTAATTACTAATCATTCATTAATAAAGGAAATCTAGAAGAATTAGCAACAAAGGAATATGAAACAAGTCAGTGATAGGTTTGGCAGTAGAGGAACCAATAGTTTTAGACACAGAAGAAATAAATTGGTTAAGATAGACTAGCTTTAATACGAAATTAAGAAGATAATGAATTACTATTTTATGTAAATTCGAAGGCTTCCGTGCTATGGTAGCTACTCTTTCTCTCTCTCTATATATATATAGTGAAATATTCCACACAAGATAAATCTATATATGAAAAATACAATATTTTTTATAATATAACACGTTCCATAATATGCATTATGAGTTGAAACTAGAATTAGTAAAAGCAATATGTGATAATTAACTATTATGCTTTGAAAAACAAATCATCAATTCCACAATCAATTGTTTTTAACAGTAGAGAATTCTACTATGATTCAAATATTTTTAAAATTTATAAAAACTTTCACCATTTTCATTATATATATATTTGAATCATATTAGAATTCTATATTGAATTAAATTTATAATGACAATTACTTTTAATCTTCTTATAATACAAGTAATCTGGATACCAAAAAATCATCTACTAGCAATCTTTTGAATTCAATTTCCCTTGAGTATTCTAACAATCTGAAACTATCTTTTGGAATGTTAATTTATTATATATTTTTTTATTTTTTTATGTAACAATTAAATAATAATAATAAATATTTTTTAATTTATTTCTTACATTACTATTAAATATTAAAAAATAATTCATTTTCAATACTTTCTTTTTTGGGAATTTTTTTTCCAAAAGAAATTCCTTTTCCTGCAGGGAAACAAATCTAGACTTACCCAATATTAAAAGTAAGGGAGCGAAACTGGTTCAACTATTAAAGAAATTAACCATAGGCGCCAATCAAGCTATTTTGCTTCTTTTTTTTTATTGAACCATTTAAGATAGAAAGAAGAAGGAGAAGAAGTTGATAGTTGGATAGATGAATTGTTGATTTTTTTTTATTTAGCAGTAACTTATGTACATTTGTTTTATAATAGAGGAAATCAAGTAAAATATTGTTAATAATAATTCTCTATTTTAATATGCATTAAAAACTCAAGTGTATGAAAATATAAATTGGTTTAGACATGTTATATATGATGGTTTTTATATGTTTGGTGAATAAAAGAATTATTTATAGATAGAGGTCCATATCAAAACCGTGCGATTTAAAAAAAAAAAAAACTCACCTTGATGGACTGATGGGCATTGCTTTATTTGATATTCTGTCGAGATTAAAATAATATAATTTTACTCTAATATTTAATATTCCTCGAGAAATTCTTCAGAATCTATTAACTTGCAAGTATGTAGGACCAGTTATAATAGGTCGCTGAAATTAAAACTATTAGTTTTAAATAGTGTACTCTCTAAGCATTTCATGCAATTAACTATTGAAGGCTCGTGAACTATGCTAGTTTTAATTTGAGTAATCATAGTTTAATAGGATGGAAAGGCTCTCCCGTCTGAGAAATTACCAGATTTTTTTTGAAGTGTAGGTGGATTGTTTTTCAAAATATTTTTTATTTAAAATATATTAAAATAATTTTATTATATTAAAATAATTTAAAAATATCAAAAAAATTAATTTAAAGTAAAAATGATAAAAAAAATCTTTAATTTTTTTTAAAATACTTTTTAAATATAAAAACAAACAGAAATTAAACAATACGCTTCTCATAAAATGACTACTAGTTCTTTTTGAAAGTGTGCCTGAACAGTAAAAATGACATGTATGTGTGCATAGATTAATCTACTAAGAATTAGATTTTTCTGAAGTAAGTTAAAATTGTGTTGACAAAATTATTTTTCAACAAAGATGATGATATATCTATTTATTTTTCTTTCAAAAAACATAGTGAAAAAAAAAATACAATAAGGCCATGCTACCGTGGGCTAATTGATAAATTTAATTAAGTTTTTATTTAATTTTTATTTAGTATTTTAAAATATATGAGTCTTATTTATATATCAAATTTAAAGTGTTTGAACTTAATATTTAATTAAATTCAATATACTTAGATTTACAGTACATTAAACCTAAAATAATATGGATTTAGCACATATGTCATACCTAAAAGAAAAATCATGTTTAAAGAGTGAAATTTTATATTCTTGATGTATTATATATGTGGATAGTTTGGTTATTTTGATATATTTAAAATTGTTTTGTTAATCCAAGATGTAATGGTAATTTTTTAAACTATAAAGTGTGATCACACAATGAACCAAATTATAGAATGATAAATATGATGCTCCTTAAACTATTATTTATTTAAAAGTTTTTTATTTAAGATTGCTAAGTGTATAAAAAAATAGAACAATTCCCAATTCCTAATATACAAGGTTGTGTAGGAAGAATTGATCATGATATTTAGTTAGTGGTCATTTTTAGATCAAATTAAAATTGGAATCTACATCTATTTCAAGTTTAAACTTTATTGAAAAATGCTCTTTTATAAAACTTCTATAACATGGAATATTTACATGTCTAAATCATTGAACGGTAATGACTGAAAAACTAATATAAAAAAACCCTTACTTGATACTTGATAAAAATTTTAAACCTTGAAATCAAATATTTTATTGGAAGATTATAAGCATTTTTAGCAACTCATCCAATCAAGTCTTGAAAAGTAAAAATTATCATAAAAACCAAAACTTTTTTTAGAGGAAATTATGTAAAAATACATTCTTAGACCCAAGCTCAAATTCAGGTTCTAGATAATTATAAAAATAATTTTTTAATACATAAATTATTTATTAACATTCTATAATTATTTATCCATCCAGATTTAATGAATTTTTCAGGATAAATATTGTCTAATAATTTTTTTATGGAAAATTTTTATTTCTCAAATTTAACATTGTCCTTAACTTTTTTCTAAAATATTACCTGGTCAATTTTATTAAATCTATCCATATTTTCAATGAATATGTCAAATATTATTTTTGGGCATTTTTTATTTTTCAAATCTAAATAAGAAAATATTCTAATTTTAAGAATTAATTGTTTTTTAGTTAATTCCCCCCAGGCTTGTTTATAAATAAGGGTGAAGTGCTTTGCTTTATGATAAAAATCTTTATCTTCTATATACCTTTTGGCTCATTTGTTCTATTAGATTGTATTATTGTAGAAAAAGAAAATTGAGAAAGTTTATAATTCATAGAACTAGATTGGAAGCACATTATTTCAAGGTGTTGTTATTTGAATCTTAGAAGGCTACTTATACTAAGATCGTCTGCCACCAATTAACAAGCAATTTAGTCTTAAGGAAATATTATACAATCCTTGACAATAATTTTCTTTCCTACCTTGTTTTGTTTAGAAATTCTACAAGTCAATACATTACATATATTATTCTATATTTTGCACCTTTTTTACCCAATATTTTTATATGTTACTCTCTTGATTATATGTTTATAATTCAAAAAAAAAATATTGGTTATGCTAATCAATCCTAAGAATCTTAAGACAAAATATTTTTCCTATTTATTTAGTTTAATTATATATTTACATGCATAGACCTTTGTTAATTGAATAATTTAATATAAAATTTCTTTTTATATGTTATTTTAGAAAATAGTATATATATTTTTTGTTATTGTGATACAAAGAAAATTATGAACTCTGCTAAAAACAATGATGTTTTGGTAAGCTTTGCCTTGATAAGGAGGATCTCACCATCACCTTCTTATAAATACTTGATAAAGTACCATATAAGAAGTTGAAAGAAAAAATACCATATAAGTTGTGGAAAGGCAAAACAAATTCACACCTAACATTGAGTGATCCATTTTCTTTCCTAAAAGTGGAAGGATTTTTTGTTTTAAAAGGGAAAAAGAGTTGTCACCTAATATTATAGTCACTACAAATTCTAACTAGTCTTTAGAGTCTTAAAATATGGGATTAGTTATGCTACAGAAAAGATATTATCATCCCAAGATGTCCTATCTAAAGTAAGTTATATTATTGCTTGTCTTATATTCCTTATGGTATGTTATGTCTAATCTATCACTAGTTTACTTCCATGGATGATAGTGAGTTTATTACAATAATTTAAACCTTAGGTAGATGTTTGAACTCAAGCATATCCATTTTGAAGTGCAAATCATCTCTGCAACTCCTAATTACTATCATTTATTTTGATAATAATTGATGAATTGACATATTTATAATCAATTACTCTTGATCAAAATTTGTGATTATTAATAGTTTATCAAGCTATGTCAATGAATAATTGAATGGGTCTATATTGGGTTTATTCAACCTATACCAAATCCTAAGAGGAGTTGTTGTTGAATACTTTGTTTATGTAATGGTGGTACATGAATAATGGCTTATGAAAATTCATTTATCTTATAGTTCCAAAGTTCACTTGTAATTTATTGAATGATATTTTAATGCTTGATTTGTAAATATACAAATAATGATCATTATAAGTAAATCTACTTAAGGTATGATATAATTGCATGAATTTTAAGATTTACTAAGGAAATTAATTACTCTGATTGATATTTAGATGTCATTAATAGATATTAGACCTAAAAGTTTAAGATTTTGAAAGGATGATATATTTTGAAACTTGAAAACAAAAGGAACTGAGGTGTTATACTTCATTAACATTTAAAGTAATAGTTCGTTGTAAGTTTATTTACCTCAAATATTATAAGTAAATAATAAAACATTTATTTCCAATGTGTTTTTAAAAAAGAAAAGTTTTTGAAATAAGTTATGGAATGTCAGATTATGAATGCCTTTTTAATATGGGATGAAACCCTTAATGGATTTTGTAACTAAAATACAAAACTCATCAGATATAAATATGCATACATGAATATAAAAACATTTTCTTATGTTACTTAAGTCGAATAGAAATGTGAATATACTTCTCATACATAAAAGAAATGATATTATAACATTTTAAATGATAATGACATGACTAAAAACACATAAAATAAATGATACAACTTAAGGAATTCAACCAACTTGTAAACATAAATATCAACCTATTGGTAAACATTATTCCATAAAAAACCTCATTAATACATAAGAAAATTAACTATAAACCAAAATAATCATTCAAAAGATGTTTGGAACTTGAAATAGACTTTCTTGGATGGTTGAGATGGATAGAAAAGGCTAAAATAGTAATAGTATGTGCAAATCATGTGCTAGAAAGGGTTGTTATGGTGAGTGCATCATTTTATGTACCACCAGAATTTGATTGGTGCTAAATATGCCACCTTGTGTTCTTTTAATTAGTGTTAGAGGTGATACTCATTGTCACTAAAAGAGAGAGATTAAATATCTTAAAGGCTTAATGGTTTTTCTCTCTCTATTAGTTTATTTTTTAATTTTCAAATATGTTCATATAAGGGTCATTAGGCTACGAGGCTTGTATGTTTGTTTAGTACTTATTAAAGGAAAAAAATTGGCGGTATTGATGCCTTTTAAAGATGAGAAATTTTGGTGACTATTTTTCTCACCTTGATCAACCATAATGTAGGGGTTGTTGGCTTTAATTGGTAGAAATGTTTTATAAAGAAAAAGAAATGTAGTAGTCATGTAAAAAATAAAGGTTGAATAATGATTTCTTTTATTTATTTATTTTTAACTTATTCTCTCTCTACTTGAGGGGGCTTGAGTTTTTTTTTTTCCTTGCCTCCTCCGTCTCACATATATATTTTTTTATTTGTATGGCCCCTAAACAACTCAATTTCACTTTGGTCACTTTTTGTTTTTTTTTTCACCTTAGCCCATTGTCCATTTTTTCCCTACTTTTATTTTTTTCATTTCTTTTTGTATTTTTAATTTTTTAAAATAATGATAATATTAATTCAATAAGAGAAATAATCAAGAATTAAAAAATGGATGTGTTAATGGCAAAAATTCTTTGAAAGCATATTTTAGGTTTTTCTTTTCTTTCTTTAATTTTTTAAAAGATGTTGAAAATTATGAAATAGGGGGAAAGGAATTAGAAATATTTTTTTTATTTTTATTTTTTCAAAAAGAGACTAATAAGATAAAAAACAAAATAGTTGGAAATAACAATATAAGTATGTGAATGGCTGAAATACATCAAAAATATATTTCTTTGATTTGTTTTTTTTGGAAATATTTTAAAAAGAGAGTCAATATTTAGATTAAGAAACTTTTACAAATACTTCAAAGTTTGGAGGTGTCGTTCAAAAGGGGAAAAACCATAAATAGTAGATTGTGTATTTATTGGATATGCATACAATAATAATGCATATTAGTTTCTTATACATAAAGTATTAATAATATCATCAAAAAAATAATGGAGTCAAGAAATGCAATATTTTTTACAAGATATTTTTCTTTATAAAGAGTCAAAAGAAATTCACTCACTTAAAATGATAAGTGAAGTAAGCTCAAATGGTAATCATTAAATTATAGATGAAATATTTATAGAAAATAATAAAATTGAGCAAATAAAAAAAATGATGAAAACATTGAAAACATTTAGCTTTGATGTTGTAACTTGATAAAGTAGCACGAAGCATTTCAAAGACAATGTCTTACATTAATATTTCATATTAAAATGAAAAATGAAGTAGTTAATAACAAAATTGAACCTATCATTTAGACCTATACATAGAAAGTAGTGGATTTTCCACATGGAATCAAATTGTTAGGTTATGAATAGATCTTCAATGGGAAGATAATAGCTTATAAAACCATTGAGAAAAACAAAGGAAGACTTTTTGTTAAAACTTTCAAATAACAATAAAGTGTGGATTATTTTAATCCATATTCAAATGTATCAAGAATAAATGTGGATATTAATATCAACCGCAACTATTAAAAAGCTATAAATACATCTTATGAATGTAAAAATAACTTTTTAAAACAGTAACCTTAATGGAGAGATCTACTTGAAACTACCTAATGAATTTGTTGTTAAAGGAAAAGAAAAGAAAGTTAATAAGCTTGTATAATCATTATTTGATTTGAAACAAACTCTTAAATAATGACATGAAAAATTTGATGTAATATGTTGCCAAATGAGTTTAAATTAAAGAGGTGGACTAATGTATTTATATAAGAAGTAAAAATAAAGGTTATATCATTTTTTGTCTCTATGTATTTGAATATAATTTCATAAGATATTTAGTGGTTTGATATTGTCCAAGTCTCGTTACATTTAGAAAGTTCTCAATAAAGTTTTTAAAAGTGCCAATAACATTGTCAAAATACTAAAAGATATAAGTGTATATCTATCAAAAGACAAAGATGAAGGAATACTCTAATTAGAATATTTTTAAATTATAAAAAGCTTAATTTATATTATAAAGTGCACAAGACCAAACATCATATACTTAGTTAGCAAATTAAATAAATTTACCAGTAATCTAAATTTGAATAATTAGAAAATGACAAATAAGCTACTTGAAAACTTAAGATATACCTCAAATTATATATTAGGTACTCAATAGTACTTTAGGGATATAATAATGTGAATTGAATACATAACACTAAAGACTTAAAATCCATAAGTAGATATATATTTTAACATTTGGTGAAGCAAAAATATCTTAGAAGTCCTCCAAAAAAAATATATATTACAAGATTTATAATGAAATTGAAATTCACTATTTTAAATAAAGTTAAAAAGAAAGCCAAATTACTCTTAAACTTATTAAAAAATATTTTATATTGTCCAAAGCTAATGGTAGTATTTTGTATCTATTATGATAATCAATTAATAATTGAAAAGGTATAAAATGGCAAATGTAATAATAAGTATAAACACATACATCAAAGATATATTATCATCAAACACTTGTTTTCGAATTGAATTATTTTTATTTACTATTCTAAGTTAAATAAAAATATTATGCATCCACTTATTAGATTTTTAACAAGAAAAATTATGTACAGTTCATCTAAAAGAATAGACTTACAACCTTTAAAAATAAAAAAGAAATAAGATGATAACCTTACATAGTTGATTGGATATATTAAGATATAAGTTAAAAGAAGAAGAAAAAAGGTTTTATGGCACTTTTAATAACATTAGAAAATAAGGACTACCTATTTATTTTTATGATGGAGAAGTGCTAGTGATAGCATGACTAGATAAGTTGTGCTTTTAATTATTTTTATATCTTGGTTTAGCTAGTGAAATATAACCAAATGCTTTTAATAAGATATCATTTATATGAGTGAAAAATATAATTATTTATTTGAGAATTTTAAAAGGTTAAAGCACTCATGAATTGGAGTTATTTAGAGTAAAAATGAACACAAATATAAGAACTAAAAAAACTTAAAGAAAAGAACTACATGGATGCTATTTTCTTGGTTTAAATAAAATGTTGAATAGTTCAAAATATTATATTTTCTAATTAGTCAAGTAAATTTGATTCTATTTTATTAGAGAAGGTTCAAAATTAAAAGTTATATATTCTTATATAGTGATTTCTCAACTCACTTTCTCTTTTCATATCATTGTATCTTTATATATTAGTTAAATAATTTTCATTCATATGTCAAATTATTAAAAAAAAATAGTTATAACATGAATGATGGGTGATTTTTAAGCCAAATTAAAAATGAAGTTCACTCATATTTGAAGTTAAGACTTTATTAAAAATATTTTTTAACATAAATTTTATACATAAAATATTTACATTTTAAAAATTAATTATGGATGAATAAAAAAATAATTTTTTTAAAAAAATTATTGACAAAATTCTCAAGACTAAAAGCCACATCCCACATTGGAAGGTTATATACATTTTTAGTAGCTTATATATTGTTGGCTTTAAAAGTAAAAACCAAATAGGTACTAAAATCTTTGTAGGGGAAAGGCTTAGGCAACGAGGGATTTGTATAAAAACACACGCTTAAACCTATCAAGATCATTGTTGTTTTTTTTAAAAAAATTAAATGTTGTTGGATTAGTTTTATTTAATATGCTACGAATTTTTGGATAGTTTTTTTTTCAAATTTAAATAGAAAAATATGAAAGCATAATAAATTGATTCTAATTAATTTAAATTATTTATGCATATATGACCTCTTTTATAAATAGCAGTGGGGACTCCATCATTTTGACATGGAAATCTTTTTATTCTCTTTGTCTATTGCCTTCTTTTATTCTTTGGCTCTCGAGCTTTATGTCCTGAGAGAATAATTTGATAAAGATTCTTAGCTCGTAAGGCTTAACTAAAAGTGTATTGTTTTAAAGTAGCATTGTTGGAATCTATAGGAATAGATGATACAATCCTTGATAACCAATTTTCTTTCTTGTTTTGACCTGAAATTCTTTAAGTATTTTTTTTATACATTGTTCTATATTTTATTTATTTAAGTATATTTATACGTTATATGTTTATAATTATGAAAAAATCTCGACTATGCTAAAAAATTCTAACAGGTTTATCATATCCAATGTAAACTAGCTCTTAAGAATACGAGCTTAAGAAGAAGAAGAAAAGCCTAAACCTTTTAAAAAATTGAAAGAAATAGTAAAACCAGCTTAATTACTGCACCAAAACATTATCCGTATTCCTGATTAAAAAAGAAATAGACATGCCCATTAAATAAAAATCGTAATTATTAAACTAATAGTTTATTCTTTTTGAATCTTGAGATTGGATAATTGAGCACCCTTTGGCATCCTTAATTTATTAGATTAAGTTTAATTGAGGTGTGAAGTTATATAAATCAAGATATCAAGGTCTTCATGCTAATTGATTGAACTTTCTCTATTAAGTATTTTGGGTATGGAAAATATATACGAAATTACAGGATAGATCACATTTATCAAGTCAATTAATTATCTAACCAAGTAAAGTCTCATGTATTAGCATGTGAAAGTAATTTGAGAATGGAGACAGTACACTGGATGTTGACAATTTTTTGGCTTGGTTTTGTAGGTGATGCTCGACTCGAGTTCTTCTTCATCGTAAGCAGGAAAAAAAAAAGCATGCATTCCTGATCTTTATTTATCAATAAACTACTAATATTAGTTATTATGCTGTGGTTTTTCATTAAAAATAAATAAATTACACTATAATGCGCCAGTTTGATTTTAAAATCGTTTTAAAAAATATTTAAATTTTTTTATTTTTTATTTACTTTAAATTAATATATTTTTAGTGTTTTTAAATTATTTTAATGTATTTATATCAAAAATAATTTTTAAAAAATAAAAAAATTATTAATATATATTTTAATATAAAAAATTATTTAAAAAATAATTACAAACACACTTAATATTTATAGTAAATAAACATAATCTATTTCGAATTCACACTTCTCAAAACTAGAATTAAATTTATCCCTTGCACACGCGTGCATACACAGTCAAAGCTTTTAGAGCTGATAAAACACTCAATAAATCAATATTAAAAAAAAAGAAGCAAAATACATCCTCAGCTCACTTATTACACCTTCATAGGCTTGAGCAGCCGATAAATGAGTTTGTTATTTAAATTATTATTCCAGATTCAAATAATAGAGGTTACCGGAAAAAAAAAAACGTGTATGCATTCTAAGAAATGGCTAATGAAAAACAGCTTAATCTGTTGTGCAAAGGTTCATATAAAAAAAATATATAAAAATTCTCAATTTATACCGACTCAAGCATGATAAATGTTCTCTGAAAATAAAAAAATTGATATATGTGGTCGCTCTTGTGGCATTGAGCCAGTCAAAGTTGGCCGCTGAAAGGAGAAGTCCGAGGGCCGTCAGGCAAGAGTGGGACCCACGCGCCGCAGCAAGGTCTCCCACTTGCCCACTCCCTCTTATTTTTGTGCATATTTTCCATTTAAAAACAATGTTACTTGTCTGTTTATCAACTTACCCACGCCCGGTCAACTTTCTGCGTTAACCATAGTTAATTAGCTTAGCTAGCTTCACCATCAAAGTCCAAACCCCCATGACCAACATGGCAACATCTGTCAGCTAACCCCACCCACACGCTCTCCTCCATCTAGGGTTCGTTTGCTCAAATGTTTATATCATATACAGCATAAATTAAATGTCATTCAAACATTCTTCGTACGTAGCGTGAAGCACACGATCCAATCATCGTGCTTTCTCTCGGAGCATATGTATACCATCAAACTTTTTGTGTATTTTTCTTTTCCCATCCACTTTTATATTATTCTTAACCACAAGAGTTCATTCTCTAGTAAAACTTAGGATTTCATAAATCATATATAAGATTGCAGATTCAACATTTCTCGATACTCTTTAATGGCTACCATGAGGTTAAATGCGTATTTATTCAGCATGTACTTTAAATATACCATAGACAACAAAGATAAGGATTAAGTCATACATATAAAAATAAAAAAAAAATAAAAAACAGTTAAATTGAAATTGATTCCATAATTATAAAAAAAAAACTCTATAATGTACAAATAAGATCTTAAAATTTTAAAGGGATCTATAGACTAGCGATTTCTACTAAAGAGCTTAAAGTTTAAACTTTATAAAAAATAAAGTATATTAAATTTGATAACTGAGAATAGATTTCATTTAAAAAGCTTAGGTTTTGAGATGGATAACTTATTATTTTTTATTATATTATTTTATTTTCTTATATTTCTTTTATATGAGATAGTTTCTATAAAATAGATTTAAGAGAAAGTTAGAATAGAGAGAGTTTTGATAGTTAGTGGCTTAATTAAGGGCATCAAAACAATATTCTAATAGAAATGGAGAGTAGGATTTTACAAGCAATTGGAGGAGCAAAGATGCAATTAAAATTTTTCAATCGAAAATTAAAAACCCTAAATGATACCTCGTTTAGATTTAATAAAGACAATGCGAGTAACATGTTGTTTGGTCTACTAGCCTCTGTTTTGATAGTTTTAGTTAATCGAGTTGACAACTTCAAATGAATAAATGTGAAGTTATAAACCTTTAAACTTAGCAAGGTTAAATTCAAATGAAAAGTTTGTGGTCCCTCTATTAATTTTAGGAGATCTCAAACGATGATAATATTAGAATTGCTTCGACAAGGTCTTGAAAGTGAGCAACTCAATCAGCCCTAATAGTGTAATCATCATGCAAAACCTGATTTTCTTTTCATGTGTTCACACACAAAGGCTCCTCAATGGGTTTTTATGAAGAATTTACAATATTTTTCTCGAGATCCAGAGGTCTAAAATGGATTCAAAGCCTTCCAAAACTCTAGTAAAACCCTATAAATACCCTCCTCAAGATAAAAAGGGAGGGTTGAAAGAAAAAAGAGAAGAAGAGAAAAAATATTGACAAGGAAACCAAATGTGAAGGTTAAAGAGACTAACACAAACTTTTCTCAAGTTTTTAGGAGACAAGACTTTCCAAATAAAAGAAAAGAGAGAGTGAAACAAGCATGTTCAAATTAAGCTATTAGAGTGGTTAATAATAAGTCCTTAAACTCTAATAATTGATACTTGAATGGTTAAAATATAAAATTTATGAGTAAATGACTTATAAAATGTTAACAATTCATTCTTGTATGTTTTCTTATGACACAAATAAGCAAAAATTAATTATTCAAGGAATTGGTGCAATTCCAATAGGCCCGAGTAAAGAGATATAATCTGGGTTATTGACATTAAAGCCAAGGCTAATTCTAGGATTATCCAAACAAATCAAGAACTTTGACTATCAATCATATAAGATAATATAATAGTAGATAAAGAGGTAATTCAAATGCTTATTATTGGTTGATCTTGTTGAATTCAATATAGGTAATTTAAGTTTGATATGCCAGTGGATTCTTTCTTTATGATAGGAAAGTTAGTGAAATGATTTTAATCCATTAATAAATCTACATAAGCCTTACATAATAAGAAAAGACTTTGTTTGATTCTAATAAAAGAAGTAATTTTCATTCATTAATTTGAGATAGATATAATGATAGGCATTCATAAAGTGGAAGCAATATGAATGTTATTGTAGTTTTCTAGTTCATTAGGATGGAAAAAGTAAGCTATTGTTCTTGATTGCTAAAAGAGCAAGAGAGATTGTCCAAGAAAATCATAAATGCTATTAAACAATTGCTTTGATACAATATAAAATTAAAAAAAAATAAAAGAAAGAATGAGAATTTGATAGGAAATATTATGTTGTTATTGTGAGTTTTTATTATTGAATTCTACATTAGAGTATATACGGTCACGCTAACTATAATATAAAATATAAATATTTGATATAATCAAAAAAGTATATAACATAAAAAATATTTCTATATAATCTGTTGTATGGTTATATAATCTTGATCTTTTCATTAGTTTTGGACTCTAATAATCTAGACCAAAAAAATAAAGGATAATGATCAAATAATGTCATATTTAAAGTAGACAACCTTAAAGGAAAAAAATGAGTAAAAAATTCTTGACTTGATAAAATAGCATGGATTTCATCAAATAATGCTATATTTTTTTAATATGATGCTAAAAAATTCAATTGAAGTTAAAAGAAAGAATCACCTTGAAATTTGAAGGAAAAAAACGTATACACGTTCTATTTTTAAAAGAGAAAAAATTGTATAAATAGTCTTTTTCATAATAGCTCAGAGAATTTTTTTTCATATATTTATTGGCATATAAAATATATAGTTGAGAGACATTCATTTCAACCAAAAAAATTACTTTATGGATCTCATCCCACGCTTAGGAACGCTATTGCGTTTAATCCCACCCTTCAAGAGGAGAGTGAAACTTGGATCCACCTTCCTGTATACATCTCTGAAAAATAAAAATAAACATAAAAAATTCGTCAACAAACCATTATTCTATGCATATATTTAAACTTTAGGTTGTGAGAGAAATGACTGCGTTTTTAGTCTGTCCCCTCTTTCCTCCATCCTTCTTCCCTTTCCTTTCTCTGCGTTCTCTGTCTCTCTCTCCTCACCTCTCCCCTCGCTGTTTATTGTTTCCAAAAAATACATTTAACTTCTCTCTATATATTCATATCTTTATCTTCGAGTCCCGGTGCTCCCCTTTCCCTTTCCTTTTCTATTTTCTTTATAATTTCCGCCCTCCTATATCCTGTTTCAATATTAAACAAACCCCAAAACAGTTTTTAATCATCTAAAATATTTATTTTTCTAAAAAAATCATTTCCTGTTTTTTGTTTGCTTTTGATGTTGGCATGGCCGGTTTAGATTTAGGCACTACTTCTCGTTACGTACACCAGCTCCACCACAGACCTGACCTTCACCTCCAGCACCAGCCTGATCCTGAAGACCACGATTCCAATAGGGCTGGAGGCGGTCTTGGAGGTGGCAGTGGTGGTCACTTCTCTACTGATCACCACCACGACGATGGTTCGCACCAAGGTCTTGACCTTGTTGCCGCCGCGGCTAACTCCGGGCAAGGAGACTTAGTTGGCCGTAGGCCTCGAGGCCGTCCACCTGGTTCTAAAAACAAACCGAAGCCTCCTGTTATCATTACTCGCGAGAGTGCCAACACACTGCGTGCCCACATTCTTGAAGTAGGAAATGGGTGCGATGTATTCGAGTGCGTGGCTAACTACGCGCGGAGACGGCAGCGCGGGATTTGCATACTGAGCGGAGCAGGGACAGTAACAAATGTTAGCATCAGGCAACCAGCTGCAGCAGGAGCTATTGTGACTCTCCATGGCAGATTTGAGATCTTATCTCTGTCTGGATCTTTCTTGCCACCTCCAGCTCCACCTGGCGCAACGAGCCTCACCATCTTCCTTGCTGGGGGACAAGGCCAGGTGGTCGGAGGAAGCGTGGTAGGAGAGCTTACCGCAGCAGGGCCGGTTATAGTGATTGCAGCATCCTTCACAAACGTGGCATATGAGAGGCTGCCTTTGGATGAGGATGACCAATTGCAGATGCAGAGTGGTGGTGGGGGTGGTGCCGGTGGTGGTGGTGTTGGGAATAGTCCTTTTAATGAATCGGGAACGCCTTCTGGGGGGCTGCCGTTCTTTAATTTGCCGCTTAATATGACCGCTAACGTGCAGTTGCCAGTGGATGGATGGGGAGGGAACTCAGGCGGTAGGGTTCCCTTTTGAGAGAAATAATCAAATAGGTTGCTGGTGATTTCGTGATCTGTGATATTATGGAAGCCGAGTGAGGCAGTGTTGGATTAGAGCGGCTTGCTTTGGTTGGCATTAATGGGCTCGTTGAATCATAAAAGGTCAGAAAAATTCATGGATTATCAGTACTCAAGATCACGATCTTGTTACTTCTTCTCCTCCTCCTTGATCTTATGGTGATGTTTCTAGGGTATAACTTCTTTCTTTGTCAGTCATTTCTTCTCCTTTTCTTTTTTTTTTTCTTTTAGTTTCTGATGGTTACTGAAAATAGCCTCCTTTTTCATTATGAAACTATCTTCTTCTTTATGAGAAATGGTTTGAGGATGTATTGACTATCTTAATTGAAAACTCCAACTTACTTAACTTTGGTGATGCTGATATACATCAACTAGGGTTTCTTTCGATTTTTCTCTTTTTATTTCAACTTCCTCTTGGATCTCAACTAGGTTCGTTTTGTTGGTTATATGGTAACATATACAACATGGTGTGCTTTTTTTTTTTTAACCACTTTGAGGTAAATCTTGGATATTTGGTAACATGGGATTGTGTCTTTTGCATTGTTTTTAGGAGGGAATAAATATGTTAGTATTAAAAATAGAACCAGGATTTTTAATTAAAACATGGATTCCTTTCATTGGATGTCCTTTCGTGGTTAACTACCATGAGCTACATTAATTTTCTAGCTGACTTTCTTGAGCTAGTTAGTTCTCTTGGGAATAAGCTCTATATATAACTAATTTCCTGTAATAAATATAACTTCCCTGTCTTCAAAATCTTTTTGACATAAAGAAAGACATAACAAAAATCCTAGAGCTTGTTTATTAGCAAGTTTCTAGTACTAAAACCATAAGTTTAGAGACAACAGCAGGGATTGGTGATTTATTAATTATTAATCATATTTTATATGTTCTGCTACCAACAAGGGTTTTGTTTTTTAAGATAAAGCAACTCATTGTAGCCCTTCTCCTGCAACTAGATTTGCCCTTATATGGCTCGGATTCCCTGCCTAAATATATCTTTTATCAAGCCCATACGGATCTATTGGATGTGTTGGATATACACATACCTGCTGATGCAGTTTTTATATATATATATATATATATATATATATATATATATATATATATATATATATGTCTAGTTCATCTCTCTAAATTCACAAAGATTTTCAGATTGCAACAATGATCTTATGGTGAACTGCTCAGATTCTAATGCTCCTTTTATAGACAGCTTTAGACATCCGAGGCACCGCAAGATTTTTGCTTCTATATTGAAGGTTCTCGATCGGTTGTTTTTTATTCCTCACACTTGGTAAACAACATGCAAAGAGCTAGCAATCGGTCAAAAAAACCTTTGTCTCTGCCATTGTAATTAATTTCCATTTTTTGGTCATCTTATCCATGTCTGGTCTATAAGAAAGAACTTCAGTTTTCTTTCCCTAAAAACTAATACAGTTCGTCGAGATATAATTACTTGTGTTACAAAATATGTTGAAGTATCTTGCAGCTCCTCACCCTCATGCTCCTTGTATATCTACATTGAATACCAGGCCACTTCACTTCCAAACTAGTTGCATGTCCCCCATAAATTTGCGTGGTAATGTTTATAATTTCCGAATCTCTTATTGGGGATTTATTTGTATTTTCTTTTATCTTGGGTTTTTTTTTTCTTTTTAGTGATGCAAAACATTTTCTTAGGTATTCGTTACTTTAATCAGCCATTAAATTGGAAGGCTAAAAATGATAATTTCTTTTATAATGGTATGAAAGTTAGATGCATAATCAAAGTATGTGTACGTATAAAGTTTGGATGTTATATAAAATACAGGTTTACTTAGTTTGGATTAAAAAATCCTAGAAATTAAAAAAAATCAGTCTACTTAGTTTGGATGTTATATAAAATTTTCCTAGATGACGGTATAATTTTCCCCAAAGTATAACGGATCTGGCTATGAAATTTATATAGAAGGAAAAGACATCCAAACATAATTATAAAAACCTTTTACTGAATGGCTCATTAGATGCTAAGAATTATATTTAAAAGCCCACATGCTTAACAAAAGAAATCAATATAGAATATTAAAATTATAAAAATCATATAACATTAACAATAAAAAATTATTTTTATTTTATCAAAAGGAAAGTGAATCCTGTACGTATAGACTAGTTATTTCTGCATTGATCAAAATTTTAGATTTTTGAAACATATCTAATCTAATAAAAATAAGTTTTTCCTTTTAAATTTAAATGAACATTTGAAACCTTTTAACTTAAAAATTGATTGCTGAGTTGATTATTCAAAACTCTCAACTCAATATATAGATCTCAGATATATGGATGGAAACACTATCAAAACTCACAAGGAGAAAGGGAGGTAAATAAACTTTATACTTCTATGTTGGGATGTTAATCGAACAATGCTATGATTTCTATGAAATATCTAGCCATGAAATTTTGATGGAAGAAAATATATATATATATATATATATATATATATATATATGTATATTATAAGGTGATAGTGACACTATCCTAAAGAGAACAATGCCTATTTATCTTCTTCTTCTCCTTTTTTAATTTTTTAGTTAATATCATAATCAATAGGGCTTTTGGTTTTTCTAACATTAGTACTTAGTAAAATGTTTTAATTTCTATAATAAATAATATTAATTTATAGATTAGGATTTTGCTCCATTATGAAAATGAATCCACTCAATTATAAAATAGAAACATTACATTTATATGAATCAATGTATATCTTTAAGGCACATGTTAATTATAATAAAATAAATTTTCCTTGTCAAGTTGCCACATGCCATCAGCTAGTTAATTTAAAGCCAAAATCATCTAATTTACATGTTCATGATACATTATAGATCTAATTAAAAAAAAAAAATTGTATTCTAGCGCTTGGCTTAGCGGTGGAAGAAGCTTGTCTGCTTCCACTGCCATGGGTTCGAGCCCTAACGTGCACGTCTGTTATCCCCGCGGTGTTTTACATGCCTATTAGGTTTGCAGGGTATTCAGTGGGCCGTAAGGATTAGTCGTGGTACGCGCAAACTGGTCCGGACACCCCACGTAACTCAAAAAAAGAAGAAAAAAAAAAGAAAAATTAACATAACAAAAGATATTTAGAGAATTATTTGCTATTTTTATTAAAATTAATCTTGAAATTTCTCGATAAAATTTCTTGCTTGACATAAGTTTCAAATTAATCATATGAAATTTGTTCTTATATGACCTGATTAACTAGTTGTTCCAAAGACAATCTATTTAATTGGTGAGAAAAATCTAAGGATGATATTAAGAAAAAAATAATAAAATTGTTATAGGATAAAAAAAGATTCTTTCAACTCAATCCCTTGCTTAACTTGATTTAAAAATTAAATTAAGTGAAAGTTATCATGATGTAATATAGTCAATATTATCTGTTAAAAGGTAACTCATCCAACTAACAAAGAAAATCTAGAATGAAATTGAAAATAATAAATAATAAATTAATTAAAAAAATATATTTTGATCCAACTCATATACTGCTTAATGTGGATTAAAACTAAATTGTGTGAGATTTTTTTTTAACATGATCGAATTAATTTAGCTGATCGGGATAAATATTAAAAATAATATGAATATGAAAATAAAAAAAACGAGGGGAGGTGGAGAAAAAACCTAAATTGAAAAAAAAAATAGAAAGAGAGATTCACATGTCTTAGTAGAGAATGATATTGACTATTCTAGTGGATATTAAACAATATATTTAGATTAATTAACTAATTTTCTACCTAGAGATTTTTCTTTCTTTCCTTCTAATATAAATTTATATTTGATTGATAATTCTTTTCATTTAAAATTTGTATTGAAAATATACACCATGTAGTATTAAAATTCTAATTATAGTTAGAAAAGCAAATAAGGATGATAGAGTTTCAATTGAAAACCATTTTGATAATTATTGAATAGGCTATTATACCATATTAGAGCTATTTATTTAAAATTTAGATTGTTAAAATTGAGGTTGTTGAGTGAGTTAAAAAGATATAATTTTATTACATTTAATATACATTTTTTAGTATTAGAGAAATTATCTCACATCAAATAATTAAACAAAATAACACTAAAAATATAAAATTGAGGAAGAGTTATATGTTTCAAGACTTGATTTTTTTATATAAAAATCATACTTAATTATCAGATTTAATATGATATCATAATCTCAAAGAGATCCAATCGCCTAACAAACATCTAGAGTGTAAGTTACTAGACAATACCAAAAGAATGAATTACAAGTGAAGGAGCGAATTAGAGAAACATATCCCAAATGGAATAGTTAAACAAAATAAGACTAGAAATATAAAATATCACGACGCCAAATGCATTGCCATTGTAGCCTCTTGAAAAGACAGAAGTTCCCAAATTTCATGATTAGTAAATTAAATGAATAAGATTGACCTTCAACAGTTCCTTCATCACTTGGGTTAATTTGCTTTAGGAAATTGACTTGAATATTGTGTGTGTGTGTGTGTGAAAGACTTTATTCTGCATTGCAAATCTTGATGCTCGAGCTCCATTGACGGATGAACTAGTGCTTGCCATATCCAATGAAACTCGTATTGAACATTGATGAAACGAATTCTCATAGTGCTTATCCATGGAGAATTAATTCATTAGATTCCTTAATGCACTTTAGTTTAGAATATGCCTCTAACAATCCTTTTAGTGCCTTTCTGGTCACCTCATGTTAGATTTTACGAGGCAATGATGATTGTGAGCGACGAAAGAATTTTTAAATATACAGAGTTATATAATATTAATGACTTGTTTATGTATATCTGAGAAGCTGGTACAATGTTAGTGTTGCAAACCACCATATTCTGCTGTTCCGCACATTGTAGAAATTTGTTGGGTGTTTTGATGCTCTCACCTATCTTATTTTAAAACAATTGCCCCTTCCCCTTGTTTTCAGTTATAGGTGATAAGATTAATTTATACATGACATTAACATCGTCTTTAATTAATCTGTATTTGGTTGGGTCATCTAGCTGCCACTTAATTTGTCTGTTTCCACGCCTTTGGAATCTTTGGACAATCTAAAACCAGCTTTATTTTAGATAATCACGTGCCGACGGAGTCCAAAACAATTATATCGCCAGTTAACCTGAATTACTTCAGCGGTGCCATGAGAAGGCAATATTGTGGGTTTTTTGTTTTTTTCACTCAAAGAACTTGCAAGAAGTAAAAGGCATCGTCTTTTGAAAAACTATTGGACTGAAGTTTGGAGACCTTGCAAGGCGAATCTCATCAATTCGCATCAAAAATAAAAATAAAATGTTTATAATATTGGTTTCAAAACCCACACATGAAGTGAAGAAGAAGCCTGACTATTTATTACTACAAGTTTTAAGGTTATAACATAATTGATAAGACTTCAAGCATTGACCAATCATTATGGGAAGATGAAGTTACTTTTCTTCCTAATCACACCGGTGAACTAACCAGCCGGGTTTTTTTTTTTTTCATTTTTAACTGCTACCTTTTATTGATGTCGATGATCATGATAGTGAAAATTAGAAGCAATATTTACGAGGAGAAATTCTTTGATGATTTGAGAGGTAATTAGGACATGAAGTTCTATGCTTACGATCTTACTAAATAAAAAAGGGGGAGGGGGGGGGGGAGGGTTATTAACAAAACGCCTTGATTGAAACATGAGCTGACCGGATCTTAAGCTCACTTAATATAATATAATATGAAATTATATTTGATTGTAAGTTATCATATATATATATATATAGGTAATCAAGAGCAGTTGAATTTCATAAAGCCTCAAGAAAACATATTTTATTTTTATTTTTAATTGATTCATGTATAAAAAATAGCCAAATATGATAACTTGTTTGTGGTTGGTGTGCTGTGATCATGGTAGAGGCCACGACGACGATGATGACAATCTACCATTGAGATTGGTTTTCTTGAATGACTTAAGGGTTTTTAAAATCATGTCTGACTGATCTTTAATCGTTCCTAATCAAGATATTCACATTTTTAAAATGTGCACACAGTTATCACTATATATATATATATCCTTTTGGGCATTTTATGCAACCCATATTTAAGCAAAATAATAATAAAAATAATAATAATAATAAGGGTAATCACTAGATAGATGTTAACTATAATATTTTTAGCTTATGTGTCATGATCACGACATGAAAATTAATGATTTTGAGATACATGTGTTAAGAGATTAATAATGTTGTTCAGACATCTTATAAACGGTACTTAAGTAAAAGATCTAAAATCTATCATGATTAAAACAAAAGTGACTAAAAAGCATATGGCAATAACATAAAGCAAATAGACTAGATGAATCAATCACTATTCAAGGGAAGTCTTGACAAATTAGCTGATGCAAGAAAGCAAAAACCATAGACCACGGATTCTTTTAATTTATTTGCTTATTGAATGTATCGATGGCATCTCTTACAGAGGAGAATGTTTAATGATCTGTAATGAAAGAACTGTTTTCTTCGCATGGATCTGAATCCTAGTGCTAGTTGTGATAATGGATGCCTTCATCATATACTCATGAACGTCGACCTGTAAGAAGAGATTCTCTGGCATGCATCTACCGTAAAAAAATGAATTTGAACATGGTTTGATCATTATGGAGCAGTGAATAAAGGGATGAAATTGTTTCATTGGCAAAGATAAATATCATATGTACTCATTCTCATTTCAACTGATCATTGATCAAACCCAACTCTTTCCCGGGAGGAGAAGAGTTAAACGAAGAGGGATGCTGCTGGGATTTATAGAAGGGGAGTGTCATTAGCTGTTTTCTGGTTTTGCAAGCTCAGGGAAGGGCCTTTTGGCATCTCTTTGTTATACCATTGGGAAACAAACAGTGGAACTGACCGAAATCCCAACACCATGGACTTCGTATTTTAATGGGCTAGTTATTGAACGTATCCCAATTTATCTGAACTAGGCCCAGGTCCTTTCTGTTAAATTAAACAACCCATATATCACTAATTTCTTTTGATTTTAATTAATATTATACAATAATTAATTAAGAGAATATTAGTGGGAGAGATAAGATTTGATGTTGAAACGCATAATTAATTTAGGCAGGGAGTGCCATGACGATTTTAGGGTCTCTTTTTAATCAAATCTATAAAATAACCACGAAAGAAACGCATAATGCTTTACTTTTTTTTTATTTTTTTATTATCTAATTACATTAAAATCAATTGATTACACTCAATCAGGACTATGACCCAAATCGTTTGTTTTTATTATTTTTTTGAAACGTGTGCTTGAGGCGTCTAAACTATCTTTTCCTTTTTCTTATTTTTTATTCTAATTTTGTCTTTTGTTTAATTGATACTTTTTTAATGTTTTTTTAATATTTTTATTTGATGTTTCAATTAATAGCTCTTCTTCATTATTTTTTTATTTATATTTTTTTAAATAAAAGCTTTTAAAATTATTTTATATGTATTTAATTTTTAAAAAATATTATTCTTACTCATCTATAATTATTTTTACATATTTTATATAAATAAAATTTATTTTTAAAAATAAAAAATATTTATTTTTAGATAATATTTCTAATATATATAGTTTTGTATAATATTTGTTTTTTTATTTTTTTCAATCAATTTTATGTGTGTTTATTTTTATTATTATTAAATTTAAATAAAAAATTGAATTAAATTGATAAATTCAGTAAATACAACTATGTAAATATTTCATATTATAAAATCAATTTTTTTTATCTACTTTTATCTCTTAATTTTTTTATTTTCTTTTTAGTTATCATTAATAACTTTATTTATTTATTTATATAATTCTTGATTTATTTAATTAAATATTTACATAAAATTTTTAACTTACATAAATATTAAAAAAATGTTAAAAAAAATAAGATAATGTTAGAAAAAAAATAAGATACCGGAGCACGGATAAAATAACTAGTGTATAACCATAACATGTCACCTGAAATCCTTTTTCTTTTAAATGAAGGCAGATACTGAAAGCCAGGAAACTAAAAGCCTTTATTTTCGATATTTTTGCTTTCAATTCCAGAATTTAGAAAGAGTAAGTGCACAGATTTCAAAATATAGCAAAAAGGAAGCTTTAACAAGTGGTCAGTAGAGAACTTTTTAACAAAATTATTCAAAGAATAACCATTGCCATGCTTTTTTTTTAAGGTATTAACTCAAAGGTAGTTTTTAGCCACCCTTTGCACAATTAGGATAATTTACTTTAAGGTTGGTTTGATACTTAAAGGAGATTTCTTCTCTGTTTAGATTTAGATTCTGGAGTCAATACCCAAGATAATTATTATATTTCTATGAAAGCACCAGCCGACATGAGGTGCGCCATTAAATTTATTTAGAAATGAACTTACTCTTAGCTAACAAGTAAGCTAATCTAAAATTCTCTTCTTGGTTTTTAATGGGCTCTTAAAAGAACATCTAGCAGACTATCACCATGCTCTCTTTTTATATTGCTCGTGAAATAACTTTTAAATAATCTAAAAGGATTTTTTTTTTCATTTTTGGAAAGAAGAAATAATGATAAACATATGGGTTCATTGAGTAATACACTCACAACAACACTGTAAATTCATTGATAATTAAGAGGGGAAAAAACAGCAACATCTTAGATAGGGTTATCGCCGTCCAAGATGATGGGCTTCTCCATTGCCACCATCTTGTTGATTCAGAAAGGCCCTTTTGCAAGGTGGGAACTAGGTAGGCCCAAACAACAGAATGACTGAAATTTAAGTCCACCTGCAATTCGTCTTTTTGCATCTGGGAACGTTTGTCAGCATGAAACAATCTCGTTCATAGAAATATTTCCTGTCAATCTTTCTCCAATGTCACCGACTTGATAAGGGCGAGATAAATTTATGTAACCTAGCCAGGTTCTTCTGAAAGCAACATTGCAGCAAAAATAAAACTAGAATATCAACTGATACTTGATATGATCTTTCGCTCCAAACGTCTCTCTTGTGACCACAGCGAAAAATTCGTGTTCTTAGCATAATTTTGTTTTGTGATTTTTGAATTTGCAACTTCATGACATTGCATGAGATTGATGGTTTTGCATTTAGTGTAATCGATTAGGGATTAGGGATGGATAGAAAGCTTCATAGAAATTGAAAAATGAAACAGATACAAAGTCAATAACGTGAACTTGCTTGGTATAGTTAGAGGTGGATTAGAAAAGTTTTTCGACGATAAGGTGGATTAGAACTAAGCCAATCGTATTGATAGACGAGAAAACTTCATAAATTTGCTGCAAATATAAGACTTGGATATATAGGCAAGTGCACATTAATATATTTTTATATATTTTCCGCGGCATCTTGCATCATATTTGACTCTTTCAAAGTGAGCATGGTAAAAGAAATGACCTCTGGTTGTCAAGACACACCAAAGAAGTCTCTCAACAACGTAGAATATATTATTCATTAATAAAACTCTGCTGAATGGAAAGATTATTGGGTACATTTTCTAGTGTATCTTCGCCTGCTTCGAACAAGAAATAACCATGTTGGACATTTTCAAAAACAACACTTGGAAAACCAAAAAGGGAAGACTAAAAAAACTGCCTGCCCTCTTACCACCATTGCAAAGCGGCCATTTACAGGCGCGTGATATCATCTATAATCAAGAAAATTTCCTTCTCCAATAAGATCATGCTTTTCATAGCGTAAATATTATCCACTATCATTGATATTGATCAACACGAAATTACATTGATACGAAGAAAAAGGAACAAAAAGAAAATGTACGCAGGAGGACAAGAAATGAAAATAATTAGAATTATTGTGAATTATTAGTGACTTATGAAAAAAAATAGCTATGCAATAAAATCTGTGAGCTATATATGGTATACCTTTCCCTTGTTTTATTCATTTCTCTCTAGCAATCTTGAGCATAGAAGTCAATAATCTCCTTGAGATTAAGCTGAAATAAAGAAGAAGAATCATTGTACATTAACCACAGCATATGCTCGAACAAAATGGCATCCACATCCACAAAAACCACTTTCTTCTCCTCCCTTGATCTACTCGTAATATCATAAAAAATATTATCCTTCCTGACTGTTTCTATCAAAACCCGAAAGGGGCTCTCTTCTAGTACAAACGGATCGACCAGGAACACTTTCTTCTCTTTTCCCACAACCACAGTCACCGGATTGTCCAAATCGCTGAACCCATCTTCAGTTAATGGCCGATACCCTGATCGTGACCTCGTGCAGCACTTTCTCAACATTGATACAGGCAAGACCAAGCAATCCATTGCTTTTAATCTGAGGGTTTTTAGTAAAAGAACTAGTGTGAGACTACAAACGATATAATATTATGATGATTGTGTCTGTCTGGATATACAGGCAACACCAGGCATAACTTGTATTATATAAATGGAAGTGAAAGTAAAGGATCAAAGACAGATGAGAAAAAAGGGTAGAAAGGTGCAGGTTTGATTTGGCCTTCGACCACTTAGAGAGAGAATAATGAGTTATTGGTAACAGAACTGTAGTTGTAAGCAAAGAAAACGGTGTATTTGTATTTGTATGTATTAATTTTCTGTGGTTGTTAAACGGCATAATAAGATTTTTATGGCAATAAAAATAGCCGTTGAGTGGGATAGAGATTGAATCTCTTGGAAGTTGGAATCATAATTAATACGTCATCCAGTGCCGACTGGAGTAATGGTAAAGACTCACACTATGCTGGCGCGTTGGGAGCGCGCGGCGCGTTGAAATTCAAAGGACTAAAAATTCAAATCTTATTGGGACTTGGCTGCAAATTTGATGATGAAAGAGATGGGATCGCGCCATTTGGACTCGTTATTGGGGCAGATTTTTCAAATCTCTTATTTCTTCGTGCCGTTTCTGAGCTAAAATAATAGTATTTTTTAAATTGTTGCAGTGGCAGTGATTTAAAATATATATTTTTAGAAATATATTAAAATAATATTTTAAAAAAATTATTTATAATATTAACATATTAAAATAATTAAAAATATTAATTTTAAAAAATAATAAAAATTTAAATTAAAAAAAAAACAAATTTTCAACTGTGTTTTCAAACTTTATAAATTAAAAAAAAAACCACCATTAATTTGGTTAATTTGCTATAGTCACCTAGATTTTTTTTAACAAGTCGCACACTTTGATTAAATAAAGACAGGATTAGCATAAAAATGAACAAAATAAATGTAAATAAGCTTAAATTAAGTTAGTTATACTAAATCTCCTATAGTTTACTCTTTTCCTTTCTTTTCTTTTTTTTGCTTTGTTTCTGTTTTTTTTTTTTCAAAAAATATGCTTCACACCTTGAGATTTATATATTCATAACATTTCTAGCAAAAAAAATCAAATTATTTACAACTTTATCATTATAATTTACATAATTACTAAAGAGTTCATATTGTTTTAAAATAACAAAATGCTATTAAAGTTGTTAACAATTTTTTTTAAAAAAAAGTTTTTGTCTTTTAATATCTTTATAATCATAAAATTACCATCATTTTCATGTTTTTAACATAATATATCCTTTAAACTTCACCTTTTTAAGCCATATAAACATCAAATTCTTTATTTTTAAAACAATTTTCTTAACAATTCCTTACCTTTCTGGCAAACAAGAATCCACGGTGATGTTATCAATATAAATGCATTGATACCAAAATTCATCCAATTTTCTAAAAAATAAACATGATTACAAATCCAACAACCATACTATCTAAAAATTAAGCAAATATAACCAATATTTTCTACAAAAAATCAAAACCTAATTTCTAGCTAACACCACTTAAAAAAATCTAGCAAACACAACCAATATTTTTAGCAAAAATAAATACCATTTCCTACTTAGATAAAACTAACAACAACCAAAATTTGCAACACATTTATTGCTAACAAAAAGTTAACATTAACAACATGTTGTCATGTTTATCAAATACTAATAGCCTACAAACTTACAATAATAACTTAGAGCTAGTAGGAACATAAATATTATGAATCCTTGTTGTTGTCATGACATGTTTAAACTACAAATTTTACTTTATTTATTGTGCATACTTTTGCTATATTTGATATTGATGTTCATTCATTTTGTTTACTAAGGCATATATATATTTTATCTCAATTGTTCCTGTTGAAAAATATTATAGTTAGAAGCATTAACATTACAAACATGAAATAAGCTATCAACAATAATTTTACACTTGTAAAGCTAGTTTCTATATTGTGATTCTTGATCCAAACTCTATGAACTTTGTATTTCATTTCTTCACTTGATATAGTATTTGATCGATATCATTATCATATTCTCTATTTTCTATAGTTAATTAAATTTTATTTATAAATTTGTGACAATTAACAAATGTATTGTCACATCACCTATCATCATATTTATAGAATAATTTATTTTTACTCACTTTTATTTTTTGATATCCTAACAAAAATTTTTTATTACATTTCATGCACTTTCTATTCTTAAATTTTAATCCATCCAAGTTATTGTAAATTTATAAGTTATTAGCATTTAATGAATATGATGATATATTGATAATAAGTGTGCTTTTTATTGGAAGCAAATATACTTCAAATGTTAGGTTGTTGATGGTGTGTATTTTATGTTGTTGTTGGTTTTCTCTAAGCTAGAAAAATGGTATGTGTTTTTTGTACAAATGCTGGTTATGTTTGCTTGATTTTTGAAAGTAGTGTTTGCTAGATATTGGGTTTCTTATGCCGGAAAACATTGATTACATTTGCCTAAATTTTAGACAATGTGTTTACTGAATTTATTACAGTGTGTTTTCTAAGAACTTAGGTGAGTTTTGTGCTTAAATAGTGTGTTTGTGTTTATAATATGGCAACTCAAAAGAAAATCTATTTAATTGCTCTTCTACATCCTTCAATCTATCTAATTAGATTAGGTTAAACGTTGAGAGGTAGATGTATCGGCTTTAATCTATAATTTTAAAGAATATTGATTAGCAATGGACTAGCAGCTCTCTTATTATGCTATTAGCTTTTCAACCTGTATTATTTTTTCAAATTCGTGATCTAGATCATTAGACCCAAAACACTCTATTTAGAAAAACTTTGAAGCTTAATTCATAATCAATCAAATATTAAGGATGAAATTAAAAAAATAATTTTAATTATACAAAAGGATTTAAATCATAAATAACAATTAAAAGAATGAAGATCAAAATTCAAATACAAAATAAATTTTATATTTGATTGATTAGTGAAATTCAAAAGAAAAATTAATTTAGCAAAATGTCCAAAAAAATTAAAAAATAATAATAATAAAAATTGACATAAAAAATAAAAAGAAAATTTTGATTGAAGGGTGATATTGAATAGAAAAATAACTTTAACAAAAAAAAGAGGACCAAATTCGTAAAAATAATATGCCATAAAATTTAGTTGAAGGATGAAATTAAAAATAAATAAAATTTTTATAAAATAGCTAAGAAAAAAATTAGAATTCAAAACAATGAGGATCAAATTGAAAAAAATAATACCATAAAATTGAATTGAATGATAAAATTAAAAATCAGTTAAGGTTTTTCCAAAAGGACCAAGAAAAAAATTAGAAATAAAAAAATAAATATTAAAATTTAAAGACCAAAATCATAAAAAAATCAAGTTGTAATTTTTAGAGGAGGAAAGACAGAAGAAGAAGAAAGGCCTACCAGAAACAAACTATCCTTTATTATTGACATGTGTCACAATAGAAAAGAATTTTTAGTCATCTTGAGGCATCGCACATGCTGTCTAAAATACACGGACACCTCCTGCACACCAACAAGTGCTCTAAACCCACCAATTGCATTTGATTTATATTTATTTCTTTTTTTATTAAATGACTGAATTGCTCCCTAACTTACATGGTAATAACAAAAAAATATTATTAAAAAAACATAAAAGGAACTATTGAGGCCATTTTTTTTAACTTTGTTGGAATTTTGGTCATGTTACCGTGCACTTTATTCTTTTAATATTTTTTTTATGTCTCATTAAATGCCAAATTACCCCTCATATTGCATGAATATTACATCACCATTATGAAAATATAAAAGTATCCATTGACTCTAGTTTTAATTTTTTAAATATGAAAGGCATATTAGTCATTTTATTGTGGAATTGAAGTTAAAAAAAAACTTATTTATTTACAATTAATTTAGTAATGACTAATATACCTTGTGAAAAGACCAGTAACCAATATTATTTTTTCTTATATGGGGGCAAATTATCATTACACTATTCCAAATAACAATACAAATAAATCTAGGTGAATAATATTTTTCAAAGGCGGTTTAGCTTTTGTTAATTTGTGGTTTGACCATCTTTTTTTCACATCAATAAAAACCATTTCTTTGAAAAAAGTAATAAAAAACAAGTTTCTTCATGGAATATTAATTAATTTGGTTTTCGAGTGAAGAGTGTACGAGAAATTATTATTGTCGTTATTGCTGTTGTTGTTGTTGTTGTTGTTGGGTATGATAGGAGTTGTATTCCATTTTTTGTAAGAACTTGAAACCAATTATAAATAATTTATTAAAGGAAAGAGTACCTTTTGTTCTAATTCTTCATGGTAGGGGAGAAAAAAAATAAAAAATTAATTAAATCAAGAAAATAACAAACATTAATTGAAAATAATGAATTGAGAAAAAAAACTAAAAAAACCAATAAGGTGCAGTTCGGTTTCAATTTAGGGCTTCTAAAATTAATTGAACCAAACCAAACCAGTTCAACCAAGAAATCAAAATTTGTGTTAACTTAACAAGGGTATAAATAGAAAATTATCTTTCAAAGACTCAAACCCTAAAAATTCTATCACAATTGCTCATCCTCCTCCATCTCTCTAGATTTCCTCAATGGCTCTACTTGTAACCTACCTTTACTATTTTCATCTTTTAATTAAAACATAAAGTTCATTGTTTGGATAAGTTCATATTTTTTCTCTACCTTTTTTGTGATTATATTTATATATGTTGTTAAGTATATGTAATTATCTTATTTGTTTTATCAATTTATTTTGTTTTTACTTCTTATTTTATATAAATCAATTGGATTTGGCCATAAAAACCCTGGAAAAAACCCCCCTAAAAAACCAACAAGTTATATTGGTTTTTGTTTTTCGAAAACCAAGCCAAACTTAGTCAGTAAGAAATAGTTTCTATTGAGGTTTGGTTATATATATTGTTGTAACGCTGAAAAATAGCCAAAATTTAGTTGAGGATGTTAAAAAATACAAAGGATTGAAATTTAAACGTATATCATTGATTCATCAGAGCATTGTTGTTAAAGAATTTCTTCGAGAAAACATTATTCAAAAATCAGATATTTATTGACTTAATAAATTTTTATCTAAGGTTTAATTGAATTTAAGAAGGGTTTAATTGTAAGAAAAAATAATTTTTAAGTCAATTTAAGTTTTTATTAGAAGAAATTAAAGTTATAGATCAAATTATAATTCTATAGAGTTGATTTGGTCAAATCAAAGGCTTAATTGCGTAATTATTGATGTTTGATGGCCAATTAGGAACTTAATTGACTTAATTGAAATAATCCAAAACTAAAGACCAAACCAAAAAAGACGCATAAATAGAGGGGTTGAAATTAACTAATTTAGAGGCTAAATTGAAGAAATAAAAAATTTGTTAATCAATTGAGGGTCAAATTATATGAATCAAAAACCAAATTACTTGTAAATTACACTAAAATCAAGGGATTCAATTATAATTTTTCATGGGGCTTCATTATAAAATTGTAAAAACATTCAATAACCAAATTAGAAATATCCATTTGAATTTGGAAACAAAGTTGTTTCCTTGAACACTATTCATTGTTTTCTTCGAACAAACAGCTTACAATAAAGATAAAAGAGATGTTTTAGCATAGACAATAAAGCCACTTTAATCAGAAGCATGTCTCACAACTAATATCCCTCGCCACCATCATACACACCGGTCATTACTATGTCTTTGCAATAACAACTGAAAACGACTGCAACCTCACATTTGGTGTTTTACTATTCCAGCAAATAAAAATTCACTTGAACAGTAATTGTTACTCTTTATAGTTCAAGTGGAATATAATTCACTTGAATAGTGAGATGCATGCATGATGAGGCTCAAGCATGCCTCTTCCTACCTAGTCGGGTCACTGGCTTAGACCAGTGACCCGGTTAGGCCTACTAGGTCCACCCCCCCATATGGGCCAAACTGGACCTGGCATAAAAAAATTAAAAATTAAAAATTTGAAAAATCTTTTCAAAAAATTTGTGATTTTTCCATATGTTTTCCTATCAATTTTGCACAATATTGGCTTGTATTTTTATACCATAAAGATACAAATCTTGTATTCAACTACCCAGTTTTTATTAAAACATTGAAAAATTAAAAATAAAACATGTTTTTATTTTCATGCATATGGCCAAGTATTCTCAAAGAAAAAAAATCATATCATATTTTCATACAATAAAAAATTAAAAATATGTATTAACATGTATTTTGGTTTTAATAACTAGTTTATTGAAGTCACAAGAATTAGGCCAATATTTCAAAAAAAAATTAAAAAATATTTTTTTTCTTTTAGTATCTAGGGCTATGACTTTATACGTAAGATGTATTTTGGATATTAAATTTTTTTTATTGATGCTAGAACAGTTAAATTTTACCCAATAAGATAAGGATCTTTTTATTAAGAAAGACTTTTCTTAAACTATAAACACACCAACAACTAGAAAACATGACAAGTTCTTAGATTTTATTAGATAATAAAACAATGCATTTTACTTTACATATGATGTATTTGGGATACTAATACCTTTTCTTTATACAACCAATCCTCATACTCAATCTCTAAGACTAGTTAAAGTTCCTAGTAACCAAAATATCTCTTTGCATTTCTCACCTCTTTGAAAAATCTTTGTATTTTTCACCACTTTGAAACATCTTCATGTTTTTCACCTGAGTAGGTCGCTCATTACAATGAGACCACCTCAAAAAAAAAAATCTCTAGATAGGTCACCAATAACAATTCGACCATTTCAAAATCTCTGAATTTTCAGAAGAAAAATCTTTACTTTGAGTATGCTTTCTAACCCTCAAGAGGATTCATCATTTCTATGATAAGTCCATCATCTCATTTTGTTTTTCTTTGCAACATTTACTATCTTAAGTCTCTTACGAGACTTTCACTCGTAAACATTGTAAAGAGGGGAGCAACTGTCATAACCCGATTCTGGGTTATTCCTCAATTTTGATCCATGTTTTGATAAATTTTTTGAAAAATTCAAAAAAAGAGAAAAAAACAAAAAAAATCCAAAAAAAAATACATTTTTAAATATATTTGCTTTATTTTTAGCATTTTCAACATCATCTCAAAAAAATTTAAATTTTTAAAGATATTTGAAATGCATTCAACTTTTAGCATGTTATTTTTAAAATCATTGATTTTTCTCATTGAGCCGATGTTGATATTGCTTGTTTTTAAAAATATAAAAAAATAAGAAAAATTAAAATTTACAAAAAGTTGAGGAAATAATTTTAAAAACCAAGCAACATTTTACCTATAAATAGCAGCCTTCAACAGAAAAAATGGAGGGCAATTTTGATAAAAAACAAAAAAGAAAAAAACCCAAACCTAAATTTCTTCTCCTTCATCTAGAGCCGCTGCCCCCCTCCCTGTTATCAATTTTTCTCCTATCTTGTCTCGTCGTCCCTCATCTTTTGCCTCTTTTTTTCCATTTTTCTCCCATTTACCTAGCCAAGACCAGCCCTCTGCACAGAAATCCCCCATTTTCTTCTCCTTTTCCAGCCAACAAAGTAGAGCCCCTCCCATTGCAACAAACTGGAGCAGCCACCCAGCTTCCTTCTCTTCCTCTTGACAGATCTTCACCTTCCCCCCCTCCTATCAGATTTTTCCTTCTTCTCGCCAGCCAAGGGCCTCAGCCCTTGTAGAACCGACCTTCCCCCGGTCATTTTCTCCTAGCAGCCCTTTGTTTTTTTTCTCTCCTCCTGCTAACCCAGCCACAGTGAACTCGTCGGGCATAAACCCGATCTCCCTCTTTGTCAGCTCGCCCAAACTAAATTGAAGCCTCTAGTAGCGGCCTAACACAGCGGCGCCCACAGATCACAAACCGGCCCACTTCCTTCCTCCAGCAGCGACGCCCCTTTCTCGGTCGTCACCCCTCACCGCATGCCACCCGCAGCAGAGGAGAAAAAGATGAAGACCCAAGAATAAACCGAAGAAAGGAGAAAATGAAGCAGATGGGGATGAAAAGCAGAGGAAAATAGATCTAAACAATTACCTAAAACCGATTGCTTTTTGTGCGTTTTTCTTGTTGTTGCAGGTGACGGCGACCCTCACTATCGGTAGAGGAAGAAAGAGAAGAAGAAGACGTTCCCGATCCACTATTTTTTTATCTTCATCGGCGGCGGCGCTTGCCCAACGCGCCGTCACTATTCACAATGCCCAAAAGGACTTCCCAGCACTGATATGGAGTTTTGAGGGTTATTTTATAATTTTCAAATTGTTTAATGTAATATTTGTTTAGTTTGAATTTTTATTTGTATTTTGTAAATATAAAAAAAAAGAAAAAGAAGAAAAAGAAAAGAAAAGAAAAATACAAGGAAAGTGCATGTGTGTGTTTTTATTTATCTCATTAATGTTTCTTTTTATTTATGATAAAATTACAGAGAATAAAGAAGGATTTAATATTTTGATTGGATCATGGTGTAGAAGTACAAACTTGTACGGAAGTTGTATTTCTAAAATATGATGAAAAGATAAAAATTTTAAAACTTCTTTAACACATCAAGACCACGAAGCAGCTTACCTTAGGTAGGGTGTGTTAAGGGTGTTAATACTTTCCCTAACCATAATCAGTCCCTTACCCATGAATCTCTAACAAGACTAGTACAATCGGGTTTCCTAATAACCCTCAATTAAATATTAGGTGGCGACTCCTAACGAATCCAATAAGATCAAACAAACATACTAGAGAGAAAAATCACCGAAGCCGACGCCGCGTGAATTTTTTGACATGCGACAGGTAACATGATTACATTAGTCATCTTATTTGATTAATGCTAATACTTGTAAATCTTGTCAGACATTCATGATTATAACTTATGTTAATAACAGATCAGGTTCCTTTCATAGCTTAGGTGTCGGTTATACCATACAACATGAGCTATGAGAGTGTCAAGTATTTATTATGCCAAGTGTTATACAACATAAATCTAGATTAGTCATTTAATAAGTAAAGTATTAAAAAGTGCACAAGATAACAAATACAAAACATGTTAGTATCAAACATTAAAGTCCATATTAAGTTTACACTATACTTATTCTTACTCCATTAGTGTAACCTTTTCACCTTGACATAATAAACTTAATTAAATATAATAAAAGAAAGAAAAATAAATAAACAAAATAAGAACATAATAAGATAAAAGTTAACTAAGTAAATGAAAGGAAATAAAATGCATAAATTTGATATTAATGAAAGCAAAGCATAAACATTACAAAAAATACAAAGAGAGAAAGTAAGAGCATGATCTTGATCTAGAAATCAAGATGCCTAAATGTATGGCAAATGTCTCCTTTTATAGGCCAAAATTGAAAACTATTGATTTGATGACTAATTGATGAGTGGGTGACCAACTCTTGACTTAGTGACAATCCTTATCTTCTCTTGTCTACCCAAAACATTATTGATAATGTCAAAATTAGAATCACTTAAAAACATAAAAGTTATATGAAATTGTCTTAGCTTTCTTGTGTAAAAAATTCAGGTCATTTGGACTTTTTAAACTCTAGATATGGGCAAAATATTTAACAGTGCTTGGGCTGGAGGATAGATTATGACTTCTTTGTTATTGCTATAATTTGGACTTGAAAATGATATTTTTAAATCTTGGGCTCTATATGAAAGTTGTTGGACTATGTCTTACCTTTCCATCCATATAAAGTATACCTAAATTTGAGATCTACAGCTTTAGATATGACCCAATTATCGAACAGTGTTCCAGTTTGGACTACACTAGTATCTTTTTTCTAAGTTTGGCCATCTTTTTGTCCTTTTAATTTCAATTCTTAAATTCATCAATCAATCCTTTAATTTATGTGATAGGCCTATATTTAAAATGAATATTTACCACAAATTAAAGGTATTTTATATTATTAGATATATTATTATAAAACATACTTTAGTTAAGGAGTTATTGATATTTCAAGTGCAAAATGATGATATAAAACCTTAATAAAAATGCACTTTTAAGTACTAATCAAACTTAATAACTAGGAATCATTTTGTCCCTTTCGCCATTGTCTATCTAAGTCAAGCTTAGATCATTATCAATCCAATAATAAAGGACCTTCTAAAAATAGGTTTACCAATCATACAGGCTATGATAAATAAGTTGTCCTAAAAGAAAGATTGAGAGCAATTAAAGGAAATAATCTGATTCACCATGTGATAACAGCTGAAGTTTGTTTGGTTCCAAATATTATGATTCTAAAGGAGTTTAGAGTATTAGATTTTTTTAAATATACCTAACTAGAATGCTCATACACCAATCTCTAGTCTTACTACAATAAGATGGCTAAAATAATCCATAACGATAAGATGCTAATATACTTTTTTCAAGATAGTCTCATAGGATTCACTTTGAGTTGGTACATGAGACTAGATAATATAAAGATCAAGATATAGAAAGACATGGTAGATGCCTTTTTGAAGCAAAATAAATTTAATATGGAAGATACTCCCGATAGAACCATCTTAATGGTTATGAAGAAGGAAAATCGTAAGTCTGTGAGGGCATATATCCAAAAATAGCGAGATAAGGCAACATATGTTCAACCTTCACTAATGGATACAGAAATAGTGATGTTGTTTGCTAACACCTTTCAATCCCCTTATTATATGCATTTAATACGAACCTCAACTCAACATTTCTATGAAGTTATGAGGATTGCTGAAAGAATTGAACAAGCTATAAAGAGGGGAAAGATTGAAGGTTCTATTGTAGATTCTAGAACAATGATGAGAGATGACTCTAAAGGTGGGAAACTTTAGTTATATGGTCTAGCAAGGTCTCGTTGTAGCATCAACTGCTTAAATATCTTTGTCAAGGGTTGACAATCCTCTGCCACTTGAGTTTATTTACTAGCATCTATTAGGTTTGAGACTTATTACCCTCACTTCGTCAAATCTTATACAACCACCATTTCCTATGTGGTATCAGCTAGACAAGAGATATGAATATTGTGGTGGAATCCTAGGCCATATTAGTTGAACAGTTGCAAGACTTTCAAAAATCAAGTTTGGTAGATGTTCAAGAGGCAAGTTGAGTTTGTTAAAGATGATGTCATCAATCATATTGTCACCCAAACATCTTCAGAATGACAAGTGATAAAAAAATCCTTGGCAAAACATAGATATTACTTGAAAAGTTGATCCAAGGATGATTTTGATGTTATGCATTTTGTTTTGGGATCACATCTCATCCTTTAACGAAACATGTCTTTTTTTTGTCTATTTGTTCTTTTCAAATCAATAGATGTTTAGCATTTTACTTTGACAAAATACTTTAATCAAACTCCAACATGCGATTAAGGCTAATCAATCTAGAAAGATTAAAAGTATTTTAATTGCAAAAATGACTTGATATTTGTTAAAATAACAAGATAAATAATAAGAGATGACCAAATAAATTTTAAGCTCACACACAGAATTGATCCACACAACTAAGTTTTAGTAGTATGCATAATGACATGTAGTGTATTAAGTAGTTATGGACTCATGAATCACGATTCTTATAAAGTCCACATAATTACACTAGACGAGATCAAAATTTATCGATTTTAATTGACCTTTCTTGAAATGAAAAAAGTTCATCTTTGTTTTATCCTTTCATAATACTATAATTATATCACTTGCAATCCTATTTTAAGCCTGGTAGAATATTCTTTTCAAAAGAAACCCTGACCACACCCTACATTAGGGGTAAATAAGAGATTTTTGTTAGAAAAGAAAAAAGATAAAAGTGGAATTAATGGTATAAAAAAGGCTAAAAATAAAAGTTCAACGTTTGAGAGAGAGTTAAAAGAGAGAAGACATAAATTAAGGGCATGTTAGAAAAATATGAAAGCCATAAAAGAAAAAAAAAGGAAAGGTATAACAAATAGCAAAAGACAATACCATATAAAAAAAAATACTAAGCTACAAACATGACTTTTATATCCATGATAAAGCCTTTAATATCTTCAAATGATTATATTAATTACTCATCAAAGAAAAGTTAGAGTTGCATAATGGCTTCTAATAAAAGAATTCCAATGGTTATATGTCAACTCCTTTATAAAGACAATAAGAGAGAGAATTTATGAATAATTGATGTTAATCCTAGGTCTTTGAAACCCTTAAACATCTTTTGAAGCTAAAAAATTATTTTCTTTCATAGCCATAAAGCATAGCCTATATTACGTGCTTTTAAAAATCCTTTTTGATCAAGTAAGTAATTTGACCGATAAATGATACTTTCAAAACTTAAAGAGCTTTTCCATAAAAGTCATGACTTCATGAATTAAGCTATTGGTTATTATACATATTGATAAAATAAGTGATAAAAAACAAAGTCTTTCTCAATAAAGCCTCAAGTTTTGACTTGAGCGTCTTGTTTTTTGAAATTCATATAAGATCACCTCATCAAAGACCATCAAATGATATATGCCAAGATCAAAGATTAAAACTAACATTAAAAAAAAAGCATGGGAAAGGCCAGTAACCTGGCTAGGCCTGCTGGGTCCAGCCTAACCACATGGGCCAAACTAGACACAACCTAAAAAATCAAAAATTCCAAAAATCTTTTTAAAAAAATTTATGATTTTCTCGTATGTTTTTCTATCAATTATGCATAATATTGGTTTCTATTTTTATACTATAAAGATATAAATACAGTATTAAAATACTTAGTTTTCATCAAAACATTGAAAAATTAAAAAAAAAACATGTTTTTATTTTCATGCATATAGCCAAGTATTCTCAAAGAAAAAAATCATATCATATTTTCATATATATAAAAAATCAAAAATATGTATGAACATGCATTTTGCTTTTAATAACTGGTTTATTAAAGTCACAAAAACTAGGCCAATATTTTGAATTTTAAAAAAAATATTATTTTGTTTTCTTTTAGTATCTCGGGTTACGACCTTATACATAAGACGTATTTTGGATATTAAATTTTTTTGTTGATGTTAGAATGGTTAGGTTTTACTCGATAAGATAAGGATCTTTTTACTAAGGAGGACATTTCTTAAACCACAGAGAGACCAACAAATATAAAAGATGATTGTTTAATACTTAAAAGTGCATTTTTATCAAAATTTTATATCATCGTTTTGCACTTGAAGTATCAATAATTTCTTAACTAGAGCATATTTTATAATATCATGTCTAATACAATAAGATACCTTTAATTTATGGTAAATGTTCATCTTCAATACAGGTTTATCATATAGATAAAAGAATTCATTGATGAGTTTAACTTCTGAAATTTAGAAGACAAGGAGAGGGCCAAGCTTAGAAAAAAAGATGTTGGTTCAGTACAAACTGAAACACTGTTTAGTCATTGGATCACAACTAGAGCTATAGAACTTCAATTTAGGTTTGCTCTATATAGATGAAAAGCTAAGATATAGGCCTAAAACTATCATGAGAGTTTAATATTCAAAAAAGTCATTTTCAAGTTCAAATCATAGCAACAATAAAGAACTCTAAAAGTCATTTTCAAGTTCAAATCATAGCAACAATAAATGACCTTTTTTTTGTTAAAAAGTTAAGATAATTTCCTAAAACTTTCATGGAGACAGTCTATTTAAATTTTAACATTAGCAATGATGTTTTTTTTCAGATAAGAAAATAAAGATTGTCACCAAATCAAGATGTGGTATCCACTCAACAATTAATTAACAAATCAATAATTTTAAATTTTGGCCTATAAAATAAGGTACTTGACATGCATTTAGGCATCTTGATTTTCAAATTAAAATCATGTTTTTGCTCTCTTTATATTTTTCAATACTTAAGTTTTGCATTCATTAATCTCTTCTTTATGTTTTTCATATCCTTTCCTTTACTTGGTTAACTTATTTATGTTCTTATCTTGTTTATTTATATTTATCTCTTTCATTATGTTTAGTTAAGTTTATTATGACAAGGTGAAAATGTTACACTAATAGTGTAAAAATAAATATAGTATAACTCAATATGAACCTTAATGTTTGATACTAACATGTTTTGTATTTGTTATCTTGTTTATTTTTAATACTTTACTTGTTAAATGGTTAATCTAAATTTGTGTTGTATGACACTTGGTATAACAAATACTTGACACTTTAATAGCCCAACTGTATGGTATAATCGACACCTATGCTATGAAAGCAACTTGATTTGTTGATAACATAAGTTATAATCATGAATATCTAGCAACATTTACAAGTATTAGCATTATTCGAATAAAATAGCTAATGTAATCATGTTAACAATTTATAATCAGATTGGAACCTCCTTTGTGTGTGGTTTCTAGTTGAGTAATAAAAGAGTTTATACTATACTTGTTATTAGTATTTAAAAGTGTATTTTTATTAAAAATTTATATTAGCATTTTGCACTTGAAGTATCAATAACTCCTTAACTAAAAGTTAACTAAGTAAAAGAAAGGAAATGAAAGGCATAAACTTAATATTAATGAAAGCAAAGCATAAACATTACAAAAAATACAAAGAGAGAAAGGAAGAGCATGATCTTGATCTGGAAACCAAGATGCCTAAATGCATGGCAAATGCCTCCTTTTATAGGCTAAAATTGAAAACTATTGATTTGATGACTAATTGATAAGTGGGTGGCCAACTTTTGACTTGGTGACAATCCTTATCTTCTCTTGTCTGCCCAAAACGTCATTGATAACGTCAAAATTGGAGCCAGTTATAAACATGAAAGTTGTAGGCAATTGTCTCAGCTTTCTTGTGTAACACATTCAGCTCATTTGGACTTCTAGAACTCCAGATATGGCTAAAATACCAAACAGTGCTCGGGCTGGAAGACAGATTCGGGCTTCTTTGTTGTTGCTACAATTTGGACTTGATAATGGCCTTTTTAGATCTTGGGCTCCATATGAAAGTTGTAGGCCTATGTCTTACCTTTCCATCCATATAAATTGGACCTAAATCTGAGATTTGTAGCTCCAGATATGACCCAATTACCGAACAGTGTTCCTGTTTGGATTGCACCGACATCTCTTTTCTAAGTTTCACCATCTCTTTGCCTTTGCAATTTAAGTTCTTAAAGTCATCAATCAATATTTTCATTTATATGATAGGCCTGCATTTAAAATGAACATTTACCATAAATTAAAGGTATCTTATATTATTAGATATATTATTATAAAACATGCTTTAGTTAAGGAGTTATTGATACTTCAAGTGCAAAATGATGATATAAAACCATGATAAAAATGCACTTTTAAGTACTAATCACACCCCTCAACCAGCTTATTACTAGTCCCTAGTAATCAAAGCGTTAAAACAATTTACAAATTTCACAAAGCAAGGTATTCATCATTTAACTTCCATTAATCTATCCAGATAAACAAACTCTCATTAAATTTATATATCTGCTCAATACCACTTAACAAGATATTAATAAACCTTTCTTTTGTGCTCAATGTATCAACACATAATTATGGGGCTTTTCTTGAAAGAAAACAAATTTTTTGTTCTAATGTTTAAGGTTAACTTCCTTGGGTTGAGATTATTATTTTTGTCTTTTTTTTTCTTTTTTTCTTTTTAAAAATCTATATACATATAATTTAAAAACATCATGCATCTTTAAGCCATGTAGCGAGCTTTCAGCTAATGACTCCCAAACCATTTGGTCTTAGGGCATTAGGTGTTAAGACACCCCAACGAGCTTAGTAACTCGGGTCGCAGATACTGATATGTAGATAGTGCAATGTTTGATTCCCTTAAGCTTTTCTCCTCAACCCATGTAACAAGCGTTGGACCAATAGCTCCCAAGTCAGTTGACTTTAGGGTATTAGGTGTTAAAATACCTCTTCGGGCTTAATTACTTAGGTTAGGGAGGCTACGAAACCAAACTTATCTACATTTTTGTTATCATTATTTTTTTTCTTTTTTTTTCATGTTTTTTTAATTATATACAATCCCTTTCCCTTAGTTGTTACCTTTAACAAAAGAACATAAATAATGTAATAATCCAATATGCAACCCACAATCATATGTTAAAGTGTGTGTGTGTAAATTAAGGTTTAAGAATACATGTTAAATAAGTATATGAGCAGAATTCAGTGGTAACAATACAAGAGTTTGTAAACCTGAATATTTCAGGAAGTATTATAATAGACCTTGTTACGAATGATTACTAAGATGTGTCTCAAGAGTCACTTTAACAAAAGAACTCCTTTACTCTGCCATCCTAGTAACAACAATTATGCACATGCTTTATGAAATGAAAAACAATTTTTTTTTTATCAACTACTACCCTCTCCCCCAACCGAAACGAGACATTGTCCTCAATGTTCTAAGGTAGAAAGATAGAGTATAGAAGATATCACCTGAAATAACGAACACTGACAAAACCTGAAACACACTAAAACAAAAATAAGAAATAACAAAACACAATAATAAAACCAAAAGACACAAGTTTTTACAAACAAAAAAAATTCAAATCGCAGTTGTGAATGTGGCTCACATCTTTCCTTGGTTTTACGTCCAAGAACAGCTTAAACGCCCTCAATGGGTCGGGGATAGGCTTCCCATCCAGTTTTCTTAAAAACTGGCAAACAGGGTCTTTTTTAGTCAAATTCCCAAGACTAAGTCAAGTATGTTCTTTACGAAAATGGGTTCATAAGTCATGAATTACACGATGCTTATCTCGACTATGATGAGACTTAAGAGTCAATAGAAGATTATCTAAAGACTCTCTATGTTTTGAAATAAATCCCACCTTCTGACAATTTTCACAGTTTTTGCGGAATGCATCTGACTCCTTGAATATGATGGGCCAGTAAAATTCACTTTGTAAGATTTCTACAATCCTCTTTTTCGATGAGAAATGATCCCCACATGCCTTAGAGTAACAAAATTTAATGAAATTACTTACCTCATTGTCGAGAATGTATTTTTGAAATATTTGATCAGGACAATAATTGAATAAGTAAGGGTCATCCCAATAAAAATTTTGCTCGTTGCTCAAAAATTTTCTTTTGTCTTCAATACTCCAATGAGTTGGCAAAAATCCTGAAGCAAGAAAATTGATATTTTTAGCAAACCAAGGCATTGAACTAAGAGAAAGTAGAGATTTATCAGGAAAGTAATCATCGATTGATGTGATGTCGGGTGTCGAATCTGTTGTCACTTTTGAGAAAAGATCCGCATCAACCTTTTCGGTGCCTTTTTCATCCTCGATTTCTTCCTGATTGGTCATGGCATGAGAAAATGAAAGTGCTGGCGAAGAATCAGTCGTTTCTTTGCAATTTTCATATTCAACCCCTTCCTTACCCTTAGAGGTTGACTCATCATCTTTCTCACAAGGTTCAAGAATTGGTTTTTGAATAACCTTACCACTACACAAAGTGATGACTGATTTGACTTGATCCATTTGTTGACTTCCATAACTACTTGCATTTGCATTATATTGCTCCTTGAGATTTTGCTGTGGTTCAGATGGAAACTTACCTTGCTCTTGAAAATTAAGAGCAGATGTGAATTTTGCAAGAGTATCTTTAAAATCTGTTATGTTTTGAGCAAGTTGATTGTTGATTATCTCTTGCTTTTCAATGAATGCATACAAAGTTTCCTCAAAATTTCTTGTAGGAGGTGGAGCATAAGGAGGTGCATATCCATGATAATTTTGGAAATTATAATGTGCTTGAAACTGTGGTTATGAAGTTTGTGCATTGTTGTTCTCACTCTTCCAACTGAAATTTGGATGATTTCTCCAACCAGGGTTGTATGTTTGGGAGTATGGGTTGTGGTTGGCCCTTTGGAAACTGTTTAAAGCATGGGCTTATTCATAGAGACATTCCTTAAAAGAAGGCAAGGTTGGACAATCATTGGTTGAGTGTTCATTTGTTTCACAGATTTGACACACAATGTTTTCAACGGATTTTAATTGACCACTCTTTTTCAATTCTAGTGCCTCGACTTTTCTAGCTAAAGATGCAAACTTGGCTTGAAGGTCATGATCTTCCCTAAGGTTGTACATACCTTCACTAGATGTATGAGGTTGAGTTTTACTCGATGCCTCATAAGTACCCGCGGTGTCCCAATTTTGAGCATTTTCAACTAACAAATCTAAGTACTCTATTGCTTCATCAGGGTCTTTATCTTCAAAAGTTCCATTGCATATCAATTCAACCATTTGCCTATCTTTAGGTGTTAACCCTTCATAGAAATGTGAAACCAATCTCCATGTTTTAAAACCATGATGAGGGCAAGTACTAAGCAAGTCTCGATACCTATCCCAACATTTGTAAAATGTTTCTCCTGGTTTTTGAGTGAAAGTGGTGATTTGTCTTTTGAAAGAGTTTGTTCTATGAGATGGAAAAAACTTCTTTAAAAATTGTTGTTGCATTTCATCCCAAGCACGAATGGATCCTGGTCTTAAATTTTGTAGCCATGTTTTAGCTTTATCTTTTAATGAAAAAGGAAAAAGCTTTAATCTGATGGTGTTCATGATACAATTTAAGTTATTATATGTGTTGCACACCTCCTCAAATTCCCTTAAATGCAAGTATGAATTTTCCAATTCTAAACCATGAAAAGAAGGTAAAAGTTGAATAATACCTGGTTTAAAATTAAAATGAGATGCATCAGGAGGAAAAACTATGCATGATGGTGCACTTGTTCTTGTGGGATTCATGTGGTCTCTAAGTGTTCTAGCACGGTTATTCTCATTATTCTCATTTTGAAGTGATTGATTATCTTCTTCGGCCATATTTTCTGAAAATGATGAGGATACCCTACAAAGTCTACCACTTGATGTACGTGACCACACTCTCATGCAAGTGTAGGAATAAAATAAAAGGAAGAAGAAGAAAGCAAAAGAAGGAGGAAGAAAACAAAATAAAAAGAAACAAAAGAAAAGAAACAAAGTTATATACAAGAAAAGTGAAAAGAGAAAATAAAATAAATACTATAATTTATACAAGAACTTACCTCCCCGGCAACGGCGCTAAAAACTTGACACGACTGAAAGATTGATGTCTTCTCCCAAGTGCAGGAGTGTCGAAGTAATAAATAACCCGGCAAGACCGGGGTCGAACCACAGGGAGGTTAATTGTACAAATTATAGACAACAATTATAAGCAATAATAACAACAATTATAAAACAACAATAACAACAACAACAATAGTAATAATAATAATAATAATAATAATAATAATACTAGTAGTAGTAGTAGTAGTAGTAGTACTAATAATAATAATAATAATAGTAATAATAATAATAATAATAATAATAATAATAATAATAATAATAATAATAATAAAGAAAGAGAAAAAGAAGAAGAAGATGATGATGATGAGAACTTAGAGATGAAATATTAATGTAAGGATTAAACAATAATAATAACAAATGTCAAGGTTAGAGGTTCCACTAATGGTATATCAAACAAGTATAGTATAAACTCTTATTATTGAATTGGAAACCACACACAAAGGAGGTTCCAATCAGATTATATATTGTTAACATAATTACATTAGTCATCTTATTCAATTAATGCTAATACTTGTAAATCTCGTCAAGCATTCATGATTATAACTTATGTTAACAACAAATCAAGTTCCTTTCATAGCTCAGGTGTCGGTTATACCATACATTATGGGCTATGAAAGTGCCAAGCATTTGTTGTACCAAGTGTTATACAACATAAATCAAGATTAGTCATTTAACAAGCAAAGTATTAAAGAGTGAACAAGATAACAAATATAAAACATGTTAGTATCAAACATTAAAGTCCATATTAAGTTTACATTATACTTATTCTTACACCATTAGTGTAACCTTTTCACCTTGACATAACTAACTTAGCTAGACATAATGAAATAAAGCAAAATAGATAAACAAAATAAGAACATAAAAGTTAACTAAGTAAAAGAAAGGAAATGAAAGGCATAAACTTAATATTAATGAAAGCAAAGCATAAACATTACAAAAAATACAAAGAGAGAAAGGAAGAGCATGATCTTGATCTGGAAACCAAGATGCCTAAATGCATGGCAAATGCCTCCTTTTATAGGCCAAAATTGAAAACTATTGATTTGATGACTAATTGATAAGTGGGTGGCCAACTTTTGACTTGGTGACAATCCTTATCTTCTCTTGTCTGCCCAAAACGTCATTGATAACGTCAAAATTGGAGCCAGTTATAAACATGAAAGTTGTAGGCAATTGTCTCAGCTTTCTTGTGTAAAACATTCAGCTCATTTGGACTTCTAGAACTCCAGATATGGCTAAAATACCAAACAGTGCTCGGGCTGGAAGACAGATTCGGGCTTCTTTGTTGTTGCTACAATTTGGACTTGATAATGGCCTTTTTAGATCTTGGGCTCCATATGAAAGTTGTAGGCCTATGTCTTACCTTTTCATTCATATAAATTGGACCTAAATCTGAGATTTGTAGCTCCAGATATGACCCAATTACCGAACAGTGTTCCTGTTTGGATTGCACCGACATCTCTTTTCTAAGTTTCACCATCTCTTTGCCTTTGCAATTTAAGTTCTTAAAGTCATCAATCAATATTTTCATTTATGTGATAGGCCTGTATTTAAAATGAACATTTACCATAAATTAAAGGTATCTTATATTATTAGATATATTATTATAAAACATGCTTTAGTTAAGGAGTTATTGATACTTCAAGTGCAAAATGATGATATAAAATCATGATAAAAATGCACTTTTAAGTACTAATCAAGAAGATAAAAAGAGGGTGAAGCTTAGAAAAGAAATATTGGTTCAGTTCAAATTAGAACATTGTTCAATCATTGAATCATATCTAAAGTTGTAGATATTAGATTTCAATTTGATTTGCTCTATATGAATTTAAATATAAGACATAGGCCTAAAATTTTCATGAGAAATCTAAGATTTAAAAATTTTATTTTAAAATTCAAATTATAGCAATAATGAAAAAGTTGAAATTTGTTTTGCAACCCAATTATTGTTCAATATTCAGCCTATATATTAAGTTTTAGAAGTCCAAATACAAAAACAAAAAATTTATTGGAAAGCTGATATCATTTTCTAAAACTTTCATGCAACAGTCTGTTCAAATTCTAATGTTAACAATAATATTTTTGATAGACAAGAAGATAAGGATTATTACCAAGTCAAGAGTTGGTTGCTTACTCAATAATTAGTCATCAAATCAATAGTTACAGATTTTGGCCTATAAAAGAAAACATTTGTCATGCATTAGGCATCTTGGTTTTCAAATCAATATCATGTTCTTGCTCTCTTTTTATTATAATGCTTAAGTTTTACTTATATTAATATCTTGTTTATTCTTCTCATTTTCTCTCCTTCACTTAGTTAACTTATATCTTATTTATGTTCTTATCTTGTTTATTTATATTTCTCTCTTTCATTATGTTTATTAAGTTTATTATGTCAAGGTGAAAAGATTACACTAATGGTTTAAAAATAAATATAGTATAAACTCAATATGGACATAAAAAAAATACAAAATCATACAAAATCACTAAAAAAATAATAACATTAAATTTGTTAAACTTTAATGCAAAATACCAATTAAAAATACAAAATCACTAAAAAAAAATTATAGAAGCCATGTAAATTATTTTCTTAAACTTCCATTAAATTTGCCACTATCATCCAAAAGTATTAGATAAAATTTGTTATAAAGTTTAATTTATCATAGCAAGAGCATTCTAAATAATACAAGTCTAGTGTTAATACATATTAAAACTATAAGCGTGTAATTCTATATGTCATAACAAACTTCCAAATAATATAAAACATATAAAGATTCTAATATGCATACTATACATATGCCTATTATAACATAAGAGATTAAAATACAATCCTAACATGCATATTAATGTATTAGATTAAATAAAATAAAATGGATATAGTTACTCATCGAAGAATGTTAAATCTAATTAAGTTTTGTTATTATCAAGGATGAATTACTTGTTCTTAAAACTTTATCACTCCTTACTTGATGTAAATGATGTTTGCAATATGTCTCTCAAGATTCTAACACCACATTATTTAAATGCATTTACAAATAAGGTCAACGAATCAAAGATAATTTAACTTAAGTATATCTCAACAAGATCTAATCTAAACTCTAGTTTTGGAAGGAAAATAAAGTTCTAAACATAAGAGAAAACACTTGAAATTGAGGTGAGAAAGATTATGTGAAATCTAAAAAAATAGTATATAAAACTCTTCTCATAGCCTCCTTTTTATTGTTGTGAATTTTGAAATAAAAACTTATGAAAATTAATTATTATTAATACTAGAAAAAATTCCCTTTATAATTAGCCTTGATTACTGGCCATCACACCATAATTAAACCTAACAGTTATTATGTGTAAAGATCTATAAAAACTATTCAAAAGCTGACTAGGTCATAGGAAAAAAAAATTAATAAACTCATTAGACTTAACAGATAGGTTGGATAAAATAATGGGCTAGAGAGAATAATTCTTTACAAACCAAACCTAAGCCCAAAATTAAGTTTTCATAAAATAATTTTTTTAATCCATAAAGTTATTTCATAACAAGCTCAAGTCCAAGTGTAGACTAATGTTTGGTGTTTGGTATAGGTCAAGTTGCTCACCCTTGTATGAGTTTAAGTTTAAAGTCCATTTTTTTTATATTATTTTTTGTCTAAAAGCTTAGATGCTTTTAGAAGTTAATCTAAACAAGATGGTGACGTAGAATTTTTACGAGGCAAATTACATATATTATGTTAACATCAAGTTAGGAGAAATAAAACGTTTCAAATAAAGGATTGATAATTAATAATAACAAATTTTAGCTTGATAAAATTCTAAACTTGATTAAATTTTAAGTACTTTAACAAGTATCTTACATTAATTTTGTTTAAGTATGCATGCTTATAGTTTATTTCAATTTCTTATACATGTTTAGTAGATATACTTGTATTTTATTTTAATTGCAAGTTTACCTTATTTTTACAATATTGCATGCTTATAAACTAAAAATCCATAATTATTAATCTAATATTTGAATAACTCAACCATCACAAAAATAAGAATGTTGAATTTATGATGTTTGGTGTTAATCCAATAAAATTTTAAATTGTGAACATAAGCATAAAAAGGTTATAAAGATCCTTAACAAGTTGTTTGAAATCCTTGGAATTGAATTTAATTCCATTAGTTAAATCAATTCTTATGTTTAGAATCTTTTTTATGATATTAATTTGAATTTTAATTAGAATTCAAATCATAAAAATAAACAAAAGTATATCACAGGGGAGAACCTCTGATTTGTAATCAATTCCTCTTAAAATTTACATTGAAAACTCATACCCTTTTTCTTTTTTTAAACAAAAACCTCCTTTTACTTTGAATTATGCATCTATGCTACATTCTCCTACCAAATAATATGATTTTCCATACACCTATTTACATTGTATTTAATATATAACTAATCTTGTATTTGATGACAACAATTTTTCTCTATTAGGGAATGAAGAACGGTGGATGCTTTGATAATTAGCATGGATATTTGCAAGTTAAGTCCTTTTCTTTATCTATGTTTTATCTATTTACTCCATAGGATCTCTTTTTCTCCGCTAAAGAAAGAAGATCTCATTGAGAGTGAGACAGAGAGCTAAAAACATTCTTTGTAGTACAAAATATAAACAAATAATCTTATAGCCCTGCTGAATGTAAGTTACGGGCATGGCTTGGAAAGAGCTCCATGCTGAACGACAACATGAGAGAGCTTTATAAACAAACAATTTATTGAGAAGATGTATCATGCAATCTTGAATTAAGGATAAAATAGTCAAGTTTTTGAGTTCAAATCCATAAGTATTCCAAATAATATAATTAAATTCAATTATGTGATTTCGTATTTTATTTCAAATATAAGAATTGTAATAAATTATCAATTGAATCAAAACCACATGTAAAATTAAATTTAATTATGCATACAATTTGGTTTCAAACAAGCTGTTGGAGTATTTGATTTAATTGTTATGTATATGAAATCTGATTTGTTAGGCGGAGAAAATCATATGAATTTGAAAAAACCTCAAATTAGTAGTCAGACTATAAATTAAACCCTAATTGAGTTGTCAAAATTGTTTTTCTTCCGGTTAGCTCTCTAAATTTATTTATTTTTTTAAATAAATCTTAATTGAATGTTTTGCCCAACACTTGACCAGAGTTAACAAAAAAACGTAACGTCTATATGAACGATGTTCTTTTTTTTTTTAAAAAAAAAAAAAAGACAATTCTTAGAATGTAGACGGAATTCATTAATGAATACAGACGGAGGACTCAATTAAAAACTTCCTGAATCGTTTTTACTTTTTGGAAACCAAATTGTAGCAAAAATCATTTGAGTTCCCAATTAAGAATTTCTTATAAACTTGAGGGACTTATTGTGTGGTTTGCCCACATAAATTTCCATCACTCCTGCTCTTCTCCACCACCCAAAAACTCATCCGCAATCACTTGGTGGAGAAGCGGAGCGCAACAGGGGCTTTAAAAAACAAGATTGGATTTTGTTCTCCGAGAGAACCATCACAACCACACGATCCACATCCCTCTTACACCGTTTTGTGTGCGGTTGAAATGTACTGTTCTATTAAATCTTTAAATTATTTTTTAAAAAAGGTTTTAGATTAATTTATATTATTATTTTAATGTATTAATATTAAAAATGAAAAAAATAAAAATATTATTTTAATATATTTTTAAATAAAAATAATATTTTAAAAAGCAAACTATTATATTTCTAGGTTTGGAATCCACGCTCTGCAAGTAGTGGTTGGTAAGTTTTTGTCCCTGACCAAGTCCCGACCTAGCACTCTCATGTGGCTCTTAACTTGAAGACTCTCAAGATGATTTTTGTTTATAGTGGACAGCAATTCCATGGTTTTTGGAACCCCTCTGGTTAATTTAATTTCAAGATTCCTACTACCTAAAATTACAGGACTTCTCTAATCACTCAGAATTCTTAAATCTCACCAGCTCCCTACCCCCTCTTACCACCACCTTTTTGCATCCCCCAGCAAGTGGGCAATAACACCTTTGTTTCTTCCCATGGTAAATCAATAATCTCCTTCCTTGATGTAAATATGACTGATATTATACAACCCATTTTTTGTTTATAGTGTTTTCCATTTTTTCTTTTTCAGATTTAAGTCATCTGGGGTGAGGTTAAAGTTCTGGGCTTTGGATTCGGTTTTGCTCTCTTTGCGGTCTGCGCATCAAATCAAGTTTGGTTTGATTCTTAAACTTATTCGGTTTGCAGAGCGTATCTGAATCATTTGTAGGCTTTGCAAATTTATTTGTTTCACTTGCTACTATTTTTACACCTTGATACTTCTGCTTACCCATCACCTCCTATATCCATGGACTTTGTATAAACTGCATTTGGGTTTTTGTTTTCTTTTTCACTCTTTCTTATTGCTGATGCAATCCTCAAGATCATGTTGATGTTGATTTGGGGTTGGAAATGGGTAAGGTGTGAAAATTTGAGAAGAGAATATATAGATATAATGACATCCATCATATGTTGGTGTGTTACAGTGCTACTGTGATGATATCTTTTACCATTGAATTGCATTGTTCAAATTGTATTGAACTTGGTAAGAGCATCCGCTAGTGGGCTTAGATTGCAAATTGTACCCGCCAAGGAGAAGAGAAATGACTCATTTTCAGGGGTTCATGAAACAAATTGAAAGAAGGAAGAGTAATGGGAGTTCATTTGTGTCCTCTCGATTCTAGAATAGAGCTAATTTGGTTGTGGTGTTGTCCTGGACTTTGGAGGGTTTTTGGGAGTACGATAGGCAGCGGTTGTGGTTTAAGTTTTTTTCTCAGAAATATATTAAAATAATGTTTTTATTATTATTTTAAAAAAATTATTTTTAATATTAATACATCAAAATAACTTGAAAATATAAAAAAATTTAACTTTTTAAAAACATAATTTCAACCGTATTACCAAACCCCATCTCAAAACATGTGTGCAACTGAAGGTAGTTAGAAACATTAGTTGGGAGTACATCTTTATTAGTATATGTCTTGCTGTGTTTTATTCAAATCTGGAATATGTCGACACTCACACATTTGTGTGTGACAACTGTTAATTCTCTTACTCCTGTATTTTGTGAGGCTTCTTTACCTCTATTAACCTGCGTAACCATGTGTTTGGACGTTGCGATATTTTTTTGGCATCTTTATCTGGCACTTCAACTACTATATTTCATCTGAAATATTTTTGTGTGGAAAATAAATAAGCAAACAATACTTCTGTTGCTATTGTTTCCATTAGCTTAAAATCAAACATTTTGAAGCTAATTCAAGTCTTTCACTTTTATCCCTTCAATGACTTGAATTCATATTTCCAAGCTTTCTTGCAGATGGGGGAAGTAGCAAAGGACTTGACTGCCGGGACAGTCGGGGGTGCTGCACAATTGATAGTTGGGCACCCCTTTGACACCATCAAGGTCAAGCTCCAGAGCCAACCTGTTCCACTCCCTGGCCAAGCTCCAAAGTATGCTGGTGCGGTAGATGCTGTCAAGCAGACTTTAGCTGCTGAAGGCCCAAGGGGGTTATACAAAGGTATGGGAGCTCCACTTGCTACTGTGGCAGCCTTCAATGCTGTTCTTTTCTCAGTGAGAGGACAAATGGAGGCATTGTTGAGGTCTCAACCTGGTGCCCCTCTTACTGTTAACCAGCAAGTTGTTGCTGGTGCGGGCGCTGGAGTTGCTGTTTCTTTTCTTGCTTGTCCCACTGAATTGATAAAGTGCAGGTCAGTGCAATCTTCCTCCACCATAACAACCATTCCCGACCTTGCAACCTAATTTTCTTATTTCTTGAACTGCTGCATTATTTTGCAGAGCCTTCACATTTTTGTTTATACCTTTGTGTTGAGCTTTTTGCCTAATTGTATTATATTACTCATAACTCATTGGATCTGACTGTGCTATGTATCTTGAGAACTCGATGGTTTTAGGAAGTTTCTGCCTTACCTTTCATGTCCTGAATTCTTCTAAATTGCACAGTAAAAATGTACATGTTTTCCTTTACCCTTGAGGAAGTAGTGCTTTTCTGGTTCACCCCTGACATTTTAAGTCTATATATATATGGTCTCCAAAATTATCAGGCAAGGGGAAAATCATATTGTGAATATGGCATAGTTTCTTAAATACTCTTAAACAACCGGAACACAATCCTCTCTCTCATTTCTCCAATAACTAAGTAGTGGTTATGCCAGTATTTTTAAAGCATCTCTCAATCCTGGCAACTAATAGTTTTAACTTCTTCATTTTCCATCTGTTTCTATCCTATTTTGGTTAAATACCTGGCAGATCTTTTAAATCTACCCCCTAATTGATTGGGTCTTCCTGGTGGGAACAGGTTGCAAGCACAAAGTGCATTGGCAAGTTCAGACTCAGCAGTGGTGGCAGTGAAGTATGGAGGGCCAATGGATGTGGCCAGACATGTTCTCAAATCAGGTGGTGTGACGGGTCTCTTCAAGGGCTTGGTTCCTACTATGGCACGTGAAATTCCTGGAAATGCTGCTATGTTTGGTGTCTATGAATTGTTGAAGCAGTCCTTTGCAGGAGGCCAGGATACTTCTCATTTGGGAAGGGGCTCTTTGATTGTGGCCGGTGGCTTAGCTGGCGCTTCCTTTTGGGCATCTGTCTACCCCACTGATGTCGTCAAAAGTGTCATTCAGGTTGATGATTACAAAAATCCCAAGTTCTCGGGCTCCATCGATGCTTTTAGGAAGATCCTGGCGTCTGAAGGTATCAAAGGCTTGTACAAGGGTTTTGGCCCTGCCATGGCTCGAAGTGTCCCTGCAAATGCAGCCTGCTTCTTGGCATATGAGGTGACAAGGTCTAGCCTGGGGTGATTGGCTACATCGGTTGCCTGGCAGATATCTGGATTAATCTTCACCGTTGTTATCATATTGCTTGTCTCTCTAAGCCGTCATCAATCATTGAATCAAAGAGCTCTTCCAAGTAATTGTTTAGCAATATGATAACAGTTTATTTGTCAAAAGAACATGCTATTCATCCTTCAAAATTCATGTACTCGGGTGATGGAAGAAACACTTGCCAGTTACCATCAATTTAGCAATAGTTGCCTCTCTTTTTCTTGCTGAAAATCTCAGGTTCTGATTCTCAGGAGAAAAGTACAAGGCAGGACAAAGCCTCAATCATCATGGTCAGTCAGATCAGAAGCCTCAATCAATAATTCTGCGAACGATGGGGATAAAAAATTCACTCCGATGAAAACAAATGAAACTAGCTGCTTTGGCTTACTGTAATTATCCATAATAAGTTTGTTCTTTTTAAGGTGCAGTCGCCCTTCGTTCTAAGGACAGGAAATGTGCCAAATGGCTCTGTTTAACAAAATCAATTAACCTTCCTGTTCTTATGCGAGGTCTGAATTTCTAGGTTGCAAGGATCTTCTTACAGCTTTTTCTATACAATGTTGTGAAATTGGATCCTCCATGCGTCGGCTCGTGTGTGACGGGCAATGGTACTTATTTCATGGAAATCCATCTCCATTTGCTTAAATGGAGGCCGCTACAGACGATTTTTTTTTTTTTTGTGCATATGAAGGTAAAGCAAAATAATTAAATTGTTTCGTATAAATTATGGTATTTGAATTAAAATAACTACGGAACACATAAACCTATTTAATCCAATTGTTATTTTAAATTTGAAATATTTTTTATACTTATATTAAATTCAATTTAAAATCCCTAAAATATAACTTATTTGTATGCTTCTATCGTGAATAGCATATAAAAGGATAAAATATTCATTATCATCCAAAAAAAAATATTCAAAATTATTATAATTCATTCGAACTCTATTTTTTAATTTATTTTTAAAAATATAAAAAATATAAAAAATTATTATTGATGCAATCCAGTTAATTTTCTATCATTTACTGATTTTTTTTGGCGCATTTTTCTTATTTTATTTTGTGTGAAAATTTTTTATAAAATAAAAAAATAAAAATAAAACTAATAAAGATTTGGGAGTGAATAATAAGAAAGGGAAAAGGAGGGACCAATATAATGGAGGGTCAAATAATATTATGGAAGATAAAAGAAAATGAAGAGGATTCATAAAGTAGATATTCAAACAAAAAGAAATATTGTAATTGACTTGGGTTGCATGAAAAATGTTTAGAAATTTACTAATTATGTTCAAGATGGAAAGAAAAATATCTTGCATGGTTCAAGAATAAAAAAAAATATTTGACCATAAAATTCTTAAAATTTAAGATTATTGTTCAAGAAAATGGATGTTAATTTTTAGGTGCTTTACTGTGTATCATGGTTGGTATTGTAGTAGTTTATGTTTAGAAATATATTAAAATAATATATACTTTTTTATTTTTAAAATTTATTTTAGACATTAGCATATTAAAACCACAAAAAAACATTAATTTAAAATAAAAATAATTTTTAAAATTTTTAAAAAATATAATGCCACCACAAAAACAAACACAACATATAAAAGCTTTGTTTTTTTTTGAAAAAAAAAAAAGAGAGAAACAAAAAGACTCATGTCAAAAGAAAACCCCTAGCCTCCTCTCTCTCTCACTCACCCTACCAAATTCTGACTTCTTTGAACCGCTAGCCAACAAAGCGCTAGTAGCCGAGAACAAACCACTTCGCCACACCCTCGGTAGCACAACAATAGTTCTCCTACAACCAACACTATAGCAACCCCTCTCCTGCCACAAACTCTCCCCTAACACATTGTTGTAGTCGTGACCACCAACATCTCAAATCAGATCGCTGAATCTCTATTTTCAGTCGAGAACTCACCTAGAATTGGTCTAGGAATTGTATATTCTAATTATTATTTTTATCGAAAGATGCATTTACGGTAAGAGAGTTGAGTATGTATGTAAACATTGCAATCAAAATTTTATTTTTGTATTCTTTGACCTTTAATGATTTATATTTTACTCATCAATCAAAATCATCTTGGGAACTATGAATACTAATTAGGTTTTTTCTTTGACATTGCGTTAGAGAATATAAGAGTTGAATTTTTATGTAAACATTAGTTTTAGTAAAGCATGATCTTGCCACTTTTTGATGATTGGTATTTTTCTTGAAAGTCAAAATTGTCACAGGTATTATAAATCATAATTAGATTTTTCATTAAATATTGCATTAAAGGGAAACAAGTTGATTATACTATTAATGTGTATGAATTTAATTTTATGTTTTTTACCCTTTTTCATATGATAAATAAATTTAGAATGGATAAATATGATCCTAGATTTACAAGGATGAGTAGTAATCTTTAAACTTATTTTAGATATGATCAAAGAAGATAGATCAAAACTTAATTAATTATTACTATCATTTTAGGTCAAATACCGTAAAACTAAAGATAACACCATTTTATAAGTTCTATGTTTTGTATCATTGTATAATTTTTTTAGTTGTTTATTACTTTTAATAATAAACACATATATATCCAATTACGTAAATTCTTAGCATGTATGCACAATTAATGTATTTTATCATTGAAAACAAACATAAAATAGCTTAATTTAAGTAGGATATATAGAGTAATTGTTACATTTTCAAACATATAACTAATATTTTACTTAGAATCTCTAAAAAATCAGTTATAATTTTCTAATTATTATAAAATTATATGGCAACTTTTATTTTTTAATTTTATTCCTATTAATCCTATCAACTCATCATGTTCTATACAATAATAATAATGTCTACTTTTATGATAACATTTTTTTAATTAAAAAGCATTGATTTTAATTTTTTTATTTTAAATAAATAGTCTTAAAGCATCTCCTCGTGCTTTTAGAAATAAAACCTAAAATGCTTTATAAATAAAATCATCCTTCACTTATTAAAGTTTAAAAAAAAAACAAAGCTTAAAGTTTCTTACCAATATTTATTTAAAACCTTTAGCTAGTTTATTATAAAATATATAAAAAAAAGCTAAAAACTACAAAAATAAAGAAGTAAACAAACTTTTAAAGAAACTAAAGTACCTTAAGCTATTTTATAAAAAAAAAAAAAACAAAGAGAGATTTACTCTAGCACATATCTCTTAATGCATTAATGACATGTATTTTATTACAACAAAACTAAAAAATGTGGGGAAACACAACTATAAATATTATCGATTACAACTAATCCATATTGTTTTATAGAAGGAAATTTTTGTGTTTTGGTCTTGGTTTTTTTTTCTTTGCTTCTATTATTGATTTTTTATTATTATTAATTTAGTTCTTACATTATAATTTATTTAGATTTAGAGTTAATAATTTATTTTTATTTATTTTTTATATGATTATCGTGTTATCAAAAACAAATTTTAGCACTGGTTTGGTTTATATTATTATCGTGTTATCAAAAACAAATTTTAGCACTGGTTTGGCACTCAAATTTGTGAGATATTGTTCATAGGCTGGTATGGTACTTTTTTAATCATTTCTTTTAATTCAACTTGATTTTATGATCATTTAATTTTTTTATTTTTTATTTAAAAAAACCATATTATTTGATATTAGTCTTGTTTACAAGTTTAGCAGGTTAAACTAATTTGCAAGTTTGGAAGGTTTAACTTTTCTTTTCAATTTGTTTATTCATATTTTGATATTAGTCTAGTTGGTAATTGAGTTTCATAATCTATTTTGCTTCGCTTTTTGCTTTTTAAGAGGTTATCATAGTTTTTAAAAAAATCTTAATATAGGGTTAGTACTTGATTTTATAATTATTTATTTTTGTTATCATATATATATATATATATATATATATATATATATATAATTTTAAAAAACAAGTTATTAATTTTAGTGGAGTTCATGACCTGACTCATGAGTTTCATGGGTTGTCACGACCCGGATCTCAAGTCCATAACTAGCAATGCAAAGGTAATGTTATAAGAACACTTCATCTATACTAAGTCTCAAAATGTACAAATTATAAAAAGATTTTACAGCATTTCAATATCTTTTAAAATATTATATTTTTCAAAACCAATAAGATTAGATAACACTTCAAAAATTCTCATCATTAAATAATGCAAAACAAATAATTCATAATGCTTATTATATTATCAAAATTTGAACTTAATTAAAATAGTGTAGCAGTGGAACATCCAAAATATCGAATTAAAAACTAAAAGGAAAGCCTTGTTGAACAAGTAAGACATACTGATCAAAATTGAAAAAATAAGAATACTTAACAAAGTCCATCTATTAATAAAAACTAAGAACCTCAAATAATATTAAAATGAAAAGGTAAGTTCAACCAAGTCAATGAAGAAATAACATTTAATATACATCTTAGATATTAATAATTTTCAAATCATACATATCTTGATATAAATATACATACTAAGCATATTAACAGAAAGTAATGAAATACATGTCAAATATCAAATAACACTTGAAGGTAATAAAATGATATCTAAAGATGACTAAATGACACCCAAATATGACCATTATAGGAGGATTAGACACCATAAATTTGTGTCTCTCTCACCAGTTAGGTATATAGAATATTATGTTTATATAAACTAATTGTGTTTTATTAGTATAGAGTTACTGACAAGTCCTACATCAAGACATGATAGATATTTGCATAATTATTAGAGCAAACAAATGTCATGTCGAATAGAATATAAATCAACAAAATACAAGCTTAAATTCAAAAATAGATGAATACCTAGGTAATAAAGAAACAAATATAAATAATCAAGAATCAATCAATTGCACTCACCATATAATTATCATACATATATTATTTATATTACATGCATATTCAAAATTATCTCACTCGTCTAGAAAACAAAAACAAAAGACAAACAAATACGGAATTGAAAACAACTGAAAATCATTAGAATAAACATAAGCAAAACTTATAATGAATATAAAAAACACTAAAAAATAACTCATAGCAAAGTAATACAAAAAATTAAAACTCTAAGCTTGAAAAGTAAAATGTAATTATAAAGCCGAGCCGATTCACTCAATTAATTCTAAATATAACCCAAACTGATCGAATGGAACAAACCTAATTAACCCTAGCTTGAAACAAACCTTAAGTTCAAAATTGATTTTTTTGGTGTTCTTAAAGAGAAAAAAAAACAATGATCTAGCAACTTTTTTTTTTTGTAAATACCTAAGTTAGTTGGGATGGGTTTAGGCTAAAACTTGAGCTAGGTTGGGCTAATAATATGAATTTTACTTGTGTTGACCTGTGTTATCTAATTCATAAATTTGGTTGGTTTACTCATCAAATCTAATATAGTTTTTTTAGTTTTCGGTCCTTTAATTTTTTAATTTTATTTTCAATATTAGATTAGTTAGAAAATAGATTTCATGATTTATTTTTGTTGGTTTTTATAAGATTACCATGGTCTTAAATAAAATATTTATTTAAGGATTAGTATTTGATTTTATAAGCATGTGTTTTTTTACCATATAATTAAATAAAATAAAATTTTTTAAAATAAAGTTATTAAACCAAGTAAAGTTTATAACCAGAATTACAAGATGGATAAAGTTAATCCAATATGGTGTTGTCTTATTATTTTTTAAAAAAATTATTTTTTTAAATTTTTTAAAAAAGATTAATTCATGTTTTTATTGGTTATTTAAGTTGTTTTTTAAATTATTTAATTGAAAACTTAAATTAAAAAAAATCAGGTTAAAAATTTCAAAATTGATCTATTTACGTTTAAAAGAGGAGAATGTGACAATGGACTGGTTGACACTAAGCCATGTATCGTAGATAAATAGATTGCTATTAATGTATGCTAAAAAAAACAGAGACTGTATAAATTAGCTATATATAGAGGAAAACCCTAAAATTAGACTCTGTGAAAAATATTTTGTCAATTTTTGCCCTACATTTTAAAACCCAGTCAATTCAATTTAAATTGACCAAACTGCATTAAGTTATATAAATATTATCAATTAAAAGTATAAAAAAATTAAAAAACAAGAATTATTGAGTTATAAAAACTATTAAATTTTGCTTAAAAAACATTTCTAAAAACATTCATTATAAGAAAAAAATTATTTTTGTTTAAAAGACTAAAACCATTGCATTCTTGAAGAATTAAAAGAAAATCAAGCTTTTAAGAAATTATCCATCATTAAATTATTTAACATTTTCTATAAATAAAAACAAAAATTTTCCTAAAATGTTGAAGAAATTCTTATTAAAAAACACAATTATTTTTTTAAAAAATAGTATGAAATTATAATTGCTCAAAAATCAAATCATTAATATTTTTAATAAAATGAACTATCATATACATAAAGAAGAGGGTTAATTAATGGATTTCGAAAGGTTGTAGGATACTCTCCGAATCGCTTTCTTTGTGTCCTAAAGTCTTTTTTGTCATTTATTAAACGGCAACCTTATTATACTAATAATCTGGAGACAATAGTTGAACCCACCCAGAGAAAAAAAACATAAAAAAAGAAGCCATCATGGGCATTAAGAAATTAAAAACCTCAATTAAGAAGTAGACTTGTTGATGGGGAACATATATATATATATATATATATATATATAAACAATTTGCACAAACTCCTAGCAGTCACAAGCACGTTAAGGGGAGAGAGAGGGAGGGAGGGGTGGGGAGAGAAACGACTCGCTGGATGCCTGATGTCCACGGAAAAAAGTTTACTTGAATTTAAGTATTCTATGTCTTAGGGGCTTGAATTGACCGCTGCATATACTCAATGGGGACAGAGACATTAATAAATAAATAAATAATGATTTGTTCCTCAGTTGCCTAATCAATGAATGTGCATATAAAAAGGGGACGGTTTGCTTAGCTGGATCAGATTTGTTTATTTAAAAAAAAAGAAGAAGAAGAAGAAGGGAACCACGCTACGCAAGCTCCAAATCCTTCCTTTAGTTTATGGATTTTTAAATTGAATAGCCTAACCATTTTTCTTTCTTTTTCTTTTCCCCTTCAATTTAATCTTAAAGTGAATAGTTTTAAATTGAATAGTGTTTTTTTTTTGTATTTTTTATAGTATAATAAAAAAATTGGCTTTTTTTATCTTTTAGTTTGATTTTATTTTCTTAAGTTTTTTATTTTTTTTACATTTATTTTTTTCAATTTTATTATTTAGTAAATTTTTTTTAATATATTTTACGTTCCTTTTAATTTTTATTACAAATTTACTTTAATTAAAAAATTCATTAAATATAATTGATTTATTAACTCATGTATTATTAAATATCCTCCTTTTTATTTATTTATTTATTTATTTATTTTTATAATTTTATTATTATTTATTATTAATTTTTTATATTAAATTATTATTATTTTATGATTTAGAATCCACGACAAATATATAAGCTTCACAGATGTTATGTTTAAGTTATAAATTTTGTGTGTTAATCCAGCTTCCCTCGTAGCGATATTTTTCCATCTATATGTTTTATTGTCATTCCCTCATTGTTTTATCGTATTGTCAAATTAGTCAAAATGTTTTTCTAAAGCCAATCTCTTTTGAGATGGAAAGTCAGGTCCACCCGTGGTTGGCTTTTTTCTACGTTTCTTATAAAAAAATTAACAGAAAATATCTTTAAATTAATATATTAAAATGATATTTAAGCAATTATATAATTTTTTTAAAGAAGAGTTTTTTTATGATGATATTATCAATTTTTTTATGAATAATTATTTGTTTTTCTAATATATAGATTTTAAAAAAAAATTCTAATTAGTATTTAATGAGAATAAAATTTTTATTTTTATTATATTTTTTTGGAATTTATTATTCTTGAGCTTCTTCATATAAAAGCCTATAAATAATCTAATAATGATTTTTTAATTGACTCTTGCTTTTGCGGTATTCATAAAAAAAAATTAAAAAAATATTTCTCATAAAAAAATTTCATAAAAAAATAATGCTAATAAAAAAACCGATTTGTTGTGAAAATTAAAAAAATACATTAATCAAAAAAATAATTTTAATGATAAAATAACATTTATCCTTCATAATTTTATTTGTTATCTTTTCTATTAATTTTTTATTATTATTATTTATAATTACATAAAAAATAAACTTTGAAAAGCAAGGATGGTCCAAATCAAAGATTTGATGGGTAAATTTTTATTAGTTAAACCTTAATTAGTAATCTCTACATTAAATGTTTCTTTATAATTATTATCTAGATTCACAATAAAATTATTAACACTATTATTGGATGAAGTAACAATGTTTTTGTTGGACTTGAACTTATTTCTTCTTGAATATATAATACTTAAAAAAACAATTAATACAATTCAAAAATTAAAACATATTATAAAATAGAAACTCAGTTATTTATTACAAATAAATCACAATGAACCTACTTAATAACATTGATTAACAACTTCCAAGTTTTATAAGTAGAAAATCGCTACTTACAATATAGCAAGAAGGAATGAGAAAAGATCTCAAATAAACTATTAACCACCACCAATTTTGAAGTGGCAAACAGATCAAACTCAATCTCATTTAGAGAAAGGAACAAATTTTCTTACTGGGCACCTATGAAATCTTTCCGATCAACCCCGTCTATTATCTTCTTCAAGGGAATTCAAGAAACTCAAAACTAAGAATCAGGTTTTCTCTTCAAGACTTATCAGCCCTAACGTTAGTTTTTCAAAGAGAAAAGAAAAACATAGCAATGTCATTGTCTTATCCAGTACCTTTATCACTTCCTTTTTGTCTTCTCTGCCTCTCTTATCTCTTAATTCTCTTGTCTCCTACTAGCATTTATTCCTTTATTTTTTGTGTACTCTACCTTCATCAGCCCTTTTAGTATACTCCACCTCATCCATGTTTTTTTTTCTTTTGTTAGGGGCATGCCTTCCTCGAATGAAGTTATGGGGGTATGCTTGAGCAATTTAATCACTCAAACACAAGAAATATAGACAATTTAACCGATCAAACGCAAGAAACTCCACAACTGTCATTTTATATATCCATGCCACTTTGCCATATCATGAACTTGTTGAAGAATTGAGACACCAACATATATCGTGTTGTATCCATGCTTATATGAGCTATATACTTGGAATGACTAACATTTCAAGGATGAAGCTAAATAGCTCAACAAACACCAGCATATGCATCACCTTTTTCGCTATAAATCAAATACAAATCTGATTCTTTTTTTAATTCATACATCAAGGAAAAAAGACTTTCCGCTCAAAGTTGAAGAATAGTCCTAAAAACATGAAACAATAGAGAAACCCTTAAATCTTGACACAGCTACTTGTGCCTATACATCACAAAAAACCCCATATTAAAACTCAACACCTCCCATAATAACATAGAATCAATGTGTAAGAATGGCAACACCAAGAAACCCAATACAAACTCCATAAAAAAATCTCTCCAAAGCACAGTCATGGAGCTCAGTTACTTTAAAACTCAAAAAAATAGACCTCAAAGAATAGAACGCGATTTTTTAATGTACCCAATAAAGCTAATTACTTTAGAACTAGCAGGATGTTGAATTAACCTAGACCTGGACAGTTTTTCCAGATTTCCCAGCAAATCAAGCATTGTCTCCACAGATTCTAATCTGCTAAAACCCTAACAAAAAGCTAACGTTATTAAACAAGAAATTAAACATGAGATAGGGAGAGAACATGTACTGGTGGCATTAGATTTGTGATGGGGCTGTCGGATTTTGGTAACAAGAAATTAAACCCTAACTGTTGTTTTTGTAAATTAAAAATTACAAAGAAGAAGAAACAAGTAAAAAAGATTCTCAGGTTTTAATTTATTTCAAAATTATCAATGAAATTTTTATTAATAATTTAATATTTTAGCAATGCTGCAAAATTATCAATAAAATTTCCTTTTATTTTCTTATTTTATTTCCTTTTCCATTAGAAATTACTTATAAAAACTTTTCATTATAATTTTCATTGACAAATAGCAATAAAATATATTTTTATTGAAGTTTCTTTTTTTTTTTATTTTGTAATAGTGTGCAGTGGATAAAAGCCTATATAAACCTAAGAGGCCAATCTAAAATTAACAAAAAAGAGAACCTATAGATTCATCATAGAGAAAAATAATGATAAGATTGAGAGAGAAAAAAAGCAAAAATAAAATTGAAAAAAGAGAGCAAAAATCAGCATAAAAAATATTAAATAGGTGGTCATAGGAGCTTAGTTTAGACAGGTTGACATGTCAAGCAACTAACGTGAAACCCATTTAGTTCCACCTCCACCTGTCGTCTTCACCACACCTATTCCCACCTTTCCTTCAGCATCATAAATTAATACCTGCGTCGTTTGTTTATCTGCTTACTCCCTGAATCAAAGAATCCCCCTCTCCAAAACAAAAACGCCACTCTTATCATTTCTCTCCTTCCAAAGTTCGAACGACTGGAATCTTGTTTTTTTTTCTCCTTTTGTGTTCTAGAAAGTCGAAAGACATGACTGGCCCAGCACAACAAGAACCAGCAACCTACACCACCCACCACGTCACAATCCCACCTGGTTTAACTCAATCCGAATTCGACGAGTTAAACCCTCTCGTAACTGAGTTTCACAACTATAGAATCAGCCCAGGCCAATGCTCCTCTCTCCTAGCACAGCGCATAAACGCACCAAACGACCTTGTGTGGTCAATTGCCCGCCGTTTCGACAAGCCACAGACCTACAAGCACTTCATCAAGAGCTGCAGCGTGGCCTCAGGTTTCCCAATGACCGTGGGATCCACACGTGACGTGAACGTGATCTCTGGCTTGCCCGCTGCAACAAGCACAGAGAGGCTTGATATGTTGGACGATGAACGGCAGGTCACGGGGTTTAGTATCATTGGAGGAGAACATAGGTTGAAGAACTACAGGTCGGCAACGACAGTGCATGGGTTCGAACGTGAAGGGAAGATCTGGACGGTTGTTTTGGAATCGTATGTCGTTGATGTACCGGAAGGAAATACTGAGGAAGACACACGGCTGTTTGCTGATACTGTTGTCAAGCTGAATCTCCAAAAACTTGCGTCTGTTGCTGAAGGCTTGGCTCGTGACGGTGACGGTAAATAATAACCCAAAAAAAAAAACCCAAAGAGCCAAAGACTCGCTCGGCAAGAGTACTTTTTTTCCCCCTTAAATTTTTATTTTTAAAGTTTGGTGAGTATGTTTTTCCTTCTCTTTTTAATTTCGGGCAGTTAATGGGTGTATTTGGGGAAATGAAAATATCCTTCTGTTGGAATATAGATTGGCCATTGATGCCCCTTGAATTTTCCAGCGAGGGGTTGTGTTCCTTCGGGTTTTACTTTTTACCACTGTGGTGATCATGCTCTGTTGGAATTGGGAGTGGAAGAGGAAGGTAAGGGCATTAGAGTCAATGCACGTGTACAGTAAGAGATTTTGAGTCTTGGGAATATCAATGTCTTTTAATTTTTTGTGAAGATTAAGACATTGGTGTGCTGTTTCGCTTTATCTGTTTTGTCTTTCTTTCTGTTGTTTACATTACGTTAATTCTTTGTTTATTTCAGATGATGTTCATCCTGGCTGGGTGGTTCAGACAACACAAATAACAAAGATGCATGAAATGAAAGATAAGGGCTTGATTAAACTCGCAATTAGCTAGATATTGTTGAAAGATAGATAGGTGTGGCAGAAGATAAAATATAATAATGCAAAAATAAAAAGAATGCAGAGAGAAAGATATATTTTTATTTAGTTTTTTTTCTAAGTTTTATTAGCTATTTTTATTTGTGCTTATTTATTTATAATGCTAAATTATAAGTTTTTTTTATAAGCATATAGTCTAAAATAATTAAAAAATTAAATTAATATAAAAAAATTCTAATATAAACACGATTTGAATTTGTTGACTGAATTGGTTGATCAATTCAATTTTTTCCAGTTGATTGATTGATTGAGTCTCAATCAATAAACTGGTTCTTTTATTTTTGAGAATCGATAACTAGTTTATTTTCATCTTTTATTGGATTATGAATTTGCAGAACATAAGTTCAGTAACCTCGTAATAATCCTTCTTTGGTACTGTGTATATGAACAGAGGAAACGGAAAAGCAAAGCACACTCCACACTTGACGTCGCGTGTCCTGGGCACATCTTGAATTTGTTTTTCTTTGTTAACCCTGTTTTTTTCGAGAAAAAATAGTGGAATATAAAAGTATTCAGATATATCTTAATGATTTTTTTAAAAATATTTTTTATTTTAAAATATATTAAAACAATATTTTTTATTTTTTTAAAATTATTTCTAGCATTAACTCATTAAAAATCTGAAAATATTAAAACTTTATTAATTTAAAACAAATAAACAATTTTCAGATTTTTTAAAAAACATTTTCAAAACACAATGAAAAACACCACCACACTCTAAATTATGTGCTCCCCGTTAGCATCCAAATTCTACGTGATAGTGTTAGTTTGCAGAGGCTGATATTTCTCATTTTCATTCTGTCCTCTCCTCTTTCTTGTTTTCTTGAGATAGAATATTTAATGTTTTCCTAGTTGCTTAGTACCAACAGAATCTGAATTCTAGAAGAAAAACATATATTAACATTAATATTAACTGCTAGTAGAAGAAGGTGGTCTGGATCCATAGCTAGAGCAACAGCAATCTGGACCTCAGTTCAAGGCAAGAATCTTCAAGGGGCAACTGCTTTGTCATGGGATGGATCATTCTAACACAAACGGGGGGGAGAGATCGATCACCTGTTGTGACAGGTAAAAGGAGTGGATTTTCCAGATGGGAAGAATCTCTCTCTGTGTGTCTTAATACTGCGCTTGCATACCTTTAGAGTCTCCTGTAAGTTATTGATCAGGTAAAGTAGAGTGGAATGGAAACACCGAAATTTTAAAGAGCAGCAAGTTCCGTATTCAGCTAAAGGCATTATGGAATGCTTTTTTTGCTTTATGTTTTTAACCAAAGAATTAATTGCCCGCTAGATTACTGAGGTTATAAAGTACTCGTAACCAGATGCCGCATGCAAGATCACTGCCTGATCATCTAGGTATGTCTGTTTAATTCATTATTAAATATAAAATTAGTTTAAAATTAAGTTTTATTTATTTTTTATAAAATTATTTTGATTTTATAATATAAATTGGAGGTGTAGAAAGGTGATTCGAGTTGATTTTTTATTTTTTTAATTAATTTTTTTTAATTGGCTTTGTAATTTATTTTAATTTTCTTTTTTAGAAGTTATCTTAATCTTCTAATTGAGAATCAAGTTTTTCTGAATTGATTAAGTTTTTTTTTATTGGGTTCTTTTTTAATTAAGTAATTTTTTTAATTTTATCTTATAATATTATATTATTGATTAATTATGCTTTGTAATTTTGTTTAATTTTTTTTTGTAAAGTTATCTCAATCTCATGAATTTAGTGTTTTTTTCTTGATTTCAACTTTTAACATTGGATATCTTGAAAATAGAGCTTTGTAATTATTTTATTTGTTTATTATTAAGTTATTTCAATATTATGACTAAAATTACATGTTAGTTCAGGTTAACTTATGTTTTTTTTAATTTTTTAATTGTTATTTTTTATTTCATTATTAAATATCAAATTAATTAGAAATTAAACTTTGTAATTTTTTTTTTTTGTTTTTCATAAGGTTATCTTGACATGTCATAACTTGGGTTGTGATTTTAATAAATTAACTTGAATACATTCTGATAGTTTTTTTATTTTTTAATTTAATATTTTTTTTCAATTTTTTCATTCACTATTAGATTGATTAGTAATTGATCTTTATAATATATTTTAATATGTTTTTTATAAGATTATCATGATTTTATGATTCAAATTACAGATTTGACATGTTAACCTGATTTAATATAATATGTTATTATTTTGATATTTAAATAAAGAAAACTATTTAATATAGCACAATATCAATATTTTAAAAAGATATTATCCAATAAATAACTATCATATTTTGATTTTATAATTATTTTTATATTAAAAAATATGTTAATAATAAGAAAATATTTTTTTATATTAAAAAACAATAATTTGATTCGCCAAACAGCACAACAAGATCAACAACGATATAGTTTAAACTAATAACGTCTTCCATGTTAGGAGTTAAACTTTGAGCTAGTGACTTTCGATTATAAGTATTTTCCATGTTAAGAGTTAAACTTTGAGCTAGTTACTTTCGATTATAAGTATCAATTAATAAGGATAGAAGTCAGTTGTATAGTGACAATTGTACAAAATACGCAATGCTTTATTAAGGTAGCGAATCCTGTAGATCCCATCAGATATACAGACGATGAAGCCATATTTTGACTCTAATTCGTGGAGTTAAACCTGTGTCAATGACTCTGTGTAGCTACTATAGCTAGTTCCATTTCTTTTTGGGACACTTCTCACCAACATTTTTTTTATATAGTTTTTGAGCGAGTGCCCTATCCTTTCCTTGATAAGCCATAATTAGGTTTGCTTTTTTAGCTCATTTCTTAGCTCAATAAACTTAAAATGGTTGATATTGAACCGGTTTGATATGACCTTTTCTATTGCTTAACTGAAGCTATTTGTACGCTTATCTGTACTTCCTAGTGGTGAGTATGCGGAATTTATGAGAAATAAAGGACCTTAATCAAAGGTGCGCCTGTTGAGATTAGAAGAATGTTCTAATTTCAAGTACTTAGCTATAATTAAGTCTTGGTTCATGCTTAATTTGGAGTGAGAAAGCCGCAAAAAGAACAAAATTACACTCCCTGTGCACTGGTGACAGTCATAAGTGGATTCGAGCCAAGTCTCGATCTGTAGGTTGAGGTGCTGAGTACCTATCGAGCTGCAATTTAGGAGCGTAGTTGGATTACTTGTGTGTAGCTGGCTGGGTGGCTTAAATTCTTTCCAACATATATATTCCAGGAAAATGGTGCGGCTTGTAAAGTCAGGGCAAAGTCAAAAGGTCGGCGAAGAAGAATTTGAGCCCTCTACCCTGCAGTTCCCTTGAAATTAGGCGGTTAATACAGAGGTATCTATTAAAAAAATAAAAATCAATCAAACTCGATCTGTCTATGCCGCTGTGTTTTGAGGAAAAAAACCATTATTATCAAACTATCGTAAAAAAAAAAACCATTAATATGAAATCTGACTATTTTAATCATCAAAACCATGTAAACCAACAGTTTTTTTAGGTGTTTTTCAACATCTCTCTTTCTATGGATCCCAAATTAATGTAGCTGGAAACAAATAAAACGAGTTGATGAGTAAAGAACAACCAGATTACATAAGACCAGAAACTTCTCATCATTAATAATGATATTTTTCAAAGAACAACACCAATGTGTTCTTGCGATAGGAATGCAATTGTGAAATGATTGACTGGAAACTACAAAGCTGGTTGCGACGTCATAATCTTCAAGGGGATTGGATAAAACAGTGGGGGCAACGATGCTGCTTCATTGAAAGGTTATTTTCCAAATAAAAGGTGTACGGACGTAAGAAACAGTATGCAAATACACCATCCAAACTCTCTTGTTTTTTTCCTACTATATTTTAACCACCGCCAATTGGACGGAAAGGATAGCTCGATGGCCAGTGATTGATGGTATATGTATATCTCTGATTGCCTAGACCATGTTGAGAGCACTGTCCTGATGACAGGAAAGTCTTCAGATTGCGACTTCCCTCTTTATAGCAGGAGAGTGAGGTTGCAAGTTGCCAACTTGGCTAATAAAAAAACAAAGATAAAGTGGGGCGATTTGTAGCCGTAGGAGTTACAAAGCCTAGTTTTAGAGAGGGAAATGCTCGGTTAGGTTCATCAGAGAATATCTCTGCCTCAATTTAGGTATTTTCTTTAGTTATTTACTGGTTCTTTTTTGGTTCTTGAGAAAAGCAGTGGCTACGCTACATTCTGGAGGAGAAGGCCTTAAAAGCCGATCAACAAGAAACTATTACCTTTCAGTGTCATGCGCCAAAAGGCTTAGATATGACGACATCATGATTTGTCGATGCGTGCCTAATGCATATGCTTGGAATTGTTGTTTAAGCACGGGTATGTAAAAAAATAATTATTATTATTTTCTTGTATTTTTTAATAAAAGAAACTTTAAAAAATATTATTATTCTACTCTCAAACACTTCCTCAATCTCTCTTTCTATGGATCACACGGATTTAATCCCACCATGACAATACCCCCAGTTTAGCTGATAGAATGAAAGATTAAACGCTTCAATTTCCTTGTTAATTGTTATATCAATGCGAAGAGCAAACTGGTATGTCTTTCCATTTTTTTTCCAACTGCTTTAATTAGTTCATTATTCAACTTGACGTGCGCTGCAGCTAGTTGGGTAGCCAACTGTTGTCCTAAGTGACTTGGAGAGTCGCATTGCAATTTGCGTGGAGTCGCAAGAAATGTGATTCAGTGTCCCACCGCTTGATTCCTTAGACTCTTTGGAAATTATGTTTGTTTTTAATCATTTCTAAGGTTTTATTTTTTAGTCTATAGAAGGAAGGACTGAGGACATGAACAAATTGCCTGAAACAACTGCAATTTATTTCTTTGGAAATAATGCCAAATTAAATAGCTTTCAAATTTTGGTTGTCATTGTCAAGAGAGATCATTCCTTCTTGTCATGTCGTGGGTCTCGTCACAAATATGGTCATCAAGAAATCTCACCTCTGCCACCTTCAATATTGAGTTGTCGACCTCAGGGAAAAAGTGATTGTTAGATGATATTTAAAGATATAGTAATGGTTATAATTAAGGTGTTTTTAATATGATAATATATTAAAATAATATTTTTTTTATTTTTTAAAAATTATTTATAAAATCAATACGTATCAAAAAATATAAAATAATAATAATAATAATAATAAAATTTTAATAAAATATGATTTTGAACATGGTTCCAAACAACTCCTACAATAATATGTACTTACAAGTAGATATAATTTATTTACAAGTATATTTAATAAAAAAATAATATTCTTATTTAAATAAAAAGTATTTTATTTAAAATTTTAAGTTTGTAACTTAAAAAAATTACTTTGTCAATTGTTTTTATGAAATATACTTCTATTCAATTTATTTTTATCATAAATTATTTTTAAAAAAATAATTTCTCAATTAATATTCAAAGTTAAAGTTGCTTTACCTAAATCATGCCACAACCCGTGTTATTTATACTTCAAAGGTTCATATTTTTCAGTACATGGAAAAAAATAAAATAAAGAAACCAATTTTAAATAAAATAAACACTGATATAGTGTGTTTTGATGGAAAGTATGGTGGTTTTTTTTAATAAAAAAACATGTATTATTACTTTTAAAAGATATGATTTATAATTTGAAAAGATTGTATCTTTAAAAAGAATAAGAATCACTATATCTCTTACCCAAACACACTTTATCCATACTATTAAAAAGAGTACTTCTCACTTGTATTTGAGGTCTTAGCCTAGTGGTGGAAAGAATTTGTTCCTTTCCTCTGTATCTGGGTTCGAATTTCATCATGCACGCTTGTCATTCCAGTGATGTCTTACATGATCACAAGGCTTACAGAATATTCAGTAGGCCGTGTGATTAGTTATGATGCGTGCAAGTTAGCTTAGACACCCATGTAAATAAAAAAAAAAAAATACTTAACATCTTCATAGCTTTCTCTTGAGTAGCTCTCACAAAAAATTCCCCTTGCCCCCTTTCAAGGCATGCATAATGTGTGATTAATATTATGATAGTTTTTATTGTTATAGTTAAAAAAATTAAGAAAAGTTATAAATTATAGTTTTTTTAATTAATATTTAAAATAACATTTTTAATAGAATCCATACAAAATTATTATATTTTATTAACAAATGAGATTGAATAAGTTGTTTCCAGCCTCAATCACATGATCAGACAGGCTTTTAACGGTTTAAGCAATTCTTCATATTATTTTTGAGAATCTGGACCAAAACAATCAAGGACGTGAAGCATTGCATTCCTTTTTGATACATTGAATTGCTTCAGTAGAGTCAAATACAATTTCCAACCTTTCACACTGCGTCTCAAATGGCAATTTGAGTATCAAGCCTCTAATTCTACTGCCATTTTTTTGTTTTGAAGGTTCAGTTACTCGGGCACTATTTAAGTATTTTAAAAGTAAAAGGAAAAAAGAGCTAAAATATTTCACATAAATTGAAACTAAATGCTCATAAGCACGAACCCTTCATAAGCTTTTAATTAACTATTAGACCCCTAATACAATATTAACGTTATAATAAACCTCAATACCAATACATAAATCGCAACCCACTAGAGAAAAAAAAAATGCTTAAATCACTGGCAATCCATACAGTAAACAACAGACGACTGATGAGAAGAGGACTTTGTTCAAAGAAAACGCAAAACTTCACCAAACTATGGGCTTGCCACAATGTCGTAGGCTTAAGCCTAGGCAGCTCATTTCAAGAATGAAGCAATGTTTTCTAGGGCGAGCTTTTGTCTTCCATCTTATGTCATCGACTTTGGCTTCTTTGCTATTAGTTCTATGAAAAAAATGAGAATTTGGAAGGCAACTGTGGGGGGAAATTGGGATATGTTCGATTAAAATATATGGTTGGTGGGCTATTTTAAAAATGGAGAAAAACACCAAATTTGAAGTGGGCTCTGTTTTATAATCAAATAGCTTTCAAAATTGTCATCAGACTAAAAAAAATCTGACTGCGATATAAAATCAATACATAATTAATTCATGGATTAATCTTATTATATCAAATTAATCTACCGGACAATCAAAGTAAGACAATATCTTAAAGAATCTTAATGTGGGGTTAGGTTTAAATTGTTGTTTTCCTGACGGTGGTGGCCAACCGACCACCATGATGTGCTGACAATTGAGAAGAGAGACATGTTAGGGAAGAATATTTTTTTTATTTTCCCTTCAATTATGAAGGTGAGAAAAGAAGTAGAAGACGAAAGTGTGCGTAGCATTATTCCGATAGATGAGGGATGGATAGACTGCAGCATTGTCTCTTTATTTATTTATTTTTTTTGGGTCAGACATCATTCTTAAACATGATTAACAACTTCCAATTACGAGACCCCTTGACTCGAGATTAGCCCAGGTTAAGTGACAAGCAAAAGTGCATTAACTGATTTTCTAACATCTCAGACCAACTTGAAAGCTAATTATAAATACAATTAAAAAACACCTGATGGTTTAACTGATCATATTTGTTTAGTTGTTTGCTTGATAACTTCATGTTGTAGCTTAATGGTGTCATCGCATGGAAATATTGTTCCTATCGTGGGTTTGATTTGTAATGGAAATAAATTTATTTTTGCTCCATAGACAACAAAAAATAAAACCTAATTCAAGCGTGTGGACCTCTTCCATACCCATGTATCTTTTTAAAACAAATCCATGACTTTTTTTAATAGTTATTTGATTTTTATTTGCTCTTTTTTATTTTTTTTTAATATTGGGTTGTTGTTGGGTTTTATCATTTGATATTAAATTAATTTTTATAATTTTTATTATATAATAAAATAAAATAAGTTATTTAATCTCAAAGAATTCATAATGGGTTTGCAAGTTTAATAAATAAACTAGGATAAACTTAGCTTCTTCTTTTTTTCTTAAAATGTACTTAGATGATAAGGTTATGTGAAAGTAACTCTCCCTATTTGATTTAAAAACTGGCTAAATTAAGAGGCTGGCTAAATTAAGAGGTTGGTTAAGATTTTTCATTTGAATTTATATCTAGTTTAATAATAATATTAAAAAATTCTAACAATCATTTAGATATTATTTTTTTTATCTTTCGGAAAATCTAGGACCAACTACAGCGAAAACATAGGCTATAAACTAGTTACATTTAACAGGAATGCCTTGCTGGAGAAAAGAAAAGGATCAAATGGATATAAAACTGTCGATCAACCCATTATTCAAAACCCACAAAAGCCATAAGCCCACGTTAACTATGGAGAAATGTAAAACGTCTGCTTTGAGCGAGCTTTGCAAGGGACAAGATTGGTGACACGGCCATATTAATTTTTTTTAATATAAAAAAATATTCAAGTAATATGTTTTGAAGAAGTTTGGGAAATTTAAGTTATAGGCTTGATTTTATTTAATTATATAATAAAAAAATAACAGTGATAAATAGATTAAATATTTTTCAAAAAAATAATTAAGATAATCTGCACACAAAAATGTTTGTCAAAGAGAAACAATTATAAAACTTAATTTTAATTAATTTAATAATAAATGATAAAATAAAATAATAAAAAGAATAACTTGAGTCAGCCTGAGTTAGTATGTCGAACTCGTGTGTCCTATAATAATTCCATAAAAGAAAAATTGAGAAAAATCATGATTTTCAATTCTTAATAAATCAAAAGTGAAAAAATAAAATAAAAAATATCATAAAAAGCAATAAAGTTAGGTAAGTTCATCAAGTCCAACTACCCAGATTATGTAAACATGATAACTTAATAGAAAAAAAAAACTATAAAGCTCAATTTTTAACCCAACTCAATATTAAAGGATGAAACCAAAAAAATATTCAATTAAAAAAATGACATAAAAAATCCTGAGTTAACCTACCAAACTTTCGATTTAGATAATGGAACTAGGATAACATCATAGAAAAACAAAAGTGAAAAAAGTCATAAAGCCAATATCTAACAAACTTACTATTAAATGATGAAATTGAAAAAAAAATCATTTTAACAAAAGGATCTAAAAAACATTATTGTTAACTCGAGTTTACTTTTCAAACCTGTAACTTGGGGTATGAAAACAAAATTAATCCATCAAATAAGATAATAAAGCTCAACTTCCAATAAAGCTATTGTGTAAGGATAATATTATAAAAGAGATTCAATGTAAAAAATGGACTTAAAAAAGACAAACGTTAATCTGAGTTAATCTTTTAAACTCATAACTCGGGTTATGAGAACTGAATCATTTTATTAAAAAAAATCATAAAATTTAATTTTTAATTAACCTAATATCAAATGATGAAATTAAAAACAAAAATTTAATTTTAAAAGATATCTAAAACCAAAAATAACAATCAAAATAATAATAACTAAATTTGAAACAAAAATAAAATGATAGGATACCTTTTAATTTTGACATACAAACACAAACTCCAAAAGAATAAGAGAGAAAAGAGAAAGAAGAAGAAAAAAAAATCATCAAAGCCTCATCATTGCCCCTCCATTAACACACACTATACTATTGACAAGAGCTCATTACCCAACTTCGAACACAATTATGAACTAAGAATTTTTGCCAACAAAGAAAGTTGCATTTACAAATAGAGCATGGTAACTTCACCTTACGAGATGTTGTGTGTAACTAAGTTGTCTTGTCTGTCCTTTTCAATATTTAAAGATTTTTTAGTTTAAAATTTGATCCTTCAGCCTTAATTAATTTATATCAATAAAATTAAAATAAATTTTACAAAACCTAACATCAAACACGTGTTAGAATTCTTCCTTGACATCATGGGATTCCTGTATCTAGACAACTAAAACAAACTATCAAGTTCAATCACAAATAAACTTAATATAAAAGGATTATATTGAAAAAAAAATCTAGTAAAAAAAAAAAGGTATAAATCTCTTCTCTACCTATACAATCCAATTCCTGATGTTTGCAAGAAAAAAATGGTTCAATACTTGTCTAGTATTCAAAGTTAGTTACTATAACTTTAATTTAATTTAACTTCATTTAATTTTTTCAAATCTAGCATCAATCAAGACTTGATTTTGTTTGATTTTATTTCTTGACACTACAAGTAGCCAATACCAAGCAAAACAAAACAAATAATAAAGCTTAATTAAAAAATAATTTAATATATATATATATATCAAATTATAAAAAAAATAAAATAAATAAATAAATAAATTGTGAGTCATAATGTTTCCTATCACAAAATAAGCTAATATTGTTTGTTTTTGTATTTGGAATTGTGATTAAATATATTTTTAAAAAAATCAAATTAATATTTTTAAATTTTTTTATGATGTATATTTTTTAAAATATTTTTAAATAAAAATAACTTTTTCGGATCTCGTATCTTTTATTTGTTTCTTTCTTGGCAGACGGATATGGGTCCACGACAGATTTAAAAGCACAGCTTAAGGCCTTCTATTTAGGACGGGAATAGTACGGGAATAACATGATAACATCAATCGACAAATTATATTACAGGGTATACAAGGGAAAGAAATAGGAAGGTGAAAGATGTAAGAGATCGTCATCCAGTTATGACCCCATCGAAAAGTGCCAAAAATGAGAGGAGAAAACAGGCACCCTCCTCCGAAGTCAACGAAATTTGACATTTCAGTTTCTGTGTTTCTGCAAAGCAATGCCACTTCTTTGACTCACAAACTTTGACCCTGCCTAAATAAATCCTGCACGGCTATGCCCGTAGACCATTTCCACTTTCCAACAAAGAAAATTCAAGGTGAAGGTGGCACCATTCTCATATATCATAGATGAACCACAACTAAAGCAAGCATGTGAAGAAGTGAGCGCATCAAGATCTACTGGAAACCGTTGGATGCATGTATCTTAACAAAGTAGACCAACATCAATGTATGTTTGTTCAAATTGACCAAGCATTAACTAAAACTTTTCACAAATACGAAGTTATTGATTCACAAGATCATACGAAAGAAAGCATGCAACTTGCTAAATTCAAGGGGTTATAGCTAGATTTGGTAAATATGAAAGACAACACTCCCAATCGAAGAATCAAATAATCAACAAAGTAAGCAAAACTGTTGCTGCAAGACAACTGCAAAAGATTCAGAGAGATTTATATGAGCAGGGAAAGGCAGTGATCAAAGCCACTGGAGATGTGAACAATGTTTGAGACTTTCTTTTAGATATTCATAAGCTGCAGATAACTATTTCGCCCCACCAACAAATGGACTTGTAATTACCAACCCTACCACAACCACACGTGTAAAAACAAATGTTCAAATTGTGTCCCCAGAGGGTTGTTATGATACAAGCGTGTTACCGTCTCATGTTACGCTCTCCAAAGATTAAGAGAAAATATTTCATCGAGGCAGAACAGACCGAAGAACAAAAACAGGACAAGAATAAAAAGGTTGAAGTAAAAAAGAACACCAGTATCAATTAATGCGCGCACACACCTGACTTTTAATCCTAATAGCAACCGGGCTTTTTATTCCAGAAACTAGTTCAATTCAATGGTGATCCTCTCTCTGATCAACCGTTCTGTATTCTGAAAAGATGTCTATTGCACCAACACACTTTCGATTTTAAATGTAAGTTTCCATCTTCCACCATTTCCAGATATTCAAAAAATCAAATTAAAACCTCGGTTCCCGAAGTTTAAAATATCACATTTTGGCCATCTTAGACCGAGCTGTAAATGGGGCTGTTCTGTATTCTGAAAATAGCACATTATAGCCGAGCAACACCAAGACTTCAAGCAACTAGACACGATTCATGACAATGAGATGCTATTCTTTTGTTTAACCTCACCCCTCGAATTTTAAACAAACACTGTTTCAAAAGCAATTAGGTCTTGAAAGCACAAAACGGATGGTTCCAAGCTGACATTCAGTCACAATCATAAGGTATAATGAAATAGCAATACAGGGCATGGAGTCCAAACAATGTTAGACTCAGAAATGCCGGCCAAACATTTTCAAAAGGTCAAGTCCGAGGAAAAGTGGCTTAAACCTTGTCCGTAATTTGCAGGATGAAAACATGCACCAAAAGCTATACCTTTCCATGCTTAAGCATGAAATGTTCTTGAGCACGAATTATATGAAAATAATAACACAAGGAAATAATGAAGTCAAGCTGGTGAGACTAAACAGCATGAAACAAATCTGTGATGTACTTGTATTGCAAACAAAACTTGGAAGGTGCTCTTCAAAGTTCCAACCCCTTTCACAAACATTAAGGATAGCACATGTTTCCTTAACAAAGGTACAATCAGAAGAACAAATCATATTTATCTTCTTGGAAAGCAGGTATGAAAATGAAGTAGACAGAACATTCAAAACCAATTGCTGCAACAGGATAGCCGATAATGAAATACAACCAGCATTTGGCAACAAACAAGCATCATTATCAACAATTGAAACAGTTGAACAACATGAATTGTTCATTGTATAGGTTATGGAACAAAGAACAAAAAAATAAAAATAAAACCTGATGCATTAGAATTCCTTATCTGAGAAGAATAGAACTTCAAACCAACTAAGGTTTAATCCACAAAAGTACAAGTACATAAGAATTCTCTGCTACAAAACCTACATGCTAAATTTTGGTGCCTGTAAGCCTACCTTCTTTCATGATACAGCAGTCTTAAATGTTACAGCTCCTGTTCAGGTGTCCAGTCAACTTGGGTCTGAAATTCGCTACATCACCCAAGTAACACTTATCCAAGAAACTAAAAATAATTGAAGTTACAGATTCTAATCTCAGCACAAGCTGGAAAACTAGTATCAACTATCAACAAAACATAATGACAACAAAAACAAAGAGAAACTTTTCATAGGACCACTTACGCAAGCCGTATACTTGAGCATTTTCACAACTGAAGTTCCTGCCAATCACATATGAGCCTCCACAAAGAATGTACCAGCTCCTTATCAAACACAAGAACTTCGCAAACAACAATGTTATCTCATGGACTATTGATCCCTCCATCTTGGACTTGAGAAGGGGAAAAAACCTGAAGGTGATAATGGAAAAAAACCTGGAGAAAGTGGTGGTTGAGGCCCTGGACCTAAAACCCCTGACTGGGCCATTGGTGAAAATGCAAAATTTGGTGTCAGTGGACGAAACTGAATCCCAGGAGAAAGTAGTGGGTAAGGTGACCTGGGAGACAATAAATTCATGTAACCAGTAGGAGAGGGCAAAAAAAATTGAGATGTTGGCGAGGGTAAAAGAGGAGGACCATTCATTCGAGGGGAAGGGAGATTGGGCATATATGGAACAGGACCATTCGCTCCAGTTGTGGGTACTGGAGGCAGAAGTGGATTCGCAAGCAGACCACCAGAAGGCTGTTGATGTTGAGGCTGAATTTGCCCTGGATCTTGAGGTGGTGGTGGATGGGATTGTCGTGGAGGTTGAGCTTGGTTTCCCCAAGAACCCGGGTCTATAATTGAATTCTGAAGATAACGCATGTATGCCGAGATTGGAGACTCGGCTGTGTTTGCCCAACCTGAGTCTCCGGGTGTCAATGGTGGCGTCATTGTTGGAGAAGGTAGCCCAAATTGGCTGGGCGGGGGCAGCATCCCTGGCCTTACAAAGGCATTATGATAAGGAACCGGAGGTGGAGCCACTGCTGGAGCTGGGAATGGAGGAGGAACATGAGGTCGATTAATAGGTGTTAAAGGAGGCGGTCTAATCTTTTGCAACCGCATGCTTTGAGGCTTAGGTGGATTATTGGGAGGTATAGGCAAGGGTTCTTGTGATGGGGAACCGGTTAGTTGCTGAACAATGTTCCTAAAGTCATTCTTGCTTATGTTGTAGACCTGAGGTTGAGGCTGTTGCCGATTGGGATTGTTAGCAAAATTGGGTTGGTGCAAAGGACTCTTCTTTATGTTCTTGCCTATCTTGTTCACACCCAAATGATCACTCTGCCTGTTTTTCGAGTTATCCATTGTTTTATATATATATATATATATAAAAATCAATCCAAGCTTACTTCAAGAAACCCAATACCAATTTTATGATATAACCACAGAATCAAACCATGAAAGGCCTCAAGACAATACCCACAACTCCAAAATTTATGCTTGAATATGCTAGATTCTAATTATTTTGATTATACCCACAGTTTAAGGGTATCACCATAACTCCAAAACGAAGTTCAAAAAAAGCCTACTACCTCAAATCAGGTCAAAAGAGCAAGACAAATAAGGATTTAAAGCTGATATTAAAGAGAGCATACCCTTTTAGTCTTGTCTATCCAATTCTAAAATCTTCAAAATGGACAGAATCAGCTGGAAAGCTAGACACCTCAAAATTCAAATCCCTGGAAAAACAAGGAAGCTACAAAATCCAAATCTCCGAAAAAAACTTAAACCCGAAAAAGAAGACACTCAACAGAAGCGATCAAAAGACAAATAGAAATTCAGGGTAAGCCCCGCCTAGTTTCCTTGGTCAATACAAGAAAGAAAGAAAGGGAAAAGAACAAGTAAACGCAGAAGAAGGCAGGAAGGTAGGGAGCAGGCTTGACTTGAAAAGCAGGAGAGAAGAATCCGTACGGGTGGAACACTTGTGAATATCCAGAAAGCAAGCAAGCAAAGAGAGAAACTTAAGAAAGAAACCCTAAGAATCACGGCGTTGTAGAAGGAGCAGGGGGTCAAATTCAATGGTGGACAAAATTGAAAACAAAGAAAGATTGCAAATTGGAATTGAATTATCTAGGTTGGTGAGAGAGAGAGAGAGAGAGATTGGGTGTGGGGCCTTAAACACACAAACTAGTAAGTTACGGTACAGTACAATACAATTGGACTTGGTTGTTGTAATATTAATTTATTCTATTTTATGTTATCCGTGCTCTGCCCGTCTCAGGTTTGAAACCTCGTTCTGGATCAGGACTTTTAGAAATTGGGGTTTTTTTTTTTAATTCTAACGCATTTTAACAAAACTTTCGAGAAAATAACCTTTATGAATAAAATATTTGTAAAATAATAAAATTTAAATATAATTGTTATTGAAAAGTAATAAAAAAACAATCATATTAGAATTTTTTAGTTGATTTTTTTAATAAAGTTATTTTAAAAAAAATATAACTACATATTCGTTATTCTCAATAGTAATAATAATGGTGTGCAGAATTAAAATTATAAAACATGGTTGTGCTAAACCACTATTTCTAATAATAATTTTATATAGAATTGATATGAAAAAAAATTGGTATATTTAAACTATCTTATTTTTCTAATACTTTTTGAATATATGTCATTCTTTCAAAAAGTTTACTAAATTATGTTATTTAAAAATAAAACAATCCAAGAAATAGATTAGTGGAATGTTTAAGATTGTGGTGAAAATTATTTTTAATTTTTTATATAAAAATATTTTTTAAATTGATACATATTAAAAACATCAAAAAAATTAATTTTTAAAAAAAAATTAAAGAAAACACAGCTGAAACACAAATAAACATAGCCACGATAATTAGTTTGTAAGTGAGTCGACTTAGTTTTCTTTTTTTACATTAAAAAAATTATAAACTTTATTAATGTATTCTTTATTATAAACATTCCTTAAAGTCACATACAAATATCTTGTACACCAAATCAAATACCACAAGTCTCCCGAGGGATACTTTACGAAGTGTAATTTTAAATTAAAAGAACTTTAAAAGATTCGTTATTTTTAACTATTAATAATCTCACGGCGTTAGAAATGGAAGGCCAAGGTTAAAAGACTGTCACTGTATTCCTAGAAGTAGAAACGGCAACTCAAATGACTGTATGGGCTTACCCTGGGCCTGTAATAACCGGTATTCCAACAGGAACTGCCCTTACCTTAGGACAGCAACTGTAGCTGTATCAGGCGGGAAAGGGCCCGGAACTTAGCTTAGAATGTTCATTCAAAGGGTGAGCAGCCGGGGATTACAATTATCTTCCTAATCCTTCTTTCGCACGGTAGGCCCTTTTTGCTCCTATGGAGAGAGCTAATGGGAATGCCATTATTTCCGCGAAAGCTTGACTGCCCGGCCTCGCTACTGGCTGCCTAGTATTGGTTATTTTTCTTTTTTTTAGTTCTTAAAGTTTTTTATTATTATTTCATTATCAAATTATTTTTTTAATTTTATCCTTGCATTATTTCAAATTTTGACATGAGAATTTTGTTTTCAATTACGCTGCAATGAGATTCTCGTTAGCGTAAAAAAATTCCCTCCTATTTAGTTAATGTTTAATTTTATAAAAAAATCAATTTTATTAATTGATTGAGAATATAAGGATCCAAACTGAAATTATTAGTAAAACAAAGGTTTTTTAACTATTCAAAATGTGCTTTTTTTGCCTTAAGATTTTGTCAAACTTTTTTTAAAATTATTTGTTTGGATGTAAATCTCTCTTCATTTGAGATTGAAAATAGTTATAAAAAAAACAAATAAAAAAAAATATTTGGTTGGTTACATTCTAGCAGTCAAAATAACTAATATTTATAGGTTATATTTGATAATAGTAATTTGAAACTAATAATATTTTCTATAAATATATCTAAAAGGTATATAGACTTTCATTTAGATTTTTTAGATTTGGTTTATTTTATTTTTTATTTTTGATTTTGAAGGTGTTATGGATTGATAAATCTTTCACAGAGATCTTTATTATATTTTTTAAATGTTTTTTAGTAAAAATAACTTGAAAACTCAGTTTTGGATTTAAAAACTTGTATCTCAATTTTTCAATTACCAAAAATGATTGGAAAAAAATAGGATTCAAGAAATCATTTGGCACCATGCCTATTTAAAAAAAGGAGCTCTAGAGAAAAAAAAATTGCACACCTAGCTTGTTTTTTTTAATTTAATTTTTTTAATAAATTACAAATATTATAAAAATATTAGTTTGTTGAATATTTAAATTAATTAAAAATATATTTTAGATATTATTTTATTAAATACCATTCAATTTATACTTTGTTTTTTAATAAAATTATAATAGTCTTTTTATAATATCAACATGCTTTTTTATATAGAGCTCGTCATCATTATTTTTTTCAGCTTTATATAATTGCTTTTCTAATAACATGTATTTTTATTTTTACATAATTAAATAATAATTATTTTACAAAAATAATAATTTTAAGTTATTTAAATTTATAATTCAAGTCACAGCTTTGATGAGTTAATTAAAAAATTTCCAAGTCAATTTAAAATATTACTATTTTAATATTTAAAAAATAAAAAATAAATTTGAATACATTAAATTTTCAGTTCATAATCAAAATTTTACTTCTAAATAAAAAAGACAGACATTAGCAACTCCTGCATGATTTTTTTTTCATTGAAAAAATATTGTCTAACTTACAGTGAAGCATGGTATTACCCAATAAATCTAAACAATCTGTAAAACACTGTGAATGTGTTTATTGTTGATCATTTCATGTTTAGCTATTCATGTAATTGTTTATTGTATCATTTTTATTTATGGATTCTTTATTTTTATTTTTTTGTTCCTTGTATTTTGATAATTTAACTCTCTCTTTTTTCAACATGGTTCTCAAAAGTTTTTTTTATTTTATATTTAAAGAATTGTTTTAATTTGTATCTTTTTGTGTACACAAGATATCAGAGAATATTCTAATATTAAATGAAGGATTGATTTTATCAAATGTAATTTTAAGTTATTGTTAACAAAAACAAATAAAAGAGTAAGCACCATAATCAAAATAAGCAAAACGAAATAGATCCTTTTTTCTTCTGCATTGTACGGGAGGCGTGGAGAGCTTTGGTTTGTCCCTTAATTATTAAAGTTTGCTAATTTGCTTCTTATTCTTTAAGGATTTTACATTTAAATCTTAATCTTTAATTTATTCACATTTCAGTCTCTAAATTTTGAGAGATAAAGGAGAAAATGACAAAAAAAAGAGAGAGAAAAATCTATCTAACCACATTTCAGTCATAAAAATACCAATCTCTGTTTCAATAGGATCATATTAAAGAGATATTGTCCTTTATTTTTTATTTGGTTGATTTCTATGGTTTTATAGCAATTAAAGGGAGTTTTGAGGTTGAAAATTGATTTATTAAGATTTCTATAATGTTTTTAGGTGTTTTCAAGTGAAGAAAAAAAAAATGAAATTTAGGTTTTCATATTCCAAGAATCCAAACTCTATTTTTGCAATAATTAAAAATGATAAAAAAATAATAATAAATAAAAAATTATTTATCTAAATGACCTATCTAGAAAAATAACATGTTTATAAATAATAATAATAAAAACCCACACATGCCTATACTTTTTCCTCATGGACCAAGCACGCACTGTAGCTATCCAAGCTCAATACCCCTAGCTTCTTCTTTTTTAAAAAAAAGAGAGATTAGTTTTGTTTTTTAATTTGATTTCTACTAATATCCCCTCTCATTTTTTTTTAAATTATCTAGGTTAAAAAAATAACAATCAATCTTTTAAATTATTTTATAATACATTTAGAAGATTGTTGTAATTTTTTTTTAATTTTTTTATAGTTAAATTTAAAATAGATCATTTTTGCTTGTATTATGCATTTATTAAAACAAAAATTATACATATTTAGCAACTATAGTAAATCTTTAATAATACCAATGCTTTATTTTTTGCATTCAAAATTAACTTAAAATCTTTTCCACAACAGTGTAACGCATCTACATTGGCTAGTGAATATCTAAGCATTGTTGAAGACATATTGATATTTGGTAACGAGTACATTTAAACAAATGTGTACAATTTAGTCACATTCCCTTCATTAATTATGTCAAATTAGCTTTCTCTTTGTTATAATTATAATATCATTAAAATACAATAAAAGAGAAGTGATTTTAGTATTTACTTCTCCCTGAAGCATTGTTCACTTAAACAAGAATTTGTTTGTTTATTTTTTTTTAATTCACTTTTTCAAATATTATTACTAGATTTGATTAGAAATTAAGATTTTATAATTTTTTTTATTTTTTTATAAATTTATTTTGATCTAATAATCTAAATCATGAGTTTCATTAATCAACTAATTAATTTATTTTTATTTTTTATTATTTAACTTTATAATTTGATCAAGATTATATTTTATAATTTATTTTATAAAATTATTTTTTATAATATTAGCCATTGTTTTTGTTTTTCACCCTTCCATAATAAGTTTTACTCACAGTAAAACAAAAGATGGGCTCACAATAATATTTTTTTATTAACGTGTTTTTTAGCTATTTTTTTTGTCATACCAATATTAAGACATAAATAAATAAACTAGTAAAAATTTATTCAATGACCCATGGGAGGTGAAGTTGAGATTTTTTTTTTTTGTAAATCAAATTGGATTTCAACGAGTTCACTAAACTAAATAATAAGAATACATATGGAGCATTGTATAACGATCTGAAAGAGGGACTTGATTATGGGTTCAACTGATCCAACATTCCATGATTTTTTTTAAAAATCTTTTTATTAATGTTTAGCATTATTCCATGACATATGTTATGAGTTGAGAAAAAAAAAGTTGGGATTATAAGAACTTAATTGTATGGCCAAAAAAAAAAAAAAGAAGAGAAAAGAAGAGAACATCTGAGTAGGATGAGGTTCTAGATTCAAATATTGGAGAAGAACTTGCTCTCCCATGCGATTATGGTCTAGTCCAAAACTGAACGAGAAATAAGTTAATAATTTCTTTGTAATCTAATGATTCTAATCCGGGAGTGACACGTAAGGACCCACATTATCATGACTGGAAATTAAGAGACCGCAATTGAAGTTAGGTAAATTATTTGAAAATTTATGGTCACCGGCTTCAGCGGACACCTTTTTCAACCTAAACCTGATTTCAAGGTTTTAAAAATATTTTAAAAAGTATTTTTTTTATATTTTAAATTGAAATTTTTAATATTTTCAGATATTTTGATTTATGGTATAAAAAATAATTCTTTTAAAATAAAAATATATTATTTTAATACATTTAAAAAAAATACATAAAAAACAACCAGATTTCTAAACAACCTCAGCATACATGGTGTATAATTTATATATATATATATAAAGTTGATTAAAAGTAATGTGGTTGATGAATTTTCCCCGTACTTATTTATTGATTGAGAATTTCAGATGATCATCGACGTGAGAGATACTTGCATAGTGCTATTGTGCCTAATAAAATGTTTGCAGATAACCTCTATTTAGACAGAGGATAGATTCTTTATTTCCCCAGCCTTTGTCGCTTGTCAAGCGAGCGCCAACGACGGCCACGAAACATTAGAGGAGGCTATATATAAAGTTTCATTTAGTCGGCTGCTAAAGGATCGGTAGAGTATACGTTTCGTCTTAGTAACTGATATTATTTGGAGGATAAATTCTGAGTATCAGGGATGAAAAAAAAACTAAAAACTGATTAAATTAAATAAATAACTGAAAAAATTAAATTAGAAAAAATAAAAAATAATTTAATTTAATTTAATTTCAATTTTAAAATATTAAAACTGAATAAACTGAACCAAACCAATTCAAATAGAAATAAAAAAAATCAGCAGTAATGGCACTTTAAATTGCTTTCAAGACCTATCTACATTTTAATTTTTTTTTCTAGACCTGGCAAACTCACCCCCCATCCCACCAGCCATACATACTCCCTCTTGTTCATCTCTTTATCAAAATCTAGAAAAACCTTATCTAGATTTTAGCTAGCCATCCCCAACAAAAGCACGCACACACCTACACCACGAATCTCACAGACTTATTCTCAACTTTTTTTTCTCTGTCTAATTCGAATACACTAAAATTTCGACTCGAACGAGCAATAACTCACTCACAAAGAACTTTTTTAGTTGCCATTAAAGCTTGCATGAGGAAGAAGACAAGCTTATAATCCCAACCGTTGATGGAATCAATTACTATTAAATGAAATACTCCACCATAACAAGAAGAGATGTTGCGACGGCAAAAAAACAAGACAGTACTTTACTTGCAAAAACTTGTGCCATGATTGATGTATTAAGGAACTCAATTTATGGCATTGTGTTTATTTTTCGTGATAAGATGCTCATGAGCATCAAAGTAGGATTTCTTAAAAAGGATTCGGTTATTAAAAGCAACCTTTTTTTGGGAACCTTTGAGCTATTTGTACAAAAACTGTATTATTTTCTAGATTTTCAAATTAGCTAGTGAGTCAAACAGAATTAGTTTGGAAACGAAAAAACTAAATCAAACCAAAACCGATCAGTTCAAACTGGTTTTCGTTTTGATTTAAAAACTAAATTTTTTTATTTAATTATTTATTTTGAACCAAAACTGGATTGAACAAAAAATTGTTCATTCCTACTTTATATTTCCTTTACTCATGTTATTTTTCAATATAATTATATTTTTCTAAACGCTTCATGAATTCTTGAAATGAATATATATTTGTTGGGATAACTAATGTTAGAAAAATTGTTATATAATTAATAAGTTATACTCTTATTAATATTATCATAATATTCTCTTAATTTTAGTTACAATAAATTTATTATAAATTAAAAAATAAAACTAAACAAAATATGCACAAGGAGCTTAGGCTTACATACCTGTCACAAGAATAAAAAATAAAAACCCTATTATGCCGAGCTTTCTTCCTTTGTTTTTTTTTTTTCCTAATTGGCATATGATGTATCCTCCATTAGCATATATTTATACCACCTCTAATGACTAGAAAGTTAAGATCTAAATTTAAGAGACTTCAAAACCTAAATTTCAACTTATTTTAAAAAAAAATACTTTAAAAGCATCTTAAAAACCTCAATAAAACTATTTTTTTTTACCTAATAGTCACTTTAACAATGAAAATTCAAATTGAGTCCAAAAATATTTTTATAAAGCCTAATCTACTTTTAATGACATGTTTTGAAGGGGAAAAACTATGCTATTAAACTCCTCTCTTTAACACATACCTATTGAAATAAAGATTGGCTTTTCATGATAGAAATGTGGCTAACAAATACTTTCTCTCTTCTTTTTATTTTCAAATGAATTTCTATCTCATCTCTCAACATCTAGGGATGAAATATAAACAAATAAAGTTTAGAATCAAAATATAAAATTTTTAAAACAACAAAAACCAAATAAATATAAAAATTAAAACTTCAATGCTCAAACTAATTTTTTGGTGCATTTTTAACATGAAAATGAAAAAAAATCTAATTTTTGTTAATTGTTTTCCTTGTTATTTTAATTTTTCTAAACTATAAACTAACATTCTATTTCATAACATTGATTTTCAATTTTAAAACTAGAATGTTCATAGACCCTTTAAATATGAGATAACATGTAATGAAAAGCAAATCTTAACAAATAAAAGAATGTCAATATAATGAAATCATTTGTTTAAGTATAATGATTCCCTCTTTGCTCTAGAATAATTATTACATTATGATTATAATATTTTCTTAAATAGGAAGAATTTTTTTGGTTACGTAAAGAACAAGAAACCAAAACAATATGTTTTTTCCTTTTATATGAGGTTTGGTGCATTAATGATACTAAGTTATTGGAAGAAACCCTTTAATTTTATAAGAATTTGTTTTGTTCAAAGAAAACTATTACTACTCATTTTATAGAGTTGGTTTCATTGCCTAAATTATCTTTACAACGTATTTTGAATTTAAATAAACCTGTTTTCAAGGAGGAGGTTTATGTTGTGTTGATGAACATGGGTTTTTCCAAGGCTTTAAGTAAGGATGGCTTAGATTTTTTTTTTCTTTAAAACACATTAAGTAGTGGGTGATGATATCTATCATTTAGCCGGATCAACCTTTATGAATGGTTATTTTGATGTATAATTGGCTAAGACTCTGATAGTTTTAACCCATTAGAAAAAGAGGTCCACAAGTTTTAAGCAATTCTTCTCTATTAGCGTTTGTAATGTCATTTACAAACTCATTATAAAAGTGCTAATAAACAGGTTGTGGCCACACTTAAATGAACTAATTAGCTCTTTTTAGAGCAATTTTATTCTTGGATGTAACAGTACTAATAATGTATTAGTGGCTTAAATGATACACTATCTACACCATTTGAAAAGCAAAGTGTGGTAAGTTAACTTTTTATAATTCAATTTTTTTATTTTATCCTTTAACATTGTGTTGCTTTGAAATTAAGCTTTGTAATTTTTTTTTTCTATAAGGTTATCTTGATCTCATGACCTCGATCATGAGTTTGGTAGGTTGACTTGAGTTGACTCTGTTTATTTTTTAAGCCCTTTTTAATTTAGTATTTTTTTAATTTAATTTTTTAATTTTATTTATTTATTTTCTATTGTGTTATCATGATCTCATAACCTAAATGGTGAGTTTGAAAAGTTAACCAAGGTTGACCTAGTTTTTTTTTGTTTTAATTAATTTTTTTTCAATTTCACACTTTAACAATTCAATCTTTTTCTTCTTTTTTTTATTTTTTTTTAATTTTATCATTTAATATTAATTTATTTATAAATTGGATTTCATATTTTTTTAATTTATTTTTTATTAAATTTATCCTGACCTCATGGATTTAATTCCCCCCTCTCAATTTCAACTTTAAGCATTGGATTTGTTGAAAATGAAACTTTGTTTTTTTATAAAGTTATTATGATCTCATATAGGTCATATGTCCAATAGGTTAACTCAATTAACTTGAGATGTTTTTTTTCTCTTATTTTTTAATTAAATTTTTTTATTTCACCTTTTAACATTGAATTAATTGGAATTTGGGCTTAATTATTTTTTTTTTGTTTTCTTTCCATGAGATTGTCATGACCTAATGACCCAAGTTGACCTTTATAATTTATTATGATTTTTTTTATAGTGTTATCATGGTCTCATGATCAAAGTCAAAGATTTGATAAGACAACTCAGATTGATCCAATATATTATCGTCTTAATATTTAAAAAAAAAACATCATTTAATATATTATCATAGCAATAATTAAGAAATATGTCATCTAATATAAATCATATTTAGAGTTCATAAAAAAAAAAAATTATGAAGTACATTAGTAATGCTTAGACTTTTTTTACATTAAAAAACATTGATCTAATTCACAGTACAACACAAACCAATCTTATTAGAAGCTAAAAAAACTAATTTTTAAGAGTACTTATATGAGTTTTGCTTATTTAAGCATAGATAAAGTTATATGATTAAGTTTCACGTATAAGTGTTAGAATAAAAATGGAAATGAAGATCTTCCAAAGAACCCAAAAACATAATTGACAAATCCAAAGACTTAAAAATCAAAATCAAATACAAAAATTCGTATGTAATAATAACCAGGACATACATGTGACACGATTAATAGTTGACCTACCAATACTTTATCAACTAGCTAAACCTGACCACTAAACCACTTAACCTAACTTGTTCTAACACTATATCATAACATCTCATCTACCATTATGGACTAAAAAACAATAGAAACAGTATCTAGAAGCACAAACCCATCCTCTACCCTTTCCTTTCTTATGTTTGTTGCAATTGCTTTTTTTTCTAGATACCAATTTGAAGAGAAGAACAATCCTTACTATATGTAGTGAGTATTGTTCACAAAGGTAGAATAAAGAATCCTGAAAAGCAATAATGTTGCATATAAATGTTATATTTGTTAGTATTATAACTAAAGAGTCCATTAAAGAACATACATATGGATACTGTAAGATTTAAGGTTGAAATGACAAGTCATTGATTTGGGTCAGATGGGCAATCCGGATGAAAGCTAAAATTTAACGAAATAATCCATGGTTTTGAATGAGAACTTCTTAGTTGCTAGATTGATAGAAAATATTTAATTAACATTTGAAGGCTTAGTAATTCAAATTCCTAGGAAAGATGGTGTGAAAATAACTTTTGTATAAAGCCATAAAAAGTTACAAAGGATTGTGCATATAAATCAATAAAAACTAATTAAGGTCCTTGAATTCCTTAGATTTTTTTTTTATTGTTGTAGAGAATTTAGGTTTCCACTCAAGATCCTAGTTTAAATGGATTTATTTTTAGGTGGAGGATAATGATATTTTCAAATAGCAAGCATCCATATTGAAGGGTGATGGGTAGCAATATCTACCATTCGATATCTAACTCAATAAATGGTTATTTTGATGTAGAATTGGTTGAGACTATAATAGTTTTGATTCTCAAATAAGAGAGGTCCACAAGTTTTATTTTTTTTCTATTAGCCTTTATAACATCATTTACAAATTACAAACTCATTACAAAAATATTAGTGAACATGTTGCGACCACGTTCAGATGAGCTAATTGGTTTTTTTTTAAAGCAATTTTATTCTTAGATGCATCAATATTAATAATGCATTAGTGGTTCAAAAAGTGATGTACTATATGCACTAGTCCAAAAGCAAGGAGCTTCATGATTATCTTTTTTATATTTTTTTTATAAGATTATCTTGATCTCGTAGCTCTGATCATAAGTTTAATAAGTTGATCAGGTTAATTCTGTTTATTTTTTTAAGTCCTTTTTTAATTTAGTATTTTTTTAAATTAGGCTTTATAATTTTTTATTTTCTTTTTTTATTAACATGGGTATCGGGGTCAACTTGCACAGACCTCAACTAATCCTACGAGCTCTGAAATTAACGATCATGTAAGTCTTTAGTTATCCTGAGGTTTGTAAAACTCGAACTAGTGACATTTAGAAATAAACTTAAGGTCTGACCAGTTAACTTATACATCCTTCAGGTTTTTTTTTTTCTATAGAGTTATCTTAATCTCATAATCCGAGTAACAAGTTCGATAAGTTAACTTAGTTTTTTTACTTATTTTTTTAATTGATTTTTTTAAATTTTATACTTCAATAATTTTATTTTTTTTACTATATTCTTCTTCTTTTTAATTTTATTTTTTTTACTATATTCTTCTTCTTTTTAATTTTATTTTTTAATATTATTAATTTAAATATACCGTGAAACTTTATAAAACTTTATGATTAAAGAACTTAAATATAGATGCTTTATGATTTGAAGCTGAAATGAAAACTAAAATTCAACAGAAAAATTCATAATTTTAAATGAGAACTTGTTATATAAATTCTAAATTGACAGAAAATATTCAATTAACATTTAAAGTCTTATTAATTCGAATTCCTAGAAAAGATTGTATGAAAATAATTTTTTATAAAGTCATGAAGAGTTATTATTATCAGTGATTTCTTAATATAAAAAAATTCCGCACGACAGGGGTCCAAGTCCAACCAACACCAGGGCTTGAATACCTTGGATGGTGAGTTTCCTGGAAAGCAGGACGAAAAAGGAAAGAAATGGGGTGAGAGAGGCTCGAACTCTCGACCTCAGGATATCTCAGAAGCTATGAGACCTACGCGCTAGCCAACTGCGCCACCACCCCGTGATGGTAATTTATAATTAATAAATTTAAAAATGATAGCGTGAGCCGATGAATATGTTCTTCATTGTTTCTCGGCAGCAGCAAGGTTTGGATTCCTAAAAGGCCTCGAATACAAGGCCCTCGCTAGTTCGTTCCGAAATCAGACAGTGACCGGTTACACACCGCGTAGCAAACAACCTCCACTCGTCTCTCTCGCTCTCTATTCAAATCACAATCCACAAACTCTATCTTAGCCAACTGCTGGAAGAGGTAATGTTTAATTTCTCTCTTTCACCAAATTTATTTTTTTCTTGAGCTTAGATTACCGATCCCTTGCTATTATATTGATCCAATCATCTTTTACTTGTTTTCTTTTTTAAAAAAAGAAGGAAAAAAACCTCTTTCTTGCCTTTGAATGCTGAAATGTTTGCTTTAATGCCTTTTTCTTTAACTTTTCATGGTTGATTCGCTGTTTCCTATAGAAATGGTTCTGCAGTGTATGCCTGCTTGTGGTTGTATGACATAAGTTATTCCTGTTCAATTAAATGACAACCCATTATAGGTTTTCAAGCTTTGCTTAGGAAGTTTATGATGGATTTTTTATGTGTGTGTTTGATGAGTGTTTAAGTTGCTGACTTGCCATAAAACTGACTTTCCGAAATTAACCTACTACGTGTGTAAATGAGGTTGGATGTCTAAAATTATGCAAGATGGATGGATAGAATCTCTTAAGATTCAATGAAAATGGGGGGAAAATATTGATGAATTGTTCGCTGGCATCATTATGTTACATGCTGTGCACCCACTGAGTATACGTGACAATATGTCAAGCATTAAGAAGCTATTGACGTGTTTGTGTTTTAAAGTTGAATCACTCACTACTTTGCTTGCCTGCTAATATGTATTATAAATATCCTTGTGCTTTTGTAATTCAAAAGTTTTAGTGAGATGAATGTCTATTTTGCATAGTTTTAGCGTGATGAAGATGTATTATCAATGTTTCTAGGTATCTAAGGACCTGGTGTCATGTTGTAAAGTAAATTGTTAATAACTTTTATTGAATGCTTTTGTTTATGATTTTTTTTTTTATTGAAAAGTCATTGTATGATGGACAAGTATTGTGTGTATAGGGTTGTAAAAATAAAGTGGTATCTCGTGTTTAAAATCTCCCAGGGCATAGTCTTCTAAAATTTGAAGTCATTTTTGGGAAACATATCTTGGATGCAGTGCTCCTATCAATTTGGATTGATGCTGAGGAAAAGGCAAGTTTTTCTCCAAGTAACAGGCAAATGAGATCGCTGAAATTGAGTTCCCTTTGCTCAAATGTTTGAATGTTGATAGGTTTTAAGAATAGTGTGGTGTTGCTTGCACAGATATTGCAATCTTTCTCCGTTTGTTGACTAAATAGATAATGGAACAATAAGCACTTGGATATTGCATGAACCAGAAAGCTAAATCACTGGTAGGAAACTTGAATTTCTTCTGAAAAATTATGAATAGAGCCGTAGTTTGATTCCTTTTCTGTTTTAATTTTTCTTTTCTTTTCTTTTGATAGTTGTTATACAAAATGGAGAATGGGAAAATCATTAATCCTTCTATAATACAAGATGGTTTCATTACAAAGACTCGTGATGAAGAAGAGCTCTCTAAAAGCCATAGTGACACTACTAAACGACTGAAGAACCGTGAACGGCAACGTAGATACAGGGCCCGAAAACGCCGTGAAGCAGATACAAAGAAGGCCTCTGTGACAAACCAACCAACACCACCACGGTTAGAAGTGGAACTGAATGGGCATCATAATAATAACATAACCCCTAATGCTTGTAAAAGAAATTGGAAAAAAGATGCAAGAAGAGCTCATGCATGTAAGAATCTGGAAGAAACACATAACGCTGCTGTTATTACTGCATTGCCCTTTAATATTAAAAGCCAGACTGTCTGCTCAGCCCCTGGAATAATGACAGGGCCATCACAAGAGAGGGAAACTCATTCCAAGAATTCTGTTAGCTTGTGGATTAGTGAAACAGGTAAGACCAAGTTTGGTGGAAGAGATTGGAAGGCAGAGGCAAGAAGTAACAAAAAGTAGTAGCGGTTGTTGGGTTTAATGAATTTGCAGAGACATCTTGATCAGCAGATAATGATTGTGGAGAATAGTGAATGCTGTTGGCCCCACTAATTTATACTAGCATGGGTAGTGCACATTGTTTGAACATGGGGTAGAATGTTTTACTTTTTTTTCCATCTGGTAACTTTTGCAGCTTCTGCTACAGATAGGATGGGAGGGCATCAGGGATACAGTGAACTAAGTTTAACAATTGCTTACCATCAGTTTTGTTGCAGGAAGAATATGAAATATCAGAAGCTTAGCCGTGAATCTTGCCTTAATTTGAAGGTCAGGTCAGTGTTCAGGAATGATTGTAATATATGATCACTCTAATGTAAAGTGCATATCATTGTGTGTAAAGTTTGAGATTGCTATATACGCTCCACTGTGGAACGTGAAACATAAAAACTTGGTTCGTGTAAGGGCAATTCTTCAGTGTTTTCTTGCCTTTATATATGGGAATAGGAAGATGAGTCTTTGTCCGAAATCACGCTCTTTTTTTTTTTTTTAGTAAGATAGGTGGAATTTGTACTCGCATATGATTCAAGAGCTTTCTGTGTTTTGTGGCTTGTAAAAGAGTCCCGTGATCATGAACCTCACATTCCATTAATATGGTTTATATCTGATGTGGGTCTGATCTTTTCTTTTTTCTCTTTTAAAGTGAATCCTGGATAGAATTGCTAATGCAATTGTGTGGTCAATCTGTTTATAGATGAGCATACGGTGATAGCACCCATAAACGAATAAACTTTTGATTTAGTTTCGAGAGAGTATTGGTATTATGGTAGTTTTTATAAATATAGTTTGAAAAAAATTATTTTATAAAAAATATTTTTGGTTGAGGTTGGTTTTATATTTATATATATATATATATAATTAAAATTATAATTAAAATTGAGATTAAATAAAAAATAATTTAATGTATTTGGTTAAGAATACTTTTCATATTAAAGTTATTTTACAACTAAAAAGGATATATATTAATATTAATGATTTTTAATATAAATATTGTGGATTTAATTATTGTTATTACATCTTGAAATAAATAATATTTTATATAAAATATTTTTTATTATTTCATTAAATTATCTATAATTCTATCACGTATGAAATTTATCCGACAAGAACTATAGTTTTCATGGTTTTTTGAGTATATAATAAAATAAGTAAAATATTATTAATAATAAAATTAGAATTTCGATTAAAATTTGTGAATGTTATACTATCATGCGATCACCTTCTAAATTATATAATCTCATTGAATAATATTAAATATTATTTTTTTGAATAAAATATAATTAAAAATAAAATAAAATAATTTTATTTTTTACTTTGTCAAACTTGATTGAATACCTTTAAATTTGAATTGAATTCGGTGAGGAGTGGAGACTATTCACGAGAACTGCACAGTGAATTTCACTCTACATTGTTCACTTTACAAAAGTCAACGGTGCAAAGTGAAACTCCTTTGCCCTTCCCGTGAAGCAGCTTAGAATTGCTTTTAATTCACCCGTTTTGTCAACACAATATTAACTAGGTTCCACAAATAATAAACAACATTTCATCTTTTACCAAACATGTATTTTCTATGATTTGCTTCAACTGTTGAATAAAATGGTTTTTAAGTTATGTTGGAGTTCGTATTATTTTTCAAATGAAATATTTAAGTGTTACTAATATATGTTTTTTTTTTTTAAATCAATCATTAACTCGAGTTATAATTTTAACTAATTAAATAAGTTGATTTTATTAGAATTATTAAAAAAAAATAAAGACAATAATAGAATATATATATATATATAGTCATTTATCTTGTTGTATTTAATAAATTTATTTATTAAAATTAATTTATGATAAAAATCAACACACGTAAAGTTTATTGAAGAAAATAAAAGGTAAAGTTTATTAAAGAAAATAAAAGGAAAAAAATTTAAGTAAAGCTATATATATTAAAAATATCATGAAAAAAATAAATATTTAATCTATATCAAATATTTAAAAAAATTATATGCCAATCATACTAAATTCTTAAAAACTTTAACACATCTAATATTATTAAAATATAATTGTTGTTTGAAAAAGGTTAAATAAACAAATAAAATCACAAATAATATATAAACTAAGTCATCCTACCAACTAAGATAAGGCCCAAGAACATGAGTATTTTTATTTAAATTAATGGTGTAGATGACATGTGGTCCACCCTATTTTTTGACAAAAAAATAAACGGTACATCATTCATTTATAATTCTTTATATTTGAGTAATTGTGGTGGCTGAAAAATAAAATTTTTATTTTTTTATTTAAAAATCTATTTTCAACTTATTGTTTCATAGAATACACATGAAATACTCTTGAAACCTTGTTAAACCAATCGTTGGTCTCCAAACAAACAAAAAAAGGTCCCAAATCCTATAATCTATCCAAAATACAAAAAATCTTTTTGAGGTAAAATTTGATTTTTTATATTCTTTTAAGGTAATAAAAACTCATAATCTTAATTACTTTCATCATTGAACTATTTAACATAGAAATCAATCATTTTAATTGTCAAAATTGTTTCCAATAAATTTTTTTTTTGCACCTGAATTTAATGACCTCTTTTTCTAAAAAAAATAAAATTTGTTATCAAAATTAAATTTTTGAAAACTAGGGAGACTAGTTAATCTAGTAGCTAAAACAGATGGAGGACTAAAATAAACTTTTTAAATAAATTTCAAAGCAGCCGTCTATTTTATCTGTCATTTTTACTTCAATCCTATATTTTTTAATTCAACCTTTTCTTCAAAAAAATATGCAATTGAATCTTAATTTGAGCTCTAAAAAGCTTAATTATATAAAATGAAAGTTTGGGAATTAAATTAAATATTTTAAAAAAAATAACTATTGAACTCTCTATTGATATGTGAGCGGAAGAACAGTAAAATAGCTGAGAGAAAACTTCTATATCTTTTAGTTTATGCTATAATAATTTCACATATGCAAGACCAGTTCCGTTTGAATTCTTGGTAATGCATTTATCATCTGGCCTTTGTTTAAATTCAAGGTATTATTCCCCTTCCTTTTGGTAGAAGTGCAAATACGAGCAGCTCTATCCATACATGCTATTTTGAAGCAAAATGCTATCTTTAAACTCCATTTATCCTACTCTTTTTTGAAGTTTTCTTTGAGAATTCCTTTTCTTTTCTTTGGAATTGAGCTAGCTTCTCTGTTTTGTTAATTGCCACACGTAACAGTGCAATACGAATTCTTATGAAAACTTTTTAGCAAGTAATCCTTCAAACCGTCCAGTTAACTTTGATGATAATCTATGTGAAAAGTACATATAGTCTTCGTAGTAACGTGCAAAGTGGTGTATTTTATCTACTGGTATAAAATAAGGTTGATGATGGTGGTTATATCGCAAGTTGTAGCTGCAGCCCGCAGAAGTCCGTCCTCCCCGCCAGAACTTTGATGGTGGTTCATGCTTTCCCTATACCTGAGATCACTTTTTTCCAGGATTAATTATAAGTTTGGTAAGTTGTTTCCATCAGAACGGGAAGTTTATGCTATGTTTGTAAAGCGGTTATTTGAAAGTTTTGAAAAATAGTTTGCAGATGGCTTATAAGAGATTCAGGGATCTGTGTGCTTGAATACGGTGCGCAACAATCAATTTTAGCACGATGATCCCACGGTTTCCACCTTGAGCCCGGCCATCATAAGGAATGCAGAACTGATACTAATCATGCACTTCAAGTGATCACCATCTCGTCTAGGAATCTGTGTGCTTGAATACGGTGCGCAACAATCAATTTTAACACGATGATCCCACGGTTTCCACCTTGAGCCCGGCCATCATAAGGAATGCAGAACTGATACTAGTCGTGCACTTCAAGTGATCACCATCTCGTCTAGGAATCTGTGTGCTTGAATACGGTGCGCAACAATCAATTTTAGCACGATGATCCCACGGTTTCCACCTTGAGCCCGGCCATCATAAGGAATGCAGAACTGATACTAGTCGTGCACTTCAAGTGATCACCGTCGTCTACCTGTTGTGTATGATTCCGCACCATATAATGATGGGACCACTATATTTATTAAGAAGAGAGGCAACTGATCCCTTTAAAATTTAATGTTCGAGTATTATAGCAATAGATTGAAATAGAAAAGAGGAGAAGAAAAATAAGAGAGAGAAAAAGAAAAGAAAAGGCAACAGAGCAACCTGTGTTCTTCCTTCGATTTCCAACTTATTTATTATTGGATCGGGCTGAGATTTTGACAGCAACTTCTAGACATGTTGATTTTCATTTTGGACGGTTGGATCGAAGATTGGTAATATGAAAGTTGGCCGTTTTGACAGAAAATGGGGCTCTCAGTTTTGTGAGTTTTTCTCAAATAATTCTCATTTAATCTTATTGTAATCCGAGAATAAGTTATTCTTGATGATATATATATTGTATCCCTTAGTTGAATCTGAGGAAGAATGATTGTGAATCCATTATTTGTTGATAATGGAAGTTTTTAGGTGAATTACGGTCCCGTGATTTTTCCCGCATCGGGTTTTCCATGTTAAAATGTTGGTGTTGATTTTGTGATTATTTGCATTATATTTGATCATTGTTTGATTCTGTTTTACTCTACAAAGAAAAAAAATGAAATTTATAAATTGTGAATTGTATTCCGCTGAATTGATCTAGATAAATTGATATCCGGTTGTTCCGAGTTTTCCCAACAAAACCTTATTCACTTTAAACAATGGTGTGTTGCTTTTGTTAGGCATTTCTTTCCTATATATATATATATATATATGTTGGGTGTGTGTAGTATTTGATCAGAAACAAGTTACAAGGACATTGCATGTTTCTGATCGTTACTCATCTATTTCTCTTCTCCGTTCCTAGGCAAGTTATTTTGACAAAGCGAGGAAGATTTGATGGATGGGTTTCCTCTTCTACCTTTTGCATATCTCTTTCTTTTTTAGCCCAGTAAATAAGACACGTTTCTAGGGTCGAACAGTCCAGTACAATTCATCTGCTCTGTGTGTCCCAACAGGTTGTGATGAACTTTCAATATGAGCTAGAAACCAAATTGATTAATATTAGTATCGAATTTTGTCTTCGCTAATCCAGAACACCTGGAAACGGGCCCAAAAGATGCAAGAGGAAGATCTTCTTTACATATCCAAATCCCAAATGGCTAGGAAGATGGAAGTTTTGATCTCCAAAATACAAGTTATAAATTTATTGTCTGACCAGGACAGCCAGACGGTGATTTGAGCCAATTTATGCACAGCATCGGCAGAAAACCTATTTGGGCACTGATGATTGAGGATATTCCATCAGGGGAAATCTGGGTTCTTCTTAGCTCCACCATGCAACCTCCATAACTCGCCTATTTACAATACGTTCTAAAAGCAATTTTTTTTCGTTTTTGTTCTTACAAAAATAATAATTGCTTAAATGATATTAAGGCAGCACATCACCTGGGTAATAGTTGGTAAGCAAAATATAATGGCCATCCTTTTCATCATGTCACGTCACTTCTTCAGCATTTCGCCTGTAAATAAAAATCCTCCAAACTCCCACCCTCCTAATGCAATATGTGAATGAACTTTTACCTCCTTAATAATTTCGTACATGGAGAAATCCTTGATGAAAATCCTCATATAAATCTCAATGCAATGCAAATTAAGTAGTTATCAACAAAATTCACAAAAATTTAAAAAAAAAAACCGTGGCTGAAGAAGCCGGCATGGTTGATATGGTTGACTTGAGGCTATGCAATTAGCAAGCCGACATATATATATATATATATATATATATATATATATATATATATATATATATGTTAATAATTTATTTTACATGGTTTCCTTAAATCCTCGAAGCTCCAATCCCTTCTCATTCCAGAGCTCCTCACCAACCTTGGCTCTTCACATCCCCTGAACGTAACGCCCCCTGCACTATTTAAACGGTGAGGGCCGTGAGGCTCTTTCTTGATCACCTTCCTTGCAGCAACCGCCGTAGATTTTCTCCCCATTTGCCCATGAGATGGTGGGCTCAAGTTTCCTGACCAGCTTCTTTCCATCATAATGCAACCCAGTTTATTTTGATGCGGTTTACCTTGCAAACACTCCCTCTCAGAATCACTCCGTTGCAAATCCTGGCAGCTAAGACAATTGAGGCTCATGGTTAGATGTGTATATTTTATCCCCTTAATCTGCGAGAAAACTGCACCTTTATAGGTTGGTTTTCACGGTGGTTGCAGGGAGATGAATCAAGAAGCTGCTTTGAAATATTAAAATGAGAATACGAAGGCCAAGAGGATGTGGGGGTGAATGGGATTTGAGGAATGTGATCAAGTATAGGAAGGGAAACGCGTAGAGTGATTGATTAAGAAGCAAACATGGTCATTAATGATGCCCGGAAAGACAGGTAAGCCAGAAATGAGGGCTGTCATCGACTCTCAATGTTCACGAATCACGATCCATGATCCACCTCCGCTTTGACTGTAACTGCCCAGGTAGATAGAATACATGTTCCATAAAAAAGCGGTGGCTAACTTCACAACTTTAAAAAGTTCACTCTGGCATAGCAATTAATTACAAGTACAAATCGTTTAATTTGGGCATTTGTACAAAAGAATTATTCAATTTTTTTCTTGAACAACATTATTCAATATGTAAACCAGGATGGATTCTTTTCATAATAATAAGTTTTGCAACTCTAAGGGTTTGTCTGGTATCATAGTAGATTTGTTTTTCTTTTTAGTTTCTACAATCTAAATTTTAGAACTAGTATTTAAATAAATATTTGTTTAAAAAAAGCAGACCGTGAATCTTTAAAATCCTTGCAAAAAAGAATTAAATTTTATTAACATGTATTTTAGTTTAAAGATATCCTTACCGTAAAAAAATTATTATTATTATTATTGCTATATTTTTAGCCTGTATAATATCATGGGTTAGATCAAATATTTTTATATGTAAAACAAAATATATAAATATTGCTAATATTTTTTTTATTAAAAAAATAAAGTATTTATAAATTGACTTGATGTAATATAATCAACTTGATAAATTCAAAAATGATTTGGATGATTTGGACAAAATATAGTTTAACTCAAGTTAAATATTCAAGATGAGACTTTTTTATAAACATTGTGATGGAAATATATTGGATTGATTCGGATTAATCCGAGTTAACTTGTCAATTTGCATATCGAATTATTACACCATAATAACCCTATACAAAGCAAATCAAGGTAAATTATAAAATTTAATTTTTAATAAATCAAATATTAATTGAAAAAATTAAAAAAAAAAAAAGCAAAAAATGACCGAAGTTAATTTTTAACCGACCAAACCCGTAACTTAAATTATGAAATCGAGATAATCCAATAAAAAAAAATTTAAATCAACCCGGGTTAACCTACTAAATATGTAATAGAATAATCTCATAGAAAACAAACCAAAATAAATAACAAAGCTTAATTGTCAATTTTAATTATCAATCAACTTAATATTGAGTGATAAATTTTAAAAAATAATAAAAATTAAGAAAAAAATAATTGAGTCAATCTTTTAATTTTATGGTTTAAATCATGAATTTGAGATAGTTTTATAAAAAAAAAATTAAAAAAATATGAAGTTCAGTTTTTAATGAAATATAATAATAAATAATATAATTAAAATTGAAAAAAACTAAATAAAAAATATTATTATTATGAATAGTAGTTCAAGGAAGGATAATAACATTTATTTTTTTAATTTATTTTTATTAATTATTATTATTGTTATAATTGTTCAAGTACCTCATCATGGAATCAGTGAGTGAGAAGACTACGAGGTGGAATTATTTTGAGATACGATGATTTTCTTACCTTTTGAAGCGACGGGAATGTATCAAACTAGAACACTGAATTTTGACACTTCTAGGCTACAACTCCTATAACCTCCTGTCTGTCTTTGGTTTGAAGGTAATTAGTTCCTGACTAGTTCCTTGGCCGCGCTGCAGTGTGGATATGAATTTAGGTGTCAATAACGTTTTTATGAGTTTTTTTTTTTTAAATAACGATAGTCAAAAAATTATAACACACCAAGTTAACTTAACAATGATGCTCAATTTTTTAAATATAAAAATGTAAAGTTTAGATTATTAGGAACTCTATAATTATATTATTAAACATAACTTAATTTATAAATTAATGAAGCAAATATTAACTCAAAATAATTTAGTCAACTTAATGAATTTAAAGATAATCAAGATAATTTATTAAAACATGGTTCTTTTTCTAAGAGATTATAATATAACATTTTTTTTATACTAAGATGTTTATAAATTGATTTGACATGAATCAATCAAAATTAATCTATTAAATTCAGAACTTAAATTATGGATTTGATCAAAATAAATTAACCTCATTAAAACATTTATTTTTTTCTTTTCCCTCTCCTTTCTTTCTAAATCAAGAATTGAAATGAAGATTTATTAGATGATGGAGTAAATTGAAGGAAAAGAACAAAAAGTAATTAGTGCGTGCAATATTCGCGCTAGCTTGTGAGGAAATAGTTATATTGAGAAGGTGCATGTGGCTTTTTCTGTTCTCCATTAGCTACTTTTTTTATGTTATTAAAATCATCTCGGAAAAGATTTTATTAAATAGTGATGCATGGTGATTATTCAACTCCAATAAAGCTCTGCCTGACTAAAATTTCAATTATATTTTTTTTATTTTTAATTTTTTAGAAAACAAAATTTAAATAATTTTGTGTGAAATTGAGTGTCAATCTAATAACATGATTTTTTTCACTAAATTAAAAGCCCCACCAAGACCATCAAAACGAATCATGAAGGTGAATTTTGTATAAAATCACAATAGAAAAATAAAAGTTATATATAAAAACAAACTAAATGGACAAGAGAAAAAAAAAGGTTGCATTGTGCGAATCGCAAGTGGGTGACTAGCTACAACGAATTGCTTAGCTACAAAGTTTTTCTTAATTTACGAATCCTTGATTCATGCATGGACGATGGAGAGTTGATTAAGTCGATATGAAGATAAATCCGCAATGGTGTGAAAACTATATGCAAGCTGGAGAATACTATTTATGATGAAACTTTTTGTATGTCCAATTGCAAATAACTTAAAGATCCCGATCAATAGTAATGCTTTATAACTGTGCCAAATTCTGCTAGTGGATTGACTAATTTGAAGACGGCATGGACTTTATGAGAGAAAAAGGTTAAAAGCTTATGATAAGGTTGCTATGATCTTTTGATTTTGTTAGAAGGTTTGCTTATATGTTCATGCAACATTTGGCCAGTTGTGCATCGAATTGTTCAGATAAATTGTACCGTGGCTTGATTTGAAGCACACAGTTACCGTGCATAAGAACCCTAGATCTTGTAGGATGCTTTGAATCTCACATGGTTTTCCCTAGATCTTGTAGGATGCTTTGAACCTCACATGGTTTTATCTGGTTTCTTAAAAGAAAGGGGAAGCGCTTTGTAAGTGCAGGAAAACTAAGTAATCGCATAAGGAGGACTGTGTTTGATTTTTCTTTTCATTTTATCTGTTTTGAATAAGCTCATGGATAGTTTCATAATTCACACCAAAGCACATTCCCAGGGATCCACCGAACCTGAACCTTTCTGTAATCATGAATTCTTGGTCATGCAAGTTCAAAATGCAAAAACAAAGACGCTCTCTATCTACTGTGTTTTTTTAACATAGAATGTTTTGAAAAATGAAGGGATTTAGATCGCAAACTTCTGTAAATCATCGACTTTTCAAGCCACCGTGACATCTAATCTTACATTCAAGGAACCCACGTCATCCATCTCCCATATTACGTTCTCGATAATCTTTATTGCGTCCCATTGTTGACATTTCTCATGCCGTGTCCATTAAATGATTACAGCACATGTAACCATGTATTAAGCGTTATTTTGCTTTGCCTGCGTGTACATTCTTTGCAAGTAAAGCAAGGAGAACCTGAAAATTAGCTTGGGAGAGAGGGGCCAATCGTAACAACTAGGAAGCTGAAGTCATGATTCCCAAAGCTGAAATGGACATAACCACCAGGTGTCAACACATGAAATCCACCCCCGCGAGCATTGATGACGGTCACCGAGTTGTGGTTTTAACAGCAACAAGTTTTTTGGACCCAGGGGAAAATGTAGAATTTGCGCTTTCAAAATCCTATGTTTGGATAACGAGTCCTAAAATGGGGGCTTGCGAGACAGCAGAGATCAGGTCGATATTTTCTTTCTAAATCTATACGTAGTTCGGATGAAGATATGTTGATGTGTTATTGAAGGTTAAAACGACAATCATGTGGGAGAGAAACGAACCAAAATTAGATCGCTTCAAAACGAGAAAAATGCTTTAGAATTTTAATTAAGGAAATCCCGGGACGCAAGTTCTCTTGAATAAAATCATGTCAGCAAGATAACGCAGCACAGAATTTCCAGTTTCAAGTCCTTCATATAGGAGATCCAATGTAACCCTGCAACGATGGCAGTCCCGAACACAGTCCATTGTTTGACAAGCTAGAGCACAAATGAAGAAGCTCCAGCTGAACCTACCCCAGACATCAAATTTCTGCGTCAAGAGAAAGATTACTACTTGACTGAAGACTGCAAAATCCAATCCAATACCATCTCAATCCAACAAATTACTGAAATTGCAATTCAACTTCTCCTTCGCTGATGTTTAACAGGAATATCACAATACACGCGAATCAAACCCAGAAAATTGATCAGGCTTTAACTTAAATATATACATCAAAGACAGACAGAAAATAAACACAAAAATAGCCATCTTCAATTCATTCATACAGCTCACTAGTTCAGCCCCTCAATTTGATTTTCCCCAAACTCAGAGTTATACTAAAACAGCTACAAAGAAACAATACTATTGTACAGGGCTTGTGCCACCAGGGGAGCCTTAAAACGTCCCATAAACCTACAACATTAATAAATAAAGTCGGAACCTGTAATCTTTACCAGGATCTATCCCAACTGCTAATTGCATTTGTTGTTCTGTTCAATGCCTACTGGACGCCACCAACTTTTGTTGATATGGCTACCCTAAGCTCTTCTTGCGTGTAAAACCGACTCCCCATCTTCACCGTGGCTTGCTGGATCATCAAATCATTCATCACAGACACATTGGCATACTGAACATCAAGGTCCAGGTCTCTCAAAGCCGACATTAGCCTAGCAGCAGGGTGGTTCTTTTTACAACATTGGATTCGTATCATCGCATCCCATCCACTTATCTTCACATCGATATCCATGTCTATCAGTTTAACTCCTTGGTTATTTGACATCTTGAGCACCTCTTTAGGTGGAGGACTTGAATCCTTGCTTACTAACTCCCTCTTCATTGATTCCACTTGCTTCTCCAACTCCTCCTTGCTAGACTCGGCAGATTGCAGCTTCGTTCTAAGCTCGTCGATATATGATATGGCATCACCAAGAAGTGAAGCTTTGTCCATCTTTGATACATTAGGAACCACAGCTCGCAGTGCATAAAACCTCTGATTAAGTTTCTCTCTTCTTTGCCTCTCTGCTTCAACATGATTCAAAGGCTCTTCTCTTCCATTGGCAGGTTTTCTCCCTCGTTTTCGTGGCCTCTTTTCTGGTTCCACAACCCTGCTGCTATCCGCCTCTTTTACAACCGAAGCCTCGAGATCAGAGTGATCTGAATCCCCTCCTGTACCGCCACTGGATTTCAGGATACAAGAAGAAGGTAAAATCACACCAGAAGTAAATGAAAGCATCCCTTCTTCATTACCACCTGCTCTCTTCTTCTTATTATTCTCCTCTGTCACCAAACCCGAATAGAAATTCCCATTTGCACTGGAAGCAGTCCTCTTACTCTCCCCAAAATTCAATATCTCTCCAGATTCTGGCTTCGTCAAATGGGAATTTCCATTTCTAACACTACTCCCATCATATGTGCTGCGCTCCCCAAAATTCAACTCTCGAGTGAAAAGACTTTGAGCATGAATCGGCTGCTGTTGATGATTCTGAACATGATGGATTCCACCCAGATGATCAGTCAAGCTACTCGAACTCTGATTAGAACTATGATGATTGTTCTTGTTTTGATCATTCCCGTTCAGATTCCAAGGAATCCCACCATTTCCATCTTTAGTTTCTGGATCAGTAAGCCAAAACGAAGACGGGTCGTTCTCACCCTGATCAGTATTTGTAGTTCCAATCGGCCAAGAAACCACCTCCAAACTATTAAAATCGAACAAAACCCTAACCTTATTCATCAGATCCGAGCTTTGAAAAATCAATTCAGTAGAACCCAATTCAACAACACCACTGGCAGACGGTATACAAACTAAAGTCTGTAACCCAAAAACCTGACCCTGTCTGGCTCTTTCACACGGCGAAGCCCCCAACCTCTCCGACCCAGCAACCCAAACCGGACTCCCATTGAAAAGAGCTTGACCAGGTAACCCACTTCCATTAACAAAAGACTGGGTCATGCTAACAAGAAAAAACCACTCAGTATCAGTAACCTCTTCATCGATAGCATCATCAGTAACAGAATTAGGCCCAGCAATCAACGAATTCAGCTTACGGAGCACCGTTTTACGATGCTCCTGTTCAACAGCTGATGATGCCGAATTTCTCTTTCTAGTTTTTCCTTTATCTTCCTCCCCTTTATAATATCCATCGCCCCATCCTAGGACAGAGGCGCCAGAATAATCATAAGAGGATTGCCAGAAAATAGCATAAGTCCAGCCCTCACACGCGCCTTCAATTAATGTCTGAAGGCGTTGCTGGAGTGTTTCTTGACTCAACATAGTTTTCTCAGATGGCTGTGCTGCTGCTGATGGCGTGGAAGTGGAGGCGGATGATTGCGGAGGCGGTGCCCAAAGAGAGGAGAGATCAGAGGAGTTCATAAATGCTTCCATTACAGACGCGTTGTCGTCCGTCCATAGATTCATTGTCGGCGGTAGTCGGTAATCAGTCATCCCAGAAAGCAGATATGTTTTTTTTTCTCGAAGGGAGATAGGGCTGGGGTTAAAGAGTTTGTTTTCGAGTGAGAAAGTGGTAAAGATAAGCTTATTTCAGGGAGAGAGAGTGGTGTTTTTGGGGGGGATCTGTTTCAGAGAGAGGGTTTGCTGTGGTGGTGGTGGAGGAGGAGGAGGAGGAGGAGATGGAGAGGAGAGGAGAGGAGAGGAAGGTGAGCTAGAAATTGAGGAGCATTTGGGTTTGGGATTTATTTGGTATGAATTTGAGCTTAATTTTTTTTGGAGTTAAGTTGAGAAGAGGAGTGGAAAGTGAGAGTGGCAGGTTTCTAGGAAGGAAAGGGTCGCCGATTAATTCACGAGATTTTAGAATGGAAGGGAAAAGGCTGGCGTTAACGTGATATCATTCTACAGCTCTAGACTGAGCTAGGGTTAGCCTGTTGTTATGCATTGGAGGCACGTGGGTATTACGTGGCATAGTTCTGTTCGTATTTAGATAGTGTTTTGACTGAGGTAAGTAGAATTTTGTCAGCAATTAAATTTAATAGAGTGATGCAATTTTAAAATCTGTGAATCCAGCTTCAAGTTAAAATTTTAAATTAAATTAGGGGAGACAACTTATCAAAAATAAATTATTTAATTTAATAAATTTAAATAATAAAAAAATATATAGATTTTAAAAAAAAATAAGATAATAATTTTTTAATATTAAAATATGTCCAATTAGATTGATTTTGGTCAATATACAACCTAAGTTATAAATTTTAATAAGTTTAATAATTTTTTTGTTTTTTTTATATTTTTTAGTTAATTTTATGATAAATATGTTTGCAAAATCGAGCACTAAATCAAAAAATATTTATTTGAGATTGTGATAATTTTATAAAAAATTAAAAAAATAAACCATGAATTTTATTTTTCAATCAATCTAATATTGATAAGGAGTAAAATTAAAAAATTAAAAAATGACAAGAAACTAAAAAATTATATCTAGTTTGATGGATAAACTCGTTAAACTTATTATTTGAGTAATTTGGGTTAACACGTCAAACCCGAAAACTTGATAATGGACTGAAATAAATAACTTATTTTATTTCTAAATTATTTTTTATTTAACTATATGATAACAAAAATAGATTATTGCAAAATCAAGCATCAAATCAACATTGAAACTTTTTTTTAACACTATGATAACATCATAAAAAACAAAATTAAATAAATTATGAAATTAAATTTCTTAATCAATTCAATGCTGAAAAATAAAAAAATAATTTAAACTCGCTAAACTCATTAGTAGGCCATGAACTTTCTAAAATATAATAATTTTTTTCTTTTTTAGACTATTTTTTTTATAACTACATGATAAAAATAAAAAAATAACATAATCAAGTTCAATTAGAAAAAAAAAACAAAAAAAAGAAGATGAAGAAGATACATATAACCTTGTTAAACTCGCAAACCGGTCATTAACTCTACAAAATTTAATACCCTAGTTTTTTTCAAAAAAAAAATTTATTTAACTAAACTTTTTTAAAAAAAAGCAAAGCATATCTCAATGCTAAGAAATTAAGATAAATTATAAACTCTAAATTTCAATAAACATATCATATAATATAAGAATTAAATAAAAAAATCAATAACCAAAAAAAACAAAAATAAAAAACAAATAAAAAAACAATAACACCGTGGATTATCTTTTGTTTTTAACTTTATACTTAACATTTAAGAGGGTGTTGTTTATTCATGGCAGCTGATATTGGACTTTTTGACCACGGGCTTTACCATTACAATTATAAATAAGCGGATTTTAGAAACTATTATAGATTCAAGAAAATTTAACATGGATATAACAATAAATATGCAATATGAACAATTTAAGAATAGTTTTTTATATTTTCAAAATAAAACATCTTCATATACAAAAAAACTTATTTCTAAAATATTATTTAAAAAACACTTGATTCTAAAATTATCTAAATGAAACATATAAGAATAAAAATAACTATATTTATAATTTTAAAAATTGGTATGAAAATTGACTCAAAACAAACATGTTATTCTAGATGTACCAAAAATTTCTTAAAATTAATGATGCATCTAAATTAGATGATGCGATTTAACAAATATCAAAAGAATCCTTAGAAGATATATAAATATAAAAAATAACAACTAGATATTTCCTTAATGATTTTGACAATATTTAGGTATTAACAATATTTAGATAGTATTTTGATTTTTTTTAAAAAAAATTATTTTGTTGCCATTGTTTACATTAATCCTATATGCTTCTTTTTTTTTACAATTTATAAATTTTAAAATAAAATAGATAAAAATATTAAAGTTTAAAATATAGGAATTTAATATATAATTCTTGAAACCATAAAAATCTAGTCATTTGATTTTGTTGTGTTATATATATAAAAAAATAAGTGGATCACAAAAATACTATAAACTAAAATTCAGTTTATTATTATTTACTACAATAGTAAAATGATGATTTTATCATTAAAAAAAAAACATCTTACCTTTGATCTAGGGATATTTTTGTCTTTCTACATGATCTATTAGTTATTAAAGACTTGTTCATGGATATAATTATATTTTTTATTTTTTAAATATAATAGCATGATCTTATTACCTTCATTAAAAAATTATAACTTTAACAAAGAAAGCTATAAATGTCTTTTTATTTGTTCATGTATATTCAAAATAAAAAATTTAAATTATATGTCCAGAAACCTTTTAAGCTTTTCCTTTAAATTATTTTTGTACCTACTAGGATAATTAAGCATATTTTTTATATATTAATATTAATTTTATTTTATTTAATTATAATAAAGTGTAGGCACGTGCAATTCATGTGCCAACATGAGTGACACCTCTTGATAATATAAAATGTTTTTCCATTATGTAATTGGAGGCATTGGCTCTTTCATTTTCTTATAGCATAGCATGTGTCAACGACGATAAAATAGTTTGTCATTGGTCAACCTTTCATTTTTCTTTTTATTTTATCTCTTGTACCTTAAAAAACATAGGTTAGCGTTTTTGTTATTGATATTTTAACTTAAATTTTTATTTTTTTTATTTCTACTTTATTTTTTGACTCTTTTATTAAAGTTTTATTTGTTTTTAATTTAATTTTTTAGTTACATTTTATCATTTATAAGTTTTTTCATTTTAGTCATTATTTTTATTTCTAGTTTATTTCTTGGTTCTTTTATAAAAATTTTCATGTTTTTAATTTTTTTTTCTTTAATACAAGTTTATGATGTATTGTTTTTTCTAATTTAGTACTTATTGTTTTAATGTTTTTGTCTTTTTGTCAAATATATTTTTCTTTTTAGTTTCTTCCAATAAAATAAAAAGATTCCTACCCCCTGATTTATTTTTCATTTTAATTCTCACCCTTATTATTTTAATTGCTTTTTTTATTTTATCTTGGATCTCTCTGCTTGGTTGGTTTTTTCTCTCAATTTCATCTTTCAACATTTGATTTTTTAGAGATTGAGCGTCATGGTTTTTCCATGTATGGTACATTCGATTTAATGACTCGATTCATGAGTTTGAAAATTTATCTTGGATCGACATCCTCTTTGATTTGACTTTTTTTTCATCTTCCAACAATAGTTATTTTTTAAAATAGTTTTTTTGTTTTTTTAATTTTTTTTACTAAATTATCTCGATCTCATAACCTGAGTCATGAGTTTTATATATTAACTTGGGTTGATTCAATCTCTATTATCTAGGTTACATGTCTATCATACTAACTTAAGTTCACTTGAATTACTCTCTCTCTCTTATCTAGTTACTTATTTTAAAGAGTTTTGTTTTTCAAGTTATTGTAGTCTTTTTCAATGGACAAAAAAATAAGATCATTAGATGGAGTTCACTTAAGATTTTTTAATTTAGTTAATTTAGTTTTTTTTAAGTGATTTTAAGGTCATTAGATGGCATGTAAATGGTTTTATTGTATTTTTTTTATTTGTTTTTAGGTAAAAATTCCTTAAAAATAAAATTTTAGACCTAACTTCTCTAATTTTTCAATCACTATGATAGTGAAAAAATCTTGATTGACATATTACTTACTTATTTATTTTTATAAAAATAATCAGCTATTTCCTAGAAAAACTTGGCTAGACATGCTAAGCTATTTAGCATTGCACCCTTTGGCTTGTTTTTTTGCCCCTTGATATTTGAATTATTTTATTTTTAATATTGAATTTTTATTAAAAAATATTTTTTTATTTTTATCCTTTAATATTTAATTAATTTTGAATTAATTTTTGTAATTTTTTTACAATAAAATTAAAAAATAATTAAATCTAATAAAATTGATAACCTATTAATTTAACAAGTTAATCCAATAATATCAATGACTCATTAGGTTTTAAAAAATATTGGTCAAACGGCACTATCATAAAATAAATTACAATTAACTCACCACTATCATGTGCGTGCCTGTTATTTGATTGGCTGTTCTATTAACGACAAGGTGGAGAAAGTAGACATGAAAATTAGGGGTAAATGTTCCAAAGCAGTCGTTTCTCTTATTCCAAACCAAAGTGGTCCAACGGAAATCCAAAATTATCATTAATATGCTCCACAAGGGCGAAAGCTATTCACAAGTTTCTCCTGCTATTCCCACCTCATCTTCCTGATTCCTTTGCAGGCGTTTTTTTTATTGTGATTGTGATTTAAATAATTTTTTATATTAAAATATATATTAATAATATTTTTTTATTTTTAAAAAATTATTTTTAACATTATCATATCAAAATAATTAAAAATATATTAATTTTAAATAAATAAAAAATTTAATTTTTTTTAAAATATTTTTAAAACACGTAACCACCAAGACTCAATAACTCGGTAGCCATCTTCCAAAAAATCACCAGGACACTTGACCCTGATAAGCTCCGAGTTGATTGGCCTCTCTGTGAGTGGGGGGGCACTTGACCATGATAAGGTCCAAGCTGATAGGTCTCTCTGCGTGTGGCATAGTACTATGGTTGATAAAGACAACATTAAAAAAAAAATACAAACGGGAATTAAATAACTAAAAAGGAGTTTTCCACTAAAAGGGAAGGCAAAGAATGCTTTGGTGTCACGAAATATGATCATGGCCCTAGATTGGGTCGTCTTTCATTGTCGGGTTATGTTGTTTAAAAAAAATAAAATTCTTTCGTGTTGTTTAAACCTTGTTTTATTATAAATCCAAGAATAAATTATTGAAGCACGTTTTGCTTGGTGAGTATTTGCATATACAATTTTTTTTTTTTGCAGTCTTTATATTCATCTGTTTCCCTCCCTTATTTTTTTTCTATGCTAAAAGATGAAAAATGTTACCCTCCCGTGATTTTGTCTATTTAATATGATGTCCTTACGGTCTTTTGCCTCTTTTTTGGAAAATATTTTTTTTTATTACTGAAAATGCAAAATATATTATATTTTTCATAAGATACTGTAAAAATTCAAACCTATAATTACTAATATGATGATTATTGAAAGTTTATATAGTCGTTAATTTCAAAACTAGTAAAATTAATAAAATTAGTCAAGACGCATACAAATTAACCCACATACCCACTTTAATCCAAAACAAAAGGTTTGGGATATACAGAATGATGTTATTATTTTTTTTATCAATTTTATTTTTAAAAAAATTACATTTACTATGCTTTGATTTGAATTATATTTTACCTTCATAGTTTTAAAAAATACACTTTATCTTCGAGTCAATACAAAATTTCAAGAAATGAAATATTCATGTCATCCTTGTATAAATTATAACTTTAAATAAAGAACAAACAACAACAAAAAATGCCTAAGTGTAATTCAAAAGCTTTCTCCTAAGTTTTCATTTCTCTTCAACAACTAAAAACAACCTCTTCATCACGAGCCTAATTGTTATTGTGATAACAGTTGCATTTTAAAATATTTTTTATTTAAAAATACATCAAAATAATAATATTAGTTTTTATTTTTATATATTATCATGTCAAAATGATCAGAAAATACCAAAAAAAAAATAATTTGAAGCAAAACAATAGAAAATTTTTAATTTTTTTAAAAGTGTTTTTAAAATGTAAAAATAAATAGGCTTAACGTGTACAAACCCACCCTTGTAACAATATCCATGCCCTTTTCCCTGTATGCCTATGTTTGGGAATGAGATGTGGTGAAGTGAAAATCAAGTTTTGAAGTCAATTTAGGCTTTAATGGAAAAAAATTAAAGTTTAGGGCTGAATTGCAATTTTAAAAACTTAATTTGGTCAAATTACGGGCTTAATTGCATAAATATTAAAGTTTGATGATTAATTAGAGACTTGATTAAAGAAATCTAATACCAATGATGAAATTAAAAAAGACAGGTGATTATAGAGGTTGAAATTGATCAAATTACAAAGCAAATTGAAAAAAAATGAAAGTTTATTGATCAACTGAGAGTCAAAATGCATAATTTTATAATTAAGGACTAAAATAAAATAGACTTTTAGGTTGACAATTGAGTTTGACAGGGGTGAAATTATATGAGATTAAGAGTTTAGGCGATAATTATAGGTGTAATTAAAAGCATTTGGAAGAAAATGGACTAAATTGTAATTTACAAAAACCCCAAATTAAAAACCTTAAATTTAGGGTTTAGCCAAGATAATGCGTCATTCAGCCATTATGTATCTTCTTTTTTAGTGGTTTTAGTTAATCAATTAGGCAACTTTAGGCAAATGAATGTGGCATTTACAAACATTTCAAGGGCTGTAACAACTACCATTCAACTAAGAAAAACATCCCCTTTACAAAAATTGGCTATTTCCATCAAACATTTGCATCTCATTTTCCCCAATGATCTCAACAACATCTTGTGTTCGATCAACCTTAATACATCGATAGATTCTAGCTTGATCGAGTTGACAACTTCAAATGAATAGATATGAAGTTACATGCTTTTAAATTAAGTAAGGTTGGATCCAAACAAAAAGTATGCATCTCTTCTACCAACTTCAGGTAGTCTTTAACGACGATTATGTTAGAGTTGCTCCGACAAAGCTTTAAAAATGGATAATACATTGGTAGATTCTAGCCTGATCGAGTTGACAACTTCAAACGAATAGATATGAAGCTAAATGCTTTCAAATTGAGTAAGGTTGGATCCAAACAAAAGGTGTGCATCTCTTTTACCAACTTCAGGTGGTCTTTGACGATAATGATATCAGAGTTACTCTAACAAAGCTTTAAAAATAAGTAACTCAATCATCGATAGTTGTTATATTCATTTCGCAAAACCACTAATCTTTTTCATGTGTTCACACGTCAAGTCTTCTCGATGGATTCTTATCAAAGGTTATTTATATTTATCAAGTCTTCTCGATGGATTTTTATCAAAAGTTATTTGTATTTATCTCAAGATTAAAAAGCCAGAAACAAATTCCTTGATATTTAATTTTTGAAAAAACTTCAAAATCTATAGAATGAAGTTTGTTACAAAACAACCATTGTAAAACCAATATAAGTATAGAGCTAACAATTGTAAAACAAACCCAAAACTTTCTTATTTTGATCAAAAGTTTCAGTTTTGATGAAGAAGGATCAACATTTGATAGAATCTTAGCTTGAAACCCTATAAATACCCCTTGAAAATCAAGGTAAAGAAGTAGCAACAAAGAGAGAAAGAAGCTCAGCTAGTGGTGATGGAGTGACATTTTCATTATATTTTTGCTTAAGTTCTTTTTAGTGTTTTTCACAAGATAATGGCAATTTTATAAACATTTAAACAATTTTTTTATTTTTTTAAGATGAAATAAAATATTATTCAGTATCAAACTATAAAAGATAATTCACCAAATCATAATATCTTAAATGCATTTTTTCCATAAAGAAATTATGAATGATATCTTAGATTGTTCTTGAATACATTAGTGTTATTGTTTATTGAGATTATTATTGGTCTTGACTGGTTAATGGTGAAGACATTCAAGTTTCAGGTGATTAATATATCAAGTCTCTAATGGAATAATTTGCGATGATGGAAATGTGTCTAATAAATATAATATATATAAAGCTTATTTAAAAATATAATTGTGGTTGTTTTTCAAATACTTTTCATGTTGAAATGTATTAAAATATTTCTTTATTTTATAAAAAATTATTTTTGAGATCATCACATCAAAATTATCTAAAACATACAAAACATACAAAAAAATTATTTTTAGTAAAAAAAAATTTATTTTTTGAGAGCACGGTTTGTACCGTGTTTCCAAAACAACTTTGTTTTGATATTAAATAAGTTAAATGAATCATTATTTTACATCATTATAAAAACAATAAGGAAACGAGTTGCATTAATAATTTTTTCTTCAAAATAAAAAAACCTCAACAAAAGAGAAAACATTGATAAGGACCACGGCTAAATGATTGCTTCGGATCCCAAGGTTGTTTTTAGAGACAACAATGAGGAGGGAGGACCGTTAAAGGATAACAAATTGCATATTTAATTGATTTTCAATGACTTCTTAAAAAAGGCCCCGTCAATCATGCAAGACAACGGTCTAGATAAGAGCATTACAATATGATCCTATTTGTATTTTTTTATTTGTGTGTTTTTAAAATATTTTAAAAAAAATAATTTTTTTTATTTTTTTAAATTAATATTTTTTCTAGTATTTTTAAATCATTAATTATTCTTGACTTTAATTAAAAATACTCTAAAAAACAACAATATCACATGCCTAATCGAACCCCGCAACTCTGATCGAGTACCCTGCTTTCCATGAATTGGCCCTAAAGTCAAGAAAGTCTCCATCCTTCATCACTAGTTTAGATCGATTTTGGTAATGACTGATTTCAATCAAATTTTTTGAATTTGTTGGAAAAAAATGACTAGACTGGAGCAATGACTGTTAATTAAACACTATACAAAAGGTTTAAACCAGTGGCGAAGCTAGAGTTTTTTCAATGTGGGAACAAATTATTAACGAATATTATATTATATAGATATGCATTAAAAATCAATTCAAAATATATATACTAATTCATATCAATTAAAATTAATTTAAAAATACTTTTAAACTAAAAAAACTTACATTATAATTTTTCTTTTTGAGTTTTCATATTTTGAAACCACTTCATAATAGCTTCATTATCAATCTTATCAAATATATCTTTCTCAATGTATACAACCAAACTATCATTCATCCACTTATCTCTCATCCTATTCTGCAATCTACTATTGACAATATGCATAGCAGAAAAAACTCTCTCCACTGTAGCAGTTGCAACTGGTAGAAATAATGACAATTTGATAAGCATATATACTAATGAAAATATCAAATTCTTTTTTGTTTTTATCATTTTCTCTACAAGACTAACAATATCTTTAATACCAGAGAACTCATCATCACCACGTAGATGAATAATATACATATCAAGTTGGTTACTAAGTACCATAAGGTCCATTATAGAGAATTCACTAGGATAAAAAAAAAAGAAGCAAGACGACTAATCTTTTCTTTGTTAAAAGTAGAGAAAAAGTTACTTAGGTGTAAACATGTCACACAAAGAAGTAATTTTGTACTTGTCTCAGTAAAACGATCATCCAACTCAGTAAGTTGCATGTCAATGATATTATTAAACAATTTATAATGAAAATGGTGTAAGTTTGTAATCCCTTGAGATTTTTGCCTTGAACGCCCACAAAACCTGTACTCATCATCCATGTTTAGAATATCAATATCATATTTGATGCAAAAACATGACACTTCTTTCGGTAAAGATTCACAATCATTCTCTCTCATTACTTTGAATCATTCCTTTGATGTTTTCAATAAACTCATAGCATTTTCCATATCTTCATCTTTTCTTTGTAATACTTGTGAAAACTCATTAGTAACTGCTAGTATCCTTCTCAAACAATGAAGTATGAATACAAAATTTAATGATTCTATAGTATATGTTAAAATGACTGCTTCTATTCTCTATTCTGAGTACATCCTATCTTCCCTTATAATCTCAAGCACATTAAGAACTGATGAAAACATGGCAAGTAGATGAATAATTGTAACATAATAGAAGCCCTAACGAGTATCATCATACCTTCTAAGAGAAGTTCCTTGATTCAAGCCTTGTCCACTAGAAATTTCTCCATTTTCAAGTCCTTCAATAATTCTAACATATTGTTTCTCTCTAATCACCTCCATCCTTTTACATGATGCTCCAACTATGTTTATAATGCTAAGAACAAAATTAAAGACATCTCCAACTTCATTATGCTTCTTTGTAACAACCATAAGAGTTAATTGAAGCCTATGAGCAAAACAATGTATAAAATATACACTTGGATTGCTATTTAGAATAAATGCTTTCAAGCCATTGAATTCACCTCGCATGTTACTAGTTTTATCATATCCTTGAACACACAATCTTGATATGTTTAGTCCATGTTTAGAAAACAAAGTTTCAATAGCTGCCTTGAGTGAACTAGTAGTTGTATCTCGCACATGTTGAATGCTAAGAAAACGTTCAATTTTAGAGTGTGATACATCACGTGACTCATCAATTAAAATTAAAATAATGAGTCACCTAGATCTTTGATAATCACATTTGTAATCTTCTCTACAACAGCTTGAGTAATGTCTTTTTGAATATTTAGAGAAGTTAATTTGTTATGTTTAGGAGCTTCACTGAAAATAACTCTTTTAATAGCTTCATTATTTCTAGAAAGAAAATGCAAGAGCTCTAAATAATTTCCTTGGTTGCTTGAACATTCACATTCATTATGGCCACGAAATGAAAGTCCCTGATGCAATAAAAAACAAGCACACTCTATTGAAGCATTCAATCGAGTTCAATAATCACTTTGACTCATTATTATCTGCTTAGATAACAAAGTAATGATACTTTGTTTTTCATTCATCAAATTCTCATATTTTATCCAAGTTGTATTATAATAACTATTAGACTTTCCAATATGAAGATCAAATTTTTTCTTTTTCTTTTTTCAATTTGAAAACCCTTCACCCACAAACGAATCAACACCCCCTTTTGACTTGAAGAGATAACAATACAAGCAAAAAGCAGCATTTTTTGCTATGATGTCCTTTAACTACGTTGGGTATGCACCAAATTAAGCCAGATTAAAGCATTATAGTGTTGATATATTCCCAAATTGTTTTTGAGAAAAATCACAGTGTGAAGGTTAACAAAGACCTTTTTGTAAATAAGCCTTTTGGATTGCATCCTTTTTATTTATATGGTATTCATAAATTGATCTTCTTAAGCTAGGGTCAACAAGGAGAGTGTCGGAGTTGATTTTAATATGACTTTTCTTTAAACTTGATTGAGTTACATGACTTGAAACTTTGATTGACTCTTCATCCTCAAGCGATTTACGCTTGAAATACTTGTCTAGTGACATGTTAATTTAATATGAACCTGCTGAATTTTTTTATCATCATTAGTGTCTACATAATAATTAACACAATTACACAATAATTTACTGTTAAATAAAAATTAATTGAGTTACACAATAATTCTAAATCTTTTCTATGAAATTCATAGCAAAATACATATCAATTCATCAAAATAAAAACCTATTTCGATTCATATCTATATACATATAATAAGTATATTAATTAAATTATACTTAATTATTTATGGATATTTAATTAAGGAGCAATGCCCAGTGCATGTGTAAAAGGAACAATCCTTGAAAAATATGTTTTCTACTTGATATTTTACTTACAAACAAGTTATGTGAAAATATTAAATTTTAATAAACTACTCTACCAATACAAGAGATGTCAATAATAGTGGTTTTGCATGAATATTAATTCATTCTTGTATAATAAGAAAAGAAATATTTAATTGATTAAATTAGTAAATTTAAATATTTATTTTGAACATATTTAAACATATTCATATCAAAACCCCTAAATTATCATAAACCCTAATATTTTTAGCAACTAATTATAAAAGAATAAAATTAAAATTAAATAATAAAATAAATAGAAAAAAAATTAATTGCTTAACTATACTTAATGAGAAATTTGTATATCCATAGGTAGAGAATAGTAGCTCATGAAAAAAACAAAACAGTAAAGATAAGGAATAAAAAATATTATTTGTTAATAAGGAAATTTCATATTTTTAAAGTTGTAACATTGATTTGATATATAAATAAAAGGGAAAGGAAAAAATTTTATGAATAAGTTATGCATATATGTTATATTATATTATATTATATATTAAAAGAAAAAAAAGAAAAATGTATTGAATGAACTGTGTATATATATTATATTATATTAATATATAAGTCAATAAATATAAATAATAATAATTTTTCTTTTTTCTTCCCCTGCAGCAAAATTTCTTAAACTAACATATTAATATTAAAAAAAAAATTAAAGGGGCAGTAGCCCCCTTTTATCCCTCAGAGGCTCCGTCACTGGTTCAAACCACCATGTATATTGCTCGATCACCAGACAGGTCCCTGTTATGATTGATTGCCCAAGCATGGTGTTCCTTCTTTATTGTTTAAAAATAAATCCTCCTCTTTGGCTTTCAAGGGCGACAGTGTTACGCCCATGAAGAAATCACAACCAAAATCTGTTCTGTGACCAAAAGATGGATGTTAACAATCCCCGCTTCGGGGGAAGGAGAGTAGAGGAACAAGAATCGCCGAGGAAGCCAGGTATTTCTTGGTAGATGATGCTGTATGTTTTCGTGTTGGTTTTTGTATTTTAAAAATATTTTAAAAGTTTTTTATTTTAAATTATTTTGATATAGTGATATTAAAAATAAATTTTAAATAATAAAAAATATTATTTTGAAAATATTTTTAAATGAAAAATATAAAGAATATATTATGATTTTATTTTATTCACGTGGTTTGGGTGGGAAATCTAAGACCGCTCGTAACGACACAGGTTTCGACGTCGAAAATATATTTCTTGACCCCGCGGAGAAATTGACCAAAAAGGAGAGGTCAGTTGCGAGAGATAAACGTGAATTAAAAGGGAAGCCTGGGAGAACCAAAAATGGTAGGCCCTACAAATTTATTTATTGACCCGCGGACGGCAGCTGCACGTGATTCACGACTTCTCTCTTTCCCCTTCAATTTTTCACTCAAGCGTGTCGTCGGCTCTTGCCAGGCGCCTTCTTGTCGTGACACTTTTAGTCTTTAAAGCGGCCTTTGTCACCTTCTGGAGAAAGAGAAGCCTCTCATTCTGTTTACTGCAACCCTCTGTACTGGCGGTGACGGCAAATCTGACGAGTTTTTTCGTCGCCTTCTGGAAAAAGAGAAGCCTGGATCGCGGATGGATCGACCTGCCACCCTAATTGCGTGTTCCCGTTCAGAATGAGCGCTATCATTTTCTGTCAATGCCGTCTCGAGATGCTCAGCTTTCTCAATCTCTTAAACTCCAATACGGTAGTCGATAGGAGTCCTGCTTTTTTCCGATAGTAGTCAAACGTCCTTTATCCTCTTGGTGAATGCCATGCTCTCTCGAAGCTGCGAGGTGGGATTTTAGGTCAGATTTTACTTCTTGATTTCTGAAATTTACTTGTCCTGTTGTTACAATAGAACTAAAAGGTGTTTAGTGGAAAGTAAAAGAATATTTGGTAACGTGCTGGTAATTATGTTTGTAAAAAGTTTATTTTTTATTAAAAAATAAAAAATCTTACATGTTTTATATTATTTTAATTTGTTAATTTCAAAATTAATTTTTTAAATATAAAAAAAATATTATTTTAATATATTTCAATATAAAAAATAACCATAACCACACTTTAAAATAACTCATAAAAGTTAAATCCTACCTTTCTCAAATTCAAGTGATTTTTATAAATTTATTATTAAGGCACTGGGTAATTTTAAATGGTGTTTTTGGAGAATAAACATTATTCTCCAAGCTATTAGGTTAACTATTACCTTTAAAGTAATATTAATTTTTTTATCCCTTTATTTTTATTTAAAAAATAAATCTAATCAATTTTTAAATATCTCCCACCAATCATTACTAATAATTTAGTTGTTTTTTATTTTTAACTATTTAATTTATAAAAATATCAAACATGTTTTTTTTTAATGTACACTTGTAATTACTAGTTAAACAATTTACCTTTATTCTTTTTACCTAGTATCAAATGCTACCAAGGAAGGTAAAAGTTTTTGCCAACTAGTGTTTTTTCTATATATATGTAACTAGGAAACTAGTTGGTGGGGTTCTGTCTAGCAAGGAGAAGTGGACACAGGGTAAAGAATGAAGAACGAGAAATACTGTCATCTTATTCTCCAGTACCATTTACAGTAAATAATGCAAGGTAAATGGATAAATTTGCCCTCATTCTACAACCTTATTCTAGATCAAGTCCTTCCTTAAAACAACCTTTTCAATTGAATCCCCCATGATATTACACGTCGTCCATTTTCCCAACTAAACTCAGGGCCACAATTAAATGCATGGCTAGACTAATTAGTTAATGTCTAATTAGATGGAGGACTTCATTGAAAAACTGTTTGTTGGGGGCTAAATCGAGAATGGGTAAAAGCTTCGGGGCATATCTGTTCTTTCCCCATAAAATAATTATTTAGCCGGAGTTTTTTGTGGCTTCTCCGGCCAGAAAGCTTCCAAAATCTTTGTTTATACAATGAATTAAACTGCTTCAAAATAGGTTTGCCAACCTAATTAACTCAAGTTATTCAAGCTGAAAACTACTGATTAACTTACTCTCAAGTGCGATGAATGAGTTAAAACTTAAAAAATGTACAAATTACAGCCCAGGGTTAGTTAATTTAATCAAGTGAAAGACCTTTGTTCATGCACCTTTCACTGTCACTCCCCAAATGATAAGACCAGTCGGACCCATACTGGCAAGCCTCTCCTGCTTTGTCTCCTCCCACTTGCATGCACTACCCACAGCAATTCGAAACCAATATTCGGTCTCCCGTAGTGGATATAAAGGTTTCTTCATGTCATATGTATAACCTATCAAATCTAAATTATTATGCTTATAATCTTTGCATATCTTCATCCATAGCAAGCTTTTAAAGGGAATGAGATTCTGGATATTATTTGATAACAAATATGTACTTCTCTTCCGACCCTCTTTTTTTCCCAAGTACGTTGATAATGGAAGAAAATATATAATTATAGGGTTGATAGAGTATCAATTTTCTTCGTGGACTCTTTGATTATCTCACAAGTTCATCCATCAAGTGTGTAGTTATATAATAAAAAAACACTTCTCATGTCTTACCAATAGGATTTTAGCATTTAATTTTTATTAAAATTATTTAGGAGCTCATTATCTCATTCACATGCATGATTTATGTTACATCTTATATACATTAATCACTCCATATATCTTAATTAAGTAAAATAACTAATAAGAGCCATGATAGCATTTGCGCACGATAAATTCTACATATATAGCCTCTTTCATGTCCTATAATATATATTAATCTTTAATACAACTTGTAAATAAAAAATATGTAATTGGTTCAATAATAATATTTCTGTAAAAGACAATTCATATATCATCATACTGATTCAACTATATATAGCAAATAGAAAGCTTAAAATATTAAAAAACAATCTATATAAATAAGCTCATATACAGCATATATCTCAAATGCATATTATCATAAAAATCATGACATAATATTAATAATAATATCTGTCGCATACTGTAAGGTTTTAGTTTCTTTCTCATGCACTAGTGTCATGATTCTTAATTTTGAAGAGTAGCCTAAAAAAATTATTTCATCATGTTTTCAAGTTGATTTATAAGTTATCAGGCCAATATAAACCAATTTTTTATTAAAAAATGACACATGTTTTATTTGTGTCTCTGATTGCTTAGATATTTAAATTTGGCTGGGTCCAATAAATTATTAAATATCTAATTGAATTGAATGAGTTTTATTAAGTAAATATTTTATTCAATTCAAATAGAAACTTGACTCTAGTTTGAATTTAAACCCTTATTTTCTCAGTCAATTTACCAAATCAAATTATGTTTAATAACCACGCTTAACATCACCATTCATTCCATCCATTATTATGATGTACAATGACACATACAAAACCATCATGACTTACCAACAATGCTAAGTGGATTTGTCGTGCACGTTATTATTTTTGAAACATAAGCATGTTCATCATCAATTATCTGTAAATTAATAGTAAAAGTTTTAAGTTTTTTTTTCCTATAACTTTGATTTGTATTATTTTGAGATTTATTTTTTAAAAAATAATAAACCTCAATTTTTCTATACACTATGTCAAGAGTTGATTTGAATTTTTGAAAAACTAATGTGAAAATTTAGTAGGAAAAAAAGAAAAGGAAAAACACAAAAAGCCACATGCGTTCAATCAACAACAATTATGCCACACTCATTGCTTATATGTGAAAGTGATAGCATCACAGCAGCAGCAGGATACTTCAATTGATTCTTTTAAAACAAGATTTTAGTCACTAGACGACGACACATATGTCATTCAAACTAAATAACATTTTTCACAAGCTTCCATATTTTTTTTTATTTTATGTTTTGTGACATCTAACAACTATTAATTATTCAAATATATATAAAAAAATCATATTTCAAAGATAAAAATTTTTAATTTTAAAGAGCAGAGAGGTAATTTAACCGTTTTAAAGTAAAACCAAAGATAAAAAACTCTTTGATTAAATTTTAATTTTTTTTATTTTTAAAAGAAAAATAATAATTATATTGGACAATAAAAATACAAAAAAAACTATTTAACCATATTTCTATCTATAACAACCAATGACTTCCATGAAATGGATCCCCTTCACTAAAAACAAAGCTAAATGAATCTGTGAGCCAAAGGTAAAATGGTAATTTCATTCACGAGCATCTTTGAACTGTTCTTGTTAATTTGGGCAGCGTGGGTTTTTATCTTTCTTTTTCATTCCAAACACAACACAAAGGGACTGTACTGTCTCGGCGCGTGGTGGAGACGTACAAAATTCTAGTTGAAATAGATCGCTTAAAGTTTCCGCTGCAATTTAAACGTGCACGATGGTCGCATTTTGGGTCCGAGAAAAAGATTTAACATGCTACCTCTGATAGGCCTCCTTTGTTACCTCTGATAGCCTCCTTTTTTTAGTGGAATTTGGGATGTTCGAGAGTGTTGTATTGATTATTAATTATTTTGTTAAAGTGCGTTTTTTATTCGGATATATATTAAAATAATAATTTTTTATTTTTAAAAAATATTTTTAATATTTATATATTAAAAAAATATAAAAATACTAAAAAAATATTAATTTAAAAAATTAAAGGTTTCCTAAATACTTTTAAAAACGAGTTTCATGACACGTTTAGTTACTTTAACTGTAGATTTCTCATTGCATCGCGACAAACAAGAGAGGACAAAAAATCAAACGGAAAGGCATGAGAATCTGAATTTCCACCATTCGATAAATAAATAATTGGGTGGCACGTGTTTTACCAGGCAAGCATGATGACGTGATAACGACATTTACGCTACAAAAGTGGCGAGGCACGAACGCAATTAAACCGGTGGGACAGTCACAGCACGGCTGTAAAAAAAATGTAAAATCATTATAAAATAAATAATATGACAATTTAAATATCTTAAAATATATAATTTAAATAAAAAATTATACCTAATTTAACTTAAAAATTACTAGAAAATAATAATAAGGAGATATAGGTAAATATAACAAGGGTTTAATAAAAATATTTCTTAGAAATTGTATACTGTTAATTCTCTATATATATATTTCTTCAATAAATTATACTTTTAGGTTGATTGAAAAACTATTTTCCATTAAATAATAACATTTTTAAACTCTTTAAACAATGAAAAATGTAGAATAAAAACAATATTTTTAGAAAAACAAACACATCATAATTCAGAACATTAAATATTTTTGCAATAAATGAGATTAGTGGGCCCCACGGGATTATAAAAGCCGAGTTGAAGGGTCATCACAGGCCCTAGGGTCGCACTGTCAGGGTGGGTTCTATTGGTACTAGAAAGCATCTAAAGAAACAGCTGGCAAGCAATCAAATCAAAGGGAGGAGGCATCTGTATCATCAAAACTCGTAAAATCGGTGCAAACTCGTGAGTTTGTGTGATTTAATCGAGTTATCCGAGTTAATTCTGATTTTAAATTTTTTTATTTAATTCCATACATTAAACATAAATTTATTTGGTATAATTAGACCTGCAAGCAATCAAATCAACAGGAGGAGGCCTCTTCTACTAATGGGCTGAAATATTACATCTGCTGCCATAACTTCTAGCTATTGATGACTTCAATTTTTTTTACAGAGATCAAGATTCTAGAAGTTTGAAGCCTCAGAAGTGACACATGTGATCCCTTTTACACGAACCGCATTGTATAGTGCAGCCGTGGAAGGCCCGTCAGAGGCCCACGATGAACCAATAAGGGTATGTGATTACTACCTTACAAAGTTACACTTCAAATTATGGGCCTTTCCGACAACACACTAGGCTGTGCTTATGTTGTTGGACCAAGTTTTGATGAGATTTTTTTTTTCTACCGTGTTTAATTTTTGTCTCAGATTATTGACTATCCGTTTACTACCCAATAAAGCAATACGCGGTTGAAATGTGAAGCGATATAAATTATTTCTCATTCAAATATATATATATATATATATATATATAACCTGTTTTAAAATATTAAAAATTCATTAGCTATCTTATATTATCAAAAGAACTAAGCCCTCTTGTGAGGGGCATCACTGTTTATTATAACAACGATTATTTTTTCTCAAGTTCCTCTGATTTTCCATGCTTTCATACCTCAATTTCTTTGTTTTCTTGTTCGGTCCTTTAAAATTGCTTGATTTGCGGTTGGTTTTGATAATTTAATTCCTATATACATTTGTATAAGGACCTACCTCAAGATGTCGAGAAAAATTTATTTTCATGTTTAATTATTAGTTTGTAAAATAAAATTTAATTTAATTAATTTAAAATAATTAAAATTTCAACATTCAAATTTAAAATTTAAAGAAATATTCACTTCTTTTTGCCAACAACAAGGACCCATTTGCGTTGCAAAAGGTTTTCATATCATGATATTTTTTTAATGTGAAATTTAAACTCTTTTAATATATATATTTTATATTCATAAAAAAATTATATTTTTTCAATATAAAATTTAAAATTCATTAGCATGCATACTTTTATTTTTTTCAAAAAAATTATATTTTTTCAACATGAGATTTAAAACCCATTAGTATATATATTTTTATATTTTAAAAAAATATTTTTTAATGTGGAATTTGAAGTCATTTTGTATATATACTTTATGTTCAAAAAAAAATATTTTTTTAAAATGGAATAAATTTTTTTGATTTGCGGGTGGTTTTGATAATTTATTTTCTATATATGTGTATAAAGACCTGACTTAAGATGTCAATAAAAATTTATTTTCACATTTAATTCTTAGCTTTCTAAAATAAAATTTAATTTAATTAATTTAAAATAATTAAAGTTTAAACATTCAAATTTAAAACTTTAAAAAATATTTAGGTTTTTTTTGCCAACAACAAGGACCGATTTGGTTGTCAAAGGTTTTCATGTCATTTTTTAAAGTTTTATGTCATTTTTTTTAATTTAGTCTCTTTGCTTTGACTTTATTTAGAATCTGAATTCATAATTTATCTTGGTTATTATGATTTGAAAATCTTAAACATTAAAGAATTTTTTTTGTACCTAGTCGATGTTTAATTTTGTTAAATTAAATAAAATTTATCAAATTTAAAACAATTAAATGTTAAACAACCTAAGTTAAAATTAAAACAAAAATGATAACTAAAATAAATAAGCAAAGCAAATAAATTGGTACATATAAGAAGCATCTGTGGTGTTTAACCATGACATGAGGAACTGTCACGATGTTTATGTTGTGATGTTAGAAGTGTCACATCGCATTATCCCCTATAAACTAGCACGAGTTGGTGCATACCAGGTGTTAGGCTCCACTGGTCTTCGTTTCATTCTTCAATTAAATTTGATATTTATTCTTTTAATTGTAATTTTTATATCCTTTTGACATTTAGTTTTCTTTTCAATTCTATCTCTTAACCCGCTAGGTCAATCCGGATTTAATAACTATGATAAAGAGAATTAAGACCAAATTTAATATAAAATATAGCTAAACCGATCTAGATTTGCAAAAAGACTAGCTGGTGCATCATCTATACAAATTCAGGTGAGACTTGATGTTATTTTTTCCTTTAAATGTGGTTTTTCTCCCATGCCTCTCTTTTTTCATATTTTTTTATCTGGTTATTAACACTTTTTGAAGTTCAAACATGTTTTTTTTTTCAATATTAGATTTGAAATCCTTTAACATATATACTTTATATTTCAAAAAAAAAATATGTTTTTTCAATATAGGATTTGAAACCTTTAGTATATATATTTTATGTTCATAAGAAAAAAATTATTTTTTCAATTTGAGATTTAAAATTCTTTTGTATATATACTCCATTTCACAAGAAAAAAAAGTAATGTTTTTGCAATATGAGATAAAATTTAAAAGGATAACATGATATCTTTTTAATATGGGATTTAAAGCCCTTTATTATAATATATTTTATGTTCACAAGAAAAAAAACATATTTTTTCAATATGAAATTTAAAACCTATTAGTATATATACTCCTATGTTTTTTTTTAAAAAAATTATATTTTTAATGTGAGGTTTGAAGTTATTTTATATATGATACGACTAAAAGATTGATATCTTCTCCCAAGTGCAGAAGTGTCAAAGTAATAAATAACCCGGTAAGACCGGGATCGAACCATAGGGAGGTTAATTTTACAAATTATAAATAACAATAATACAACAACAACAACAATAACAACAACAACAACAATAATAGTAGTAATAATAATGAAGAAGAAGAGGAAGAGGAAGATGAGAACTTTGAGATGAAATATTAACGGAAAGATTTAACAACGATAACAAACAATGTTAAGGTTAGAAAATCCACTAATGATATGTCAAACAAGTATAGTATAAACTCTTATTATTCAATTGGAAACCACACACAAAGGAGGTTCCAATCAGATTATAAATTGTTAACATGATTAATTAGTCATCTTATTTAATTAATGCTAATACTTGTAAATTTCATCAAGCATTCATGATTATAACTTATGTTAACAACAAATCAAGTTCCTTTCATAGCTCAAGTGTCGGTTATACCATACAGTATGAGCCATGAAAGTGCTAAGCATTTGTTGTACCAAGTGTTATGCAACATAAATCAAGATTAGTCATTTAACAAACAAAGTATTAAAAAGTGAACAAAATAACAAATATAAAACATGTTAGTATCAAACATTAAAGTCCATATTAAGTTTACATTATACTTATTCTTACACCATTAGTGTAACCTTTTCACCTTGACATAATAAACTTAGCTAGACACAATGAAAGAAAGAAAAATAAATAAACAAAATAAGATAAGAGTTAACTAAGTAAAAGAAAGGAAATGAAAGGCATAAACTTGATATTAATGAAAATAAAGCATAAACATTACAAAAAATACAAAGAGAGAAAGAAAGAGCATGATCCTGATTTGGACACCAAGATGCCTAAATGCATGGCAAATGCCTCTTTTCATAGGCCAAAATTGAGAACTATTGATTTGATGACTAATTAATAAGTGAGTGGTCAACTCTTGACTTGGTGACAATCCTTATCTTCTCTTGTCTGCCCAAAACGTCATTGATAACATCAAAATTGGAGCCACTCGAAAACATAAAAGTTGTAAGCAATTGTCTCAGCTATCTTATGTAAAAAATTCAGCTCATTTGAACTTCTATAACTCTAGATATGGCCAAAATACTTAACAGTATTCGGGCTGGAAGACAGATTTAGACTTATTTATTGTTGCTATAATTTACACTTGAAAATGACCTTTTTAGATATTGGGTTCCATATAAAAGTTATAGGACTATGTCTTACTTTTCCATCTACATAAAGTATACTTAAATCTGAGATCTATAGCTCTAGATATGACCCAATTACCGAACAGTGTTCCGGTTTGAATTGCACCGGCATCTCTTTTCTAATTTTAGTCATCTCTTTGCCCTTGCAAGTTAAGTTTTTAAAGTCATCAATCAATCCTTTTATTTATGTGATAGGCCTACATTTAAAATGAATATTTACCATAAATTAAAGGTATCTTATATTATTAGATATATTATTATAAAACATGCTTTAGTTAAGGAGTTATTGATACTTCAAATGCAAAATGATGATATAAAATCATGATAAAAATACACTTTTAAGTACTAATCAATATATATACTTTATGTCCATAAGAAAAAAATTATGTTTTTTCAATATAGGATAAAAAATCTTTTTGTTTAGATAGTTCAACTTAAAATAATAATACAATATCTTTTTAATAAGAGATTTGAAATTCTTTAGTATATATACTCTATGTTCATAAGAAAAAAGTTATATTCTTTTAATGTGGGATATTTTTTTATTTAAATAATTTAACTTAAAAGTATAAAATTATATATTTTTAATGTGGGATAAATTTTTTTAAAATATTATTTTAAACTTTAATATTTATAACATATATAGTTTATATTCATATAGATTTTTTTATATAAAATATTAAAATTTCAATTTTTTAAAATTTTTCAATTCGACCTGGGTTGATTAATAAATGTGCTTTTGATTGATTTTTTTTGTCTTTTCAATTTTATCTCTTATCTTTTTTTATTGATAATTTAGTTTCATGATTTTTTTAGTTTACGTTATTTAGGATTAGTTTTGGTCTCATGACTTAAGTCATAGGTTTTTAAAGATTAGCATGAACTGAATTTATACCTTTTTAGGGTTTTGTTTCTAAAAAAATAATATTATTTTTAATTTATTTTTTAATATTAGGTTGGTTAGGTATTGAGTTTTGTGATTTTGGTTTTTTTTTTCTCTTTAGGGTTATCCTGATCTTATATCTTATAATACTAGCTTAAGGGTTTAAATTGAGTTGACGCAAGGGATTTTTATTGTTTTTTATCCTAACATTGAAAAAAATTAAATTAATAAGATTATTATACAATAAAAATTATTCTATGCTTATTATGCATTTTATGAATAGTTGTCAAATTTAGCATAGCTAAAATAATAGATTCAAAAATTAAAAATTAATAACTAATCATGTAAAAATTAATAAAAAAACATTTATTTAAATAAAATAAAATCTTATTCATTCATGAATAATATAAGAAATTTATCAAGAATAAAAAAATATACATATACTAAAAGAAAATAATCTTTTACGATAGGAAATGGCATAATTATAATTGTTTCTGAATTTTTTTTATTGTAGCATTTCTGTAGCAATGGCAAATTTATAGTTGTTGGGTTTTTTAGGGAAAAAAAACGTTTTTCTTATAAATTGTTTTCCTAGTTGGTATATTTATGATTTTTCATTTGATTTATTTATTATCATTTTTTCTTATCTTATTTTTTTGTAATAAGTTTTTAGTTTTTTTATATATACTTTCTTGAAAAAATATATTATTTCCTGTTATTTATACTTGGAATACTTTTCATTCTACTCTTTTCTATCTAACCATTCCTTTTATTCTTATTTTTATTTCTTTATATTTTGTTTTTTATTTTTTTTTCTTTACACCTTTTTTTGGAAAAGTTATTGTATAAAAACTAAGAAAATGATGTTTTACTTTAACAAAAGAAAATGATATTTTACTTTAACAATTGAAATATTATCTTATTTTTCTCCTATGTTAAGAATATCATATATTTCTATTAAGATATATGATATTCATTATTTATGTAAATATCAATTTTTTAATTCACAATTGTATTTATTACTCAATGTTAAAAAACATGTTAGCTAGACATATTTAGTAACTCGTTTGAGTTAGAAATATTTTAAAACTTTCATATTTTTTTTTTCAAAAACATTATTTGATCCATGACTAAGTATGGGTGAAATAACTAGTTGCGGGAAAAAAAAAAGATAAAATGGCAGAAGTTTGGAGAGACCCCAGGGAAGACGAGGTAAGCCTTCGACAAAGCATTAGAACTCCATTTTGGGCCCATTCCTCGATATATTCACAAATAAATATTTTAACAAGAAACTTTTGCTGGGCACATTCTGGAAACGTCCTCTGTCTTCAAACAAAGAAAGTGAGAGAAGAAAAGGAGAAAACCTCCCCCTTGTGTTTTTTAAGAATGGATCCTATTTTAAAAAATAAATACATAAATAAACCATATTATGTGATTTTTGTAAATAATAATAATAACGCTAGCTTCATCAAATAACTTGAAAAACTAGATGACTGAATTTATTTTTTAAAAATACCAGACTGCAATGAGAGAGAGAGAGAGAGTAGTACATCATAGTAAATTAAGATTCCGTAAAAGCACAGATACTGTATTTGGTGGCTGTGCTTTAACGTCTCACCGTACGACCATGGGTTGACGGCCTGCAATGCTCAACAAGCACAGACCGCTACCCTCACCCCGAACCGTCAGCGCCCACAGGCCCCTTTAAGTCATTTCCTTAAAAATAACCCTCTTTTTTTTTTAAAAAAAACAGCCAGAGTCCCTCGCAGACGGAAACAGGTCACCAGAAATCATCGTCCGTCAAGCAAACACATTCCAGGGGCATTTTAGTAAATAAATAAATCTCCCATTCATATATCCCTGTCTAATCTGTTGTTGTTGTTATTAAATTGAAGCCGAAGCAAAAGAACTCTCTTTCTCCAACTTTGCAATTTTATTTCGCTTTATATTTATCTCTACCTTCCTCTATTTGCGATCTACTGGTTTCAAGCTGAGGCGGAGGCGGTGTTGCAGCAATTCGCGTCACCTCTTCGGGATCACTTTTCGTCTCTCCCTCCTTCCCTCCCTAAATTATCTCCATGGCGTCGGAAAATTTCACTGACAAAAACGTGGTGTTCAGAAAACTGAAAGCGAAATCGGATAACAAGGTTATTCCTTATTGATTTCGTTATGGATCTGATTCAGATCTGGAAATTTTATTGGTATTATATTGGATCTGGAATTTACGATTTCGTGTGTTTGTTATTAGATGTGTTTTGATTGTAATGCGAAAAATCCTACTTGGGCTTCAGTAACGTACGGGATCTTCCTTTGCATCGACTGCTCTGCTGTTCACCGTAGTCTCGGTGTACACATCAGCTTCGTTAGGTAAATTTATTCTCTGTTTTTTTTTTCCGTGTTTAATTATCCGATTATGCATTTAATTTAGATTTAAATGACAGTTTTCTTTTCTTTTTAAAGTACAATGAAGCTTGTTGATGCACATGATAGGTGCAAAAAGTTAATTTTATTTGGATCAGATAATGTGAAGTGAGAATTGTACGTGATAGATTCGGAGATTAATCAATATGATTTTTTTTTACCGAGAGATAATGTGATCATTGCTTTGGAAAATTAAAAAGGGAACAATCAAGCATCACATAAAAAATGAATGCTTCCTCTTTAAACTACCTGGCATCTTGTCAATTTGTTTGGACTAGGTTGTTGGGATAGTTTTAGTTTTTATTTCACTGCTGGATCAATGGTAGTGTATGGATGATTCGTTTTGCAAGTAAACCTTTGCATTTTGGAAATAATGGCTGTAAAATTTAGAATGCGGTTGGTAGGATGCAAACAATGGCGGTAAAATTGAGATCTCAATTTCAGAAAATTTACTCTGGGTTTCTCTGTATCTATAGACTGGAGAGACATGTTCCAACTCCAAACCAAGTTTTGGTGATATCTCTGTTCCCGTTATATATATATATATATGTGTGTGTGTGTATATATTAAAATAAGGGTTTCTGTTTATCCTCTTTTCTTCTAGCATTTATTTTTCAGGAATGACTGTGATGCAATGTTATTTCCTATTCATATAGGTCTACGAATTTAGATTCATGGAGTCCAGAGCAATTGAGAACAATGAGCTTTGGGGGAAATAATCGGGCTCAGGCTTTCTTTAAGCAGCATGGTTGGACTGATGGGGGGAAAATTGAGGCCAAGTATACATCTAGAGCTGCAGAGTTATACAGGCAAATACTTTCAAAGGAAGTTGCTAAAAGTATGGCAGAAGAAGCTGGCTTGCCATCATCCCCCGTTACTTCTAAGGCAGCCCAAGCAGCAAATGGACTTTCTGATGTCAAGATTAATGATGCTCCTAAAGAAAGCTCATTAGGAAAACAAGAAACACCAGATTTAGTTCGTTCCCCAAAAGCTTCTCACTCGGTTATTACCAGTTCTGTGAAGAAGCCACTTGGTGCAAAGAGAACTGGGAAAACAGGGGGGCTTGGTGCTAGAAAGCTTGCTACAAAGGTAGGCTATTGCCTCTAGCTTGTAGAATTATCATCAGTTATCTTAGAAGCATAAATCAGCTTGACATTTTTTACCTAGCCTGCTTCTTAATAGTACAACCTTCAATTGCAGCCTAGTGAAAATCTCTATGACCAGAAGCCTGAAGAACCAGCACTTCCTGTAACTTCAACAACTAACAACAACATCAACAACACAAAAGCTGGCACATCTTTTGCATCTCGCTTTGAGTATGTAGATAATGTTCAACCTGCTGAGATGATTTCTGGTGGCCCACAAGTGATTAGTCATGTATCTCCGCCAAAGTCATCAAGCTTTTTCGCAGAATTCGGGATGGAAAGTGGTTTTCCTAAGAAAGGAAGCTCAAACTACTCAAAAGTTCAAGTAAGCCCTTTAACATGCATTATCTGCTTATGGTCAACTGTAGAAAACCAGGCAATACTTACATTTCCAGCAAATAACCACGAGTTAATGCAATATTACCTAACTGTGAGGTCTCAAATCTAGAGACTGCAACCTTTGAAAGGATCCAGGTTTTTATACCAGGCAAGAGTCTGAAAAGAAAAAAATGGACGTCAAAATGATATTGAAATTTTTGGTTTCATCGGCCAACTGAAATTTAGACTATTAATTAATTTGTTAGATTTTAATTCTCTTCCCAAACCTGGTTCAAATTTATGGTAAGTTGCTACCAATCAGCTTTTTTTTTCCCCACACTATATTCAGTGCTTAAACAAATCAAAGCATTTCATATGCAGAGTTGAAAAGGGGAAAAAAGTCATTTACTTAAGTAGCACAAATTGAGAGTTTGTAAAATTTGTGAGGAATGTGAAAAGCATCTATGTCCTTCCATTATGTGTTTGCTAGTTGTTCTGTCAAATTGTACTCATCACTTTTGAGTGTTTGATTTTCAACAAAAACGAGGCATCATGACATTTAGCTTGTGATGACACTTCTAAACTGGTTTAAACTCTCTCATAAGCTAGTAAAATTGAAATTTCTTTTGAAGTTGTAGGGTTAAATTTGCATAATACCTGTGCTTAAGCTGCTATTTCTGCATTGTAATAATGTTGTGATGTTTTAGTGACTTTTCAATCTCTTTTTTATTTTTCAGCATGCAAGTTTAGATTTTGCAAATTATGTCTGTCCAGTAAAAAGAAATAAGGGTCGACAGTTCTCATGGAGTATTTGTGGGAAAATCAATAGAGTGACAGCTTTGTGTTTTTACCTTAAACTACATAGAGGAGTTTTTTAAGTTAATTTTATTTTGTATTTCACTGTCATTCTTTTGATTTCACTAGGTTTTTGTGTTGATATTATACAAAAGTCCTGAGTTGATGCGTTTCCTAATTCACTTATGTGCAAGTCTCGTGGTGCTTACTCTTACCTAAATGCTTTTCTTTTTAGCATAATTCTGTACTTGCTGAATAATGGGTATATTAAATTTGTATTTTACATTATCAAAGGGGTGTTTATATTCTGTTATGAGATTACCTGTATGTCATTCCTTTTCACTAAGAGGATTTAAAACATGGTTGATTTTGTCTGAGAGTTTATGATTTTGTCTGAGAGTTTATGTTTAAGAACCATGAAGATAAATATCATAGAATAGGTAATGTTTCTGCTGAAACCGTGTCTCTGTTGGTTGTGATACTTTTGTGTATCTCTATTTTTTCTTCTCTAGCTGCATATAAAAAGGATCTTGATATTAGTGTGTTTTTCTTGCTCAGTAACGGTCATGATATTTTATGTTTTTTATTTTTGTTAGCATTCTTGTCATCAATCACATATGTTTTGGGAATTGCATGTGACATTGGAGATGTTATGCCCATTGTTACTGGAATTTGTCAGATGACACTAGTGATTTAGTCAGCAAGGAATTTGTTTGTTCATACATCCTGTTACTATCAGATTCAGGAAACAGATGAAGCAAGAAAGAAGTTCTCAAATGCAAAATCAATCTCATCAGCCCAATTTTTTGGTGATCAGAACAAAGCTGACGCTGATGCTCAAGTTTCATTGCAGAAATTCTCTGTATGCCCTCTTGCTACCACTATCTAAATATATGTAAATTTTATTTAGTTTATAGTGACAGGTTTCAAGAATTTCATCCCATTCTCTCTCTGTTTGTTGTGATTTAACTACCATTAGTTCATCCTTGTTTGCTCTGTCGGTCACTAGATTGAAATTATTGATCATTTTTTTGTTCCAACCAGAAGTTTCTTTACTCAGCCAGGGATCGGCACCCCCCCCCCCCCTCACCACCCCCAAACATCTACCCTTATCTGGGAAAAGAATGGTTTTTGGATGATGTGAGTGAGAATTCCAAATTGCCCCTTGCCTCCCCTTCCCTTCCCATTCCAAACTTAGGTTCTAGCATGCAGGAAAAATGGCAAAATGCCGCGGTTTCATAGAAGTGCTTAGACAATGAGGATTCGAATCACCAATGGCTCCATGGTCTTCTGCACAGTATCTCTCGAATGAAACCTATACCACATGCCAGACTTGATGGAACTGCCTCATAAGCTAGACAATTCTTTCCACATACCATTGCATACATCCTATCTGCTTTAACTGTAATGAGCATTGACCAGCTCATTTCTAATGACGGCCATGACTAACCACTAAAATCTTGCATTTCTTTCTTCTGAAATTTTATTTAAGGTTAAAGGGTGTAAGTTTTGTGCTGTTACAGGGCTCCTCAGCTATATCAAGTGCTGATCTTTTTGGTCAAAGTGATGATCAGTCAATCGATCTTGCTGCGAGTGACCTCATCAATCGGATCTCTTTCCAGGTAATGCTTTGCATGTTTTGGTGCTTAAATATTTGAATGAATTTCTGTTAAGATGGGAAACCATTGGTTTCTTTCACTTCTTTTTGTTTTTTTTTCACTTTCCTATATTTATCAAAGGTTTCTTCCCTTGTTTAACCCTCTTAGGCACAACAAGATATCTCTTCCCTAAAGAATATTGCAGGAGAGACTGGGAAGAAGCTCAGCTCCTTCGCATCAACCTTCATAACTGATCTTCAGGACAGAATCCTCTGAAGTTGATGGGCTGTGTTAAAAAATCTGCAAGTTTGCTACATTACCAATCAATATCTATGCAGTTGAATGTAAAATGAGTCCATATAAAGTTCTTTTTGAAGAAAAATAAAAGTAAGACGTTTTCAGGCTTTTGATAGGTTTTCTATTATTATATTGTAGTGCAGGTTTTGGGATCCTTTCTGTTTTTAGTTTCTTGGAGTGTACTAAAGAGATGTAGGAATTGATATTATAGACAAAGTGTTCTGTTGAAAATTAGCTGCATTGTTGTTGGGGCTAATATTAGGACACGCGGCAGAACATTACTTGCCATTCCCAAGGAAAGAGCAACTAATGCCTGAAGCTTTGTGACCTAATATTACTGATGGTGCAATACTTCCATCCTGCAGGCACTGTTTGGTTTGTTATGTTCTTGTTGTGCAAAACTGTGTTTAGTACATTTTAGCTAATACGATCGCTGATAATTTATGATTATTAAGGGCGTGATTTCATGTAGATCGTGGGTATTTTGATGGTGTTACGGTGTATAATGCCCATACGGAAAAGGGAAAAAAGAAAAATGAAAAACAGTTGATTTACATTAGCAACTTTTTCTTATTTATTTTATTTAGCATAAATGCTTACTTTATATTTATGTTTGTGTATATATATATATGATCATTTTATTTAATATATGTATTGTGTAAACCGCTCATAATTATAATTGTTTTCTCAATTTTAAAAATTACATTAACAATATTTACATGTTTGTTTGTTTTTGTCGAAGGAAAAAATTTATTAAAACCATGGTGAAGTGACTCAGATAGACATGTTGATATTTTTTTATTTATATTTATTGATAAGAATAGTTTTTTAATTTATTTAATTAAATGGATGTATAAATTTTTTGATTTATGATTAATTTTATTTGTTAATAAAACATGTTGAAAATAATTGTATATTTGTTTTTTACTAAAAAAAATATTATTTAACTTCTAGCAAGGTGCAAATCAATAGCTATGCCACCGAGGACAGACATCTGCCAGCGGCAAGAAACGTGGCTGTGCTTTTGAAAATCCAGAACCCTCTTCTCCAAAGGTTACTTGTAGTGGTCAAATGAGTTAAGACCAGGAAACCACAAGAAACAGAGGGCGAGATCAAAGAGAAATGGGAAATAACTTACCTGTTATATTCACGTTTAAATATTCTATGAGAGAGGATCTCCTCTTTTCATGGCTACTATCTTAGCCGAAGGGGGAGCGTAAATCCCATCTAGATGGAATTGAATCTATGCAAGGGGAAAGACACCTTTTCTCATTTTAGCTTCCAATCGCCAGTGAAGACCCTTGAATTCCTGTTAAGAAATGTTTTTTTATTGTGTTTGGAATTGTTTTTTTTTTGTTTTAAAATGCATTAAAATGATTTTTTATTTTTTAAAATATTCTTAATATTAACACATAAAAAAAATAAGAAAACACAAAAAAAAATTGAAGCAAAGAATTTTTTTAAAAAACATTTTTATAATACAAAAACAAACAAACTTTTTATCCAAAAATCTAAGCAGTTATATTTACTTATTGCATTTCGATGACTTTAAAAGTTACCTTAGATTAAGGTTGGAGATTCATAAAATCTATAATGCAATATGATAAAGCTTAAAAAATTCAAATAGCTTAGGAATAGGGATTTCAAGTTGGATAAGCAGTTAATCAATTGGTTATAGCAATCTCATCCGTTTTTCCTAACCATAGTAATTGATAGCTTATACTTAATGCTTAGTAGACCAAGATGACTTTTGGCTAATTCCCGTAGAAGGTTTTTTTTTGTTTGGAGGTGAAGACTTTCCCATGCTTAAATAAGTATCGTTTTAGAGAGAGAAAATACAATAATATTATGAAGAGAGATACTCTAAAAATATATATGTAGTAGATATTGAAAATTATGAACCTTTGATTTGAAAGTTTCATAGTATATTTATAGTCCATAAATTTTATCTTTTTTGTAAAAAGGAGGGTCTGGAGTGTAATTTTATACTGATAACATTTAATGAGATATAAATATCTATAACATCTATATTAATGTTTGATAGAAATATAACGAGTTCCTAGAAGACTTTTATATACCTAAAAGGTGTAGAGAGATAAGGGTTAAATAAGTCAACTGTAGTTGAGCCCATGGATGCTGAGTTATTCTCCTCCAGACCCAAGGGAGGAGGATCATTTTCTTGGGTGTGCCCTAGGTAAAATAGTTATTCCCTAAGACGTGCCAAGAAAGGATAGTTGTTACCTTGAACTTGTCGGCCTACTAAGTCTAAGTGCATTGGATTTGACATGTTTACCATACCTACGTTGCTTTGGACTTGAATAAATATCAAGTTTAAGTATCTTGGGTTTGACATGTTCGCCAGACCCATATTGCCTCATTTCATTAGACATGCCAAGGAAAGATGATTATTCTCTTAGGTGTGCCTAAACGAGGATGTGTATTATTTTGGGTGTGCCCAAGGCTTGACACATTGCTGAGTCTACTAGCATCCGAGTCTGGCTAGCGCCAAACCCAAAGTGCCTAGGATTTTGCACGTAGCCAAGCCCAGCGCACCTTCACTAGAACGTGTTTGTTTTCCTAAAAATTTATACTCATAAATTTTTCTTAATCTAGTGTTTTTTGATAAAGATATACTAATAAAAACTTGGTTCATCAATAGTCCCCTAGTTTTTGCAATATAATAACATGCAAAGACTTAAATTAATCTCCCAGTTCAAGTAGAGTAGTGAGTTTTGCTCGTATAAAAATAGGGGTAAGCTAAAAAATATGTTGAGAAATATGCATATGGACTAAAAGAATATAAATTTATAATTAGAAAAATTCTAAGAAATTAAGAATATTATGCCTATCACCTATATAAATTTCTAAATGGTCTTGTGAAGAACTCATTGACAGTGAACCTATACCTAGAAAGTTCTAAGTGATTATAAGTTCTTGGTGAGTAGGAGTCTGTAGCTTTCCTAACATTGTCATAGGACTTAAAAACCATCTACTAAAGAGTGGTCATTATGATTTTTTTTATGAGGCATGAAAGTCCTTATTAAGAATGGTGATTACATGATGTTGTTATTTATACTAGGGAAACCAATCACATCCATCTCTTGGAGATTGGTGCATATATCATCGAGAAGATTACATTTACCTCTTGAAGATTGATACATATAACATTAGAGAAATTACATATATCCTTAAAGAAATTACATCTACCCTTTAGAAATTGATGCATATAACACTGAGGATGTTACATATATCCCTTGAATACTAACACATATAGCACTGGAGAGATTACATCTACACCTTGAAGATTGGTGCATGTAACATTAGAGAAATTAAATCTATCCCTTGAAGATTGATGCATATAAAACTAGAGAGACAAACTCAATCTTATTAAGAGTGGAGCATATAATAATGGGGAGACCAGGTTCATTCCTTTCAAGGTGTATTATTGAAAGGCTTTTAGGCATAACACGAAGAAAATAAAAAAAGTCATTTTGAATTAGTCATTTATATATAAGAAACTTACATTTTTATTCTTATTGGTTATTGTAAATTTTTATTTGCACAAACTGTCCGATGTGAAGGAGACTCTTCCCTTTCATTTGCATAATTGTAAAAAATTCTTTACATGTTGTATGGTTCGAACCAACATTGCACTTGTATTTGTTGAAAACTTTTCAAAATCTTAAGGCTTCATTTGCATTTGTAAAGTTAGTAAAACATAGCCCAAATGTACTTGTTTTACCTTGAGTGGCTAGTACTGTTTTAGCGAGGAGTCAAACTTGATTGCAAAGTTGTTGAAGCTTTGTCTGGGCATGAGTGTAAGCAGTAAAGAGAAGACTTGTCTTGCATCGTAGCTCAGGTAGGTATTGATTGTGTGCTTTGGAATGACTAAAAATATCAAAAGCAAACTTTAAAAAGAAACCAATGTGTTTTTTGATCATTTTTCCACAGACAACATCATTAATAAAGTCCTAAAAATCCAAATAGCCTAAAAATAAGGCTTTTGAGTTGAATAATTGGTTAATCAATTGGTCTTAACAATATTATCTATTTTCCCTAACCAAGATAGTTGATAGCTTATACTTGGTATTTAATAAGCCAAGGTTGTTTGTGATTACTATCTAAAAAAAATTCTTTTTGGTGGAGGTGGAGACTCTCCGATACTTAAATAAGTATCTTTTTTAAAGAGGGAAAATATAAGAATATTCTGAAGAGAGATGCTCTAAGAATATATGTGCAATAAAGAATAAAGACTATGAATTTTTAATTTGAAGGTTTCATGGTGTATTTACAGCCCACGAGTCTTATATTTTTTTGAAGAGAAGGATATGAAGTGTAATTTTATTATGATACTATTTAATAAAATATAAATATCTCTCATATTTATATTAATGTTTGATAGAAATATGATGGATTCTTAGAAAATTTTTATACACTTAGAAGGTAGAGAGAAATTAGGGTCTAGAATGTTATATGTAGCTGAGTTCATGGAGGTTGAGTTCTTTCTCTGAGCTAAATCTATAGGAAGAAGGTCATATCTTTAGATGTATCTTGATGATAAAAAAAATTAAAATTAAAATTTTAATCTTTCTTCACACAAAAAATAAAAAATATTCTATTTTCAACCACAAAACATATTTTAATCAACCAAAGATATCAAAATTAAATTAAATTTAAAAATAAATTTCAAATTCCAATCTATTATTTATAAATACCAAAATCAAAATTTCTAATAGTAAAAACTGTGATACTTAATAACTATCTCTCTTCTCAACTTCTATACTAATTTGTCTCTTTCCTTTTACAATTTATAATAATTGAAACATAAAAAAAATAAAGATTAGGGTCAAAATGCAGTTCACTAAAAGAATAAGGACTAATTATAAAAAATTAAAACTTAAAAAATAAAATTATAATTTTGCACACCTAATGAAAATGACTCTATTTCATCTTTTATATTGGTCATTTATCTCTTATTTTTTTAAATAATAAATTAAAATTTTATCATGACTGTTAATTTATAAATAATAAGTTAAAATTTCATCACATAAAAGTGATTGTTAATTTAATATCAAGATATTTTAAAATATACAAAATAAGTAATAGAAAATAAATAAATAATTTTAACGCATAAAACAATAAAAAGTATAATTTTAGAGGAATAGACTGAAAATAAAAATTAAATTATTTTTTTAGAATAATCCGCGGCATTTAGAAGGAAAAAAAGAAGAAGAAAAAACTAGTTGTTCGCTATAAAAAGAACTTCCTTCCCCTAGTGAAAGAGAGCAATCGGGCAGCCACCACAGCAATCTGTAAAAGAAATATTTTAAAAATCAAAAAACAAAATTGGCGCTTCAATTTTCCCTCCAACACCCCGTACTTGACCTTTTCCTTTTCCCTCCTCCTTCCTTTTCAAAACCCTAACAAAATCCTCCAAATTATTTTCAACTCCAAATTTTCTGTTTCTTCTTTACCCAAACAAACAAAATCCTTCCACTCTCTTCTGGTTTAATGGAGGTTTCAACTGAAGCAGCCGTTGATGTGTTTTCACTGCCTTCTAAAATTGAATCCCTAGAGTCCAAATCTCTTATTGTTGCTGATGGGTTTTCTTCAAAGTCTCAGGTTGAAGCTCTAAATGACGAACTTATGGAAGACTCACACGAGGATCCAGTGAACTCACCTAATTCTCTCAAAACCTTAACCGAGTTAAGCTGTGGAGAGCAGTGTTTGGTTTCTATATCGTCAAAATCAGGTGGGTTTTCACAAATTTCGACTTCAACGCCTCAATCTGAAGAAACCCTAACCATTTCCTTGCCTTCTTCTCATATCGTATCCCCAGGTAACCAGATTTCGGTTCCTTCACAGTCAAATCAAGATGGGTCTGGGCCATTTTTAGCTAATGGTAATGAAGATGGGGAATTGGATTCTGGCCACCGTTTGGTCGCTAGTTGTGATAATGATGATAGTGAGCCTGATTCACCTATGCAATTAGCACGTGAAAAGCTCTCGTCTGATTCGAAGCTTGCTGATGGAAATGTTGAGGATGAGGAAGATGATTCTGGTAATGATGACGAGAAAGAGAATCCCAGGCGATTTTTTCATGATGACCCTTATTATCACGCAATGTATCATAATCAATGGGGGCATTTTGATCCCGAGTTCCATGAGTATCATCCGGGTTTACCTCCTCCTTGGATTAGGAGGTTTCGCAGACAACCATGTCCTCAATTATGGAATCGTTGGGATGACAGAGAGAAGAGAAGAAATCAAGAATACAGGCTTCCTGGTTTTATGCAGGAAACTGGACCTACTGGTGTGGTATGTCTAAGAGGTTATTATTTTGAATTTATTTGATGTGCATGTGTCTATTGATGTTTATCCTTCGTGATATTAAATTTTTGTTTTGTTTTTTTGGTGCTGGTTTTGCAGGGTGCTGCGCTTTTTAATAAAGGAAACACTTGTTATGTTAATGCAATCCTGCAATGCTTTACGCATACCGTATCTCTTGTTCAGGCTCTTCGTTCTTGGAATCATGAAACGCCCTGTGAGTACCAGCTGTGGATAGCTACTTGGATCTGAATTGTTTGTACTGTTTAATTGGATTTCATTTTTGGTATTTACTGCTGGACATTGGGAGTTTTCAGGCATTACTGAAGGGTTCTGTGCTCTTTGTGTTCTTCGTGATCACATTGAACTTTCTTTATCTTCGTCTGGAAAGATTCTTGAGCCTTCGAAACTTGTCAACAATTTGGAAAGTATCCTTTGCATTTTTGTTTTGTTTATCATTGATCAACATGTGGCAGTGGATTAATTATCTTAAGTGCACTATGAATTACTTTGGCCATTACATTTCTTCTGCATCATCATTTAGTGTAATTGTCATTTCTGTGCTGCTGAATTCTAAGTTTCAAGGCATTTTCAAGTACTCCCAATTGACCTTTTAGTATTCTGATTTTTCTCTTTATTTTTTAAAAATACTGTTGGTGTTTTGGATACTTTGAACTTTAGATTTCTTCTGCAATGCCTACTTGATATTTTGAGGAAAATTTTCTGAAAATTTTGGACTTAAATGTGATTCTTAACCCATGAATAATTAGATATTTCATCTGTTTTTCGTCGATACCAGCAGGAAGATGCCCATGAATTCCTCCAATGTTTGTTAGAAAGACTTGAAAGGCATTGTTTGGATTTGAGCCTAACTGATGACAGCGCATCCTCCCATGATAAGAACATAGTTGAGCGGGTATTTGGAGGTCGTCTTGTTAGCAAAGTATGAGTTTGAGGAGTGAATTTTCCCATTTAATTCCCTTTAATTTGCATATTGCTGGTGTACAAAGAAAGTTTGAAGTATTCATTTTTCCACTTTCAATGCTTTGAACAAATGTTTCTTTATTATTAATTCTTGCCTTGGCATTGAATTTTAGTTACGATGCAGCAATTGTGGTCACTGTTCTGTTAAATATGAGCCACTGATTGACCTGAGTTTGGAGATCGAAGATGCGAACTCTCTTCAGAGTGCACTGGAGTCATTCACCAAGGTGGAGAAAATTGAGGATTCAGGGACAAAGTTTACATGTGAAAGCTGCAAGGAGGAAGTTTCTAGGGAAAAACAGCTTATGCTGGACCAGGCTCCTTCAGTTGCTGCTCTTCATTTGAAGAGATTCAAGATTGATGGGACCTCTATTGAGAAGATTGGCAAGCATGTGCAGTTTCCACTGGAGTTGGACTTGAAGCCCTACACCAATGACAATGAGGACAGTGATGTGAGTTATGGATTACTAGTATCACTGAATTAGGATCGCTTCCATTTTAAAAAGCGATAAGTGATCTCAACAAATATTTGAATGGTAATCAAGATGAAGAGCATGGAAAAAGGCATGCTAAGAGAATTTAAAATTGAAATCAAACTACGATTACTGTCCATTTAATAGATCTTTTTACCTGCAAAGGTCAAATACCATGCTAGTCTGGGAAAGGGAAATAATCATGTCACATCAAAAAAGTAAAATTTGTTGGTTTTGTTGTATTAGTTTGTGTTTTGTGAGCATTTAATAAAACTATTCCATTTTCTTGACAGGAGGTGGGTTTCAAGTATCAATTATATGCGGTTGTGGTGCACAAAGGAGATTCACTTATGTCCGGACATTACTTTTGCTATATAAGATCCTCTCCAGACACATGGCACAAGTTGGATGACCCAGAGGTAATGAATACTAGATTCAATCTCTTTGCTGTCGATTGTTGTTGTTTTGCTTCCAATCTCCTTATAGAGTATGCCTCTGCTTATTTTTAAACCTATAAATGATAAATGATGAATGAGATTGCATCATCACTGGGTTATATTGTGTTATCATGTGGTTATTTTTAACTTTCGTCGGTTAAGTCAGGGTTTTTACCTTTTCTTGAACACGGATTTGTCCTGAAGTGGAATTGTGGTGTCACTTCCAACAGTTATCTTACAATTTCTATTTATGTTTTTTCAAAAGCCATCCTTTTCTTGATTTAAACATTTTACCCCTCTAAAGTCAATTGTTTGGAAGGTATCAAACCAGCGAAGTCCTCAGGCTTCCTATCTGCTGGATAAATAATATTTTTGAACAAATTTTACCAGCATCATGTGTGTTGAGCATGGGTGCGTTCCTGTGTGTGTTTAATGGAAGAGATTGGAAATATTTATTCTGTAATTCTGCCTGCAATATCTTTTGAGGGTTGATTGAGTTGGGTGTATTAACTATTAGTTCTGAAATGATGGTATCTCACAAAACTAAATTAACTGTCATATTTTTCAGGTCAGCAAGGAACAGGAAGAATTTGTGCTCTCTCAAGCTGCCTACATTCTGTTCTATGCTAGGGAGGGTACACCCTGGTGTTCAAGTTTGATCAAACCACAAGAGCTTTGCTCAGATCCTCGCAATTCAAATACATCACCCAAGTCAGTTCTAAATAATGTTAACCGTGAATGCACTGGTGTAGGGAATAACAAAAGTTCTGAAACCAATGTAATTAAGGATGCCATTGAGGCAACTTCAACTCACATCCCTTTTGAGAGAAATTTTGAAGAGAGTGAATCTAGAGTTGAGACTAGGGGAAATTTTGCTCAGATTTCCCCTGCCAATAGACCAAACTTTCATCGCATTGTGTCTATAGGTGAGACCCCCATGGTTGATGTTCCTGTGCCATTTGGAGTAAGTGATTGCCACGATGGAGTTTTGCATGATGAGATGTTATGTTTTCCACCTTCTGTTGAAGAAGATAACTGCAATCAGGGTGCTGAGAAAATTGAAATAAATGGTGATCTGCATTCCCCAACTCCACACAGATCACCCACTCCAGATAAAGGACTGCCAGGTAAAAGAGTTTATTCCATCAAAGTGTTTGCATAGTTCTTTCAAGTCCATATTATCTGAAATGAGATGAATGGAACTTTTCAGAAGCCAGACATCGTATTCTGCGAGATCATCAGAAAGGGGAGAACCGGGTGAATTGTAAAAGATCATCAAAAAAGGTCGCAAAGGATTCACACACAGCAGAAGCTCTTAGATGCATCAAGAGAATGCCAACTGCAAGGGGCATGAAACTTATGGCTGCCATGCTTCCTAGGAATGACAAGATAAGACCAAGATCATCTCCATGTAAAAGGGCCAGCCCTCCTGGTTCTCGCTGCAAACCCACTATACGCATGGCAGTTATGCGTTGAATAGTTGAGGTTTTGTTTTATTTTGCTGGCTTGGTCTTTGGTCAACATAGAAGCAATATACTTCAAATGCTAAGTTAATGCCTCATAGTGAATATTGCCTTTCTAAGCTGCATGTTGACTACTCTGTTTCCCATATGATGTTGGGAAAGCAGGTACTCTGGTCTCTTAGGTTTGGCTATACGTTTGGTCTGGGCAATGTAAAGTTCAAATGAAATGAAGTTTACTCTTTTGCAACCTTGCTTTCGAATTTAGAAGTGGCCTCTGTTACTAGCACTTTAAACTTTGAAGCACACATAAATATGGCGTAGAACTTGTGTTGGAAATAAATGATAGAGCACTCGGCGCCTGTTCAGTTTGTGTATGTGGCTGTTTACTGTTTTTAGCTCTGATCAAGCCAGTTAAGACTGAAAGTCAGGGTACTTGGGACTCAGGAGGGTTAGGGTTTTTTTTTTTTTTTTAAATACCCATCCATATTTATACTCAAGACATTTATGCGAAAAAAAAAGAAGGAACAAGATTTAGGGTTCTTCCCTATCGAAAAAAAATAAAATAAAATTCAGGTCCGAGTTTTTTCTTCCCAGAGTTGACATGGTTTATGCTAATAGTTTCTATAACGCCAAAATGAAAAAAAAGAATATTTGCTTTTTTGCATGATTGAAAGGTTAACTTGAAATAAAAAACAGGTAACAATACATGTTAAAACCGCTATTTGACATGCCTTCTCGGTCATCTTATATTCCCATACAAAGTTGTGAGCTGACTTCAATCGTCTTTGCTGATAAAAGGTTCTAGTTTCTTTCTTTTTTGATTAAAAATAAAGCTTTTAGTTTCTTTCGTCATCGATAATATCATGGCAAGGATGTTTCACTGCTGTGTCACGAACCTTTTAGCCTTACTATGGTGTATCTGTACATCATGCCAGCTGCAGACAAACCACAAGCATGTAGCCTTGGTTCTATGTTGAAATTTAAAGATAAGCATCGTGGAACATGCATAGGATGCCTTTGTTCAAATCAAGAACTTAACAAAGCTGATCCTAGGTTCCATCTGAATTCCAAGGCCTCATTTTGGTTGTTCCTCTACAGACAAAAATGGAATTAATCATAAAAGTATCACAAGGCCTTCATACTAAATCCTTCCTTTTCTTCTTTCCATAAGGAGCGTTTGAAATTGACATGGCTGATTCATTCACAGGGGGTGAAAGTAGTCACCAAGGAAGGCCAGAACCTTTGAGAAGCAGCCAGTTGCCGGAAACTGCTAGCTCTACCACTCAGGTGGTCCTAGTCATGGATGGACTCAAGGAGTTCACCATAAAGCCGCTTAAGTGGGTTCTTGAGAATATTTCAGCATCCGGTGGCATTAATGTCACTCTTCTTGGAGCCATGCCGTGGCTCAATATTCCTTGTCAGTATCTAATTTATTCTAATCTTCTTGTACAAAATTCATATCCTGTGCTCTTGCATATTGTGTGAACAATTGATGAAATGTTTAGTTCATGAGGTGAATAACCCCGGGCTTAATTTTGCCTTCTTAGTATCTGCAAAGACGTGGCAAGGTATTTGGGCCGTGGGATTTGAAGAATTAGCTATGGCAAAAGAACAAGGTGATGAATGGAGGAGTGACTCTAAATATGTAAAGCTTCAAGCAATTCTTGACCTCTGCAAGAGATTTGGGGTATGAATTAACCATACCACATCACTCATTTTGTATTGAATTCCTGCTAATTAGTTCACATGTAATTTATGCAGGTTAATGTGCCACAGAAGGAAGTTGTGATGGGTTATCCCTTGAAACTGATGGTGGTTGAAAAACTTACAAGCCTTAATGCATCATGGGTGGTTTTTGAAAGGTAAACAAATATCGAGAAACAGTCACTGTTGTACATTTTCTCGAGGGCTATGAAGACTTTTGCTGATATAATCTGTTGTGCTTAGTAACAGGCATCAGAGAAGAGACATGGAATCCATTGCGGATAAATTTCCATGTAACATGGTTATGATAAATGAAAATGGAGAGCCTGTTATTATCAAAATGCAGCCACTGAGTAGTGGAGAGTTCACTTCAGGGGGATCACCAGCATCTTTTCTATCTTCTCCGCTATGATTTCTCATTATCTGTTGGAAGTTCCTGAGGAGAAATTAATCACCAGATAAACATGAAGATCACTAACAAGAATGTTTCTATTTGATTAGTTATGGATCTGTAATTTAAAGATATTGGGTGGAAGTGATGCACAGCTGATGATGATGGTGAAATTCCTTGTGGGACGTGGGCAATCAAGGACTAAATCATAACTTGGTTCTTCAGCCTACTTGGAGTTGCACTTCGAAACAGTTCCCCCTTTTCTTTTTCTTGTAATAAAGCGCAGTTTCACCCTTTTGGTTCTGGCTGTACGTTACTACATTGAGTTCTTGGAGAGGGGTGGGGGTGGGGGGCCTGGGGGCAGTTCCCCATGTCATGAAGTTATTTCTGTTAGGATTGATTTAGCAAGAACATGATAACATGCCTTGACAGGACTAAAAGTTTTAATTATGATTTACCTACTGTCAAGACATAATATTCACAAAATTGGATAAAGTGCTGCAAGCCTGCAAGTATAGACTGAGGAAGAGTACGGTAAAAGTCCATGAAACAAAGTTGGCCCTGATAATAATAGCCTCCGTGTAAAATCTTGTGGAGAGTTACATGGACTTTTAGCAGACCATTGATGATTTTGCTTAAAACTGCAGTGTAAAAACGAGGGAGTAGAAATGCTTTTTGTGGCCACAATCTCAATTCTGTGGCAAGAAGGGAATGACTAACATAAAGAAATCAAGAGTAGTTGAAGTGTGCTGCAGTTGAATTTCTTGTATATATGATCCTGATAACGGGGAAGAAGAGAGCCCGCAATTCTAGCACCCTATACCATCCACGTCATAATTTAGAGCAAAGTTGGCTCAAGAAAGAACATTTCGAAACATTGTTATTGAAATTCCTTCATGTTTTCTAGCAGAATAAAACTACATTATAATGTCACCATGAATCCCTTGCTAGAGAGTATGAAATACTTTTGACCTTCATTGGGCTAAAACCTATTATTGATGACTTTTAAAGAGAGAAAGGACTGATGCTGACATAGTAGAGACTAGAGAGAGATGAGACTTCTGTGCCAGAACGAAGAAATAGAAAAAAAAACACAGTAATATATACAAGCAAAACAACACTAGATGCTTAATGAATCATGGATAGCCATGATAAGGGATCTTTTGGTTTAGAATGGGGGTGCTTCATTTAAGCAAGTGTTTTGTTGAGAAAGAGTGGTTGATCTGCTAGGAACATGCCACATAAAGTTGCCTCCACATATACTGGTCCCTTACACCAGCTCACATGCACACTAGAATGCATGCAGTCTCTCATCCACCCTCTGGCTATTGTGCAAATATGCTGTCCTCCATATCTGTGTGTTGACTTTTGTGCGCTTAAAGAGTCATAATTTCTGAGAAGCATGAACCTAAAGACCCAAATCGTCCCCATTTCTGTGGTAATTATTGATGTTCAATTTGAAGTTCCGGACAAACAATTTCCTGCAATATCCCATCAATGTTATCTTGCTTCAGAATGTTCCTAGCACGCTATGATTTGGCGTTGACTTGTATAGGACCACAGCCACTAAATATATATGCTACTATTCAATTCTCTCTTTCTTACCACTTTCTATTCTTATTATGACAATGTGCTCAATTTATTAGATGGACTGCTGCTTATTCTCTCCTGTTCTGTGTAAATTAGACCTAAATAAATTTCCTTTTGTTTTGCGATTACATTTCTCCAGTCATAATTAATCTAACGAAAATCATGGATTTCCAGTTGATTACTTAATCTACAACAAATGCAGAGATAGCTCTGGTAATTTAGGTGGGCATAAGCTTGGATAAATGCCAATTAATTTTCACCAATAGTATGAATCACGGTAATGAACTGTAAACACCGAAGCAAACTATGCACCACTGCTGGAATATCTGTGAACGTCAAACAGATGCCGCTGGCAATCTTAACAGCAAGTATATTCATAGATATATACATCACAGAATCTACTCTGTTGCTTGCACAATTAATTAATTAAGAAGCCTGTTCTTTCAAGCTAAACCAGAGTGGATCAGGCAAGGAACATCGAGGGAGTGCTCAGTCTGGTGTGGGTCTTGAATTATATCTTTTCTGCTACTCTGTATCGTTACAATTTGACCAGGACATCCGACAACACAAGCTTCTGCCCACTGTACTATAATTAGCATGCAGAATGACAAGCTTATAATTTGTTCTTTGAACTTAATTAGATTGTAATTGAGAGAGTGTCATATCACTAATTCCTTAGAAAGGAAGATGGCTAAGAGCATTGGCCGTTCCGTTTACGATACAATATCATAGTTGCGGCAATAGCTTGGATTGCTTGCTATTTATCGTAAACACATACGGCATGCAACGTGATTACTTGTCCAAATTAATCCAAGTCCTGTAAGTTCTGCCCACAGAAGCGCCAAATTCTACGTGATTTTCACGTCAAAACAATAACTAAAACCGATCGATAAAGAAGAATTTATATTACTTAAAAATCTGATACAAAATACGAAGTGCATGAGTAACAATCTTCATGTTAATTATATATTAGTAGATATTAACATATTCTTAACCAGATTACTCTTATTTCTCGCACCACAACGGACGGGTAAATTTTCTTAAGGTTGGTGTGATAAAGAGTTCCATTCTCAAGGAGCATAGCCACCAGTACCGTGGCCTCCACCGCCTCCGGACCCAACTCCATGCTCACTACCAGCACCATAACCAGCACCACCACCTCCTCCAAAGCCGCCGCCGCCACCACCATGACCACCACCTTCTCCTCCACCATATCCGCCTCCGTGTGCCCCTCCAGTCGCATAGCCGCCTCCACCACCCCCACCGCCTCCACCCCCACCTCCATAGCCTCTACCATATTCTCCACCAGCACCATATCCACCCCCAGCACCACCACCTTTTCCACCTCCATACCCTGCACCATTATCACCTCCAACACCATATCCCCCACCGCTACCCCCTCCTCCTCCACCACCAGCACCATATCCAGTTCCACCACCTTCTCCACTTCCACCACCACTTCCATATCCTGCACCATGCTCACCACCAGCACCATAACCAGCTCCTCCACCACCACCACTTCCACCACCTCCTCCATGTCCAGAAGCAGCACCATATCCAGCTCCACCACCTTCTCCACTTCCACCACCACTTCCATACCCTGCACCATGCTCACCACCAGCACCATAACCAGCTCCTCCACCACCACCACTTCCACCACCTCCACCATGTCCAGCAGGAGCACCATATCCAGCTCCACCACCTTCTCCACTTCCACCACCACTTCCATACCCTGCACCATGCTCACCACCAGCACCATAACCAGCTCCTCCACCACCACCACTTCCACCACCTCCACCATGTCCAGCACCAGCACCATAGCCAGCTCCACCACCTTCTCCACTTCCACCACCACTTTCATATCCTGCACCGTGGTCACCTCCAACACCATAACCAGCTCCTCCTCCACCACCACTTCCACCACCTCCACCATGCCCAGCAGCACCATATCCGGCTCCACCACCTTCTCCACTTACACCACCACTTCCATACCCTGCACCATGCTCACCACCAGCACCATAACCAGCTCCCCCACCACCTCCACCACCTCCACCATGCCCACCAGCAGCACCATAGCCAGCACCACCACCTTCTCCACTTCCACCACCACTTCCATACCCTGCACCGTGGTCACCTCCAACACCATAACCAGCACCACCATAGCCAGCTCCACCACCTTCTCCACCTCCACCTCCATAGCCTGCACCATGCTCACCTACAGCTCCATAGCCACCTCCTCCTCCACCACCTGAACCACCCCCACCCCCACCCCCTCCACCATAACCCTCAACACCACCACCACCACCAGTAGCTCCATGGCCGGTTCCATAGCCAGCAACTGGAATATGACCAGGTATTTCTTCAAGATTAAGAAGGGCTCTAGTAGCAGTACATATGCCCAAACCTAACAAAGCAAAGAAAACTGAACAAAGAACTTTGTAGGTAACCATATTAGGACGTATTAAATTCACAGGAAACTTGTTTTCAGTATGCAAGTGCAGGTGGTTATTTATAAGAATGGGAAGGGGTCCAAAGCCGCGTTTCTTTGCTCCAGGAGTGGTTGAGGCACATGCAAAAGCGAAGAAGCGTGCCCCCACAGACTGGTCCACCAAACATATACACAGAGTGCCGTCAATCACCCAAAGTAGGCTCGCTCTAGCAACCCAAGGGAAGAAAAAGACATAAATAGTCTCCCTCTCACTCACTCTCTAGACTGTGCTCATTTACTGTCCTCCATATTCTGATATAATTCGTGCGATATCCATTTCTGGAGTGGAAGATTGTAGGAGTAGACCTAAAACCTAACCTATCCACTTTCCCGCCTAGCTAGCTACCGACAACCCTCTTTCACAGCAACACCTGGTTAACTGCTATGCTCTATATCTCAAAAAAAAAAAAGAAAAAAGAAAAAAAAAAAGAAAAAAAGTTGGCTACATTTTAATCAAATTCAATGCAGATAATATGCTCTTGGTAGATGTTAATATTTTTTACAGTAATCATAATAAACATCGGCTACATTTCATTATGGCTCGTAAGTAATATCATTTTCCCTAGTTAGTCACTGTTGAAAAATTGAAAAAAAGAAACATAAATGTCGATGGAAGATATTCCTTCGCAATTTACTGATGGAAGCTAGATGAAATTTTTTGTTAGTAATCCAGCTGGAAATGGTGACGGAATTAAAAAAAATATTATTGACAATTATGGTATGGCATTATTGAGGTGTTAAATTACTGATGAGAATTTCATCAGTGATTTTAAGAGAAATTAAAACTCAACAATGGCTTTGTTCAACTCATTTTAATCTTTTTCTTTCATCAAATTAATAACAGTCGACAACCCTCTCCTCTCCTTACAAAAAAATCCGACAGCCCTTCTTCACAAACTCTATAAATCCAGCCACCACAACTTGCTACCGCCGAAAAAAACCTCCTCTTTGTTGATTCTACTTTTTATCAAGTTTTACTTCATTAAACAAACAAACTCACTCATTTATGTTTTAATTCATTTATATTATAAACTAATTTATTAAAATTTATTTGTATATATAAGTTCTTTACTTATTTTATAATGATAATTTTGTTATATTAATATATGATTTATATTTTATGGTTTGTTTGAGATTTGGAGAAATTGATTTAACTTGTTATTTGATAACTTGATAAAATTGAGTGTGATGTTTTATTACTGAGGTGTGTTAAAATTGAAAAAATAATAGGTACCAATTATTTTTTATCAATTTTATGGTTAAGTTAAAAATCTAGAAAAAATTAATTTTGTATATAATTGAAGACATGTCTTTCTCCTAAAAATCTCAAGATTTGAGTCTCTCCTCTCTTTTATGAAAAAAATAGTAATAGAATAAATTATAATGATAGAGTTTTTTTGGTTAATTAATAATTTATAAGTATAACTAATTAAATATATCTTTTTTTTTCATGATTTGTTATCCTTATCACATAATTTGTATATTCTGATTACTAATTTCATTGACTGTATTGCATAATTTCATTGATTTGTTATCTAATTTTTTATTTATGGGTAACAATAAGTTACTAAATATAATCTATCACTTTTGATGATAAGACTTGTTTTTATTTTCATTTTTTTTTATAAAAATAATGAGATTTGCCATTCAATTATAAATACACATATTTTAGAATGTGATTTTTAATTTTTTTTTTTATGAAAATAGATGATTTATTGAATAGCTTAGCTAGTTCAGTGACTAAAAATAATTACAAAAAACAATTTAAACAAGAAAAAAAGAAGAAGAAGAGAATTGGTATATCCAACATAATAGTGTACAATATTTTACTTCATTAAAAATATTCATGTGATGTATTCATTTCATCATGTATTTCATTTTTTTTTTACAAAATATAATTAACTTAATTATATTTTATTACATACTTAATACTTCACAATGTTGGTGATATTTTATATCTAGTTTGTTATTTTCAATATTTTTTTGTGATGATGTAACATCATTCACTTACTTATAGTGACAGAATAATATAGTTGTTAGATAAAAATAAAAAATTCAATAAACATCAATATAACAACAATAACTACTATCATAGCTGTCATCGTCATTATAAATAACCACAATAATGATGAAAAGTTTATTTTTAATTTTTTTTAAAATATTGTTTTTGGATATTTTAAGATCGTTTTGATTTAATATAAAAATAAATTTTAAAAAATAAAAATAAAAATATTATTTAAATATATTAAAAAATTGTTTAAAAAACAACTGTTATTACGATAAAAAACAAGCTCTATAATTATTGATATAATTATCATCATTCCATTACTACTATTATCTACATTATTATTTTTCTTATTTCATTTTTACTGCTTCACAAATATTAATAGAAAATAAGATTTTATTCTTATAGGAAAATTTATTCCTTAACGTATAAAAAAAATTAAAAATAACTTATTTTTCAAGAAAACACACACCTCTAATTAGTATTAAAACACAATTTAATTCCAATAAATTTAAGTCAATATGATTCATTTTTTTAATTAAATTCAATAAATGTTAGTATATTGATATTTTTTTTGTAATTTATTTTTAACTAACATGTTTTCATTTGTTTTTTTTAATTGTATTTACAATTTTTTTCACCATTTTATATATACAAGTAACATTTCAAAACAGCAACCAACACTTCAACCAAATGTAAGTAACTTTTTTATTTACATAACCAACACTCTATGTTGGCTATTTATTTGATCAGTGTAGTCTCATTTTATAAAGGTACTGGAGGCTACTTGTCATGATCATGTTATGAATAACAAGTACTGTAAAGTTATGACATTTAATAAATAGCCCATAAATTACCTTCGAGCTGTATATATATCGGCCTCGAATGTATTACGATCGAGCCATTGAAAGCTGACTCTAAAATTCCCAAAATTGCTGGGGACTAGGGAATTATCCATCTTCGAATTCCAATCATTCAATGAACGCTAGCATAAATTAATAATTGGGCTCCCAAATATTTATCTGGAAGCTCTGAAAATTAGGATAATGCTCCAAATGGAAATTATACGTGTTGTAAATTATCAATGGAGATTTGGCATACAACGAGACAATGCAACCATTTGGCTTCATTTAACCTGCATTATAAATAATTTATAGGCATCTTCTTTAATTTGACCTTATTTTTCTTAGCACTATAGGCTAGAAGACACGTAAACGTATTTATAAGATCATAAAATAGTGAGAGTGCAGAATCAAGGAGCATGGTCACCACCTTGGCCGCCACCCTCACCCTTCCCACCACCTGCACCGTACCCCGCATCATGTTTACCTGCAGAACCATAACCTCCTCCACCACCACTACCACCTCCTCCTCCACCTCCTCCACTAGAGCCACCTGCTCCACCTCCATGGCCTGCTCCTTCGCCTCCACCACTACCATATCCTCCTCCAGCACCAGAACCGCCTCCACCTCCCCCACCACTACCACCACCACTACCACCTCCAGAGCCACCCACTCCACCTCCATGGCCAGCTCCTTCTCCTCCACCACTACCATATCCTCCTCCATGGGCACCTCCAGCACCAGAACCACCTCCACCACCTCCACCACTGCCGCCACCTCCTCCTCCTCCATTTCCTTCTCCAAAGCCTCCACCAGAGCCAGCTCCTTCACCTCCTCCATAGCCAGCTCCACCAGCACCAGAACCTCCTCCGCCTCCAACCCCACCACCACCACCACCACCACCCGATCCTTTTCCTCCACCACCACTTCCATATCCACCACCACCACCTTCACCACCACCACTTCCATACCCAGCACCGCTAGCTCCTCCAGCATAACCAGCACCGCCGCCACCACCACTGCCTCCTCCACCACCACCCGATCCTTTCCCTCCACCACCACTTCCATATCCACCACCCCCACCTTCACCACCACCACTTCCATATCCAGCACCACTAGCTCCTCCAGCATAACCAGCACCGCCGCCTCCGCCAGCACCACTGCCTCCTCCACCACCAGCACCACCTTGTTCAGCAGCACCACCATAACCAGCACCACCACCGGCACCTGAGCCACCTCCACCGCTATATCCTCCACTTACATCTATACCAGCCCCAGCCCCATGGCCACTTCCATAACCACCTGCTGAAATATGTGCTTCAAGAGTAAGGAGGGATCTTTTTGCAGAGCATATCCCTAATGATCCTATGAACACAAAGAAAACGACTGCAAGAACTTTGTGGTTAGCCATGGGAATGTTTTTTAATCCCATCAACTTGGTTTTGAACTGAAAACCGGCGGCAAGGTACTTATAGGGATGGGGTAGGGGTCCGAAAGCGCGTTTACGGCATAGAAAGCAGTGGTTGAGGCACAATGTGATATTGGCTTGATGCCCCCACACAATCCTGGAAGCAAGAGACTCAGTCATACTAGTAGATCCACGCGAGAGTGCTTCTTGCTGGTGCCCACATTTTGATTATGTAATGTACATGAATTTGTTTGCCTAAATTAAGTGTTAATTAATTGGCCCAAAATCTTCTTACCCTCTAGCAAAAGATAGAGTGATATAGTAAAAATTGTCATATTCGCCTGAAACCTCAAATGTTGCAGCGTGTTGCATTTGATGTTTACTTGTACATAATACTTAGCCAATATTTTACTTTGCCTTTTTGTTATCAGTCATTTTACTACCTTTGAAAGGTGTATTTTAGCAATTTTAACATTCCTTTTTGAACACCAATGCCCATTTTACTCGATAACAAATTGATGCTCTTTTAACTCGATATAAAGTATAGAATAATAATACGCTTATTCTAATCAGTGCTGACTTTTAAGACAAAATTTAAGGATGATTTCTCCTAATAATATGAAATAATATTTGTCTACCATGTGTTCTTGGAGCATTTGTCCCAGTACACCGTTAGCCAGCTATCCCATGCAGCGTGCGTTGTTTTGCACGTGTTTTTATGTCTGTGGTGCAGAAATATAGCAAGGTATTTAGTAAATGTAAAATTTATATTTTATATAGTGAATCTACTGAAAATTTGAGTTTGAAATATAGTTTTTGTAAAGTAATATATGTTTTTTTAACTAAATTTCATAAAATACAGCTTGTTTTTACGATTGAAAAGAAATTTTTTTAAAAATATTTTTTTATTTTAAATTTAATTTTTTATATTTTTATATCATTTTGATATACTAATATAAAAAATAATATTTTAAAAATAACAATATATTATTTTAATATATTTTCAAATAAAAATATCTTGAAAAACAACCATAATTACATAACTTTTAAACATATTATATATAAATTTTTATTATATATAAACTTTAATTATAATTTTTATCTAAATCTAATAAATTTTAATTAACTATATTTTTTTTAAATTTACTTTTTTTTTTCAAAGGTTGAAAATATCTGATCTTCCGCCGCTATATAACTGATTTTGAATTAATATATGTAGAACTTATCCTTTTGGTGAGCAGTGATTTCAACCACTACTTATAATTCTTTGACCATAATCATTATAAAAATGGCTAGCTCGGCATTGCCACTACTTACTTGTCCGGAGATGAGTAGGGATCATCTTCAAGTCATTGGTGTGCTTTTCTATTTCTTTTTCTTTTTTTAATAAGCTGAGATTGGTTAATAAAACTCTTAAAAAGAATGAAAATTTGAACGAAGCCTCAAAGTAGTGGCAAAAGAGGAACTCTTTGTATAGTATTCACGGCTAGAACTAGCGTAAGAGAGGGAAAAAACGAATAAAAAACATCCCCACCTACATCTCGTCAACACCTAAATCAGACATAGTATAAAGACTAAATTGCTTCGCTTGTTTTCCATGTACTTGATGACCAACTTAATAAAACTTCTCTTCTTATATATATATATATATATATATATAAAGGGTTTGCTATCAAAGAATCTTTCATTATATCTTTTATGTACAGTTAATATGGAAACAACAACAAAGCATCTACTTATAATCCATTACTCATTTGCATGGAGATTGTGGAGTAAGTTTATAATATAGTGAGATATCTCTTGGTGCATTTCGAAATCACTAGATAACTTACTTTTTTAATGGCCTCACATGGTTTTTTGAAAAATTTCAAAAGAAAGCATGGCATTAACCCTTTATCTTTTGGCATTTTTTTGGAGCATTTGACTAGCTAGAAATGACTTGCTTTTTTAATGAGGCTCAACCTCATGTGAAAAGATGCTTTTCTACAACTTTGATTCATATTTCTTTATGATTATAAACTAGTGCATGGTCTAATAATATTAAGTCAAGATAATTAAGGACATAGAGATCTTTGTTTTTTTTTTCTTTGTATTTTTTTCTTCTATAATAACTTTTAATATTACCTGTTTAGTTATTTACTAAATGGCTAATAACTAATTTTTAATAAAACTACGGATGATTGATTATCCACAAAAACAATGTAAAGTCCCACTCGCATCTAATTGCTATATTTTTTCTCATGAAAAGCTCTCACGTCACTAAGTCTAATTGCTGTCAAGGAAATTCATCCTTGTTGGAATTTACTCATTATATTAAAAAAATTGGTTACAGATCATCATGATTAAAAGAATAAAAGGCTATGAACAAATAGTTATTCTGAGATGGAAAACTACTTTAATAATCCGTATTGCAGTGGCAGGAGTAAGTAGAGATAACAATTAAATTTAATCATGGATACCGAATGTATGAGAATTTTTTTGGATATTAGTTTACATCTTATAAGCAAGTATCGTTGGCAAACTCTGACATTAATTCCTAACATGCACGTACCGTTGCCATTATTGTCTAATAATTTGTTAGAATTCATTAGCATGCAACATTTAGCATGCCAAGTTCTTGCAATCCTTAACAACACTGTTCTGGCTCGATAGGACTGATCAACAAAGAATTCATGGCTGCCATTCGAGGTCCTGCTGATGATCATTATAGTTTTTCACAGATGATTAATAATTAAAAAAAAAACAAAGTTTTTCACCCATTTTCTTTATTCGTTTCTAGAATCTAATACTAAATGAACTGTAAGCCATCTGACAAGGACCACCTTCTCAAATGGGCTCTAAATCCTGTCTCCAGATTTTCCCAGTCGCAATCTAACGCCACTCACTCATTTTCATTATCACGAATATTACACTGTCAAAAGTCCCTCACTTTCTTATTAATATCATTGCATATCGTCAAAGTCGGTGCATTTACATGTTCCTCTTTGTTTTCTCGGCCTTTCATATCCTTGTGATATCGTCATGATTAGAGTTTGCAAATTAGTGCAGTCCAACCAAAATTCCCATGTGGGCTGTAGCTATTACTTTTGTTTATATAGCTATGCGCGTAATCTCTAAACTATTGAACAATTTTTTATTTTTTTTCATCATGTTTACGCAGGTCCTCCAGTTGTTCTCCCTAAGATCCCTCAATAACAGATGAGCCCTGCCATTACTGCTTAACGCTTATGTGGCCAACATGGCATTGCCCAATCACGCACTTTCTCGCCACTAATAACAATGGCGGTTCATATATATTTTAATTAAGAGAATGGAATGCCTGTATCTTAATTATTATTGTATTTGTTTTTCAGTTACAAACGGGGCCCTAATTAAAGCCCAGAGAACGAAAACAAATCTAGCTGCTTACAGAACCTGTAATTCGCTACTGTACAAAAATATTTCTACAAGATCTCCCTAATTAATAAAACTTTGAAGCACTGGGAAGGATTACGTGCATCTATCTTTCACTTGCCTTTTCCGTTACTAGTTATTTTGCTATGGCGATATTTCATGCATTGGCATGCATTATGCAATGACGAGTTGTAATTGTAGGGAGACCGTAAGCTTTAATTATTTATATTTTGGTTTAGCTATGCACTATGGTGAATTATGCAAACATTCGATATCCATGCATTACTTAGCTGCTAGCTAGCTTCATGATATTGCTGTCTGCATATAGCTATCATGGCCTTTCTCCCCATCTCTAGTTATTTCTTCATTACCCGGATTTATCAAGATACTGTCCACGGCAGATCCTACCTTGCTAATTAAACTGAAATACAGAAAGCATGAAGCGGATACAGTAGATGTTTTACACTTTCAGGTGCAATGTCCAACCCTTTTCTTTTGATTATATGTATATCCAAGGTGCTGCTTACCTATTATCCCCAGGAACAATACACCTGCTGCTACCTTTATAGCATAAGCATGCAAGAGTATAGTGGGAAATCACATGCAAGCGCCATGCCTCTACTCTTGTCTTCAACGAGTGGGACCGTTCCAACCCATTTTGCTTACCGAGTGGGATCCTTCTTTTCTCCACGCCTATGCTTCCTACCCAATACATCATTCGTGACGTCCACAACAGATTATAGGTGCCTGTGTATACATACAGAAACTCTAAAAATATTTTAAAACAAGTAAATAAAAATTAAGAAAATTACATGGAAATTTATTAAATTATTAAATGGGGTTCTTATTTAAAAAAAAAAACACAGAATCCATGATTATTGTATTGATAACCTTTAACTTTTTGAATAAAAGGATTCATGGAATTCTTATTATTCTTTTCAACAAACTTTACTAATATTAAAAAAATATATGTTTTAAACAAAATGATCTATAAAATCGAGAGTTACATATAATTTAAATGAAATATTTTAAAATCAAAAGATTCTTGAATAATATTATATTGATATTAATATTGTTCATATTAAAAGTTAATAGCATCCGACTAAAACTTTTAATTACCTCTCATATGGGATAACAATCGATTTTATTATAAAGAGGAATTATTTAAATAAAAAGTTTATAATATTATAATACTAATAGTTTTAGACATCTCTTTCAAGTTAATTCAATCATAAATATTTATTAAATGTTATTGCCATAGAAACATTGAGATGAACTACATAAAATAGGTAAAAACAAAGTTGCTAGCTTGTTTTATGGTAATTAAAAAATCTTAATTAATCTTTCAAAAATTCTAGATAAAAAGTTAGTTATGTTAAAAAAAAAGATTTCTTATAGGGGTATTTTAGTGAATTAAAGGTAAAATTAAAAAAAATTAGTCGCCACCTTATATGGTAATTCAAAATCTTAACTTGTCTTTAAAATTTTAGGTGAGATACTGATTATGCTAAAAAAAATAAAAATAAAAATAAATATTACTCTAAAACAGGTAAGCTATATTATATTTATTTTTAAATAATAAAAATACATGCCATATTTTTAGCATAATTTTCCTAATCTACTGCATGCATTTTTATTAAAGGTTAAGTATCACTGAAACTGAAAAAATGATTTGCGACCTAGGCTTGACAATGAAGCCTAATTCCTACTTTTAAAATAAAAGTGTTCGACCTAGAGGATATGTAAATGATAAATTGGTCTTTATACTTGTTTTTTTGATAATGTTCAAAATGAGTTCAAAAGCCTGTAGTCGCCTTTAATGAGTGTTGATGGGGTCATGTTGACTCATCCTAACACCACTGATAATAGTAAGGAGAAACAGATTGTGCACTTGAGGTCTTAATCTAGTGATGGAAGGGATTTATTCCCTTTTTTTATATACGGGTTTGAACTTTATTGTGTATGCCTGTCACCCCCGCGGTGTCTTACATGCTCACTGGGCTTGCAGGATGTTCAGTCGGCCGTGACATTAGTCGTGGTGCGCGCAAGCTGGCCCGGACACTCATGTAAATAAAAAAAAAAAAGAGAAACATATTGCAAGATTCAAAAATTCATAAGAAAAATAATTAAATAAAACTTTCAAGAAAATATTTAATGTGTATTTGTATTTTACAAAAATAACAAAGTTCTAACTTCACAAGGACATAATTCTTTTAATAATTTTAATATATTTAGGTTAATTTTTTGATAAAAAATAAATTTTGTTTTTTAAAAATTTAAAGTTTTAATTTCTTAGGAACAAAACCATTTGAAGAATTATATCATCCACGTGTTAATTCTTTTGATAAACTATTTAAAGTTTTTGAAAACAACATTACACATTAAAAAAAACAACAAAAACCCAACTTCTCGAGGACATAACCTTTTTAAAAATTATATCATACTTGACTAAATTTTTTGATCAATAAACATCACATAAATAAACCAAAAACCCATATAATTATTGTCGCTACAAGATGTCGAATGATGACTCTACTGTTTTTTGTTTATTTACAAAAAGAATAATTTTTTTCTTGATTGGGAAAAATAAATTTTTTTTATTAGAGTCACCATCCAATAATTTGAGAGAACTAGAAATCCAAAATTAAACACTGATCCTAGAGATTCAGGTACTGTGTTAGTTATGATTAAGAGAAGGCAAACACCACCCTTAAAACATCCTTTTAGAGAGAAGTTACCCTTACTTGTGTGTTTTTTATTTGATTCAAATGCTATTATATTTTGAGTTTATTTGCAATTTGTTTTAAAATGGTTAACGACAGCCCCTAAAATAGGAGACACGTTAAAAATAACATCAGTACCTAAAACTAGGAGACTTTGTCTAAAATATCGATGTTTGTCCATAAAAAGAAGAGTTATGTCTGATTTATCAAAAAAAAAAAATGGACATAATCCATATTTGGTATTTAAATTTTTGACATCGGTACTTTTCTGTAAATAAAAGAGACGTGTCGAAAAATAATATTTATTTTATAAAATAAAAATTATTTTGATATCGTTGAGAAATGGGTATATCCATACTTGAGAACTGGGCTTTGATCCCATGAACAGTGACATGGTAAAATAGGTGTTGGACCCGCGTCGTTATTTCTTTTATTTTTTTTCTTTTTGTTATTTTACATGAAAAAAATTTACAAGTATTTATATATAAAAATATCAAAAATACCATAAACAATTACTTGGGTACAACTGTATAGGTAAAAGACTAAAATACCCTTGGATTTATTAGAAATTTATGAAAATGCCACTAGCGACGCGTGTGCATCACACGCGGTTACTGTTGGAGGCGGCGAAATTTCCCGGTGAGATTCCAGCCAAAATATGGTTAATTCTGGTAGATCTGAGGGAGAGGATTCTGATGACGGTGGTTTCGACTTCCGTTTATGGCTGATGAGGGAGAATTATCGGTTTGAAACTTCGGGTGGCTGATGACAATCGCGACTTTTTTCTGGCCAGATGAGGTGATGAAAACGTGTAAAACTACTGGGGTTTTGCTTCAGAGGGGCGATTCACCTTTCTCTGGTGGTTTGGTGGAATAAAACGACCGGAAATAGGAGATCGGATGAGAGAGAGAATCGCTGGTAAAAGGAGAGAGAGGCTCTGAGATGTTGTTACCAGTGCCTTTAAAGGCTATATTCCTGCAGCTGTGGTTGACTTGATCTGCAAGTTGATTGAACGGTCTGGATTGGTTGAGCTCTGATCCGGTGTGGCGTGGTGCACCAAATATTTTGTACACCTGATGACGTGGCACAACAGGATCGAAGGGAAGATTGTTTTAAGGGCTGAGATGGATTTGAGTTTTAATCCAGTGTGGTAAGTCCTATTGTATTCTATTAAATCAAAGTCTCAGATTTGAATACTATTAGATCTAACGATTAGGATATTTTTGGTATTTTCAAATTATTTTTTTTTTAAATCAATATCTTACTTGCATGAATAAAAAGTAGAAAAAACATGTTAATATCTAACTAGTAAACATAAATAGTAAGAACTTTTTCAGATTTTCTTTTCTTTCTTTTTTTCTTCTCTCTGTCATATTTTCACTAGCTATTTATAGCCAATGACACAGAATCACGTGGTGTGTAAAATTTTTAATGTTACTGTTGCACCGCCTACCATCGGCAAAAATTCTCCGCCTAGTATGATAAAATTGTATTATTATTTTTTTATTATATATAATAATAATATTTATTTATAGAGGTAAAATTAAAAAATCAAATTAGTATTAGAAAAAACTTGTCAACCACTAAAAATCAATTTTATTTACTGAAAATTATATTGGAACATTAAAAAAAAATCTTAATATGGGTACCAACTCGGTGGGCCGGGTTTTTTTGACAAAAAATAACAGTTTTGACCAAAAATAGATTGAAACTCATTTTTTATCCCGGTCAACATGGTGGGACCCATATTTACCCGGTGGACTCAGTTTTGACTCGAAACTCATTTTTTATCCTAGTCGATATGGTGGGACCCGTATTGACCCGGTGGACTCGGTTTTGACCAGAAATGATGATTTTGACCCAAAACTCATTTTTTATTCCAGTTGAGATGGTGGGACCTGTATTGACTCAGTGAACTTGGTTTTGATTGAAAGATGTGGTTGACCCGAGAAAAATCTATTTTAAACTTTTTTTTTATTTTTTTTATTTTCTTATGAATAATAAAATAAAATAACATTCAAGAAAATCTTAATGAATTCAAAATTAGGTTACAACAATCATAACATTATGATACAAATCCAACAATAATTAATAAACACAAAATCATAATAAAATTAACAATGTATTACAAATTCATCAAAACAAGTAAGTTATTGCATTAGGGCTCGAAATTGACCAACAAAAATTAATGAAGTTGGCTAGAAAATGTTGCTAGACTATACTAACAATATCGATGTGTGGGCTTCACACGTTGTCATTGCTATTAGGGTGAGAGATCACATATTCTACTACTTATTTTTTGAATTCTTCTATGGTTAAAAAAAGGGATAAAAAATAGGTTGTGATAATAATATTTACTTTATACATCTTATCTAAGATAAGTTAGTTCATATTTATTTTTAATTATAAAAAAGTATAATGTGCTTTCAAACTAAGAGTTTGTCTAAACCATTACATTTGTATTTGTTATTAAAGGTAAGATACAATTACGGGTAAGAATAGTGATTTAGAACATGAGCTTTGTAATAAGGCATAATCCTAAGTTTTAAAACACAAGCATTGGACTAATTTATATGTGAATATAAATCTATTCAAGATTATGTTGAATGAAATAGGTCTATGTGAGATTATAATGATCCATCTTAAATTTACTCGTATCATCAAATAAAGATATCCTACAAAACAAGAACATGAAAATAAATTCATATATATCAACATTAATATATAGATTATTTACAATTAAAATTTAATGTTAAGGTTTTACAAATATTTACATTTATAAATTTTAAAATAGTGTTGTCACTATAAATAACCTTGCTTCTTGAAGGCCGGTGCTTGTGTAGCTAGAACAATAGTTTTGAAGAGTATTGTCGTGGGCACCCTTGAACTCACAAATCCATATTCACAATATATATATATTACTATTAGTACTATTATTATTGATATATCTTATTTAAATATGTATTTATGATAAAATTATTGTTTTATTTTTTTAATTATTTTATTTTTAATTTTGTAATGAAGCAAATATTTTATTAGATATATAATTTATTTTATTAATGTTAATTATTTTTCATGAAAAATAATTAAGCAGGTGACCTATTCTTTCTTTTTTAATTTTTCTTTTCGGTCATGTCAGTTTATCTCATCTTTCTTTTTTAAGCATAGGATCTTGAATGTTATTTTTTGATCATTGCATCTTTATAAGATTTTAAATTGAATTTTATTAATATTAATTATTTTGCATGAAAAATGGTTCAGGGAATAACAGTTTTAACAAAATTAATATTCAGAAACGCAGCTTTTAAATTGTATTATTTTCCCAATACTTTTTTAAACTATGTCATGTCTAAAGAATTTTACCAAACATTTATTTTTCAAAAAAAAAAATGTCACTAAAAGGAATGCGCTTGAGGGTATTTTTGTAAATTAAAAAAGACACTTAAGAATAAAATTGATATAATAAAATAATTATGAAATGGAGCTGCCCTTTTAAGCAGCCCTTCGAAGAATCGGACCTGATGGCCTGTCGATGGTGCTGCCTTTAAGTGAAAAGGGACCGTTGAAGGAATGGCGGTTTTAGCAGCGTATGGCGTTGGGGAATCAAATCCTTTTCTTATTTATTCTTCTTTATTTCTTTATCAATTATTGCTTCCAAAACCCAAAAAATGAATAGTGGTCTGGGCACGTGTTAGCTTTAAAGTGGTCAGAGATCTGTCAAAATAACAATCCGTACTTCAACCATTCCTCTAGAAAAATATATTTTTTTTAAGATTACAAAATAAAAAAATAGCAGACTAATAACAATGTAAGGACTCCTAGTCATCCATGATTTAAAAAAAAAAAATTGAGAGAAGTAATTTTAAAAACTATTTAAATTTTGAGTTTAAAAAATAAATTAAACTTTATTCTTATACACGAATAAGTGATATATTATTGTATAAACACTACAATACAAGAATAAATATTCTATTTTTATACAAACTCTATAAATAAAAAATTATATTTTTGATGTAAAGTTAAATAGGTTTTACATAAGATATAAGATATGACTGAAATTGTTTTGGAAGGAGAGAAAACTACAACAATTATTAAGATAAAACTATGTACACCTATCTTTTTAATAAAAAAGAATTTGTTAACAATAAATAAAACGTTTTTTATAATTAATAAATAAAATGGTAAAACCTATAAATTCTTTAAAAAATAAAGAGTATGCTTCTTTAAAAAAATAATTTTTTTTTTCACATTTTTATATTTATATTTTAGTTTATTATTTAAAATTTTTTTCTGTTAAAATAGTTCTTTTTATTATTGAGGATAAGAGGGAGTTTGTTTATTCAGTTGCAGCTATATTTTAATTAAAATGTAGTTTGCAGTTGTTTGATAAAGAAAAAAATTGATTTATTATATATGAGTCCCACATAATTTTTAAGTTTGAAAATAAATAAATAAAAATAAGAAAATTCTGTTTTTCATGCACTATTTATGTTAATTGCATAACATGAAGAATGTACATTAATGCACTGTTCATTTAAAAATAACAGCAGTGCAATTCACTTGCACTGTTCATGAGTGAATTACACTATTCATACAATTTTTTTGTGCTAATTTTATTAATATTTTTTTTTAAGTTTAGAGTGAATTAAATTTATTTGCATTGTGATGTGAATAGTATTATTTTCTTGAAAAACTAGTATAAAGTGAATTAAATTTACTCATATTGTAATATCAATTTTATACCTGATAATATTTTATCTAATTTATTACACGCTTAAAAAATTATAAAAACTGTAGTTCTTATTGAATGAATTTTGTATGCAATGTAATTATAAATAGTTTAATGAAATAATAAAAAATATTTTATATAAAATATTATTTATTTCATGAGTAATTAATTCTACAATATTTAAATTTAAAACCATCAATATTAATATATATTTTTAAAAATTATTTTATAACCTCAATTTCAAAAGTATTCTTAACTAAATATATTAAACTATTTTTTTTAATTTTGATTTAAATCACAGTTTTAACTAAATATCTATTTTTTCAAACCAACCTCAACTAAAAATAATTTTTATAAAATAATTTTTTTCAAATTATAATCACAATAACTACCACAATACCAGACATTATCTAAGTCTTGTAGACAGTCACAATAAAAAGAAAAACTCAGAGAGAGCAGCATAGCAAAACCATTTAGTCATTCACCTTTTCATATCTATTTTCATAGAGGAACAGTCTCACAGAAAGGAAAATTATATCCAAAAAAACCCTTGGCAAAGGGCTAAACACAAGCTTCCCATCTTCTTTACTCCGGATTGTATGAAAGCTTAAAGGCCCCAGGCCATGCAGCATCTAGGAGCAGCCTGTGCTGTAGTCTGTGGACATTGAATTGCCAAGCCACGAAATAACATCCAAGCCCAATTATAAGCATGCCAACCTCTATTCTTTGTTCGCACCTTTTATAGAAGACTTCTTACTAAACTTCTATGGATCACTAACATCCAAGCCACGCTGCTAGTTGAAGTTATATTTTGTATGAAATCTAGATTTTGATTTAATTTAGTTTTTAAATTTTATAAAAATTATAAATAAGTTTAGTTAGAAACTATTTTTAACTTAACTAATTTTTTTATATATAAAATTAAATTTAGATTTTATTTGATCAAAGGTCAGCTTAAATTTTAACCTGTACATCTAATTTAAAATATCTTTTTTAAAAAATAATAATATCTTTTTACTAAACATGCATTTAATTAAAAATCATCTGCAAAAAAACAACTCTTGAATTATGACTAAAAAGTAAAAATATTTTCATACGTCAGACTCAGCCATTCATCTAGTACATCTAAAAAATTGGCATTCCCTTTCAGGCACGCTCTTTGTATTCTTGTTTCAATGCCTCACTTTGGCAGAGATCTTAAAGAACAGCGAGGGTTTTAATTAACAATGAAACTTAAGATCAGCAACAATTGGACGAGTGAGTACATAGAATATTTCAAAAGAAAAAAGAATGAAGCAAATACCAAAGCGCAAGGGTACCTTCAATTAATAATGATAGGATTACAGTATTTTCTCTTTTGCCTCCTAGCTTTCCGCAAAATCGTTGCAGTGTCTTCCTTTGATTCACCGATTATGGGGTTTCTGATGCCTTGAACAGGGAAAACAGGTAGCATTTAGAGCGACGTTAGCAGATCGCATAATGGTTCTGAAAATCTTCTTCCTCGAAACACCTGTTTCTTTAACATCGAGCAAGCAGGAAAAACCTCCATCAATCTCCTCATATGAATCGATAACAACTCTACATTGTTCTTCCTGCAATATGGATCAACATTTTAAATTGACCAAGAATAAGGTGAAAATATTCTTTGAATCAGTAAGCAGAAGATTTCCTATGAAACCCATACAACAAAAGTCATTCACGTGTTGTTTATTTTTTTAAGGGATATTACTTTGCTGCAACTACTTTTACCACGCCAATCAACCAGGAAGAGCCAACAAACACCACATCCCAACTAAAAACCTGTGTTTGCTTAGAAACACTGGGAAGACCAAAAACATGTGCACACTAAGAACTACCTGTTGATCTGAAGAAGCTCTGGTGCGTTTCTGCTCCCTGAAGGATGCCGCTTGTGTAAATGTGTGTTGTTTCACCTTTACAGACTTCCAGCCTCCCATTTCCACCATCGGAACTGTTTCTGCTTGCCCAGCAACCTTTGGAAGCAAAGTCGGCCTGCAATCGAGAAAAATCATTCAGGGCTCTTAGTTTGATACAGTGATCATTTCAATTAAGTTTAAGAATTGAACAACCAAAGTGGATCATTAATCTTTCTTATGTGCTGTGTTTTTCTTGTTTCTTTTTTATTTTCTTTACTCTTATTGCTATCTCTCTCCAATTTCTCTTCATCTTTCTTTGTGTGATTTCTCCCTTCTTATGTATCCAAGATGGTTTATTTATATGACATTCCTTACAAAAAATTTTTTATCACTGCTTATCCCTTATCTCCTCATCCCTCTATATTTTATCTCATAATTATTTTCTCCTCATCCTTTCATATTTTATTTTATAATTGTTTTAGAGAGTGGCTCAAACTATGGTTATTTATTTGAGTCTTTGTTTCTTTTACTTACTTTTCATTCTACTCCTTATTTTTTAAATTTTTTATAGTTAAAAAAAGTGATAAAAAATAGGTTGTGATAATAATAATCACTTTATTGATAATAATAATCACTTTATACATCTTATCTAAGATAAGTTACTTCATATTTTTTTTAATTATAAAAAAACCTAATGTGCTTACACACTAAGAGTTTATCTACACAAGTATATTTATATTTGTTATTAAAACTAAGATACAATTATGGATAAGAATTATGATTTGGTACATGAGCTTTGTAATAAAATCTAATCTTCACTTTTGAATAGCATTGGAACAATTTATATGTTGAGTAATTAATAGATCCAAATCTATTCAAGATTATTGATTGAAATAGATTTAAAGATCAACACTCATATTTAATGGGCACCTACATGGAATTATAATGATCCAACTTAATTTAAATTTTTTTACATCGTTAAAGAAAGGTATTTTAAAAACAAAAACATGAAAATAAATTCATATATATCAACATGAATATATAAGTTATTTACAATTAAAAACGTTATACAAATATTTACATTTATAAATTTAAAAATACTATTGTTATTATAAGTGACTTTACTTCTTGAAAGGCAATGATTGTATAGTTAGAACAATAATTTTAAAGAGTATTGTTATGGACACCCTTAAACCCACAAATTTATATTCACAAAAGAAAAAATATATTATTATTATTGCTATCATTACTATATTTAAAAAAAATTAGAAAAAAAATAATATCTTGAAAATATCTTAAACACATTAAAATTATTTATTAAACATTTTACTATCCACTTATCACTAATCTAGGATAATACACAATAATAATTCATTGATCTTATGTGGATCTATTAATAATAAAAAAAACTAATACATAATTAAATTGCAAGAAAAAAATCTAAAAAACACATTTTAGAACATAATAAAGTTATTTATTAACATAAAACAATGGCTAATGAAAATTCATTAATCTTATATGGATTTATAAATAATAAATCAACTAATATATAATGAAATCACAAGAAAACATGTTTTAGACAATATATTTAAATACAATAATATAATAATATCATGTATTATTTAATTTATTATTCATTCATCAATAGGGTTGGATATTGATCACTGACAATCCATTTATCCTAAGTGAACTCATAGATAATAAAGCAACAAATACATAATAAAATTATATGTTAAAACTATGAATACATAAGATGACAAAAAAAAACATCACCAAATAAAAAAAATATAAACAAAACAAATTAAAAAATACCATCACCACTAGAGGCAGAGTAAGAAAAAAAACTTAAGGGCCAAATAAAAAGAATTATTTAAAAAAAAAATTCTAATTATTTTATATAATGGAGTGGCTAGGAAAAATTTTCTTGCAGGAACCCGATCCCTACTAGCCCTCCTCTCTCGCATTGATTACCATATAACGTAACAAATAAAAAATAGCATTGACGGAACATAAAAAATAATAAAAAATAATATCAACATAAAAAATAAAAAATAACATCACCACACAATATTATAAATAAAAAAACAACTTAGAAAAGATGAAGAAAGTTGGAATAAAAAATTATTTGGTTGTGGAGACGAAGATAAAAATTGTGTGTTTTTTTTATTAGGAATTCTTTTTAACCAAATTTATATTCTTTTAAATAGGAGGGAGAATGATACACATGGAACCAGTTTAAATTTTCTTTTTCACAAATATCACTTTAAATATTTATAATTTGAACCTCTATCATTAAATTCAAATATAAATCATTAATTTTAATTAACTTAATTTCCATCATCAAATTTGAAAAAGCAGAAAATATAAAAAAACAATTATAAAAAATATGAGAAAGATAAAAAAAAAACAGAGAGAGAAAAAGCAAGACAAATATATTGGATTTTTATGCTTTTATAATCTACACATTTGTTAAATATATTATGTCACACACACATACATTTTAATCCTTTAAAAATATGTTTTGAGAATATAATTGTATTAAAAGTTTGGTTTTTTGATTTTGTAAAATATACAAAAAATATCAACTGTTCAAAATAAATAATAAATTATTCTATACAATCTCATATTTTTTTAACAATTGAAAATTAATGAATTAAATAAATTATTTTTTTATGAATGGAATAAAATCAATTAAGTACAAATTACGTTTTTTTCAAGAAAAAATTATAAGAAAGGTTGTTTTGCTGAATGAGTGAGTATTTTAACATTATAAAAGAGAATAAATATCATTATTAAAAAATTAATATAATAATTAAGGAATACATGATATAAAAATAAAAATTATTAATCTTGTCAAACAAATCGAATTTAATGATAAAGAGGTGGGGATTAAATGATAATAAAAAATGTGTGTTTATAATAAAATTATTATTTTATATTTTTAATTGTTTTATTTTTAACTTTGTGATTATGCAAATATTTTATTTGATATATATTTTATTTTATTGATGTTAATTATTTTTTTTATTTTTCATGAAAAATAATTAACCAAGTGACGTATTCTTTCTTCCCATTTTTTCCTTCTTTAATTTCTCTTTTCGATCATATCAATTTATCTCATCTCTCTTTCTTAAGTATTAGATCTTGAATATTATATTTTGATGATTAGATCTTCCTCAAATTTTAGATTGATTTTTATTAAAATTAATTATTCTATATGAAAATTGGCTTTAGGAATAATTATTTTATACAAATGTAATACTTAGAAATGCGACTGTTTTTTAAATTGCATTATTTTCCCAATACTTTTTTAAACTATGCATTCTCTGAAGAATTTTACCAAACATTTATTTTTCAAAAAGAAAATATCACAAAAAGAAATGCACTTGAGGGTATTTTTGTAAATTAAAAAAGACATTTAAGAATAAAATTGATATAATAAAATAATTATGGGACTTGACATGTAACATAGTGATGCGGGGTAAATTTGAGGTTTTACCTTTTTTAAGTACTGAAAAAATGTTGCATCCGTGTGCGTTTGTCTGTGGGGTCGAAGTACTCATTCGCAAGTCCCAAAAGAGCGTTTTGAGAAGAGAAAGTTTTCGGGACGTCCAATGAAAAGATTTTCAAAAGCAATTAAAAAAAAAAAGCACCAATATTCTACCTTTTCTTTTCTTCTTTTTACGTGCGATCAAATTGGAAAACGACACCTTCACGTGTACGGTGGGCGATGACACCACATGAATTGTTCCTCTTACGTGGTCCAAACTTGACAGCCGCGGGAAGAGAAATTCAGGCAGCCTTTATTACAGTGCAGTTGTTTTTTTTAAAATACTTTTTAATTGATAGTATATTAAAATAATATTTTTTATTTTTAAAATTTTAGTTTTTATATCATTATATCAAAACAATTTAAAATATAAAAGAATTTTTTTTAAAAAAAAGCATAGAGTAACTGCAATAATAAACAAACTCTAAACATCTTTAAAATATTTAAAATTTTATTAAGTGAAAATGTTTTTTATTAACAAAGTTCATAAAAAACAAAAAAATACTTGAAAATTAACATGTTATATATAAATATTATTTATTAAAAGTTTTAATGGCGTGAATAATATATATATATATATATATATATATATATATAGAAAGAGAACATTTGTAAATCTTTGAAAATCCTAAAACACTAAGAGAATTTTATTAACAAAAATTATTTGGATAATAATTTAAAATTTTGAGTTCTAAATTATTATTTTTTATAGAATTATTATGATTTTATTATTTGGATAACAAATTTGACGGGTAACATAAGTTAATTCTAATTCATGTAATATATTGTTATTTTCAATTGTTAATAAAAAATTGTTTTGATTTTTTGAGTCAAATTATATTTTATCAATTATTAGATTTGTTTTTAAATTAATCAAGTCAACTAAATTATATTAAATTAATTTTTATATAATTAAGTTAAAAAGTATTAACAATACTTAAATATTTTTTTTACATAAAAATAATAATGGCATAACTCGCAACATATTACTATTACTGGAAATGATATAATTTGTTACTAAACAGACTGCTTCTGTGATTTTTACAAAGAAACAACAAAAAGTTTCTTTACTAAATAATTTTGAAGTTTTGAGGTTTTATTTCATGAAATGCTTTAATAAAGACTCCAAAATTATTTTCAGCATAAAATCTTTAATTTAATAAAAAAGGAAATGGTAAGATTTTAATTTATAATTGATTAATCATTAAGATTCTAATATAATATTAGATGATATTCTAATATATAATTTATATTATTTTTAAATATTTTATATTTATTTAAAATTGAATAATCAACTTTAAATAAAAAGATAGGGAAATGATAATAATTATATATATATATTAAAATACGTAAAAAGTGAGAGAAAAAGTGTGTAAAATAATTTCTTATCTGTAATGTTTTTCAAACTTTTGGAAACTGATGTCTTTGAAGAATAAATTTTATAAATCCAAATAGAAATAAATATTATAATGCATGGCGACGCTAGTCTAAATTACTAAAGCCAAACCCATTCATCATTAAAGTGCATGGATTGAAAAGCTGTCCAATAAAGAGTGTATGAATTGATGATTTCAAGAGCCATCCAATTTATAAAATTTAGAGTACAGTTTATGTACTTCTAAATTAATGTTGACTACTTATATTCTCTTGTTTATTCTTCGGATTCTTTCAATTTTTTATGTGATCAAACGACGGTATTTTTTATGCATGGCCAATATCAGTATTGAAAAGTGTTGTTGAAGGTACATGTTTTCTACGGTTCCTAGTCGAGCTCCTTAATAGAGCCTTTTATATATATATATATATATAAACAAAGTGTTTTGCAATGTAAAAAAAAAAAAGAGTATCTATCCACTCTAGAAAATTTGCCAACAGAATTGTTAATGAAAAAAATATAAAAAATATATTTTTATTTATTTATATTATATTGATCAATTTGATGATAATATAATAGTAAATATATTTATAGATATAAATAGAGCACCAAACAAAATAAATTTTCCAACATTAATTTTATCCTTAAATTTATTAGTGGTTATGGCTTATTATCGACAAAATAAACTGTTAGTTATATATATATTACTGACATAATTAAATTATTTAAGAATTACATTTAATAGTGGCAAGTCTTATAATTTTTTTCAACTCTAGATAACTTTTTGAGTGATTTAATCTATTGGTCATTCCATTAATATTGTATTTAATATTTACAAAAAATAAAAATTAAATTCTTATTATTAATTTAAAAAATATTATTGAATATAATTTATTTAGTAGATAAAAGATAGAGGAGGAGGTGGAAGTAGATCTTCGCTGAAACTAAAAGGGCAACCACATGTACCAGTGAAGGTTGGCAAGAGTTACTCGAGGACATTTACTTTATTCATTGGGCGATCATCTCAAAATCAAGTTGTGTTATCTAAACTTGAACTTGTTCATGTATAATTACTTGGATGACTAAAGATTGTTGGCTTGATCCTGATTGCAAAGAACTAGTAATTGATATATTACAACTTATCCACATATCCTTAGTTTTGGTATTGGAAATACTGCAAACTTAATTTTTATTCTGTCTACCAATAGAAGTAGCCTCAAAGCACAAATTCATATCAAGTTCTAGATGGATTGAAAAATTATCAATGTATCTCTTATGCATTTAGTGTTATATGTTTCTAGAAAAAAATGACTTCTAAACTTTTTTTTGTTAAAATCCAACCTACCACGAACTTTTAATCTTTGTTATCATGAGTTAATGCATTCCTTTTCAATTCGAGGCATCATTTCACGCGTTAGTTTCAATAAAAAACTTTATTGGTCTTGGATCACGTCCAAGCATAGCAACATATAAAAGAAAACTATTATTAGGAAGACATTTTCATTTAATATAATAATTTTTTTAAAAAAATATCTTATAAAACATAATCAATTTCACCATTCGTTTCGGATTCAAAACAAATAGAATGAATCTACTAGTGTGTGGTAATAAAATCATAAATCTCCTTGTTTCAATTCTCCGCACCAAACTATGACTACCACGAGAAATACTTAAATGTCACGTGCTGGATATAAGCATCTTAAACATTTTTTGAGATGTGTAAATGTTTGAAATCCCTTCAAATAGTCATGTCTTCCCAAATTAATCTTTTGCATATTTCTTTGAGCTTTTCTAGGTCCCGTAGCATATATCACACAACTTGGTTTATAGAATAAAATTATTTATTAAGATTATGAAAAATAAAATTTGTAACATTGTTAAAAAACCATAAATTGAATTCAATCTTATTTAATAGTGTTATGATTCTCTCACACTCTCGTAGCAATAGCATTGCCAACCTTATTTTAGTACAAGTTTTCTTTATATGTTAATTACATAAAATAATTAGTTTATTTAAATTAAAAAAACTAACCAAATTAAAAAAATTTAAAAATTATTTATGGATATACTAACCTTAAACTTCCTGAATTACACATCAATTATAATTCAAGGTTAAAAAAATTGTTTATGTTAACCTTAAACTTCATGAACCATGTCTAGGTTGTTTGGGCTTTGCTTTTTGTGGTAATAAAGTCAAGGTTATAGATTTTAAATCCAAAAAACCTATTTTTAAGATATATTTTTTTACTTAAAAATATAAAAATTTAGTACTCTAAAAACCTCAATAAACTCATTGTAAATCTTAAAACATACTTAAATCTATTCAAAAATCTAAAATCAAATCGAATCAAATAAAATTTTCAAAACATGATTTATTTTTTCAGTTATATAAATGGTATAACAAATACCTTAATGAAAATTTTCTTATCAAGAGAAATATACTAACACCAAAATTAATATTTTTAGTTGTTGGAATGTGCCCAACCACTGCTGTGGTTTTCCTTTCTTATTTTACAATAGCTCGTTTTCTTTTTGAATTTTAGGATAAAAAATGTAAATCTAAAGAAATTTAGTATCAAAACATGAAACATTTGAAAAAAACCAAAAAAAATTATAAAAACCAAATTATAGTTTTTAACGCCAATAATCAACATTAAAGAAATTAAAGAAAAAAGGGTTTTACTCCTTTTTTTGGTTAAATTTGCTCTTTCTTATTTTAAATTTTCTAAGTTGATAAAATAAAATTTTATTTTACAAAATTGAACATCAATTTAAAGTGTAGACATTTATATATATATATATATATATATATATATATATATATATATCTTGAATATGATGAGAAACGAAAACTGAAGCAAACAATTAGCTTAAAACCAAGTGAATAAAAACGGAGTGTGAAATTGAAAAATAAAAATATTAAGCGCTCTAAAGGAATAATTTTTTAACGAAGAAAAAAGGGACCATGATCAAGCGCAGTGCAGTCAGTGAGTCTGACATCACAGTAAAAAAGACAGGCTTTCGCTTCCTCTTTTTATATATATATATATATATACACACACACATATGTTTTGTAAAGTGCTGTATTGTAATTTTATGACCTGCAATACGAAATAAAATAATTGAGCTGGGAGATGAAGGGCCCATGTTCTGTGAGTTGACCAGGCGGGCACCATTGCATATTGGCGTCATTTATGCACGTTACAGAACCTCGAGATAAGAAGACAACGGGTTTAAAGTACAATAGAGATAATGAAATGATTAAAGGGATATTAGCTTGATTAATGTTGAAATCGTGCCAGCGGTTTCGGAATCAATTTTTTGTATCATTTGGAGAATAATAATCACGAGATCATTTGAGGAAATAATTGCTGGCAATGTGTAGTATTTCCTATTGTTAATTTGTTTCTGGCTTCGTAGAGAAGCTCGTGGTGGCAATTTCTTTTGCAGAAGTTAGGGTTGGTTTATGATTATGTAGGTTAAAGAGGAAACAGTATTTTGTGAACTAGCATTCGAGGATCGGTTTTTTCTCCCTCTTGAGAGAGAGAGAGAGAGAGAGAGATTGATTTTTTCTGACCTTTTCTTCCTATTTTTCGTTCTACACTTGCTACGAGAGAGTTGGGGCTTGTGGGTGAAAAGCAAAAGCAACAGCAAACTCCACTCACCAGCCAATTTGCTCCTCAACAAAGGAGGAGGGGTAGCTTTCTTTATGATCCAAATGAAAGAATGAGGTAGGACCGATGATGTACTTGCACTTAAAAGTACGCATTAAGCAAAGAAAAAGGCACTTTAGAAGACTAATGTAATGGCTGCTCTCCCTGTTTTAAGATCTTTCTTATCATATACACAATTATCAAAGTAAAATCCCAATCCACAAAGCATAAGCCAAAGGGATCGATAACTTGCCCTATCGTTTAATTAGCAGCTGTAATGTCACTTCAAAGTTAAAACTTGATCTGCCTTATACTTTTTTATTGCAGCATGTCTTCACTGTGGCTTCGAAAACGTGTCGTGCTATTTCTTTTTTAACAGAAAATTTTGTGAGCTGCTTTATTCCTTGTTAAAGTAATGCATGTGCTCGGATTCCACGTCCTTGTAAGAAATCCTCGAATCGATCCACTTGCAAGATATACTCTCAAACCAGCCGAAAGTGTATACTCATGAAATTAAGCCTAGGATTAACAGGAACGGCAGTTAGAATCTTCTTAAAAGAGAATTGTTTTTGCCAGAAACAGTGTGATAATATTCAAGAAACCGAAAACAACTAAAGATTCTTTTTGAATAGATATATAATCGAAGAATAACTTGGAGTTGACGTCATTGCTTAGGCTGACTGATCTGGTGAAGTTATGGAAACCAAGATTTGATAGAAAGAAAATTAATTAAAAAAAATCATTTTTAATGTATATAGTTCAAGAAACTAGTGGTGCTTTAGAAACTCTACCAGGATTTTGGGGATTTAGATTCCTCATTCATACAAGGGCTCATCACTCCCTTAATTTCTTAAGTCTTTAATCATTGTAATAGACAATCATTAGCTAGGTCGAACGTAAAATCATTTGTTTTCTTTGCTGGACTGGACCCACACCTTTTATTAATTTGATCATTTGCAGGCCACAAGGAAACAGTGATGTGCTGTCTTAAACCATCTACTATAAACTGATGGCTCTGCAAATTTGTTAAAAACTTAATTACAGCACATGGTATAGCGACATGCCGTTTTTGAACCTCAAATAGGAAATGAGAGGAAGGGGAAATTATGGTCTTAAAACTAAAAAGTTGTACTAATTAAGCTTATAATTATACATATTATTTTTCTAATGTAAAAAAATTAATAAATACAAATAAAAACACCAATAAAATTTTTTATTAATATATTACGATGATATTTACAAATATAATTTTTCAACATAATACTCAGTTTGTCAACATTCATGTTTTGATTTAAAGTTTATTAAGGATTTTTTACTTTAAGTAAGTAAATATATCATTTTTTAATTGAATTCAATTTTAACATGTTAATTAATTAATTTATTTTGTATTTTTTTTTATAGTATATGTGTTTTGTTTGAGTGATTATTTATTTTATATTTTTTTTAAACAACTTTGTTGTATAGATTTATGATTTGTACATGTTAATATTTATTTTAAATTTTATAAAATTTTATTTATTTATAAATTGATGAAACTTATATATTTTTTTTTACTAAGGTGTTTTGTAATGAAATAAATAATGACATATTAAGAGTGCAACTATTCGTTAATAGCCGAACTCAGCATTTTGTGATATATTGGCTTTCAATATTTTTTTAAGTTATTATTCTCTTTAAATTTGATGATTTTATTTTGTTCTTTTAAAAATACATATAACAGTTGATTAAAGAAGAGATACAAGGCAATCCTTTGAATCATTTAGATATCGATCTAAATTTGTAGTTAGAAACATAATTATTCGATGGACTAGATAGAAATTAGGTATATGAACTTTGTAATACTACGACTGAAAACTTGTGAACAACTCGTTGTGCTTTGAAAATTGGATGCTCACAATTGATATCGAGCATTCAAACTTTAGAGTTTGCAGCAACGTTAAACCAAAAGGTATAGTATCAGATGATCCATTTTAATAATAAATATAAATGACTCACAGTTAATTATGAAAAACTCCATCAATTGGTAATGAAAATGACATCACATATGTGAAGACTATGTGCACCTTCTAATTGGCCATATGGTTCCAGCGATAACCAACCTCTTTTTCTTTTTTTTCCAGCGTCGTTTCTATTTTAGATTTCTTGTATTTTAATGTACATGTATTTTAAAATATTAATGACAGGGTTAACAAAGGCACAACTCCATTGATATAATTCAGAGAGTTAGAAAAGAATTACAGTAAATTTCATTACTAATAATGAGTTACTAACAAAACTAAACCATCAATATATTTGAGAAAGTTAAAAAAGAATTACTATAAATATCACTGTTATTGTTAATTCATTGAAAGAATTAATAATAATATTTTGTTAGTAACATGTAATATTTACTGATGGATATATCTATGGAATAAAAAGAGTAAATTTTTTTGGCGTAATTTATCTATTTATAAATTTATCAATATATTTATTACTAATAAATACACTTATAGTATATAAATTATCAATAATTTTTTTTGATAGATTATTTTTGTTTATAAATCTATCAATAACATTATAGATATATAGATGAACTGCTAATATAAATATTAATAAAAAATTTACAAGTAAAAGTGTAAAATCGAATGTAATATCATGATGCTGACAGTGCTGAGAGCAAAACCACTCCTTAAAAAAAATATAAACAAATTCCACGCAATCCAACAGGTTCATGAAAACAATAATTGCAGCCCTACCCTGCCCTACCCACGGCGGAACTATACTTGTTTTTGTTCTTTGTGAAGCTTACAAATCATATGTTATTTAGCACCGCAATCATGATGGAAAAATCAACTGCTAAGTGCTAAAAGCTAAGTGCTAAACCTTTTGTCAGAGCTTGCTCTTCTTGAACAGGGTTGCTGGGAAAACTCACTGTTTTGAGGGTACTGTGCTTCAAAGTTTTTTTTTTTTTTTTAAAAAATGATTGTTAGTGAATGTTTGTTATTATATTAACAGATATTTTTTATTTAAAAATATATTAAAATAATATTTATTTATTTTAATTTTTTTTTAATATAAGAACACCAACCCAATTAGAAAATACAAAAAATTAATTTTAAAAAAATAAAAAATAAAAAATCTAATTTTTTTCAACGTCAATTATTCAAAATTCCTTCAAGGATGTGTTTGTCAGAGATTAAAAGAGGTTTATTTGTTCTTGATTCCATCAATTGAAGGAGCTAATATTTTATTGTAATCTATCCCTGTTATTTTGTTTTGTTTAAAAAAGGCATTAGTGAATAATTAACTAATCCACATGCTAAGAACGAGGAGAACTTCTTCCATTACGATCTCAACATCCATGAATCAAACTAGCTGCATCCTTTACCATGAAAATAATGGTTTTATGATTTTTACCATTTCAATTCATTTGTCTTTCTTTCAACGAAAAGAAATACTCTACAAGAAACATCTGTGGCCGTGGGGCTCCGGAGCACAGAGCTGGAGAAGGGTCTGGACATTTTGCTAGCACAGAGACAAACTCGAAGACTGATATTTAATGTCATTCTTGCCCGACAACCTCGCCTAGCTAGTTAACTTCTATTTTCTAGCCTAAATTCTTATTCAGAGGAGTCCCACTCTAATTTATTTCTTCTTTCGGCATTTGAGTTCTAGCATATTGTAAATTGTTACAACTTTTACAAGTAACTCCCAAATCGATCCCTAACTTCACTTGAAACCACATGTCAAGTGGGCCCAAATGACAATCCATTATAAGGTCGTTACTGAACACTCAAAGATTCTCTTCTAATCTAATTGCACCCCAATCATGCAACCACCCACCACTGCTCCGCCAAAACTAGTGGTAGTGCAGTTATAATTATTTATCAAAATAAATCTTTTAGAAAAGAATTAAAATAATATTTTTTTAAAAATTCATTTAATTACACGCCAGAGAAAAAACCCAACACAAAACAGAGAAACTAAAAATTGCAAGAAAAAAAGATATACAGGACAAGGTTAAATTAAGGAATTTCACTGATAGCATATATATATTGATCACTCTTTCCATATATAAGAAAAGAAATTACACGATCTACATGATAAAACAGTGTCACGGTGTCTATCAAAGAAAACTGGAGTAACTAATTTTTGCTTGACAAAAAACATAAATAAAGCCAGTAATTCAAAACAATAATAGAAAGGGTGATAAGAATATGTATTGGTGTTTGGCAGTTAAAGACTAGGTAGTAAAAGAAAATCAACCTCTATACAAAGGCGACCTTTCATGCGCCAAAATCCCTCTCGAGATTGATTGCTTGAAAACCTTGATCGGACTAGGGAAATACCATCCCTTCCCTCCCTTTGACGATCTCCTCACGTCACTTCCTCTTGACTCTGAAGTCACCGCCACCGATCTTGACTTCCTCATCATCCTCCTCCTCTCCTCATCGTCATTTACCTTCCTCGCTGATTCCTCCAGCTCCTCCTCCTTCAAAATCACCACGTGTCGTCTTTCAACCTCCTCTCTCATGCTCCTGTTACCATGCCCTCCCTTGAACAATGACCAGAACGACGAGGACGTTTTGTGGTTGTTATAACTATGGTCGGCCGATGGCTTTGACCGGAGAAACGGGACAGCTAGGGATCGAGAGCGACGAAAAGCGGGTTCGGTCTCGATTAAATTGGATACTCGGCCGACGCTTCCGATTCCGGAAGCGGAGGAGAAGCGGTGGAAGGAGGAGGATGAAGTGGTGCCAGAAGAGGAGGACGCGGTGGTGGCGTAGCAAGTGCAGGGGCGCGCGCTAGCGCAGTCAGGGCAAAGAGAGGAGAGACGTTCGCGGAGGCACACGTGGCAGATTCCAGTTCGGCGACGCTTGGAAGGGTGCTTCGAACATTTCCATATCTCTTCTTCATCAACATAAAGAGCCATTTTATTGTAAGTGTCCTGTGTAGATCCCCCTCCCTCTAACAAAGAATTTCTTCTTTCCTTTCTTTCCTCTCTCTCTCTCTCTAGAGAAATGCTATCCTGTTTTGGCTTCTCTATTTGGCTCTCAGGTTTTATAATATGACTACACATGTTAACCATGGTTAAGCATCTTGAGTGAATATTTAAATACTTTCAATTAATTACTCAGAGCCTGTCTAGTCTAGTATTATGGTATAGCCATACAGTTTAGTATTAAAAAAAAATACATGATGATATTATTTTTTTATATTTTTAAATTTATTTTTAATATTAGCATTAAAAAATACAATCTAAATAAAAAAATTAAATTCTTAAAAAACAACGTAAAAATAAATTTAAAGCAGCGTGGGAGAATGGCAGGCGGCGAGGATAAATTAAAATGTGCATGACTAAATAAGAGAGTAATTTTCGGCCTGGCTAGCAGCGAAGACGATGAAATTAGCAGTATATTTGGGTTATATTACGGGGATGCCATTACAGGGACGATGTTCACACGTGAAAAAGAAAGCATGTTTGTGGTGTCTTGTCGTGAAGGGGAACATGTGGCAGTATCGTGTGTGGAATGGACTAGTCATGGATGAACAACAAGGTGTGGGGCCTGATGGATTGAATGATTTATTTTACTTTACGTGCAATGTGAAGCTGAGGTTAGAAAGCGATTGTTGGGATATTATTATGTTGACCCTGATTGATTTGAGATTTTAATTTATTTCCAGGCAGTGCCTTTCGCTGGTAATTAATTAGTATATATTTTACAGGAATCGTTGACCAATGAGACCGAAGATAAAATAGTCAAAGCACACCCATCTAACGAAGTGATTGATGCCCATGAGGTGGTGAGATCTCATCGACCTGTGTTGTTTTAATCTCAAATCCCATCAGCTAGTTAATGCTTCTGTAGACTGTAATAATCGACAAACTATCCATCACTGAAGTTTAAGCGCTTTACATTCACCACAACCAACAGTTTCTTCTTCTTCTTCTTCTTCTTCCTTTATCTAGAAGAAAGAGCTAATATTTCTTGCAACGAAAAAAGGCCATCATTTCTTCTCGTGGTGCACCGCCGAGGTTATGGATTTTCAGACTCCAAGGTTCCTTACTTTCTTGTTTTGAGCAAATCAAAGTCTAAACATCTGTCTTGACTAATGCATCAAAGTATAATTACTAAGGGCTTCCACCATTTTCCATTTCGCTGTGCTTCCCAATCCAATTTCTATATCAACTCTCTTACATCTTGGTAATTATGCCTAGGTTACAAGTGATGAGGATGGATCACCTCTTAGAGATGATGTGGCACTTTACGCATCCGAATGATATTTGATTGAAGATGGGAGTAGGTAGCTAGAAAACCTGCAAAACAAGTCCCTCTTTATTGGGTGAGGATCCCCTTTCCTATTTTTGTTTTCAAAACCAACGACTCTTTTTTACAGATTAATATCAGATTTTTCTTTAAATCAATAAAATAATCTGTTTTAAAGATTAACATTAAAAATTTTTTTATCGACAAGTCTTATATTTTTAAGTATTGATATCATATAAAAAAATCACTCACAAGTTTAAAAATAAATTTAAATGATTAATAGTTGATATAAATAAATTACTAAACACGTATAGAAAAAACAACCCTTCATTTGATAGTATACATTATAGGTGGTGTTAATCTTCATATTGACATAATTAACCTAATACATCAATCTATGAGACAAGTATCTATTTTAGAATTTTTAGTTTTTTTTAATTACTAGGTGACAACTCTATTATTATTATTTTCCCTTTTAATTTTAGAGTCTTATAATCGTCATGATATGATAGCATGATGACTCCACTTGGGGTTCGAACTGACTCTAGTTGTTAGTGTTTTTCTTTTAACTTATTTTTTTAATTGTTATTTATTTTTTGAAGCATTTAATATTTGCATAGTTTATGTTCATTTGTGCAATTTAATTTAATTTACATGTATGTTATTTTTTCGAGTTTTCACACACTTTGCTATAAATTTATAAAAGCTCTAGACCCAAACTCTTCTTTTTTGAGAATACACAGGGAGATTTAGATAACAAGTGAGACTTAGTGTCATTGATGTTTACTTGGACTCTCACTCAGATGGAAACTCGTCGTGTGCACCTAGGATTGGGGAGATGATATTAACCATCTCTTGTTTGCAGGGACTAACATAAAAGATTTCTAAATTGAAAAAATCATCTAATTTTAGAGATTAACATCTCTTTCATCAACAAGTTTTCTATTCTTAGTTACTATCATTAGTTTTTTTTAAATAAATTATAAATAAACTTAGAAATAAATTAGATAGTTAATAGCTATCATAGAATAAATTTAGAAAAATATATAATAAATGTAACATTTCATTTGAAATGATACAATAAGCATAATGTCAATCTTCTGTTATGTATAACTATTGAGATCAATATTTATTTTAAGATTTCTAATGTCGTGGGTTGCGAACTGGCGCAACGTTGTCTAGCGATGGCCGGAGGCTTTTTGCTGTGCATTTGGTGTGAGGTGTTATGTGTTAGAAAATAATTTTGAATTTAATTATTAAATTATTATTAATGTTTAGGAGTCGTCATCTAATATTATAGTAACTACAAACCTATGGCCTGCAAGAGTCTAAGTAAGGACTGGTTGTGTAAGGAAAAGACACATCACCTCCAATGCACCCTATATAAGGTAAGCTGCAATATTGTTTGATTGTTTTTTTTTTAGTCGGGTATCTGTTGGTGTTTTCTATTGTTCAAGAAAGATTTATCTACGTGGGAGAGTCGCTACCTTACTAGGTTAAATCCTAACTATTTTAAAGTCTAAATTTTAGTATCGTATTTATTTAAATATTATATTTTTAATATATGATGATGTACTTTATCGTATAATTTTACACCCCATAAATATTAAAGTCTACATCTGGATTCTAAAATAAAAGATTGGAAAAATATTTTTAGCATGTTGGCCAAATCTTAATGGATAATCATAAACTGCTTGTGATATCCATTTTTGATTTTTTTTTACATGAAAAAGATGTAATTTTTTTTTTATGAAAAATATGCTTGGAAAAATTTTAGGATTTGGCCGTATGCAACATTTTTTTTTCTTTTTTTGAAAATAAAAATTGATTTAAAAGTTTTTTTGAGATTTTTTTGAAAATGTTTTGAATTTTTTTATAATTTTAGAGGAAATCGGGTATTTTAATACCAGATTTGTATTTTACAGTGTAAATACATAACCCGATATAATACACATACACACATATATAATTCACATCCTGCATGAACAATAGGACATGAATTACATTTCATGCCCACTGTTCATGCAGTGAATAATAGGGAGGGGAGGAAGAAAGGAGGAGGAGGAAGAAGAAGGGAAAGGGAAGAGAGAGCAGAAAACTTGGCGTAGTGGTGGCGATTGTCACTAATCTGACTGAGGACGGTGGAAGAGCTAGTGGTTGCAGTGGTGGAGTTTGGCATTGATCATGGCGAGAATAAGAAAAAGTTGCAGAGGAGAAAGTTTGCAGCGGGGAGAAGGAGGAAAGGAAGGAGAGGAGAGAGACGTGGTGTCTGACCTACCACTGATAAACATCTATTGATGTAGGAGAAAGGTTTTTATTGTGGAGCTGGCAGTGGGAAGACTAGTGATGGTGTGTTGTCGGTGGCTACAACAGTGAAGGGAGAAAGAAAAACATAAAAATAGAGAAAAAGTGGCAGAAACTGGAAATAGACTGATTTTTTAGCTTATTTTAGACCCGATTTTTTCTACTCTCAAGCCTTAAAATCCATCTCTATTTATAGACAGTGGAAGAGGGCAATCTTGTCTATATTGAAGAAAAATTTTAGCTCTTGATTCAGTTAGGAAAGATCACAACTATTAGCTCAAAGTATGTATCATGAGTTGCAAAATCTGCAGACAAAAGTTGACTGAGTTAGCCTCTTTAGGCTGTCATCTGAGATGATAAATTGTCATTTAGCCCGAATTGATCATATAAGGATGTATATAAAGTGTAGAGGATCATTTCTGTATAATATTTGTCAAATTTGATGGATGTTAGATACATTAAATATTGCTACAAAATAGGTAACTAAATCAGCTTTTTCAGAGAAAAATAAAAAGATAATGAATAGTGTCAATTTCTATTTTTTTCAAAGTTCATTTCAGTCTTTCCTCTTTCAATTGCTTTCAATTGAAACCTAATTGAGCCTAATTTTTTTTTATTTCATGCAATTTAGCCCCTAATTTTAATCAATTAACTTAGTAAAAATTAAATTTGGTCTCTTAAAATTTTAATCTTCTCAATTAAGCCAAAATTAGGCTTCCAAACTTAATTTTTCACCAATTAAGCCCAATATAAAATTAATTTGACCCATTAAAAGTATAATTAAGTCCTTGCAATTAATTAAATTCTTTAATTGGACCAAAATTAATTCTTAAACATAATTAAAATTTAAATTGGTCCATGATTAAATCAAATTGGCTTATTAAAAATTTAATTATATCATTGAACTTAATTTGTATGCAAATTCATTTAATAATAATTTAATTTGACCTTGAATTTGTATTTTTTTCTATTTTGTGGCATAATGGGATACAATTAGGTCTTGAATTTCCTCAAAAAATTGCTGCTTGATTTTTTTATTTTTATAACCTTTCTTTATCTTCTTTTTCCACATTGTTATTTTTTTAATTTATTTTTTTTAAATAATTTTGAAATAATAACCCAGAATTGAATTATAACATCCAATTACTTTTAATTACCCAATAACAATTCTATTATTTTGATTTTTTTTAATTTTATTTTAGAGAATTATGCATGTATTTATCACGGTGTGACAAAGATAACGAAAAAAAAGCCCTCAAACCCTAGATCTTTTTGCAAGTTGCACAGGGAGAAAGGAAATTTGATCCATTCATTAGTTTGCTTTGGATTGCTTTTGCGAAGATAAATATCTTTAATAATGATGTATCATTGTTACATGGATATGATGATGTCACGGCAGTTATCAATTGAACTAGACTGTCATACGAGACATTCATATATACATATATATAATGAATGTATTGCTTGTCATTTTATTAAATGAATGTTAGGCAACGAGGAATGTCCTCAATTCGATGGCATGGCTCTGTTCGGATTTACGTTTGGGTGCCATGGCCATCCTTCTGTTTAGGTGTGGCTTTTCCGGCTAAGGATCTCCTATGACAGCTATTTATCACTGAAAATGCACTCCATACTAAGATGATATTAACCTAAATTGTAGAAGATTTTCTGAGGTTTGAGGGTGACATGAAACATGCGGTAGGTGGCTCTGTTCGGATTTACGTTTGGGTGCCATGGCCATCCTTTTGTTCAGGTGTGGCTTTTCGGGCTATTTATCATTGAAAATGCACTCCATTTTAAGATGATATTAACCTAAATTGTAGAAAATTTTCTGAGGTTTGAGGGTGACATGAAACATGCGATAGGTCCGTACATGTTCATAAGTTTATCTCAAAAATTAATAAATTATCTATATAGTGATCAAGTGATACGAACTTAAAATTAAGAAGTTTGCTCCCTTTGTGATCTCAGGTTCGAGTTCTTGGTTACTCATATGATGACCACTAGAAATTTACATGGTCATTAACTTCAGAGCCCGTAGAATTAGTCGTGGTGCACGCAAACTGACTCAGACACTTACGTTAATAAAAAAAATATATATTATGACCCGAATGTTATATTATGACGGGCTTGGCTTTTCTTTTTTTCTTTTGAAAAAAATATATTTAATAATTAGATTTTAGATATTTTTATTATATTTTCGTTTGTATGACATGTGAACTTATATTTCTAGTCTTCGTATATAAATGTATAACAATAGCTGTTCACAATTAGTTCTATGACGAGAGAGTAAGTCTTGACCTATGTACATGCCCATGTAAATAGTGGATCCAATTATTGGCTAGTTATATATATTATGCCATAACATAAGATGGGTCAAGTATGCCATCTGCTTATATAAAAATAATATTAATAAATTTCATAGCTTTTAGAAGAAAGAAAATAAGATGAATTTTCACTTAAACCAATTAAAAATTCGTATTGTAAACTTCAATTTAAGAGATATATTGAATATTTTTGTTAGGAAGACTATTAAAAAGGAAAGGAAATTTCCTACATCAATCCTTATCAAAGCCACTTATAAAAATTTATGGTTTTATAATACTTGAATTATATTGTATCATTTACACCTTTATTTTTTTTCTATTAAAGTCTTTATTAATTAAATTATAAAATCATGTGATTAATCTAAATTTCTAAGATTACTTTAAATTGAATATAAATCAAGAATGTAGATTACATGATATACACATATCGATTTTGTTTTCCTTCCTGTTATAATAATTGGATTTTTTTTTCTTAATTAATTTCAGTCAATTTAGGCGTATTTGGATAAAATAAACGTAATATGTATATATATTTGGGTCAATAAGAATCTTTCACGGTGTTGAATTTGTTGTTTTTCATGTTCAAGTACAATGATAATAATGCATATAAAAATAACTATCTAATTAGCATGATATTTCAACAAGAATATTATCATGTAAGATATTAATATGATAAAATATTGCCTGATTTATAAATAATCGAACTGCAAAATTAGGCAGACCATCCTAATATTGCGGGAGCATTGCTAACTAAAACAATTGAAAAGAGGTCATGGAGTTATGAAAAAATACAAAAATAGATAACCCTGTATTTACAGTGACTTTTATTTTAATGATAAATTGAATTGATTATGAAACATTGAATCGAAATTAAACAATTAATATCACCAAAACACATCCATTGCACTCCTGTTCGCTGTCTTTGATCATCTTTTTTTACTTTACAGCTGACAAGAACCTTAAAGTCCAACTTCGAAAGCTTAATTGCGATGGTGGAAGGTGGAACCTCAAATCTGGCTGTCTATTTATGTGTAGAAATAGAACACTTGCCCCTTGACATATGCCTGACGACACGCTGAGGCCGTGAAACGCCATATTCAATTATCACGTAAAATAACAGGTATAAATCTAACATCCATGTGAAAAAGAAATGTTCCATTTAAATTGTAAATAAAATAATAATAATAATTATAGGGAGAAATTGATCCCAAGAGCCAGGCGGCAAGGAGCAAATATGAGAGGGTTAAACATAAGCCTCGTTGACAAGGGTAGGAGCAACTTATTAGAATCCTATCCAATATTCTTTTTACAGCCCAAAAATCTTATTTATTGAATGAGTGAATCACCATAGTGAATATGTAATTAAGACTTTTAGAGAGTGATTTCAACAAGAGTTTTTCAATAATTCTTTTAAGATAAGAAGCATGTGTATGTGTCTATATATATATATATATGAATAAACTAATATTTACATACTCAACAAAATAATATTATATCGTTTACACTCGTATATTTGAAGAAGGTTGGACCCCCTTCTCATATATACACCTAATTAAGAACCAATAATATATAAAACTGAAACTCGAGATTTCAATTATTACATGAATCAACCTATTTTTAATTCATTAACGTTGCTTTATATATTAAGAATATATGCAGTAACTTGGGAATAGCTCCCTGACCCGTCAATATGTAGCACCAAGAGACTCTGAGATTCTCTTTGGATCATATAATACTAACTTTTTTTATTCGATGATTAGGAGATTTTTATTCAGGCGTGAATTAAAATTAAAATTTTCCCAATAATCTTGAAATGAATTCGGAATTTTGTTTTATTCAGGCGTGAATTAAAATTATAAGTTTCCCAATAATCTTGAAAATGAATTCGGAATTTTGTTTTCTATTAGTTTTATCGGATCTCTAACAACATAGAAGCTTTTCAAAATATTGACTCTGCAAGCTGCCTTACGTTCTTTTTACCTTTCTTTGAGCATTATATTACGGTTTGGTAAGCACTTTATTATACAATACAGAAAGTGATGTTTGATGTTGGTCTCTGATTATATATCTTAATTTATTCGGTGGAAGATGTCAAAAAAGTTTAGGAGGAAACTTTCGCAAGGAGCGGTCAATCTGCTTCGCTTTCCTTTGAAAATTTCCATGTCAATATGTCTACACATCCTAAGCAAACCGTGCACATATGAAGAAGAATTATTTTTATTAGGAAATGGTTTTGAATAATGTGAATACTGAAATGCTACGTTGACGGCATGTTTGCAAGGGCTAAACTGATATCCATATCTCAAGAATAAATTACATCTCTATCATGTTCCAACTTTTCAAGTCATCAACTTTGACAAAGCCCTTAGCCTCCAACATCGAACTAAAAAAAAGAATGGGGGGAGGCTTATTTATCCGTTGTAATTTATAAACTAGTGTTTTTTCTTAATCAATATCCGTTGTACTATATAGAAAGAGTAAACGGAGCAAGCATTAGGGAGGCTTGGACGTTCGATGGGTTAGGATAAGCTCTCCACTGTCCAGCTCTCTTGAAGGCTGGGCTTGGATTAGGTTGAGTAGGCCTAGAATCGAAGAAGTGGAGACTCGGATAAGAAACAGGCCTCGTCATATCATGGAAAAGGAAGCGTGTAAGTGGGTTTAATGGACCAACAAAATGTTCCCAATAGGATTCAGCAATTGAGCATTAGGATTGTGAGAGGTGGGCGATGAAATAGAGTTGAGATAGAGCCTCTTAAGGATTCCAGAGGCAGAAATCAAAGCCCTTTGCAAGAGGAATATCGATGGATCAGGGAGAGCATTCAAAAATTATCCTGTTGTGGAATATCACTGCCAGTAACTGGGAGACTTTGCTGTCAAAAGCAAAGAAAAGGAGGTGTTCATTTTCAAATGTCAATTGAGGCATAAGAAATTCTGCCCGACACTGTAGCAATTTTTTTTCTTTATTTTTCTTTTTAAGAATGAAAGCAAATCTCACTATTGAAATCAGCAATACAAGGTTACAGAGAAAAAGATGAAGCTGCAAAAACACCTATATGCCTCAACTGTATCCCCATCTCCTACATATCAATGGGTTAACATCAGCTGAAGCTTGCTTTCGCAGAGACGTGACAGCAGAGATTTTCCAGCCCAGTTGTAATTTGACATGAGAACATCATAATCTCAAAAGAAAGAAGGAATTCCAGCCTATTTTGCTTTATGATATCAGTCCCAAATCCAAACTCAACCCCCAAAGGAGCAATAAGGCCTGGGCAATTCTTTTTAGACTGGATGCCGAATTCTTCATCTCCCCCCCCCCCCCCCCACAACTCTATTATTTGATACAACAAACTAAAAGAAATCGTGTTGCGCTGTTCCGTAATGTGACTTTTCGGTCGTCAGACTGGTTTATCATTTGGATTGAAACATGGGATAACCTCACTCCCCGTTCTCATAACCTTAACAGGCCTCGCTGTCCAATCAATCAATGAAATAGTAAATAGTCGTAACTCGTACGAGGGGAAACGCAGATATGGGCTTTGTGCATACTGACTAGCAAAAAAAAATTAGGCAGAGGAATTTGAGCAAGTCTTGCAGCTCATCTTGATTGAGACAAGTGCAAATTGCCGATTTTACTAGTCTGATGAAAAAGGCTGGGTTCCTGACTATGTTAACGCTTTCTAATTGACTTGCTCTTCCATGAAAAGTGGAACTCTCGTGCGCACTCTCATCATAACTAAGATCAGGACTAAGACCACCATGTCACCGCCTCCTCTTCTTTGCTGTGTTCAGTTATTGTTTACAGTTCCTTGAGCACAATTTAAATGTTGTTTTAATTTCATCCAAAATGGAGTTGATAGAAATCTACGTATAAGGAAATAAAATGCTTTCATATTGGTTTGGTGTTATTTTCATTCCTTCGATTATTAATTTTCATACTATTAGCAAGTAACCAACTAGCCATGCTCAGTGTTTTTATTTAATTATAATATCAGGTAAATCTTGAAAATTAAGGTTATAAATGAAAAGTAATGATATTTTAGAATACTGTGAAAATAAAATTTTATTTTATGATCTCATAAATATTTTTTTATGTATAGACTTTCCTAATTAAATCTGATCATGTAATTAACTTGCAATTCTATTCATACTTTTCTAGCTATGAGATATTATGATATGGTTGAATTAAGAAAAAAAACGACATGATTATGTAACCATATTTGCATGTAGACTATTATGACATATAATATTTATAAATTAATGATTATATATTATGAACTTCAAACTAACAAATTATAAAAACCTTAAAGTTAAATTAATGGGATTAATGCGTGTTTCTTCCAATTGATCATGACACAATATAATTAATTACTCAGCGTGTATAATGAGTTATTGTTCAGAAAGATGGAATATTATTGATCCCACATGATTAAGTTAAATAGTCATAGCACTAACATAATCAGGATCGGTTGCTGCTGCCCTTCTACCCACCATTTGGATAGTGATGTTGTATGAGCTTTTAAAAGATAGCAAATAATGAGTAACCATGCACTCACATTGCACAAGGCTTTGCTTTACATAATTGACTCACTTTACTGTCCTTTTCAGGCTCTGTTGAGAATTTCGGCAACCTAAATGAAGTTAAAAGGGATTTGCACTAAGAGAAAAGGGCACTCAATGCAAAGCACCAAGAGAAAAGTAAAGACTAAAAGCATAGTCCAAGCTTCGTTGTTCATAATAAAAAGTGATAATGGCCAAGCTTGCATCTATAAAATGACTAGTTTCTTTCACACGGGTCAATGGGAGGATCATACCGTTCTCTTAAGATTACCTGTATGGATTAGGGTCCGCTAGCTTCCATTCCATTGATAATCTTGAATGATGTGTTCTCCTTGCGTACTCTCTTTGATTTGTTGGGTCATATATTCTTCTCCTGGTGATGATAGAGAAGCAACTGTATATCTCTTTAGCCTTGGTGTGCCTCCAAATGGGAACGAACCTATCATAACTAAGCTTCTGACATAATAAATGTATATTTTGTTGTGCATGCAAAACCATGATCTTGAAGCAAAACCAATGGGACAGTGTTAATAGGTAATTAATTTGTTGACGGAAAGGCTCCTTAAAATAATTGAAACACTACATGCCTGGCCTTGTTGTGTGGCTGTCATACATGTCATACAGCAAATTCTCGGAGGATCGGACAGAAAATAAGGTAGTTGATCGCATACTTATACAAAAGTTTTGTCTATTTCTCACAAAATCTATTAATCAAAGTGGCTTTTTCTTCTTTTTTACACTTTAATTTTCCTGATATATATCAAGAAAATATTTTTTACCTGTGTTTGCTAATGATATAAAAATTAAGAATTTTGTTGGTGAAGGTCTGACAAAAAATTTTTTATCAGTATTTCTATTTATATTAACTAATTTTTTTGATAAAAATACTCTTTACAATTAAAAAAGAATGATCAGTTGGTTATATGCTTTGATCGGATCATATGTTACTTCTTTTCATAGTATAAACAGATTGATCATAACATTCTAATACCCCCCAATGGAAATATATACTAAATGTTGTATCTTCAATTTAAAGCCGAAAATTGCAACAAGATCATATATTTATTTCAAGAACAATTTGTTTCTTATTCTGTCTCCTGTGCGCTGAAATTAACTGCGTGATGAAAACAATGAACCAAGGAACAAAAAACTGCGTAAGAAAGTGTTGGTACTCTGTTTAGCAAATTAATGGATAAGGGATTAATCTTTCTATAGGAATATTCATGTATATCTGACCTGATCAGTTAAATTCTGTCAATTTGTTTTCCTTTCCTATGATTTTTTTTTTTAGTCAAGAAATAATTGTGTGCCATATAAGTTGGATATCATTCTAAGTTAAAACATGATTTGATGTATTTGACAAAAACAGCAATCAGGTGCTTAAATAGAACAGACAGCACATGAAAAGTTAATTAAAAAAAACAAAGAAGAGAAGAAAGAAACGGAATAGTATATGAAAAGTAAATAAAGTGAAAAGGACCTGCTGATCTCTGCTGATAACGTTTCACATGGATTAAGAAGAAGAAGAAAATAAAACCTTTTACAGATTCAATAAGACCAGCTAAGCACCTGATTCAAGTCACCTTTCACCAAGAAAAGATGGTGACCATGACTGTACCTGGATTTCGAGTGATAAATTGAGATGATTATGCGAAATTGCAGACTCAATTCATCGCATCATCTATTTAATTTGTTGATTAGCAATTTCACTTCGATCATGTCTTGATAAAATCCAGTTTTTAGAGGCTCAATTCTATATCTTCTTCACTTATGCGAGAGGTATTCGAGACTAAAGGGATTAGATTAGAGAAAATCTTCTCTTATTAGGCCCGTCATAGTTCAAGAGGTGAGACAAATGATTCCTGCCAAATTGAAGTAAGTTACACGTAGTTTTGACAAGGAAAGAGATATTGACGCCACCACCATTGAAACAAGTTGCTTGACCCTCGGGGCAATACATACAAGTTATTGCCACTTCTACTTCTTGTCAATTTCTTTCTCTCGTATCATCAGCCTCTACCTTTATTATTTAATTTATAACTCATCATCATCATCTACAGGCCTTAACATCATAATCCTTTTTTCTTGAAATTTACCTCCTGTCAAGTCATTGTCCTGATTGCATGCCCTTGAATTTTTCCTAATTGCATGCCCTCGAATTTTTCAAACACGCATTGGGAAAATATATCAATTCGATAGGGTTTTGGGCTAATTAATTAAGTGTTAGCAACTCACCTAGACCACACAAACGAAGTGGGGCAAAAAAAGCAAAAGCTATAATATGTAAATTTTCATTTGCTCTCCCTGGAGTTTATATATTGTTTTAATTGTTATTACTCAACTTTTTACACCTTTTTTATATTTAAAAAAATAGAAAACATAAAAATTATATGTTTTTTAATAAAATTAGCTAATTTTAATCATTTCAATATTTTTCATCTTTTTTATTTAATCCTTGTGTGTCAAGAAAAATCATAAATATTGAAAATCATAAAAAAACAAAAATTCAAAAACAAATAAAAAAATATAGATAGAGTTGAAATTGAGACAATAATTAAAAATATGAAGGTTGAGAATTTTTGCATTATAATTAAAGATTAAATTGAAGATTAAATTAAGAAATGGAGTTAATTGGATCTAATTTGGCAAAGATTAAGAGAAATTTGAAGTTCAAGGATTATTTTGAAATAAATTGTCAAATTAAAAGATCAATTAAAAACTTATTTGAAGAGAAAATTCAAAATTAAGAGTTAAAATTGTATAAATTTAGGAACCAAAGATGAATTTACAATAAGTGGTTAAATCTAGAGATTTAAATTGATTCAATTAGAGATGAAATTAAAAAAAATAGCTAATCGAATGAAATTGGAAATTTTCAAAAATCCAATGATTAGAAGGGAAATAAGAAAATGTTTGTTTAAAATTTTTATTTTATTCCAATCCAATTCATTTAATTCAATTTAGTCCAATTGATTCATTTATTTAGTTAGATTAGTTATAATTAAGTCCAACTAAGTTAATTTAATTTAACTTGATCTCTAATAAATTACTCCAATTAAATTAGACAATTAATTCTAGATTCCTAACATTTCAGTTGATTAAACTATAACTAAAATTTTTGAATTTCAAAACCTCAATAAATAAAATCTTAAAATCCCTCAATCACAACCCAAATTTCAAGCCAAATATCCATGAAGCAAGTCCCAAAAATCATTCAAAACTATATTAGTTTCAAAAATAATTCTCCTTAAAAAAAGATGAATAATAAGCTTTGAGGAAAAAAAAGGAGAAAAATGACCTAAAAAAATCCCTTATTGACAACCTTTTTTCTTTGTTAGAAAAACCCATCATCTTTTTCTAATTGTCTTACCTTTTACCAACATTTTTTTCCTCTCATTCATCCTAAAACAAATGAGCATTATTGTTCATCCACCATTAGAAACTTTCTAGTTTCTCATTCACCAACAACATAAAAATAATATTAGAATTTCCTTTTAGCACCACTCATAAACATAACAAGTTATAGACCAACACCCTCTAACCTCTACTTCACTAGAGTTTTAGCAACACAATAACTCCTAACCAACTATTTTTATTATCGAAAGTGTCTATTATCTCCCATAAAACACAAACGAATACCATTTGTTTGTTTCTCATAATTCTTTTTTCATTTCACAACACTATCCCTTTTTTAACTTGATCACAACCCACACAGACCTTCATTTCTCCTAAAAATCATTTGACCTTTTCTCATCCATAACCACAACATGACAACAAACTACCAATTAACCTCTCTAACCTTTTTTGTTCTCGATGAGCAAACCAACACAAAATCATCAACCCAACTACAGTTTCATTCTTCTTCACCATGAGTAACACCTTAGTCTCTTTTCTCACAAACCACTAACCAACTACCATTATTTTCTTTTTCAATAATTAACACATAAACAACCATTAAATAATCCATCTCTTTTACTTTTATCGGTCATTATTCACTATAACCATCACTAAACATCATTTTTCTCCCTTTAACAACACACTCTCTTAAAGATCACCCAAACTAAATCTCTTATTCTAGTTATTGACAGCCAACTAATAGAGTTAACTCATCAAACTAATTGTGACCAAGGCAATCAACTAGCCAACCACAAACCCACCAGCAACACCATTATAATCTTAACTCATGCCACAGACCAACCATCAGCAAAACGAACCCACTGTTACATAACATAACTAAACTAGCAATCACGCAAAACCAATAACTCTTTGATATCCAAATTAATAAACCTAATGTTCTCTCTCAATTGACCCATAACTCCTCCAAACACACCATAATATGACAATAATAACAACCCATAATCCACAACTCTAAACATAATAATCATAGGTATGAACTGGTATGACCTACACCATGAAACACAATGATTATATTTAAATAATCAAATCAACAGTTCTTTTTTCCATAAAACCATCATCAATCGCTAGCCATAATCTCATCACTAAGAAAAAAAAAAGAAAGTGAGGATGAGGTAATTAGGCTTAGGGAAACAAAATCAAAGGATTTGGTTTTATTTTTTGCCAAATTTTGTCATTCTTTTGCAGGTAACTAACATAGAAACGCATACACATGACCTTTTAAATATTCAATTGACCAATGCGTGTGATACACACACTTCACATGGTCCTATATGAGATTTTTAGCTTTTTCTAGTGTTTTTCCACCTTAAAGATCAATTTAAAATCCTAAAATAATGATTCTTGCTATTTGTTTACTTAATTTTATGTCTATTAGTATTTGTGTATTTTTTTTAATATTTTTTATAAACTATGAATTTCTTTTTAGGAATAGCTTTATCATAAAAGAGATAAATAAAAATTAAAGATATTATTTTTTTTAGCATTTATTGTAGTGATTTGGTTTGGGTTAATATGACCCCTCTAATGCCTATTGAGTTGGTGTAATTTATCAAATCCACTTTAAAAGGAAAAAACAATTAAAAATAAATAATCCAAAACTCAATCCTATTTTTACCATTTTTATAGGTTCAATGCTCATTTTAAAAATGACTTAGTCGACATATCTGTTTTTTTTTTATAAGGGATCAATGTTAAAACTTTACAAATAACAAAACTCTTTAAAAAGAGATTGATGTCAATATTTGATTTTTATGAATGACAAAATCGATAATTCCTCTATTTTTAAAGACTGTCATCAAATCTTCTACAAAATAACTAGAAATAAAAAATTAAAATATGCTAAAATAATTAGGATAATTAAAAGTAATTAAAAAGATAAATTTAGAAGAAAACACATAATAAATGTAATATTTCATAAAAAAAATGATGTTGTAAGGATGACGTCATTCTTTTTTAAGCATAATTAATCTCTTACCTAAATCTTTGGAATTAGTGCATAATTAAAGATCTCTAGTTTTTTTTAATTACTATATAGCAACTCTTAATTTTTTAGAGTATACATTTCCCTCTCGACCATAAAGAGTCCAAGCCAACATCAATAGACATGTGACATCAATCAACCCCTTATATCTTTGATATTTGTTTCGTGTTTCATTTTAGTCTATTTGTATAAAAAATAGTAATAAAAATAATGTGTAAAATTCAATTTTATTCTCCAAGTTTATGAAATATCTCAATATAACTCAAAATATAAAAAAGAATAAACTGAAATTAAAAAAAAAATCTTTACAGAAAAACATGTTGTCACATAAATAGATATAGAAAATAAAAAAAAAAATTCATCAACATTCCCTACCAATCCTTTAACAATAAAATAATGAGATCTAGTTCAAAAAATAAATATGAAAAAAAATAACAACACCAATCACATTATTGTTGTCTCTCCTATACTCACTCAACAGTATATCATATCTACATATTATATCCGATTCTCCATCAAAATCTGCAATAATCTCTTGAACAAGAATTCTTGAAAAAAAATTGAAACTTTATATAGTTGGCATGATAGCTTGATGATAGAAAAAGTTCAACATCATCTAAAACATGATTATTTATAAGATGCAAACTTCATTAATCATACCAAATGTGTTATTTGACAACAACATTAAAAAAAAAAAACAAGATGTCATTGTGAGGGAATAAAGTAAGAGGGATGTGCATAATGGAAGTTTTGGCAAAAAAAAAAATAAGATGGAGTAAGATTACATTGAATCTTAAATTTTGTTTTATTATAGTATTGATAAAGAAATAAAATGATGTTGCTTAATGAGAACTAAAGTTAGTAGGATTAGGAGTTTTTTAGAAATCAAGAACATGTTCATTAATAAAAAATTATTTTCCTTTTTCATTTTAAATTTTCTTTTCCTTTTTTTTTAAAAAAAAACTATATTTAGTATCTTGTAATTAGGTCATATTGTTACATACCTGCTATACTTTAAAAAATTACAATTTAGATTATGAGTCAATACAAATCTTTAAATATGGAAAAATAACTAAATTATCTTTATGTATATTGAATTGAAAAATTGATCAAATGACAATTCAATACTCTCTCTCTCTTATATACTATTTTCTCTATCTTTATAAACCAAAAACAAATATCATGTTGTTTCATCCATTCAGAGTCATATCCCATCACTTTTTTTATTTCACTTTAAAAGAATTAGATTCCAAATCTAGATCTAGATTCAAAGCTAAAAAAAAAAATTATGCCTCCTTTTATCTCCTTGTATCTCTCTCTTTTTATGGATTTCAAAATCTCCATTATACAAAGTGGGTACAAGATGAAGTGGATTTTAATCTTTCTAGATATAAAAAAAATACAATAGCATAATAAAACACAACCATTAATGGATAGAAAATTATTTACAAATCTCATAATCATGAAAGAAAAAAATATGATTCTCAATATATTAAAAAAATTCTTCAATGAATGGAGATTAAAGAAAAAAAAGACTTTTTTTTGTCTTTCAAGAAAATAAAAGTTTTGCATATGGGTTTTGGCCAAATTAGTGATAAACATTGCTCAAAATCATATTTATGACCTCTAGCCATTAACAAAATATCATAAATATAATATTAAAAAATCAAATAACAAATAAATAAAATAAAACACTAAAATTTATAGTGTCAAATACTACATCTCTAAACTGAATGAAATTATGGATTGAAGCTATAAAAAAATTAATGTATTTATCCCAAAACATAAAGTTGGCTTGGACGACGAGGGTAATGAGGTCTATTTCCATAATAAAAATAATTTATTGTCTTTTTAATAAAAAAATTACCTTAGTTGGTTTTTTTTATTAAATTATCTCGATCTAATGATTTGAGTAGCGAGTTAATCTTGTTAATCTAGGTTAGCTCACCCTTTATTATCTAAGTTATAAATTTATAATACTAATCAGTTTAATTCGAGTTTTTTTTTTTGTATTTATAAATGTTTTTTCTTAAGTTATTTTGATTTTTTTTATGTTATTTATTATTATTTTATATTTTTTATCATTAAATTAAAATAAAATTAATATATTTAATTTGACCATCAATATAACCCGAGTAATAATTTCTTTTTTAAACACTCGTAAATCATTTAGATAATAATTTAGAAGAAAAATCTAATTCGTGGAAGAGCACATGCACACGCCTAGTTGATCACTGGAGTGAACTGTAGAGATTTTTCCTCCCTTCTTCTTTATTTTTATTTTAAAAAAGGGGTATAATCTTCAAAAATTGGCATCCATGCTACATGGCAGAATGTAGTGACGTGTATGCCTAGGCCACTTGGCCGGCCACTAAGGCAGTAGGGAAGGGACCCAGAAAACGAACCCTGCGAAGCTGCTGAGAGAAAGGGCCCCACCATAAGAGCAGATAATAGAAGTGGGACCTGAATGAGAAAAAAGGGTATCTCAGAAGAGCACTGAAACGCCGTAGCATTTGAGAGTCAACAAGTCAGTGTGGAACATTAAACACGCCATAAAGCAAAGCCAAAGCAAAAGAAAAGAAAGATTGCAGCAGCGATTTCTTGGGGCGGTCATGCCTGGTGTGCCGTGACCGTGGGCTCAAAGTTTACTTTGACTCCACTACTAGCCACTAGTTAGCCATCTCCAGTCAAATTCATACGCGCATAATATTATGTTTCTTCTGACTTGTTGTCATTGTATATATCATGAATTTACTAATATTATTATCATGATATATAAAATAATAATAAAAGTGTGTGTGTTTATATATTCTAACGTATTCTCACCTTAATCAAGGTCCCACACTTCAATTCTCTAGAGACTTAATCGTTAAGTTTCTTTTTTAGTTAAGTGAAGATAAAGAAACGCGTTGAGGCAAAACCGAGGCTTAAATCTTAGCAAAACCTGAGATCAGCTAGCAATAGAATTTCAAAGCTGTTTTCGATTAGACGAACAAGCTACAAGACATGGAAGACGGGAGGGGGGGCTCAGAGAATGTTTGGTACAACATTTCAACTAGATTTTTTTAAAAATTTAAATATTTATTTTACTTTAAATTATTATTTTAATATATTTTTTTATTTTTTTTTATATGTTAATATTAAAAATAAATTTAAATAAATAAAAAGATATTAGTTTTATATATTTTCAAGAATAGAACATCTTAAAGCCTTAATTAATTCCAAGCTAGAGAATTACCAAACATAAAGAATTAACTCCTTTAGTTTCGATCCTTCATTTTTGCTCTTAATTTGTTAATATCTTTGAACAAGCCATAAATACAATATTTTAAGCTCGTATATTTAAATTAAAATTTATTCTAATTAAACTCTGCTAGCTCGTATTGAATTTGGTTTCTCTTTCTTTCATTCCCAGCTCCAACTAGTGTTAATTTGTTTCATTAGAACGCGCGCACAAATGGCTGAAAGAGTTCTCTTGCCTTGTAGTCCTCCACGTTAGAAATATTGAAGATATAGAACACGTTAGTTTCAATCTCTCTTCAAGGAGTTCAGTCTTAGCTGAACTTTACTTGTCAACATGATAATCGCCCCTTCTTTTTGCCAATGATGTTCACAGCTCGGCACGATCTAGACACGAAATCCTGGAGCAATTACCAAGCTTGTGAATTTGTGCTTGCATGCAGGCTATGGACAAGTCAGGAGAAGCATCACTTTTGGAAACTTTCAAGGCTGTCTTGTCTTTTACCAAGAAATCACAGAAAGATATGTGTTTTCTCATTAAAAAAAAAACAAAAAGCAAAAAACAAAAATATGAAATGGAGGAATCTTTTGGTTATCGATTACTTCAAGTCCCAGATAGAATTGTCATAAAATCAAGGGATTCCACTGGGCGCTTGAACATTTCCTTGTTGTTCATCACAATATTTTAATATATAATAAAAATGGGAATTTTTTTTCCCTTTGTACTTTGCTGTGACGTAATCTATGAAGTCGAAAATCATTTTCTTTTCTTTTCTTTATGCTACTGGCTAGCATTTAAAACCCTAACTGGATTTGCTCATAGATTATCAAAGAATTGTTCAATCGTGGAGAATCTAACTGTTACTGTTATTTGTAGATGTCTTTTCTCGTTGAAAGCTCAGTGGTACCTGCTCAGTGGTGGGTATTCAGTCCGCCATTCTTTAAACCTCCTTTTGCACATTTAGAACTTGAAAAAAAAAAAAGAGTCAAGATTTCTGAATTAAACCTTTGATATTTTATCCCTTGGTGACAAGCATGCATGGTAAATAAGGAAATACAACCATAATATACGCCACTAATACAGTTCTAGAGTATCTAGTTAGATTGCTTTGATTATAGCCTGTCAAGCAAAAAAAAAAAACAATAATAGTAAGTAAACGAAAACATGGCGTGCTTGCATAAAAATGATATTTTATTGAATAGCTTTTATGCATTAGGCAAAGATTCACGCACATGATTTTGATGAGATTTGATTTTTTCGAAGCGAGATGAAATTATCTTGCACGGGTCTACACTGGAGTGATTATCTTATTTAGGCTACATTCCGATGATCATGCACGGGTTTTAAAAAACATTCTTGAAAAAAATTACAGTTAAAAAATATTTTTAAAATACAAAAACAAATAAATTATTTGTACAGTAAAACACCGTAATTAGAAGTAGAAGTATTCAATGCTAAGTGATTAGTATTTTTAGAAAAATTCAAGATGGTAAGAACATGTTTTGCACGCTTGATTTAACAAATGAACTGTTTGTGTTTATGTACTATTTATTTTTACTGTAAAGGAATACTAAATTTACGATCAATTCCCTGATATGAGTGGGTTGGTGACCATAGATATGCTTGTTGCTTTTGTCAAATTGTGATTCTCTTTCATTCTTTCTCCCTTTCTTTTATCGTCAAATATGATTCTCTCTCTTTTAGGTTAAATTTTACGAAAGTGGAAACATGAAGGTGCTAATGGCTAGCTAATCTGTCCTCTGACCTACCAAAAGACCCGGCCCACCTTACCTAAAATTATCGTATGTCGTATTTTTTATGGCAAAATCAATCCACCATGGAAACCTGTTTATGAGTTCTTTCTTTTCTTTTTACTAATTACTATGTATATATAATAATAATAATAAAAAAGACCTAAATCTATTGCATTTGTGAGATGATAGGGACTCGAATTCGCTATCCCATTCCATCTTTAACAAGGAAACTGAATAGTACTGTTTGATAAACGTACGCTAATGACATTTGCCAAAAATTAATTAATCAAGAACATTGTGACTGGCATATATTTTGTAATCCAAATCTGCAATGAATTGGTGGGGTAGGTTGTGTACAAACCAAGCCACAGTTCCTTAGGTGCTCATACCGGCATAAGTAGGTTTTCACTCCTTTTCTTGAGTTTTGACAATCGAAAGCATTAATGCCCGCGAGTGTTGGTATTTTGAATACTTTGACCGATGAATGCACGTATATATATCCTCGATTCATTGAATCAACCTCCAGTTATTATAATTCTGTACAGAAAAGGAAGCAATACCTGCCAAATTGGCAATTTACCAAGGTCGGGAACCCTAATGAGTTATTGTGCTCGGCGGTCTTCAATCGAGTCATTCCTCAACTTAAGAGTACTTTCTTTTAATTAATTTAAGTGTCTGACTTGTTTGTTTGTATATATTTTGATTAATTTTATATATTTTAAAATTATTAATTATTTAAATTTTTAATAATTCTAAAATTTATGTTATTTAAATTAATAATTTTTAAAAAATAAATTTAATACCGATGAGTTGACTAAATTGAGCTAGATCATTAAAATAAAAATACTCGAAGCTATCGGTAATAATGACTGATAAGATGGTTTTGTCGTTTATGCCGATTGCTGGTGATACTGAAATTTCCATCTCTATTGTGGAGCTCACATTTTCTGTCTACTTGCTTTCTTTTTATAGCGTAGTTCTTTGCTTTTCAATAAGCAATAAAGCAATCCATCTTATTAAGTCAAATTAGTTCATCCCCAGAGAAAATGAATGTCGATTCAAAAACTTAATCAAGCTTTTTATTATTATTATTATTGTTTTTTAGGGGCTTACAATTCTTAAAATGGGCAATAGTAAGAGGCATAATTGCTATGGGAGAAATCATATATTGATTTTATTTTTCTTAATTCCTAAAACAAGAAAGGTTAGACACGCATACATATTTCTTTAACTTTCTAAATATTAATATATGCTTTTTTTAAATAAAAATTATCAAAAATAAATTTCTCATAAATATACAATTTGTTTAAAACTTTATTAATAAATGACATAGTATATAGATGACAGATAGCTAGGTTCAAGCTCAATTTTCACCTATTAGAAAAAACTCTAATAAATCTTGAATATTAATAATATCAAATCTATTCTAAAAATAAGCTACGAAATTGGTTTAAATAATAACTAAATTGAAATAAGCTGTAAAATAAAAAAAAAATCTCAAATCAACTAGAAAAATAGAAAGAAAGAGATCTGAAAATAATTAGAAAAATACAAAAAAAAATGAACAAGCCAAATTTGAACATATTCCTTACCTCCGGTAGCACTAATTAAATAACCCCATGAGATCGAATCTTATAAAATAAGATCTTATAATTTCAGATCAATTATACCATCAAATAAAAAATTATATAATTTGATTGACTTTCCCATTCTTGTTCTTATTGCTTATATAATTAGCGAACAATCCATGTAAGTTCTAACTCTTTATACTTAAAAAAACTTAAATTGATTGATCACAGATTCATTCTACACAATTTTAATAGAAACATGGTTTATAGCACATTGCTACAGTGTATTTCAAAGTGAGTGTCACGGCCAAACTCAGAATTGATTCATGTATGGATTATGAAATTATTTTATTTTTTATATATATAAATACTTGGCTGGCTCAAGTAGTTTGATATTTATTTATTTTTAAACAAGGTCTTCAATGAACACATCATTATTGAGAGAGTTTGACCTTTAAGTGGATCGATCCAACTTGATTAAATTAGTTGAGATTCAATGGGTTTTCAAATACTGGGATTTAGACAATAAAAAAATCTTATATATATATAACCAATCAGTGTAATTTTATCACAAAGAGATGATTAAGTGCTTTCAGTATACTTAACTTGGCTTATATGAAAATGTGCCCTATGAAGTATCAGTAGTTGTTATTACAGATTCTATGTTTTGAATGAACAAGAGAGTGGTGTGTCGGGAGCAATATTCCAAACTAATATGCTCAGATCAAAATTATAAGTTGATTCATCCAACCAATCAATAGGCTAATGTCTAGATGAAAGCATTCGGCCATTTTAGATTCGTTCATTGAAAAAAAAATATCTTGATGGTCTGCAGGGTAGGTAGGAATTCTCGTCCACCTCCTCCTTCTTGGCTTTTTCCCCGATCATGCCTCGAAACGTTTAGTTGAAACTACAAATGCTAAATGGTTCGGCAAGTTAAATGTCTATCTTCCTAACTTCTTGCTTTTATGCTTCAGAGAAATCGATAACCTTCAATTTTCGAGTAATAATAGAATAGGAGCAGCTCTCTCATAATTTCCAAGTCCTCGGACCCGTCCTTCTTGCGTCTTCAAAGAGATTGCGCGTAGAAATTTCCCGTTCTAACTTTTGGGGGTCCCCAGTACAACAAATGACTTTTATTTATTTATTTATTTATTTATTTATTTATTTATGGGAATTACGAGCAATCTACAAGCTTTGAGAACTCCAACACTGGCCACGCTCGAAATAGTCGCATCACCAATTATAGCAATGTACGGAAGTATTCAAATAGAATTTAAATGTAGTTGCTTTTAAAAAATATTTTTTAAAATATTTTTGTATTTAAATAGAATTAAAATGCAGTTACTTTTAAAAAATATTTTTTAAAAATATATTAAGATATTATTTTTTATAATTTATTTTTAATATCAATATAATAAAATAATTTAAAAATATAAAAAATAATTCTTATTTAAAGTTTTATTTTATATTGTTGCTTTTATATTTAAAGCAATCACAACAAAATAAATATTGATTTATTATAATTTATGTATCAAAATAATTTTTTTTTTTAAATAGTATTTTAATAAACAGTATAATTTATTTTAACTGTTCATGTGAATATTACAAATGAATTATACTATTCACTTAAAATATTAAACAGTACAATTCATTTGGTTGTTCACGAGTAAATTGCATCATTGACATAAATAGTTATTTTATTTTTAGTTTTTTTTATTTTTTTAATAATTTTTTTAAAATTAATTTAGAATAAATTAAATTCACTCGTACTATAATATTAAATTTATACCTAATAATATTTTATTTAATTTTATTAAACGTTAAAAAAATTATGAAAATTATAATTTTTATCGGGTAAATTTTATAAGTAATGAAATTATAGATAATTTAATGAAATAATAAAAAAATATTTTATATAAAATATTATTTATTTCATGATGTAATAATAGTAATTAATTCTATAATATTAAAATTTAAAACCATCAAAATATTATATATATATATATATATAATGGTATTATTAATCAAATATATTAAATTATTTTTTATTAAATCTTGATTTTAATTATAGTTTTAACCAAACATATAAAAATATCATATCAATATTAATTAAAAATATTTTTTATAAAACAATTTCTTTTAAATTATAATTACAAAAACTATTATAATACCAATCGTACCCCAATCTTTCAAGAAATGCCATGATAAAAGTCAATTTGTTCTTTTATAAGTTATAAACCGGTATCAGAAACCCGCTTCTTCACCTAGCTTTCATACCAAATGAATTAGGTTTGTCCAATTGTTCGGTTAAATTTGTCCCATTTCTGATCCACCGCGTTATGAACTTCTCAAACCATACCAAAACATTTCCTTAAAGAGAAAATAGAACTCCAACGAGAGTGATATATTATGAGCTTATTTTATACGACAAGGATTGAAGGTTTTGTACGTAGATATTTTACAAGGTTTGACAAATTAAAGGCATATCAACTAAAATAAATAATAATAAATAAACCACCAAAATCATGAATTCGGTAGGCTTAAGACAAAGAATATTGATCCCTCCCTCAAAATTTGCAAAAAAACAGAAGATAAGACATGAGATGTCTATCCAATCCGCTGTAATATAAAACAGGTAATCTATCCATCATGTAGAGCATAGCTTAGTAGACATGACCCATAAAACCAGTATTAAACACACAATGTTTTTTTTTTTTAAGAAGAAGAAGAAGAAAACCAATAATGAGTGACAAAAAATGTTTTAAAATAAATAAAGAAAAGAACAGTAAGTGGAAGAAAATACGATAAGAACAAGAGAAGATGAAAATGAAAGGGAAAACATGAGGTGGGTTCCTTGCACACAACGCATCTTGATGGCTTATTTTAATAGAGGTTTGGGTTCGGAGCTAGGCTTGGTGGTTTGTAGACTTTCTTTGTGTGAAGATAAGAACGACTCCACCCCCCCCCCCCTCTAAAGAGCCCCATTTTAACCCCCCTCTCTCAGCCGCCTCCGCTTCTCTTAAACTAAAGCTTTCTCCCTTCTTTTCTTAGCACACAACACAACATCATAACCCTCTGCCCCCTACTTTGGCCAAAACCAGGACGAATTCGCCCATTTTCTTCAATTTCTCTAAAACTAAGAGTGCTCTGTTTCTTTATACACTCATTCAAGCTGGCGATCGAAAATCAAGAAACCACTATGAAGCCCAAGAACAGGAGAATAATGGTATTGCTTTTGCTTTCTTATGCGCTCTTCATTTTCCTTCTCTTTTGTTTTTGGATTTGAAACACTGGCTTGTCGTTTTCATTTGTTTTTTTAAATGTCACTTTGTGGAAAATGCCTATCATTTTACTTTGTGGGGTTTTTTCTTTTGATTTCTATGTACTTTCTTGTGTTTGTGTTCTACTTAAAATGGTAGCCGTTCTTCTTTGTTGTTTGATGGAAAGATTCTTGATTTTCTTCGTTTGTTTTTCATTGCGTTTTAATACTAACAATCTGTTTGTGTTGAATTGTATAGGGAGCTGGAGGACCTGATGATGAGGACAACAGGTGGCCGCCATGGCTTAAACCTTTGTTGAGAGAGAGGTTCTTTGTTCAATGCAAGCAGCACGCTGATTCACACAAGAGTGAGTGCAATATGTTTTGTATGGATTGTATGAATGGTGCGCTTTGCTCTCTCTGTCTTGCCTACCACAAGGACCACCGTGCTATTCAGGTAAATTCAATTGCTTACCAAATGTTGTATTTGCGTTTTTGCTCATTCTTGTCAAAGTTTTGATTTTTTACTTTTTCTTTTTTCGCTTTCCTTTTCTGTGTCTGAGAGAATCCCTCTGTTTTCTTTTACTTCTGTTGGACACTGTAAATGCAATCTCTCTCTTTTGTTTTCAAATTTCCATTTCGAGTGGCTGAGTGATTTTTTATTTTTAATTCTGTTTTTCAAAAATCTCAACTTAATTGAATGCAGATTCTACTTTTCAAATATAAACTCTTCTCCTGCATTTTCTCAGCACCCAAACAGACAAATTTGGCCACTGAATTTGACCAATGGTGAAATACCCTCTTCAATTCTTTGTATGGGTTTTCCACATCCTGCAAAACTCACATGGGTTTGCGTTTTATTTTCTCATGATTCCATTATGGACAGTTACGAAAAGAAATCATGAGTTCCGGGTGGTCTGACACTGTCTCTTATTGTTTCTTTGTGAATGTACAGATACGGAGGTCTTCATATCATGATGTGATAAGGGTATCTGAAATACAGAAGGTGCTAGACATCTCTGGTGTTCAAACTTATGTTATCAACAGTGCAAGAGTAGTGTTTTTGAATGAGAGGCCTCAGCCTAGGCCTGGAAAAGGCGTTACCAACACCTGTGAGGTCTGCGAGCGCAGCCTCCTCGATTCCTTCCGCTTCTGCTCTCTTGGGTGCAAGGTATAATTACATTGTCCTAAAATATTTTATGTCCAGTCTTTCCTTGTTTGGTTGCTGAGAAAGTTTTGGGAAAGAGGTAAATGAGATTGAGACCCACCAGTGTTATTTTTTTTCTAGGTCAGCAAGCATTTAGAAAATTCCACTTAATTGAATTCCATGCTGGTGCTTGGTGGTTACAGTAAGTTTGACTTTTCTCAATTTTCGGAGGGACTAATGAGAAGGCAATGTTGGGTAATCGAATATTATTTTATTTTTTTCCCCACAGTTTTCTCATCAACCAGCTGACCACAAAATGTGACGAAAATGAATTGCCCCTAGTGCTCGCTCGATATTTTCTATCCACATTAACGTGCGCACTTTCTTCTCAAGTAAACGATGTAAAAATGGTACAGTGTATTAATATTTGTTGTGCATCAATGGCAGATTGTTGGGACATCAAAGAACTTCCAGAAGAGAAAGAAGCAACAAATGTCAATGGCGTCGGATTCGGAGGACTCTTATAGTAGTAGCAGCAGCCACGCGAGGTACATGAAGAAGAACAAGATCAACAATGAGAACAGAGTGCAGAGCTTCTCTCCTTCCACACCACCTCCAACACCAGCAAGTTATCGGACGGCAAAGCGAAGAAAGGGAATCCCCCACCGTGCCCCAATGGGAGGACTAATAATAGAATATTAGAACACCGATGCTTTAGCAAAAATTATTAGATCACCCTCATGTATACATGTTTGTTATCTCATTGCGCCTCTTCTCCAACCCCATGCCTAGAGCTCTTGACAGGAAGGGACCGGCAATGGAGGTTTCAGCTCTGTATCTATGGTGATGTGTTGTATATATGAAGCAGCAGCAGCAGCAGCAGCAAATAGAATACGGGAAAGAAGAAAATAACATCAACGTGAAAGGACTGGATGGCAAGAATAAAAGAAAAGCAAGCCCTTTTTGTTTTATTTTATTAAGAAAGAAAGAATAGAGGAGCCTGCTAGAGTGATTATACATAAGTTTTGGGCTTCAAGGAAAACAAAATGTAAATAGGGTTTTGGTGGGTGGGTTCCCTAGGAAAGAGGGTAGTGAAAAGACAGTGTACTCCTTGTCTTCAAAATCGTACTACTACTACTACGAAGTTGCAGGATTGTGTTTATATATATGTGGAAAATAAAAATAAGAAAAATTTATCTTTGAATGTAAATACGAGTGGTTAGCAGCGGCTTTTTTATGTTTCTCTATTAAATTGTCATTTCATTTTTTTTTTATTATGTACTGATATTAGTAAAAAATATTTTGGAAACGCAATCTTCAGGATCCGAAAATACTGGTGGCTTGTGCGTGTCAGCACTCTATTGGTGGTGGGGAAACCCAAGTGTCTAGATTCTCAGTATCAGGAGGCAGGTGAGCCGCCCCTTGGCTAGGATTTTATTATTATTATTATTATTATTATGGGTGAGAAAAGGTAGTTTGGTTTCTTAGGCAAGTGGGTTATTCAACTCGGTCTATGGGGACCCAATATTGTGCTTCATTCTTGACCATACGATTGTCTTTGACGAGGGCTTAGGTGGCTGAATGATTCTTTGGGTTGTCGATAATTTGTATTTAGTGTGAGGCCCTCAAGATGTTCTAATTGGTGGAGATGCGGCCGATCTTATGTTAATTTTTAGGGTTTAGTTCCATGTCGCCGTTGATTAAATTCTGAATTGCATTTCTGATATATTTTTTTATTATCTTAGCCATATTTGATTTTCTTTTTCTAGTCAAATTTAATGGTCCACCTGCTATAGGAGTTTTTTCAAATTCGATATCCTACACTTCCAAGTTGTCATTATATTGTCAAAACACTTTTAGCGTGCATTTGTTTTGAACAAATATTTTACAAAAAAAAATATTAATATAAAATATTTTTTTAATAAATTTCTTAATTTATTTTTTACTAAAAAATATTTTCAATTCATGAAATTTTTAAAAAATCTATTTTATAAATAAAAATTCACTTATAATATTACACCCCACCAACACATCCACTCAATTCATATTTGTTGCAATTACCAATATCATTCACCATAATTATCATCCTCCTTTCATTATTCATGTTTTCTTGCTGTTATTTTTACTATTCATATTTTATTATGCCATTATTTCTTCTTTTAAAATTTGTCGTTGTGTGTAAAATAATCTATGCAAAACAAATATTTTTTTTCATAAAAACCTTTGGTTCTGCCATCTATTGCCTAAACTAAGGGTTTCTTATGGCCTAAAATAAAGTAAGGGTTTCTTGTGAAAATCATGTATATTTTCTTAATCATTTTATAATAATTATATGTAATCACTTAATCAAGTTTAACCTTGTTATCAAATATCTTTCTGATCATATTCATAATATTTTTAGCTTTTAATCACACACCAAATATAAATATATTATTTTTATATTTTTATACATAAAAAATTTAATAATCATAAAAGTTTTTTGGTAAATAAAAATATATTAATAAAAAATTTAAAAATAACTGTATTTTCTAGCTTAATAATATAGTTAAAAAAATTTATAATAACCGAATATTTATTTTCCAGGTTTAAAAAGTTTTGCCCCTCTACACTCTACAGTATATCACGAACATACAGCCTATTACAAAACAGTAATTTCTTTGGAATTCAACATTCAACATGAAAAAAAATAAAAACGTGCTTCTAAATCAATAAGATGTTTGCATATAGTTTTCAGATTGCCCGGATTTTGAATTTTAATCGGCTTACTGAATTTTAATTGGGTATTCTAGATTAATTTATATATATATAATTAAAATGATGTTATTTTAGTAAAAAAATAAAATTTAATAAATTATAACTGGATTTTTAACTTGATTTTGCTAAATCAATTAAGTTAACTAACTAGATTATATCAAATTTTATTTTTATTTTTTCTTCAATCCCCGGAACCAATTCCCTAATCGACTTGTAAGACTAGACCGAATTTTAACTATGTGTTTGCCCAACCGCCCACCTGCTTGGGTCCTCATTAGGGATTTTCAATTAAGCAAAGGGTGTTTATGGCAGTATAATATATTATAATTATGCAGAAATTGTTCGGTGTGTGTGTGTGTATAAGAGTAAAAAATCCCATATCTTGGGTCATGCATTGTTTTGTTTGAAAATGATTTTAGGCTTTGATTTTGCATAAAAAGGCCTTCTTAAACCATCATTTGATACAATTATTTGGAATACAAAAGCAAATTTTATTAGAACTGTTTGGTATTTAATCACATAAAAAAATTATTTAATTAATTAAATAATTTAAGTTTTGTTTTTGTCAAGCTCTATGCGTAATTGTATTTTAAATCTGAATTTTATAGAAATTATGATAATATATTTTTTAATTTATAAAAATATGTTTTTTATTTTATATATATAAATTCATTTTATTGTAATTATAACTAGATACATATAAAAAAAATTAAACATAACCATAAAAATTGTTACAATGTTAAATATTTTAGAAAAGTGTAGTGTCTATGTAGAAGGTGGAAATAAGGTCATCCATTTATTTATTTTTTCCCGAACTTTCCAAACTTCCACGTGGTTATTTTGGCATGTCAAATTGTTTTATATCTTTTTTTGCTGTCCAACTTTGTCAATTGTATGGCAGGCCAAACCTTCGAACATCTTTTTGCGTTGTCGCATGTTTTACTTGGTAAAGTTTTGTGCTAGCCAAACTTTACTTGTCCCATTTATCACCATCATCAGCATCTTGCATTTACCCTATGAAATTGACCTCCATCATATAAGTTATTAAAGTTTTGACTTTTTTATTTCTTTTTAGATAAATCATTTAAAGTGATGAAGTAGTGAAAATTTCATAATTAGATTTGATTTTCTATGAATGCGTTTCATCATAATTAGATTTCACTTTCTATAAATGCGTTTTGATATGTAGCGTTTAGGTTAAAATATATGTCATGTCTCTTAACTTTATTATTTCTGACAAAACAAGTTTTTTCTCAAAACATAGCACCATCTAATACTTAAATTTATTAATTTAGAAATAAAAAAAATGATGTATATATAAAAATATAATAATTGTGTTTTTGTTGGATGAATTGGTGTGAAACCCTTCAATGAGCTTGAATGGCCTGAATTGCCTGCCAAGACTTAAATGTTTTATCTTGTGACCAGATATATTTATAAACCTTCATCATCATAGTGATTTCTCAGGGAGTAAAGACCATGGAGTGGCGTTGGATATATCTTATTGTACATGGAATTATAGGTGTCTCATGGTGAGTGAAGCAATGATGGTAAATGACTGTGGTGAGTGGTGAAAAATGAATGTAAAAGAAGTTGATGCGGTTTATGGTGCTCGTTGGGTCACCGATACGAGATTGGTGCTATGCTCTGCACAAAGAATTTATGTGCGTAGAGATGTACATATGCATGCACAATATCCCTATGACTTCTAGGGAACTCGAAGAGTAAATTGAGGAGTGTGCTGGACACGGTATTGGACAGCACAAGGTGGTAAATTGAGGCCATTCAAGCTAAGCTAGAATGTTTTAAGCATCTAGAACCTTTTTTATGCAGATTCAAAAATAATTTCGTATAGAGTAAAGAAAGACATTTTAAATACTCACAATAATTTAATCTCATGATTCATCAACGAAATATTCTGAATTGGATAGCCAATAAATATGGTATATGAAAAAATGATTCAAATATATTTAGATATGGGAATCTTATGGTGATGAGAAGATATTTTGTCCCTTGACTAATACTTAATTTAACAAAATAAATTTTATTTTATTAATTAAAAAAAATTAAATTTAAGACTCAAACAAATATTTAATTTTTACTTTTTGCTAGTCTCGGAAACTAAAATTTACAGGTAAAGAAAAAAGTTTAACTCTTTATTTTTTATTATTCTTTAATTAATTATTTTATATTAAATTTATTTAGAATTGAATTTAATAATTTATTTTAATGGTAAATTTTTTTTGCAATATTAAAAAAAAAACAATTTAGCTATCGCTCTATTTGATAAAATAAAATAGAATTTTATTAGTTAAGAATCATTAAAGCTTCACAGATCAAATTTAAAACAGAAAACGGAAGCAGACAAAAGACACGTAAGACATAAAAATGTGCGGGCCCAGATCAAAGTCTGGCCTTTTCACATTGATTATGAGCGGTTCAAAATGTGCGACTTGTCATAAAAATAGGAGGAGATTTCGTTTGGACCGTTCAAGCGCAGCACCAATTGCTTTTGCACGTGTTTGGATGGAATTTTGTTGTGGAAGCGAAAGCTATGGCCACCGCAGCTTTTTTCAAATTAGCATAATAAGAAACAAAAGGCTAAAATATCATAGCTAAAAACTTATTTATAAAAATAAATCAACTTTTTAAGATGTGCATCTGTCACCTGCGCATTTAAATTTAAGGTTGTGCGTGCAAAACTTTTAAATTAAAACGACAAAGTTTATGTTTTTTAAATTTAAAAGTTGTACTTGTATCCCAGCAAACTATAATATTATTTTCATAAGTTAATTTTTAACTCTATTATTTTGTTAAATATTTTTTACTGCTATGCTAATAAATAAAATTCATTCAACTCATTTCATCAGGTTATTACCACCTTCCTAAATTAAATTAATATATCTGCTCTTTTGATATTTTAGATTATTTGTTTAGCCTTTTTTAAATAAAGGTTATTTCTTTAATTATTTTGTATGTATTTAATGTTTTAATAGTTTATTCTAATTCAGCTATATTTTTTTATCATTTATATAAATAAAATTTATTTTTAAAAATAAAAATTATTTATTCCCAATAAAAAATAGTGACTTTTAAGATTAAAATAAAAAAATATGTACAAGCGTTCAATATCATACTATTTATTTTTTATTTTTATGAAAATGATTATATTTTATTTTATAATTTCATAACCGTTAACATCTTTTTATCAATTTATTAGTTTATATATTTTAATTTTTTTTGTAAAGAACATCTTTATATTTATCTATTAAAAGAATCGTAATATAGTGAAATGTACTTAAAATTTTATTTTATTTTTTAATTATGTTAAAAGTTAACTTGATATTTTACATATTTTTTTTTAATGTGCATGGTCTTAACTTTATTTTATTATATGTAAGTTTTGATATTTTTATTTATAGTTTTATTTTGTATTTAATGTAAAAACACGTTAATAATACTTTCATATTTATTTTTCTGTGTTGGAGAAAAATATTTGACCCAAAATGAGGTGAGTTAAATAGATGTTTTTAAATTATTATTTTTTGTATTTATTAGCACAAATGATTATAAATTTATTTAATTTAATATATGCATAAGTTTTTTTATTTATTATTAGATGTTTTTAGTAAAAAAATGTTTTAAAAAGTTACAAATATTTCTTTTTAAAGAAAAAAAACTTATCCAAAACCTGCTGTGAATAAAATAACTAGTAATTTCTAATATAATTAAGCTTACATTTCAATGGTCATTAAATTTGTAAAAAAGTGGACAGTAAATGACGGTGTCTTGATCAAAGAAAAACAAGTAAAAAAAACTTTAAAACTAAAAGGTCAGGCTGAGAAAGGACATAGAGAAAATATATTTTAAAAACATGTTTAATTCAAGAAAATTACGAATGAGATGTATTTGTTTTTAGAGTTAAAATTATATTGAAAATTATTCTTCAATAAAATTAAGCCTTCATGTTATTAACATTAGTTATTTATAATAAAAGTGTCACTATCATTCACCAACCTCTCAATTGCAAAATACTATAATTAATGGCAAGTTTTAATATTTTTATTAATCATGAAACTTTCCACATCCTATATATTGATAAGCATGACCAAGCTCTTATATATTCCAATATATATATATATCCAAAATTTACCAACCATGAAAGCAATAACGAAAATAAATTGTGCATGTAAATCCTTGGTAATTAATAATTTTTCGTTACTAAGTAGAATGAGAATTTAGAAATTCAAAAAGAACCCATTACAGTATGGGCTTAGCGAAGTACAAAAACAAACAAAGTAACTTTTTTATAACGAGAGCAGCAGGAGAATGATAAACTATGAACTTAGCTTCAAATGACGAAACGAAAAAACATAAAATAAAACTAATATGCTTTCTCAGCATGCATCCGTATATTAATTTTGTGTGAAAGATTTGTAAAGTTCATAAAGCAAAACGACTCACATCATGTAGTTGGAACTTCCATGGTGGGTATGGTGGCAGCCATGTAGGATCACATCATCTCATATCATCAGTGGATGTGGTATCTCCCTCTACCTCCTACTTTGCTTGGTGTTGACTAGCTCGCTCCTCTCTCTCCATGCAATGCTCATCAACCCTTGTTTTCCCACTCAACTATCCAGCTTCTCTCTTCATTTACTATATTGAAATAATATGTTCTCTCTCATACTGATTCGATAGTTATTTTATTTATTTGTAATTATTATTTTTTAATTAATATAAATATTCGGATGAATTTGTATATATTTTGATAAATCTTATAAATAATAAAATTAATTACTATATAAATTTTTAATAATCATAAAATTTATAGAATTCAAATCAATAATTTTTATATAACAAATTTAAAATCTAGTCTAGTTTAGCCACAACTTTAAATGTTACTCAGCTATCAAAGTATCAGAAAATATAAGCCTGAATAATGAATAGTTCTCCCGGCAAGAGATGAAGGGGCTGACTCTCTCTCTCTCTCACTTTTATTTTATATAGATGGATTGATTTAATTCAATAAATGTGGGGCCTTAAACCTTAATCAAATTGCCCAAGGCATGATGTCACTGGTTTACTAACTCTTATCTATTCTGATGCTAATTGATAAGATAAAGCAAAGAAGCACCCACCATGCCCACACCTTGGTGAGGATCGCCACCGTGGGCCCTTTGGCACCCTGTTTGTTCATCCACATTACCTAATTTTTGTGCATGAAATAGGAGAGCCACATTTGCTTTTCTACATTTTTATGGGTTTTTCCATGGACACTGTTTGTGGCTTCTTATTTTAAATAATATTTATCAGATGGTCACTTCCAAAAATACGGCAAACATCAGAATCTCCGGTGGTAGTTCGGGAAATCTCGCTCGTAAATTATACCATCTACTCGATTGACTCATCTACAATTTCTTGTTCATTCAAAATAACTTGCAATAATCATGCTACTCACTGAATTTTATCGGTACAAATAAGAAAGAGAGACCAACCCTCCTACTTTATCCATCTACGAAAAAAATAACAGCAGCAGCAGCAAAAACCGGCCAGTTTTCTTCACTGCCACATGCATTCTCTATTAATGATTTACAAATACTTTTTGCTTGAGGCATGCAGTCTCCTACTTATCTACTCAGATCGCTCCCTAAACAAGTAAATAGAATAAAAATTTAGTGAGATCACTTCTCAATTCATCCTCCGAATATGCAATTGATCAAATTTAATTATAACACTATTAAGTTTCGTAAAGATATGACCTTGAAAAGTTTCAATTAATTTCATATCGATATATTTCTAGCTTAAGGCCAGTAAGCTTATGGTACTTGTAGGAAGATAACGTCTTTAAATTCTTCTTCTTTAACATTGAATTTAAAGAATTTCACAACAAAAAAACTATAATAACTTTTAGCAAACAACTAAACCGGGCCTGGTCCATGCCACGCTTTGCTGCCATTTATTACATTAAAAAAATATGTGAGTATCACTATTTTTCTTTTCATAAAATAAAATATTTAAAATAAAAATTTAAAATTTAATCAATTTATCATATCAAAATAATTGATCAGAATATACATTAAAAGTTGAAAAAAAAAAGTTGTGATTTATTTGACCTAGCATCAAGAGCAAACCATGTTGTCCTGATCAAATGAAGATTTTGTTTACCCTAACTTAAATATTAAATAAAAAACTATCAAATCATTAGATTAACATGAAATTGGAAAGTAAATGACAAGATAATAATATATTATATTGACTCAGATTAACATGTAAAATTTATAACATAAGTAACATATATGATCATGTTAAGTTAACTCAATTAAATAATATGTTTTTTTGTTTTTTCTTTTCTTATTCTTTTCTTTGGGGATGTTGATTGGTCTTACTTGACCTCATATTAGATTAAATATGACTCTAAATTGAAGAGTTATAAAAAAGTTAAAAATAAAATTTTAAAAATATATCATATTGTATTAACCCTAACTAACGTAAGTTAACCCTTCACAATAGGTAATGGACATGATCCAAATTAGATGATTTGTTTAAGCAACATCTTTCTTTCTTTTTTCATCTTTTATTCTCTTCCTAACTATTCTTAACTTGACCTCGATTAACTATAGATTAGATGGAATTCAAGATTAAATTGAAGAGTTATAAAAAATTAGGAATTAAATAAAAAAAAGGCTTAAATATATGACTAAATTGCATTGGTATAAAATAATTAAAAAAATAAAAATAAAAACTGCCTAACACGTGTGTTTTCATGCGCCAGCATGTAAAGAAGCCTTCAAGGTTAAGGTGGTGAGTGTGACCTTCTCTATAACCCAATACTAGTCTTCTTTAGCTCTGTAAAATCATCTTGTCAAGATTTTGCTTCTAAAATACGTGTGTTGACTTCTGATTTCCAAAGTGGCTCTAATGGCCTTTTCTTTTCTTTTCTTTTTATTTTTTTATTTTCCTTCATTATCTTGAGATCCATGTAATAATAGGAGAAAAAAACATTATAGTTGTCCATAGTGTGTTTTGTATGTGTGTGCATAATGATTTTTATTATAGAAAAGATCCTTCAATTTTAGTATTTACTAATGTGTGGGACTAAGATAGCAAAACCATGAAAAATATTTTAAGCTAAATGATAATAAATGGTGAAATTATATATATTTTTAAAATTTAAGTTAAATAAAAAAATATATCATTGATAAAAAAAAAAAGGTTAAATCAAGGGACAAAAAATACATTATACAATAAAAAAGAAAAAAATTAATTGGATATTATAGTTATACTTGTCAAACCTACGAATTGGATCATAAACAACCGGATCTAACAAATTTTTTCCTTAAATATATTTTGAACCTAAATATAGAATAACAAAATTAGAAAAAGAGTCGTAAAATAGAGCTAGAAATGCAAGGTTTGTGGCACAGTATACTTAAGCCTTAGAATAAAAAGAAGCCCAAATTGGTGAACCTTCAAGTATAAACCCACGCACTTAGACTTGATATATTTTTTAAAAAATATTTTTAAAGGGTGGATGATAAGGAATTTGTTCCACTTGTTTTTTTTTTTAAATAATAAGACAACACATCACTTGCCAAGAAAAATAATGTGTTGTTTGTTTGCATGATGGTTAGAAACAAGGTAGAGAATTTTTTGCTTTAAAAATTCTTTTTTCTAACCCATTTTTTTATTAAAAAAACATCTTAGAAAAACCTTCGTAACATTTGGAAATTAATTTATCAACCTAAGAAATTAAAAATACAAAATCAAATCAAGTTAGATTTTTCTTCCATAATTTAGATCTATTTTTTAAGAAAATATTGAAGTTTAAAATAACTTTCATCAAACTATTTTTATTAAATGAAACCCGTGAATACTAAAATAAAAAATTTTGGTTGTTGAAATGGATAAAAATGATAAATTTCTCTATATTATGAAATCCAACAATTCTATCTTTTTTTCTATCCTCTCACAAATCAAGGATTGAAAAATTATAAAAATAAATTTTTATACTAAAAATGAATTTTTAAAAAATAAGATATTGAAAAGTTATAATTATGGTAATTGGAGGACCAAATTGAACTTTAGTTAGCAAATAGGAAGCAATTAATATTTAATTTTGTAATTGAAGGACTTAATTGATGAAAAAAACATCGGGGGACCACAATTTATAAAATTTAAAAAGTGTGTGCACAATGTTTTACACTGTTGAACAGTTCCCTTCCGTTTTTCTTCTTCTACTTCTTCTTGTTTTTTTTTTTTTTTTAATGAGTGATGATAATATTACCCAATGGAAAGAGATAGAATTTTTGGAACGAGATTAGAGAAGTGTGGCTCTCTGTTTTGAAAACAGATTCTTTTGAACTTCGTATCCCAGTATTTCAGACTTGAGCCCTGACGTCCCTCCCTTTGATTACAGGAGAGCTGTTTAGAAGAGGTGATCAGAGTCAAAGCCAATATAACTCCATACATGTGAGATCGAACCTTCTTTCTCATACACATCTGAAGCAACATCTGATGATCATCATTAATGAACCATTAAGAATTCTCTTGGGAGTTGCCGTCAATGAGTGCTGGATGCCTTAAGAATTAAGTGAACCCTAAAATTTAAGTTCACATTTATATTTGAACATTGGATTGATCCCAGTTCTGTTATCTATGAAAAGATTGGAATCTAAATCAAATAGAGGACTGGGATAAAACTACCCCACTTCTGTTATGGGTCATTCGTGGTTCAATCTCAAAATCTTGGCGCATAATTTCAATCTCGTAACAGTGCTCGTTATGCGAGTAGATAGGACAACAATACTAGGTGGGATCGACTGGGTTTCGTCTTTCATGTGATGTTCAACACCTAACCGCGTGCGTTGATAGATACAAACACTTAGCGAGTAGATTAATTTATGAAGATAGACACGCTGATGCCCTAATCGGGGAAGATATCTCTCTCGTCTTTGAACGTTATCCATATTTTCATACGAAAATATGCTACAACTAGCGGGCAATTATTGGATAAAAGATGAGAAACTTGGAGCCCATCTCCATAGACCTCACCATGATTCCGTCAGACAAAACAAGAATCAAGAAAGGCGGTTGGAAGTGATAAGATTGGCAACGACGCCAATGTTAAGTCCCTTTAGTACTTGCCAAACTGGTTAAAATATTTTGATGGAAACCCTTCGTGTAATCTAATCTTACCCCACAGTGTCTGGAAGATGGTAATAATCAATCACACATTTTTTCAAGGATAATTGACTACTTTGGAATTGTACGTGAATTGCACAACACAACTCCACGAAGTTCAGTATTTTTTTTTTTAACTTTCAAGTCAACATTAAAATATTTTTTTTAGTTTTAATTCTTGCTATAAAAATCACCTTATGCTATAATACAATAATACCAAACACACATTATTTCAAGGATAATTCTTGCTAAATTCTTTCAACAGTAGTTTATATGTTATTTGAAATTAAAGTTTTACGGATGATATTAAAAAATCATCTTTAAAATCAATTTTGATGCATTTAAAAAAATTTAATTAATTCTTCTTGATACTATTTCCAAATCTTAGACCTAGCAAATCAATAAAAAAAACAAAAAATTTTAATCACCAAGTCAACCTCATATATAGCCCATCCCTCATTGTTGCTTCCACCACCCACAAAATGGATTGACAAATTATTTTGTTAGAGTCTTCTCGCTATACAATTGAATTTCATGATATAGTAATGTCACATAAAATATTAAAAACTCTTAAAGTGATAAACAAACATGCTATAGTCATTTATATGATTGAGATCTTATGCTAGTGTCAATATAAAAATTCTAGCTGTTAGTTTATGAAAAAGATATTTGAAATTTTTAACAACATATTGGGATGTTGTCTGTGTGTATGTGTGTAATCAAGGGAACGATAATGTAAAGCTTCACATAAAAGTTCTAATTAAATTTGATATCGACTTAATTTTGTTTTGTGTCAAGTTAGGAGATTTGTTGTTTTAGTGGGATATTTTGTAACTTTCAATTATTAAAAAAAATATAAAATAAAGAGGATTTTTTGGTCAATTGATGTCTTTACAAATTGGGACCATTATTGGAATCACCAAGAAAGTTTAAGAATTCATAAAATAAAAAAATGTATAAAAACATGGCAAGTTGGATTTAATAATTTGTTAGTCAATTTGATTATAGTGCCATGATTATCGTATGATATGTGACAAGTTTAAATAGGTAGATGTACATATAAAAATTAAAATAATTGTTCATCTGAAAATACAATAAAAATTACTTTTAGAATTATTTTTTATTTAAAATATATTAAAAAAATATTTTTTTAAAAAAATTATTTTAATATAAATATATTAAACAAATCTAAAAATACTAAAAAAAATAAATTTAAAACAAAACATTAAATTTTTTTAATAGGTGACGCCTGCCTCTAATTATAAAAGTGGAATTTTCTCAGTCTAAAGACTTGAACTGAAAGTTAACTGTCCGCATTTACGGCCATATATTGGTTGCCAAAAGTCAACTTGGTCTCTAAAAAGAAATGATCCTGAATATTGTTTTCTTCTTCTGGGAACTTCTGGAATTCTTTAAAAATCATTCTCATTTAATTTATCAAAATAGTATTTTATATATATATATATATATATATTAAAATAATTTAAAAATACCTAAAAAAACATCTGATATTTTTTTCAAAAAACAAATTTTTTTAAAAATTATTACATTAACAACAAACACGCAATAGTTCACTAACCAAACTAGGCTGACAAGTAGGGACAACCATAAACCAAGAACATTCTCCTCGTTAAGATAGGCCAGGCCCACTAAAGGCTCATTTTGAATTCATGGAGGTCCAAGTAAATACTAAGGAGCAAGGAGGCTCCGATTAACTCTTTAATGAGATTGATCGGTCCCTTCATCCAACTCATGGGCTTTAGATGAGGCGGTGCTCAATCAATGGTAAATTGAAAGTATAGAATCCACTCTCTAGTTGTCCAAGCATTATCAGCCCAGTGACCCTGAGTGGCTACACTTGCAAGCAATCATTTTCCAGCTTAACTTTCAGAACAGATTTTTAATGAATAAGTCTTTGAAAGTTCGGCTAATAAAATCTCTCTGCGAGAGTTTCCAGTAGTTCAAAAAAGCTGATTCATGAAGCCTGCAAAGGGTATTTCCTAGCTTTTGCATCATTATTAAAAAAAAGCTGCATCAATTGACTCGCTACAGGAAGATACTCAAGATTTGTTTTTCTTTTTTCTTTTTCTTTCAGTGATTAGCGCACTTCAAATGGTTGGATCAGCAAGAGTAAGGTGATGTTGCAGTTCCTATGACAAGTGCGGCACTTATCATGTTCACCTGGGCTGGACCCTATCTGTCTCTGCTTTGCTTCTTTATCTTCACACTTCAGTTCCAGTAAAGGTTTAATGCGTTGGTTGGCGCGTGGTGTTAGACCCTGTCAAGATTGGTTTCCAGTGGGACAGTGTGTTCTTAAGGAAGGACTTGGTTCATTTATTCTGTAATTTAGATTCACAGGATTAACCGCCGTGTCTATGTCGATTTGCTCCAGACACCAAATTGCGGGATCCGAAGGTGGATATTGCTCTTTGCATGTCTATCACAAATTTACTCAAACTGATCCAAATTTCTTACTGTATTATTATTAAAGCATTTCTATTATATCACTTAGTCGACGTTGGGTGTAAACCGGTACAGCCAAGAGAATATTTACCGCTAAGAAGGTTAAGATGCTGTTTATTTTTGTATATTAAAAGTGTTTAGGGAAAAAAAAATTTAAAAATTGTTTCAAATTAAAATAGTTTTAATGCTTTTAGATTATTTTGATATACTGGTATTAAAAATAAATTTTAAAAAATAAAAAAAATATAATTCTAATATATTTTCAAGTAAATATTTTAAAAAACAATCCTTAGCACTTACCACATTACGTTCTTTCTTAGAGTGTTTGTGTTTGCTTCTGAATTAAACTTGTTTTTTAAAAGACTTTTTTAATTATTTTTTATTAAAAAAACATTAAATTAATATTTTTTAAAAATATTTTTTCAATTTTGATCTATTAGTATGAAAAATAAAATAAAAATATTATTTTAATATATTTTAAATTAATAAATACTTTTAAAAAATATTTTACATTACAGTACTAAATATATATTTTACAATAATAGTGAGTGTTTTTCATGTTTATTTAGGCAAATGGTCATTTACAGTCTAGTGGGCTATGGTATAGTGGACTTATAAAACCCAATTCCTGGGCTGTAGAAATACTTGTAGCCATGTTATTATGGGAGTAGGGGGTCTTTGTTCTGAGCTTGGAGGCCCTTTCCAGAAAAGAAAAGAAAAGGCCAGGCATCCTCCCAAGAAATACGGGCCTTCTAAGCCAATTACAGGCCTCGAAGATCCACGCAATTTAATGAAGGAGGGCTCTCATTAGAGGATAACAAGGATTACTAGGGCTGTCATAGAAGACATATTCAATAAAGTTCTTCTAGAGAAATTATAATTGAAAAATGCTTTGTAAATGTTGTTTCAATTCAGAAAAGAGATGCATATAGTCTTATACAATGTCAACAAAAAAAAAATAAATAAATAAAAAGAAATCCTTATACATCATCAACAGTCTTTGTAAATGCATGCTTCAATCCTTATCACAATAAAAGGTAATCTAGGACTGGATCGCTAGAAGGCTACAAAGAAAGCATTGAAGCCCATTATGAAAATTTATTGTGATAGTTTCAATAGCTATTTTATTCTATTAAAAAGAAAAATATAGAAAAAGTGCGAAACAAATTAAATTAAAATACTTTATTGTTAAAGAAGAAATTTAGAAACAGAGAGTGTCAATTTAATATATTAGCATCAATCTTATTATTGTTGATCTATTAAAGAAAGGATTGTCATCCAAAATAGTTAAAGATCATGTTGAAAGAATGGGTATCATTGCACATCATTATTTGTGTAGATGTTTATGATATTTTCTATTTAGTATACATAATGGGGTTGGTATGATGATAACAAGAATTTTCTTTGACAGAAATATACTTTGTTATTGAACCTATTATATACTTTTTATTTACAAATCATGAAATAAAGACTAATATATATTACACTACATGGAAGAATGTATGATGTGATTAATGTATGGGAGGTTTTAATATTACTTTAAGCATATATATATATAGACACACACACATTAAACCATGAAGGAGGAGGATGTCGTGTGAGCTAGGAAGAAGAATGCAAAATATGATTTACATGAATGAAATGATGGGCTCTTAAATAATTTAATAAATTTTAACATTATATTTGTACTGGTCAATTTTGAGAAATAGTTTTATATTTAATAATTGCACACTAACAAAAATAATAGAACAACAAGTTTAAAAATACAAAATGATACTGAAAAATAAATCACATAGAAACCCAACTCAAATTGTTATGAGTAAATATTTTTTATTCGGGTAGTCTACTTTCTAAAAAGTTTATAACCTCTTAAATAAATTCTAAAATTAACCTACACAAACGAGAAGACTTGAAATAAAGAAAAAACAATAAAATATGAAAAATAAAACTATTTAGCATGATATTTGATTTTTAGTTTTTTAGCCTAGATAAAAAAAAAATTAAGAAAACAATTGTTTTATTATTTTTTTCTAAAAACCATCACGTATCAATCTCCCGTTTTGTTAACATACAATGATAAAGCCGATGGGAATGAAAGAGGGAAGAAGAAACAGAAACCAAAATAAATCAGTTTGTAATCTTCGACCGGCAGACGGGAGCATGATGCTACAGAGGTCTGTGGCATTGACCAATGCAAATGGGTTATGACCCACTTCAAACTTCGTCGATAAAAGGGAAACATATGGTGATTTTTTGTCAAACTCCAGCTGACAATGGGACATGGTTGCAGGGGCTGAGACCCTGAAACCTTCCCTCAAAAGTCACCTTACTGGAATTCAATGCCATTATTGTATTGTAATTGGCAGCACTCTGCAATCAACTTTCGGTGCCCACCGCTAATCGCGCACTGCTATCAACATCTTTACTCGGATTTCTTCACTAAGATCGAAGCACATCGAAACCCCAAAACAGCACACACTTTAATCAGGAAATTATATAATCTTCTTACACGAAACTCATAGAATTAGCAAAAACAACGTACGGACCAGCAAACATTACAACAGCAGTCTCCAATTACTTTGGTTCTATGTATAACCTTGCTTGTATCTGCGGAATAAATCTTCTGTCTTGGCATTCCTGAATGCACAACAGCCTACCAAGTATACGCATATTAAGGCAACAAGAGTAATGAGCAATATGATATCTGCCCTTCTCCATTCCTCTTTCAAATTAGCCAGCAACCCGGCCTTGCATGAATCGCAATTGTAGCAAAGTTGATTTTGGTCATTGTTCCATTGCAGGCAGTCCATATCTGCAGCGTTGTTAATGGGACTAATCCAGTACGTTGGATTCACAAATGTATACCCACATTGAGTTGGGGGCTTACAGCATCCTGACTGTAAATGATAACAAAGCAAAAGAAAAAAAATAAAACTAATGATACTGTAAATGATAACAAAGCAAAAGAAAAAAAATAAAACTAATGATAGGCATAAAGAAGATATCGCATGGTAGGAGAATCTAGTCAACTTTATTATTCTATGCTTCACACGCTAGCTGTAGATAAAGGTTATTCTTTCTTTAGAGTAACTGAAACAAACGCTATTTATTTCGAAATAAACTTTTGGAACTTCATAATTAAGTTAAATATATTAACATTTCAGTAGTAAATTTACAATTTTGAAAATAAGAGAGAAAATTATATGAGTGATATTAAATATGTGTTGGGGAGGGGACAAGAAGCAGGAACTGTTCTCGAGCCCTTCAAGTGTTCCCTCCGTTTCTTTATATTGATGGACCAAAGAAATTTCCATTACTTCACGCCTGACGTGTTTTGATTGTATTATGATTTTTGTGGATCTATTCGAAGAAGATGATATCGCCTATTATTCTACTAATTTTCTAGGTAAATGCTAGAAAGAAAGAAAAAAAAGCAGTTTGGGGAAAAAAGAGGATCGTTTTCATTTCTTAAATTATAATAATTTATTTTGTTTTTCCAGCTTTAATTTCTCTAAGAACAATGAAATTCGCATCCGCCACATGGAAAGAACAATGCCATTGAAAGGCATCTTTCTTCTAAATCAATTGTAAAGGTGTAAAAATGGGGGGGGACGAAGAATGAAAGCAAGAAAAAGATTCAGTAACCTGCAAGGGGCTAATATGAGCGTTGAAGAAATCTTGAGCCATGCGATAACTCTGGTTCAACTCAGCACACATATTGGTTGAGCTAAGGCAGCCTCTTATCCGATCCCACTTATATGAACTCTGAACCCTCCGGCGAAGCCAACCTGAAAAGTCATCAAGATGATACTCCAAGTAGGCTCTGCTGGGTTCAAGGTGACCCGAACCCCTAACAGTGACCATGTAGATGAAAACCACCAGACATGCAAGCAATATTATAAGGATGAGCATGGCAATGAGATAAGAAATAAGGAGCCATGGGATTCTCCAAAAACCTCCTACGAAGCCTGCAAGGGCTACTATCAAGATCAGTATTCCCAAAATAATGACCGGCCATTGCAGAATCTTGACACAAGAGTTGTCTGGTTCCATTGCTAGCCAGATCCCAGCACCTATAATCGGAATGGAGAGAAGCATGGCAACAAAGTTGATAGCACCAATAACATTACTGCTCAGTGCCATTCTAGCGTGGGAGGATTCTCAGTAGTGATTTTGTTTCTTCTTGTGTTTCAAATAATGATCAGGACAAAAGAAATAGTGCAGTACTATCGATGGATGTTGAAAATAAGCTACTGCAGAGCCTGCTTTAAGTCATGTGGCCCACCTTTCTCTGATTCCTTGCCTTGGATCCATGACGACAAAGCAAGCTCCACTAATTTTCAAAATGTACATTTTTTTGAGCTTTGCGAAGCTTTTTAAAAAGGGATGCCGTGTGTAAGATCTGGAGGGAAGAAAAGAAAACAGAATTAAATTAGTTGGACGCAACTATAAACGAAGCAACGTATTCTTCAATATAATTGGATCAGGTTTATAACTATAATTTTATCCAACCACATTTTTTATATTTTATAAATTATGGATATATTATGCTTAGCTATTTTTTTTATAAATATTATAAATTATACTTCAATTACTAATTTTTTTATGGGTAAAACTTATTTTGAACTAAGATTAGGCTCATTAAATTAGCTTAGAACATGTTATAAAATATAAAAAATAATTTATATTTATAACATCAACTCAATTAATTGACTAATGCAAATAGTATACATAAATTGAATCGGATCAAATAATATAAATGTTATATATCACTCCATTTGGTACACATGTAAAACTATTAAAAGAAGCATTTTAATTTCAAGATTTAAACAGCTGGGGTGAGGCTTGAGAGTTCATTAATAATTTTATATTAATATCTTAAATACCCTTTAAATAAAATATTAATTTTTATATTCATGATATCTTGCACTAAAATTATAGATTTAACTAAAATAAATGAGAATTATAAAATTATTCACTCGAGGAGAATGGACAGTCTTTCTACCTGGGCCTAAAAGATCGATCCAATCAAAAGCTTTTCACTAGATCTAACCATCAAAGCCTAAAAAGATATCTTCAGCACTGCATCTGTTTGCCAACTGTCACCAAGCGTTAGGAAAACGTCTCCGAGTTTTTTAATATTTTGTTTGTATATATGGCTATGTTATTATTTTTTATATTTTAAATTTTTTATATATTAATTTTAAAAGTAAATTTCAAAAACTAAAAAAATATTTTGAAACCACAATGTCAAATATTATCTAAGAATATGTTATCTTTAAAAAATATTAAATTAATTTTTTAATAATTTTGATGTTTTCATATTAAAAATAAAAATAATTTAATATATTTTTAAAATAAAAACGTTTAAGGATATAAAAGGACAGTTAGAAAGTTCCTTGTTAACTAAACAAGTAACTAGATGGGTAAATTACAGAGAGCCTCAAGTACAATCAATGTCTCTTTAAGTATATCAAAGTACAATTGGTTCACAGACAAACCTGGAAACAAAACTAAAAATTAGCACTCCCTTGATCGTTTTTTCTTAAGCTTTCAAGTCTGTTGATCGGATCATTATGTTTTTAAATTCTTCTTCTTGTTTCTTCTAGAACACTCCACTTCGACGATTAGACCATTATGAAAAGAAAGTTAACTCATAATTTATAAAGATTATTTCATCTCATTGTAATAATTTAACATTATTTGAAACTACATAAAAAAATAAAAGTTTTAAAAAATAAAAGTTTTAATTTTTTAAAATAAAACACAAAAACAAAAAACTGTCAATCAATTCTTAAAAAATCAGTCTTTCATTCCAAAATTGCAACCACCATTATCGGTCTTCATTTCATATCAGTGGGCTGTACTCACATGCAATATCCAGTCTTCCTCTGCCACAGTCTCTCTCTCGGAAGATCACTTGATAAAGCCATTTAACAAAATAGGCAAAGATCCAATAACAAAATATAGAACAAATTAAACACACCCAAGTCCTAGCAATAAGTTATTCTCTAACTTTAAGTTTGATCCATGAGCAACACTTTAGATTAAACTAAATATGAAACATTTATGTTAAGATTAAAGAAAAATCTTGTTTGATTTTATATTTTAAATATATTTTTAAAAAAATTGAAATTTTTTATTTTTTATTTTAAATTAATTTTTGGGTGTTTTTAAATGATTTTATTGTGTTAATATTAAAAATATTTTTTAAAAATAAAAATTATTATTTTAATATATTTTTAAATAAAAAAATATTTTAAAAAACAATTATAAAAATCTCTCGAAATATCGAAATAGCACCCCGAGCGAAAAACAGGGTAGAGTAGACGTCACCATCGTCACATTATCCACAAAGTAAAAACAAATAATATTTTCCTTTTCTCTTATCTTCTCCCTCACCCATCTAAAATGTCGTTATGTTTTTATCATCATCATCTTAACCTTCGCCATGGCGGCATCGATATTAGAAGCTGCAACACTCTCCTTCTTCTCAACCCATCATCCTTCTTACTCCAGATTCTTCCTATCTCCCAAACCACTACCACTCTCTATAAACCTCCACGTTTCCAATCCTACGCCTCTCATTTCCCACAATTTCCCTCAGCCTTCCCTCACCCAAAACCACCCAAGAAGTAAAAGCCTCTGCTTTCAAGTATGCTCCACTGTACAAGAAGTAACGGTGGAGATGACACCAGAGGAAGAGGAAATCCAGGAAGCAAACCTAAAAAGAAAGCTTTTTGTGGTTAATTTGCCTTGGTCTTTCTCTGTTGTTGATATCAAGGACCTTTTTGGCCAATGTGGGACTGTATCAGATGTTGAGGTTCTTTAATTTCATTCCAAAGTTTCTGTCTTTATCTGTTGATCTAAGTGATTTTCCAATGTGGCTTTTGTTTTTATGTGTTGAAATGCAGATTATAAAGCAAAAGAATGGGAGAAGTAGGGGATTTGCTTTTGTGACAATGACTACCGGTGAGGAAGCTCAGGCTGCTATTGATAAGTTCAATTCTCTTGTATGTCCCTTTTCTTTGCTTTCCTTTTGTGTGTCTTTCTTTTCTTTTCTTTTCTTTTTTTCAGTTGTTATTATTTGTTTTCTGTTTGCGATTTGATTTCCTAACTTCAGATGGAGCTTGAGAGACTGTCTTTTGTTTAGTGTTATCATAATATGCGTTGCATTTTTGGTGTAATTTTCCGGTAGTCGGTTTCTTAATCAAAATTACATAACTTTTCTTCTAGTTGACAGGTTCAAATGAGTTTCCCTTTTAAGGGAATAGGATGATACTTTTTCCTTATTCATTTCTATCAATTAAGTTTTCTGTTGAGTTATTTTGATGTTGGGAGGAATGCTAAAGTATGAGAATCTATTGGACTGCGGCTGGTATGCTCTAATTTAAGAGAAACTTCTATCTTCATTGTTTAATGGAGCTACTTAAATTCTTTATGGCCAGTGTCCTCTGCTTATTTTTGAGGTTTCAGTAGCTTTATTGGATTCGGAGAGTTTTTCATTTTATTGAAAAAAATGAAGTAGGGATCCAGACCATCTGGCTTGACTAATCCTTTGGAGTAATGCCAAACTCACCCACCTGCATGGTTAGGAGAGAGTTTTTTTCTTGCTGACAGTCAAAATGTTTTAAAGCTTAGTGTCCTGAAGCTTTGGGGAGTTATGGTTATCTATGAATGTCTTGGTTTTTCAGTAGCTTTTGTGTCGATTTCCTTCTCTTTCACCATCTCTCTATTGTACATTGTTTTTGCCTTTCCCAATCCTTGAAATGCTAGTTTGATGACTTTGGAAAATATTCAACACCGTTTCACTGTAGGTTATCATAAATAGTGTACAACTTAATTACCATTTTCCATATTATATTGGATATTTCCAGAGACTTGCTTTTGATTTTGAGGATTTGTTCTGTTGCAGGAAGTGTCAGGGAGGATTATCAGGGTTGAATTTGCAAAGCGACTCAGGAGACCTCCTCCTCCACGCCTTCCAGGCACTCCTGCAGATATCCCTGCAGGAGAGACACGCCATAAGCTTTATATTTCTAATCTTGCATGGAAAGTGAGAGGTAGTCATTTGAGAGAATTTTTCTCCACTAATTGTAACCCAGTTTCAAGTAGGGTCGTGTTTGATGGCCCTGCAGGAAGATCTTCTGGGTATGGGTTTGTGTCATTTGCCACAAGGGAGGAAGCTGTGGCTGCTATTTCTGCTTTCAGTGGAAAGGTAGGACGTAAATATGCTGTTAGCATTTCACATTTAACTTTTTTCTTGGGCCAAAATACTAGTTAGTCATATCAATTGGCTGGATGTGTTAAGTTAATATAGTTTTAGCTTGACTACTTTAGATGCCAATCACTTGCTTGAGCTACTGCAGTACTTGTTTCTGTTGTTGCTTTGAAGAATGGTTCTTTCTTTCATGTATGATGTTTATAGATCTTATATGGTTTGGATTCTTTGAAATGTGGGAGGGGGTAGTACTCATTCATGATTTTTTCTGCTCGCGTTTCCTTGTTCTTATTTATTTGCAAAGATCTGTCAGGTTTTATTACTTTTCTTGACTTCTTAGATTACTGGTTCCAACATATCCATGTGTTTCTGTGCATCTTCTGCAAGTTTTCCTTTTCTATTTTTTTAATCAAGTATGAAGGCAGTGAAAATAATGTAAGTTTATCAATTATCATTTCTAAACTTGGGACAAAAAAAAAAATGTCCTGAACTTTTCTTGGTCTGGTATTACTCATGGTTGTTAATTATTTACCCTTTTGTGCTTTGGAACTATATATTTCACTAAGTATAATTCAATCAGAAACCATTAAGCTAATTGGGAAAGTGAAAGGATTAATGTTTCTTAGTGGTGTTGACTAAGGACGGGCTGGAAAGTTCGTTTTCAAATCTTGATTATTCAAGTGGTAGGGGCCATGGAGATGAGTTTCATGCGGTGTGATCTTGAGTTTCAACACCAACTGGTGCAAATGATGCCTTGACTGACATACTCATGGTCTTTAAGCTAAGCCAGCTTATACCTGGATATGCAGAGATGGTGGTTTGCATGTGTTCAGGGATTATCGAGCCAAAGGTCCATTGACCACGTTGTAGAAAGTGAAGTTTTTATTTCCATCTAAGCATAATTTGTATCTTATTGAGATTTACATTTGCATTTTTGCTTGTGCATCAATATGTTTGCTTTCTTCTTTTTCTTCTTCTTCGGCTACATATCAGAAGGCTGATTAATCATCAGGGGCAGATATATGATCTTTTCGATATTTGTCTTGTAGGAACTCATGGGTCGGCCCATTCGTCTAAAGTTCAGTGAAGACAAGGCTGATGAATCTGGAACTGAAAAGAAAGAGGAAGAAACTTCTGCGGTACAGCTTGAAGAGAAATAGATCCTGATGTTATTTGGATTGCCGATTAACGTACAAGTATAGCAGGAAGAGGACTCGTAATCATGTCCATTAATGCAAGTGATGGAAGGTATAGCAGGAAGAGGACTCGTAGTCATGTCCATTAATGTAAGTGATGGAAGGTCTTCTCAGTCTGCTGAATGTTTTGCGTTTTCTTCTATTATTCTTTAACATGTTAAATGACTGGCATTATTTTTTGTACTTGTTTAAGTATTCACAAAAAAGGGGTGTGGGTTTTTTACTGTGCAAGGCTTTACTATTTATTTTCTCACGTAGATGGAGTGTGCTTTATGTTTTTTCAATTTTATTCACGAAGAAACATTTATTTTTGGCGATACAGTCCTAATTAAAAACCAATTAATTTTGATTTTTTATGAAATGATAGAAATGAAAAAATAGGAACTGAAATGAAAATGATGTTAAATATAAATAGTATACTATAAGTTTTGTAAAAGATATATTTTGATCCTTAAACTTTAAAAATCATGCAAATTATATAATTTCAGTATTTTTATTTTTCTAAATTAATTTTATTATTTTTTAGTTCATGCTTGAAAAAAAAAAGTTGCTTAATTTTGATGGTATAGAGAAAAAAGTGTTGTTGATACTAATTTAAATAATTAAAATAAATGATATTTATGTTAAATTATTTCATTTAATAAGAAGAGTTTATATTATATATTTTTTTTTATCTTTAAAGTTCATAAATAAATAAATTTAAGTTTGAGTTAATTTTTAGGCTCATGTTAATTTTACTTTTTAGGGGTTGTTTTTTGAGGCTGTGAATATTTTTGTCACGGTTTTATAGTATTTTATAGATATTTTAAATGAAAAGAATAAGTTGAAAAACAAACTTTCAAGCAAAAAAAATTAAAGCCTTGATTTATTAAATTTAGATAAATTAAGTTATGTGTTGTTTGATTTTTTAAAAAAATAAAAATTTGATTGCAAACAAAAAAAATAAAGATTCAATTATGCAGATTTGATATTTGTGTTAAATTATTTTATTTAACAAGAAGAGTTTATATTATATGTTTTTTTTTATCTTTAAAGTTCATAAATAAATAAATTTAAGTTTGAGTTAATTTTTAGACTCATGTTAATTTTAGTTTTTAAAGATTATTTTTTGAGACAGTGAATATTTTTATCACGATTTTATAATGTTTTATAGCTATTTTAAGTAAAAAAATAAGCTAGTTTTTAGAGGTTGTTAAGCGAAAAAATTAAAGCCTTGATTTACTAAATTTAGACAAATTAAGTTATGTGTTGTTTGATTTTTTTTAAAAATAAAAATCCAATCACACGGGCTTACTAGAATAGGTTTGCGCGTGGCCCTTGATAAATTAGATTAGGTCTAGCAATTGATATTTTTTCTAAAGATTTTTTAGTTGGTTTTTCTCTATTTTTTAATTTATATTTAATTTAATATATTTTTTTTATTTTGTTTAGAAAGCTTTCTTTTAAATGTTAATTAATTTTTTAGTTATACATTTACATACATATTTGTTTTTAATATTTTTAATATTTTTTTATTTTTTGTATGAATGAATTTTATTTTTAAAAATAAAAAATATATATTTGATGATAATATTTATAACATACACAGCCTTATATAATTTTTATTTTATTTTATTTTATCAATTTTATTTTTATTTTTTATTTAAATAAAAAAATATTTTAATTAATAAATTTAAGAAACACAATAAATAAATATCTGTTTTTTCAAGATTAAATATTTTAATTTACATATATATCTTATATATATCTTGATTTTTTAAATTTTATTTCTGGGTGTAGTTGATTATTTATTTATTTATTCATGGATAATTTTTAATTTATTTGATTATATATATATATATTCTTTTATTTAAATATATGTTTTTAAAATTACATAAGTAAATTGAAAAAACTTTTATATTCAAGTTGTTTTTATAAAAAAAAATAAAAATATCTACGCCTGATACATGTATGGATTCATCGTGGGGGCTCAGGGAATGTCATGGCTTACATCCTCTGGGCCCGCCCACCATGGGAGTCGATTTCCATCTCTCAACCACACAAACGCCTTAACTCTAGCCAGTGGCCCAGGTTAGTGTCTTGCAAGTCCGAAGACCAAATAGAATCACATAAAGCACCTTCCACTTTTTATATTGCTAAATCAAATCCAGTATTTAAATAAAAATTATTATCTTAATATATTTTTAAATAAAAAGTATTTTGAAGTTCCTTTCCACCACTCTTTCATCTGAATTGCTTCTCTATTTTTTGTTTTGGGTGGAACCATGACCTTGAGTGCTTCTACAACGTTCATCTCCTTTTCTACTTTCTCCTTTTCATGTTGTGACATCTATATTAGATGATCAACCATGCTTATATGTTAGAAATAAAATACCTGTTAAAACTACCCATGATCGAGTAAACGAGGAAGAATGCTTCTCTTTGCAAGCTGGAGCTTTGTTTTGAGCTCTTGAAGCCTGTTATTAAGACCCCTTTTACTATTATGAAATAATGATTGTTTTTTCAATAGTTTTTTATTTTGAAATATATTAAAATCATCTAAAAAAATTTAATTTTCTTGAAAGTATATTTAAAACACAAAAATAAATGGGTTCTAAAACGCAAATGATACCTTCTTCATGCATTTTGTATATCTTAACTCTATTTAAAAATTATACTAAAAATAACATTGTTAAAAAAATATATCTTGAATAATTAACTAATTAAACTTAATATAAATCATCTCATATCAAATAACTTAACTTTAAAATCAAATAAAATCAAATATACTCTGAGTTTCAGATCATAAATTACTATATTATTGAAATATTCAAATCTATAAATCAACCATAAACTTTTGTACCATCCACTTGATATTCTAAACTTCCTTCAAATCATCTAGAAAAAAAAAATAAAGAAGATGAACATGGATAAAGGTGAATCTCACACATTTAATAAATAATGTTTCATTTTCTTAGTAGCATTAAACATGTCAAAACTTGCTAATACATTTAGCTTACAATCAATTTAT